>CM051457.1:70952003-70986263 GCA_028274465.1 Plantago ovata | reverse complement strand
AAGCTGTCTAAAAAGGCACTTGTAGTTGGATTACCTAGGGTTACTTAAGAAGGGTTGGTGTTTGCAATGCATGTCAGCAAGGAAAGCAAACCAAATCTCTTTCAAGAACAAGGCAGTACCGTCAACTACAAAACCTTTACAACTCTTACACATGGACTTGTTTGAATCTTCTTCAACAAGCTATGCTGGTAAGAAGTATGGTCTAGTCGTGGTAGATGACTATTCAAGATTCACTTGGGTAGTATTCATCAAGCACAAATCTGAAACCAAGACTGAAATACCTAACTTGCTGAATAAGCTTGAAGTCATGAAAAATGACAAGGTAAGAGTCATAAGGACAGACCATGGTACTGAGTTGTAAACCAGTACATAACTGAATATTGTACCTCCAAAGGTATTCAACATCAGTTATCCTCAGTAAGGACACCACAGCAAAATGGTGTTGCTGAACGGAAGAATCGTACCCTGAAAGAAGCCGCAAGAACAATGCTTGCTGACACTGAGATAAGTGAGGCTTACTGGGTTGAAGCGATTAATACCGCCTGCTATACTCAGAATAGATGTTTGATTACTAAGGAATACAACAAAACTCCTTATGAATTGTTTGTTGGAAGACCTCCTAACATCACTCATCTAAGAGTATTTGGTTGCAAGTGTTTCGTTCTTAACAATGGTAGAGAATACTAAGAACATTTCAACCAAAGGCAGACGAAGCGATATTCTTGGCTACTCCTTGCATAGTAAAGCTTAAGAGTTTACAACAAAAAGGCACAAAAGATTGAAGAATCTGTGCATGTTGTATTCTACGAAAAGAACAAGGTGTGCCTGCTGAAGAAGAAATATCAGAATGTATGAAAAAGCTAATCATACATGAGCAAAGAACTGAATCTGATGCTAGGCAAATCAAGTCAATTGAACTAAATGATGATTCTGACAATGATTCTCCTCCCCCGAGTCATGACAAGATAAATATAGTTCACGACAAAGAATTTCCAGCAAAAGATGCGGTGCTCCGGAAGTTGCTGAAATTACGCAATCTCCAGTGCCTGCTGATGAAATATCTCAACCCAGCAATGCTGAACAAGCAGTTGCTGACGATCAAATCTCAGCAGAGACACAAATTCCCAGTAGTACTGAACAAGTACATACTGAAGAGTCACATGCTGATGAGCAAACATATCCTGATCCAACAAACAGGAAACCTGTTAATAAATGGATTAGAGATCATCCCTCTACGGATATGATTGGCGATATTAATAAACGCCAAGTGACTAGATCCAAAGCTACTCAAGGACTTGCTGAAGAAGCAACTGTCGTAGAAGTAGAATCTTTATTCTCTTGCTTTGTTTCAGAAATTGAACCTAAAACCATAGAAGAAGCTTTGAAGCATTCTGAATGGATAAAGGCAATGCAAGAAGAATTGGATCAATTTGAAAGAAACAAAGTCTGGAAACTTGTGCCACTTGCTGAAAATAAGAAAGTTATTGGTACAAAGTGGGTGTTCAGAAACAAGCTGAGCGAGTCTGGTGAAGTAACAAGAAACAAAGCACGCTTAGTTGCTCAAGGTTACTGTCAGACTGAAGGATTGGACTATGATGAGTCTTACGCTCCAGTTGCAAGATTGGATGGAATTAGGCTTTTCTTGGCCTTTGCTGCTCACAATGACTTCATTGTTTACCAAATGGATGTTAAGAGTGCATTCTTAAATGGTGAACTTGCTGAAGAAGTCTACCTAGAACAACCCCCCGGCTTTGAACTTCCGTCAGAAACCAAGATGGTATATAAGCTTCAGAAAGCTGTATATGGTCTAAAGCAAGCACCAAGAGCATGGTATGATACCTTAGCTAAGTTCTTGCTGGAAAATGGTTTCAAGAAAGGTGAAGTTGACAAAACTCTTTTTACCATGAACCATGATGGTAAATTAATCTTAGTTCAAATTTATGTGGATGACATAATTTTTGGATCTAAGGACAAGCAACTTTGTGAGGATTTTTCCAAACTCATGACAAATAAGTTTGAAATGAGTATGATGGGAAAATTGAATTATTTCCTAGGGTTGCAAGTCAAGCAACTCAAGATGGAATATTCATAAATCAAGCAAAGTATGCGAAAGAAATGCTCATAAAGTTTAGGATCAAAGAGGATGAAAAACCTGAAAAGATCCCTATGAGTGTTGGTACCAAATTGGGCTATACTAAAGAGGACAAAAGTGTTGAAGAACACAAGTATAGGAAGCTCATTGGTTCCTTGTTGTATTTAACAGCAAGTAGACCTGACATTCAGTATGCTGTTTGTGTGTGTGCAAGATTCCAATCGGATCCAAAAGAATCACACTACAAAAAGGCAATTAAAATACTGAAATATGTTAAAGGTACAGTCAATGTTGGATTATGGTATCCAAAAGATTCTGGACTTGAATTGGTTGGCTATTCTGATGCTGATCATGGTGGATCAACTCTTGATAGAAAAAGTACCTCTGGAACTTGTCAGTTTTTGGGTACTAGATTAATATCATGGTTCAGCAAGAAGCAAACGTGTGTCGCCAATTCATCTACAGAATCTGAATACATTGCAGCTGGTTGTTGCACAGCTCAAATCCTATGGATTCAGCAACAATTAAGAGATTATGGTATTTCTGCAAAGAAACACCTATCTTTTGTGATAATACAAGTGCTATTGTAATTACGCAAAATCCTAAGTTTCACTCTAGGACCAAGCACATTGATATTAGACATCATTTCATTAGAGATCATGTGGAAAAAGGTGATATTGAGGTTGTGAAAGTAGGTACTGAAGATCAGCTTGCTGACATCTTTACCAAGCCCCTACCGGATAATAGGTTCGCAATGTTAAGGTATAACCTTGGATTGATTGAACTACCTCAATAAATGATACATTGGCAGAATGCTGAAACAGGTATTCAGCAAGCCAAAGTATTCATATCCAAAAGACCAAGTCACTGATTTCTTCTAAGAAATGATAAGTCACAACATGATTGCTGAAACAGGCATTCAATAAGTAATTCCTTCAAAACAGGTATTTGTTAGGAAACTTGATCACTTGCTGAGACAGGAACTCAGTAAGTGAAAGAACTTAAGGATTGCTGAGACGGGTACTTAGACAATCAAAAGATACTGAAACAGGTATTCAAGTATCAAAGGAATTTTCTGAAACGGGAATTCAGAAAAAGAGCAAAATCTCATCTCTCAGATCTTACCAAGGATGTCTCAAAATGCAAAAAGAATTTACTGATACGGGAAATCAGAAATATCTTCTAAAATTAGAAAATATGAGATATCTAAGTAAGGGGGAACTTTCAGCAAGTAGCTAGATTGTTAATTCAAACTCGCTGAAAAGATTCTTGTCTATTTCAGCAAGCAATCTATCCCTTATTACTCGGTAAAATCAATTTGTGACGTTAAGCTGGCACAGATAAACTCGCAATAAATCATGACATGAAATTCAATCGTGGCCATTGATTAAAAGGGGTTATTAATCTAACGGCTAACAAAACAAAGAGAGAGAGTGCTCTGACGGTTTTAGTTAGTGGGCCACTACGCATTCAATGCAAAGGCTCCACTATCTCCAGTGTTTCTCTGTTTTACCCTTGCTGACAACTCAAATCGATTGAGTTTCTCACACACCAGAGACACTATATAAAGAAGGAGTTAGAGAAATGACAAAATTCTTTAACTCACATTTCCTTTCTCTGCAATTTCTAGCCTGAAACTACTGTACCTCCGATCAAAAAGCAAACTATCTTTTTCGTACAATTTCTTGCTCTATATAAAGAAATGGCTCCCAAGAGACAGTCATCTAAGTCCTCAAAATCGTCAAAGGTTGACAGTGCTGAAACAGGCATTGCTCCGGTGACTTCTCTGACCCAAAACACAACGAAAGTTGTGTTGAAAAACGACCGAATCACTGAAAAACCTATGCCTCCGTCATATCTTGACACTGCAAAGTGTGAGATGTTGATGCAATGGGGAGGATTTGCAAAAGAAAAGTACATTAGGTACTTTTATGAACAAGAACTTGATGACCAAAATGAAGAGGCGCTTGAGTTCATCAAGCAGCAAGGCCTCATGAACTTTATCTCTGCTCGCACTAAGCAAGTGAGCATGATTGATACTATGGAGTTCTACAACAATGCAGAAATCCAGTCCCTTACAGACAGTAATGGAATCACTGAAAAAGTGATCCTTACTTATGTTCAGAACACGCAAATCGTCCTGAAATGGACTGATTTAGCGGAGATTTTTCAGATTCCAACCAATGGAACTGAAGACGACGTCACTACCACTGACGAAGAAATTGAAGCTTTCTACAGTGACGTCAGAAATGCAAAAATGAAGAAAGGCGAGATAGCTCCCGTGACTTGGACAAAGCACGTTAAGAGAAAGCATCTCTGTCCTTCACTTGGTCTAGTAGCTCTGCTACTGATTAAAGTTCTTGACTCCCAAGTCGGAGGAATTGACCAAGTAGGCCTGAGAAGATGGCCATTGCTGATGCATATCCATGAGAATAAATCGGA
Organism: Plantago ovata; assembly: GCA_028274465.1. NCBI lineage: Eukaryota > Viridiplantae > Streptophyta > Magnoliopsida > Lamiales > Plantaginaceae > Plantago > Plantago ovata. The sequence continues at coordinate 70,981,729 of CM051457.1, read as the reverse complement.
ACTTAACTGGGCTAAGTACATTTTCAACAGGCTTGTTGATTGTGTTACTAAGTTTAAGGTAATGGTAGAAGACAACAAGGTCTCACCTTCCTTTCCAGTTATGTATGGAATCAAGATATGCTATATCCTTGAACATTTCAGGATTCAGCTAAGAAACCCATTGCCAATCAAGAAATCTGTGTGCAATGTGGGAAGGTCTTTCTACAAGCAGAATGTACCTAAGATTGCTGGAAAGAAATCCAAGAAGACAATAACTGCAAATGTTGTCAGCACAAGCCAGCAAGAAAGGTATACAACAGCTGCAGATGTTACCACTCAGCAACTTAGAGATGAAACTGCTGTTGGTGGTGGTAACACAAATGAAACTGCTGTAGAAAATCAACAAGGTACGTGTACAACAGCTGTTGCTGAAAATGCAACAATAGATGACTCTGGGAAACTGGAGAAATCTAAAAGAAGAAAGAGGAAAGCTGATGATGACACTCAAACTGCAGCGTCATCAGCAAATCCCGTACCTAAGAGGAAACGGACAAGTAACCAAAGAAAGAAGACACTGGCTTCTCAGTCAGTCCCCAATGTCCAAGTCTCCTCAGTCAATTCCCAGACAAATGCTGAAACGCATTTGCCAGTAGATGTTGCTGAAATAATCACTGAAACATACATCAGCAATGTTGAAGTGTTTGCGGAAGCCTTCAACAATCAACTTAACGTTGATAACTCTACTGAGAATAGACCACAAGGCAGTGGAAATGAAATTCCTGCCCAAGTTCCAGATATCTACATTGTAGAGAATCTAGATGATCCAACCATGGAACCAGTAAGCGACATTGCTGCTGATCTGCAAAGAGCGGCACTTGCTGATGCTGCTGAACAGATGGTTGCTAAACAAGCAACTCATCAAGTTGTTGAAACCCAGCTTGCTGATGGACCAGTTGCTGAGATAGCAATGGTACCAGTTCCTGAAGTTGCTGAAACTCAAGAAGCATCCTTCAAAGACGCATCTCTTGATGCTGAGAATGCTGGCCCAAGTTCACCCAAGACTTCAATTGACAAAGTCAAGCTTGTACTGGAAGATTTAAGCAAACAAATGGAGTTGGAGATTGAAGAATCATCCAACAAGTCAATTGAACTCTTCATGACAAGCAGTGAGCTTAAAGGTCAAGATGCTTCTGCTCAACTTGTCAATTCAGAGACAAGGGAGATTGCTGAAACCGCACAGCTTTCTCAGTTAGAGCAAAATCAGAAGTCTGCTGAAGAAACAGTCCAAGAAACTGAAGAAACTGTTAATGCTGAAAGGACTGAGCCACAACCTTTCCTTCCTCGGCAGGTAGTTAATTCAACCATCAGTAAAACTTCAAATTCTGAAACTTATTCTTTTGCTAATATTATACTATCTCTACAGACTTCTCAAGATACAAGTCAGATGGTTGCTGAAGCCTCTGAACCAGAACCAACACTCCCTGCTCAGCAGGTAGTTAATAATTTTGGTATAAAAACTAAGTTTGACACCTTAGTACTTGTGTCTAATTTTAATTTATTTCAGGATGAACAAATGGAGGATGCTACCCCAGCTCCTCATGGAATGGAAATTGTACTACATGAGCTAGCTGACTCTCAGCAGGTAAATCATGTTTCAGTTTTAAACTCTAAAACAATTCTCCAAACCAATCCTGATCTAAATAAAATTCTTTTTCAGACTCAAAAGGAGACCACTGAAGTGGTACTCATCACTGAAGATCAGCAAGTAAGTTCTGAAGAACTTTACTTGAGCTTCAAGAGGACAACTTTGTCTAGAGTTGCTAAGTCCGTCAGCAACTGGCAAAGATATAGGAGAATGGACTTCTCAGATCTTCACCTTAATCTCTCAAATGAGAAAAAGAGATCTTCACTGCTGAAGCTCGAAACATTTGTCCACTCCATACTTCCTGACGAAATGACATATTCTCAGCAAATGAGTTCAAATCTGATTGCTCAAATCAGAGAGAATATGAAGGCCAAATTTAAGAGTGCCTCTCCAGCTGAACAAGCTGTGATTCTCAAAGGCTCCTTTGTTCCTGTGGTGGCTGATCCCCACAAACTAACTGAGGAAGAGGAAGTGACAAGTGTTGCTTTGTATAAGCACGTTGAGCTAGTCATCTTGACTGATGATGAAGAAGAAGAAGAAGATGAGAACATTCCCACTGATCCCAGTGATGATGAAGGGAAAGATTCTAAGGACAAAAAGGATGAAGATGATGACAATCAAGGTCCAAGTCCTGGTGCTGGTGGATTAAAGTTGACAGCTGCTGAAACTAATCCCTCTGACAATCAGCAAGCTGATCAACAACAATCTCAGCAAGAATCTCAACCTCCTCCTGCTGCTGCTGAAAATCAAGCACCTGTACAAGGTGCTGATACTGAAGAAGAATATGCCAGAAAAAGGGCTGCCTTGAAAAATGGCAAGAGTCCAGTTTCTGATGCCAAGGTTACTGAAGAAAACCTTGAAGATGAGGATGAAGAAGATGAAGATTACCAACGAGCTTTACAAAATAGTCTCGTGATCCATGCAAGGCATACGCAGGATCTAGAAATTGGTGAATCTTCAAAACCAAAATCGAAGGAAGTTCCATCCCTTCCACCTACTAATGGCGCAACTCCAGTTATTGAGTCTCAAACGTTGCCTTCAGCAACTACTCAATTAAAACTAACTACTGGCGAAACTCCAGTAATTGAGCCCCAAACTCAATTGAAACAACTATCTACTGGTGAAACTCCAGTCGTTGAGTCTGAAGCGTTGCCATCAGCAACCACTCAACAAAAAGGAAATGAAGCTACTGACAAAGGCTCCAAAGTCGCTCAACTTGATGAATCTGAGGATGATGACGACTTGTCAGAAAATGATGACGAACAATCCAAAAGAGACCCAAAAGTCGTTCAGATTCCTCCTCCTGATTACATCGATGATTTAGACGATGGACTAAGAGCCGAATTGCTGACGCGTGATGATCAGTTTGCTTCTGAGATTAAGGTTCATTCCTTAACACCACATTTAGTGCCGTTCCCAAGAGTTGAGGAGTTTACTCCCAGAATTCTCGCACTAAAGAAAGTCCATGATGCCTGCAAAGCTGAAGATGAGGCATTGCTTGCTGAGAGCCCACTTGACATTGGAAAAATACTGGCTACAGTGCTGAGACGCACTACAACTTTGACAATAGCTCAGAGAGACATAAATCTTTATCACAAGAGCTATGAAGAAGATGTAAGTCAGGCGCTCAGACTTGCAAAGACTGCTCTCGTCAAAGCTCAGAATATTATGGATGAGAAGGCCGCATCAGAGAAAAGACATGAAGAGAACATGATGAATATTCAAAAAGAGTTAGCAACAATGAACTCTGACCAACAAGAAATTATCATGAAGTATAACAGTCTCAACACTCTTGCTGAAAATTGCAATGAGTTTTATTCTCTGCACATCACTCCGATGTTGCAATCCATGTCTAAGGGGGAAAAGAAGACTAGAAAAAGCAATCAAACCCCTCCTACTCCTGCTGCTGATGTGCCACTTCCACTAGAACCTCTTGCTGAAAGAGAGCAAAGTTCTAAAAGACAAGCAGAAACTGAGTTAAATTCAGCAAGTACCAAAAAGAGAAAAACCGCTGCTGAAACTCAAGATTTCTGTCACAATGAAAGTCATCACAATCTGAATGAAGATGATGAAGAAGATGATGACAATCAAACAATAGCTCAATCCATAAGAGCTAGACCCTTAACAGCCATAACTCCGTCTGGCCACTCAAGGCATTTTTCGTCTGACTCTTCAGCAAGAGATCAAGACAATGCTAAATCAAGAAGAAGAAGGCAAAGACAGGAAGAGAAAAGGCTGGCCAACATTGCTATTGGTTCCGGCATTGAATATACAAAGACCAGCAATGATGAAACCACTCAGAATGTGATCAGAAACATTCATGGTTGCTGGATCCTAAAGCTGGAAGATTTGTTGGTAAATGAGTTCTTTCCTACAGCCTGTTTGAATCAGATGTTCAAATGGATTGAACTCAAGGTCCAAAAGAAGCAAAGGGAAGAATCCCTCCCAAGAAATATTACTGGGAAATGGTTGAATCTTGAGATCCATGTAAGAAGAGTTGCCATTGGTAAAACATTTAGACAAGAACCAGATTTGATAAAACCACCTGGCATCGCTTACTATGCTGACCCGGTAACAAAGAAACCTAAGAAGAAACTTGGACTGATTCCTTATGAGTACTTCTATCTTACTGCTCAGGATCAAGAAGAAGATCTTCTCTGGTTAAGAAAGATTCATCCGAGAAACATTTCAGATACACAGCTTCTCCATGCCAGCAATTGGGGCATGCATTTGTGGGTTGTTAACTACATGGAAATGAATGCTGAAAAGCATCATCATACTGCCTGCAAAAATGCAAGAATTCTTCAACTACAAGTCCGTAGGCTACTGGAAAACTACGAGAAGGATTGTATTGAATTCACTGCTCTTGCTGAGAAGAGTGTAAGAGAGATTTTGAGAAAATCCTCTGGAAGAGTTTAAGTGCCTGCAATAGTTTCTTGTTAAAAGTTTTTGTTTGCTGATTCTCTGTTATCTATGCTTTCTTGTAAACTTATGAATGATAACTTTCAGCAATGAATTCTTTTTGACTCTTATTGGTTTTTGATTATGCAACTTACTTATGCTTAATGTTTATTAATTCAAGTATGCTTGCATTAATCATCTGATTTATTCAACATCAGAAACCTCTAAAAGGGTAACAATTAATTTAGCCATGGATTGCTAACATCAAAAAGGGGGAAATTTGTAATTTTGATGAGAAATTAACCATGCTAAATTAAGAACAGTCCAGTAACTAGTACTCTTAAGGTCCATAGGTTTTTAGAATTTTTTAAAGGACATTGTAAAAGAGGAACGTTTGCTGATGACTTAGATAGGTGTTAGATAAGTTTTTATCTTGGTGGATGACGTACTTTAATTTCTGTGAAGAAATTAATTTATTGACACTTTAGCGCATGATGTATTTTATTTTCTGAAAAGAAAATATCTTATTGATGCTTAGCTTTAGTAAATCTTATTTTCTGAAAAGAAAATGACCTATTGAAGCTATTTGCTGAAGTTGTATTTTGTTACAAACAAATTATTGAAGCAAATAAGAAACCGGTCAGAATCTTGAAGACGTTTGAAGATCTGAAGACTTGAAGACTTGAAGATTGCTGAAGACTGGTAAGGCACGTGTTGCTCAGAAAGTGAAATTTTCAGCAACAGCATTGCATAAGTGAAAATCTGAAAGACAGAGTAGGTTATGCTTGCTGAAACTGAGAATAAACACTTGCTGATAAACATATGTGACCTCTTGCTGAATGTACTTGATTTTGCGCTCCAATGTTACTGTTTGAATTCTATTCAAAAGTGCATTTAATGCAAAGCTTACACGCGAAGGACATGAAGACTAGAAGACAAACAAAGGTTGCTGCTGAAAGTACAAAAGCAAGATAGTGACATGTTAAGGAACAAAAGCCTTAGGATTTGAAATTCAAACGGCTCCTTACTTGCACTATAAATAGAGGTTATCCGGCAAAGAGTTGAAGTGTGTCAACAACGTGATCAAACTCTCACTTGTGCTTAAAATTCACAAACCTTCAAACACTCTTACTGCCATTGATCCGTTCCAAGAATTAAAGCTTGAAAAAGCTACTTGTGAAGAAGTAGAACAAACTCGACTAAGGAATTAGTTAAGTGTTCTTTCTTTCGAACAAAAACAAGTCTTGACACCAGAAACAATCAAACTTGTTTACTACAAAGTATTCCAAGTTGTGTTTCTTAGATTACTTGTTGTAACTGAATAAGTTATAATTAAGTTATCTCACCCCAAAACTCTCTAACTGAAAATACACCCTTTCAGGCGTGATATTCAGGGGGAACTTAATCGAGCAAGCTTTTGCTGATTAAAAGTACCAAGTTTGGTGGAGAACAAGGTTGAGTTCTCTAGTTTAGGTTGGAGACAAAGCAAGTGTGCTTTGGTTTCTGTTGAATCGCTTTAGATAGGAGATTGTAAGGAACCTCAATCATATCTTAGTGGATTCAGTCCTAGAAAGGACAAAGTGGATTAGTTGGGAGATTACGCCACTCTCAGATACCACTCTAAAAGCGTTTGTGTGATTTACTTACTGCATTAAGCTTTCAGCAAATTATATCTGTTTGTACACAGTCACTCACATCACTTGCTGAAAAAGCACTTATTGTTTCAAAGACTTCCGCTCTCTGATTTTAAGTATCAGCAAACCAAGCTACTGTAAAGTAACTTACGCTTGCTGAGAAAGTTAAGTATCAGCAACCTCATTACTGAAAAGTAATAAGTACTTGCTGAGAAAGTATTAAACGATAAAAGTTTGAAAAGACTATTCACCCCCCCCCCTCTAGTCTTTTCTTGTTGTTTAAAGGGACCAACACAAAGTATTTACTACAGACATTAAGGGCATAGACTCTATTCAGAAAATCTCCAACATACAAAACACTAATTTTTTATATTGATCGTAATCCTTCTTATCTATTTCATGCCAAACATGGTTGACTGTATGAAAGTAATGTAAGTAATGTTTATTTTAAACAGGTTTTCATACAAAGATTTTTCAGACTTTATCAAGATTGTACTTATTTTAGAGCAAGCCATGTTTACATAATCTCTCCACAAAATTGTTGAAAGATTCATAGTTTTAAGCATAATTCTACTTATCTTTCGAAATTTTAGTTTGCCTCATGAGAGATTCTTTGTCAAGCTTTGTAAGATTTTTATTTCTGCACTCATTCTCATGATTATTCTTAATTCGTGAATTCTTCTTATAATGGGTTATGTTTCTTTTTTCATACCAGATTTCATAGAAGTTAAGAATTCCTTGTCTATCTAAGAGTAATCAGATAAAGCTAGAAAAATCATTAATAGTCAAAGAAACGTACTTGTTTCCTTCCATATTTCCATCCTCAAACATTTCTATTACACTCTTGTGAAATCGATCAAGAACATTTGTCGTACCTTGGGCTATGTCAGTTTCAATTTGGTAATGACTGAGACTTTGTTCCACCATTTGTACACCGTCTTTGTGAGTTCAATTAATCATCATATCTTTTGATATCTTGAACTCTATAAGTATTACACTGGTGTTTATACGTCTCAGCATTACTAACTTCTCATCAGTTTTCCATGGTTTGTTTATATCAGAGCAGTTTCCATATAATCTAGTTCATGTGACAAGACATTCAATCCTATCATTGTAGGTTATGTAACTATTTTTATAAATAATTACATGATGTTGAGAATAACAATGACTGCTTCTGATCTGATGTACTGATGCTACTTCAATCAATGAAGATTTTAGCATTGAAACCCCTTTGATATTTAGTTTTTCAACATTAAAGTTTCTCCAAGCTATTCCTGTTTCATAACTTATACCGGCATAAACTTGAACTAGAGAATACGTTAGAAAATCTTTATACCATATCTTTGTAAGACACAATATCATAGAGAGCATAATAACATAATAATCTATGATAGATGACAACGATGTTGTGTTAACTGTTGAAGCAGTATTGATTATCACATTGCGTTTAGAACTCATCTCAAAACCGTAATAATGAGTACAACTGCACACTTTATCAAATGCATTCTAGACTTACAGTTTGAGTAATCTTCAATTTTTAACACCCTTTTCATCAACCATTTTTTCATAGATTTTTCTGCGTTTCTTTTTCTGAGAAGACCTGGCTTTTTGCAAACAAAGTTATGCTTCTTGGAAAATATTCGGGTCTCAATTTTAATCATTTCAACAATTTTTGCTAGTCTGAGACGAATCAAAGTATTGTCATAAAGAACAGAGTTCACAACTAGACAATAGAAGTTAACAACTTTGTAACGCAAATGATTACCCAAATTTTTTATTCCTAGATCAAGAGTAACAACAAACCAAGGCGTTCTTCTCAGAGAAGATTTAACTGTTTCACACAGATTCATAAGACGTTTCTTAAGATTTTCTGAGAATAATATATCAAGAGGTATGATTTTCTAAGAAATCCAGAAGGAAGTTTTAAGATAAATTTTCGAGAATAAGTACTGATGTTCTAATGAATTCCTAGTTTCTTTTATGCATAACCTTAAACAAAACAGATAATGCAAATAAGAAATATCCGGAATTTCTATGCTATAGAAAGTAGATCTCACCTTTGTCATGCTCCATACAAATTCAGAATTTGAGAAAAGATCATCAGGCTCAAGAATCGGAAATTTATACCTTTGACACATCAATTTCCAGAACTGGCTATCTAGGTTTCTGAGATGGATTCGTGTTGTGCTCCAGAAATCATAGCCAGATTCCATTCGACTTTGTCATTGATCACTCAGTGCATTCACCATGGTACCAAATCCAGTAACCTATGAATAGGTAAACCGACTCTGATGCCACATGTAAAAACAAGGATCCCTCCAGATTGTTACCTGCAGAAACTGTGTTCTCTTTTCAATTCAGAGTATAATGTTACGTACAATGTCAAGATCAATGTTGTCACAACAGTGCAGACAAGATCGACTTGCTGTACTAAATATTAAATACTGTAGCAGCGGAAAACTTAAAGAACACAAAATTTCTTCTTCACAGGGATAAATAATTAATCCTTGTGCGGCCTCACGGCTAAATATCTATATAAGTAGAAGACTACAATTCTGTTTGACGTAACAAAGATAATCAAACAGTTTACAACGCTTAGACGATAACTACCAAAACTTTGCAGTCCAGATCTAGCTAGTCCTAAAACAATCACGTTCTAATGATGAACAGGAACAACAACCTAGAACATAGTCTAACTCGCTCAGAATATTTGATGTGTAAAATATGTAAACTAAAATCTCTAATCTTCAAATCTTCAATTTGAACTTCATTCTGTATTTATAGTGTAGCTTGGACGTGTGATACATCAGGAAGTTCACCAGATCTTGTTTCTTGTAAGATTCATCTTTATCTCTCCACTTGTTAATCCATCAGTTTAATCTTTGTGTTTATTTGATTGACTTAGAGACTCCTGGTCCAAGTAACTAGGTTACACGCACCAGAGTCCTAAGACTAATCAGAGACTTCAATCTTCATCTTTATCTCTTCGTGATCTCTTTGTATTTTCTCTTGAAATAATATTCTTCTAATATTAAGTATACCAATCATCATGAACTTCGTCTAGCAAATCCAACCTGAAAAAGGATATAAAAACTAACCAAAACCGTTGAACTAATTAAATTAGTGAAAGAAGATAAAATACCATAAATATTTCTAAAGTGCAGACTATCACTGTTAAGGTCACTGTGACATTGGTCACAACAGTGATCTTTGACATTGACCATAACATTGTTCATTGTTTTTTGCCAAAACACCTGCACTTTCAGAGGGTTTAGGATTTAGGGCTTAGGATATGGGGGATTGGGTATAGGGTTTATGGTAAAAACGGTGGTTCAATAACACGTCTTGCACTTGACTAAGAAACGTGGGTGGATACGCATATGACTGAACGTATGGCTTAATGTGATACAGAGAAATTTATATATAATGTAAGTGTTCATGATACTGGGGAATTAAGAGCGTAAGTCTTGATGATGCATCCCAATTAAGAACGCAAGTAGTCTTTATAATACATAGGTAGATAGCACTACAAGGACGTTAGCCTTGTTGGAACTGTGCGATTGACTTGTGAGACTCATAATAGGGTACGTAGTGTTGATGATACAGAGAAAGTATGAACGTAAGTGTTGATGCATGATACAGTGCAATTGAATTGTGAGAACGTGGAATGTAAGTGTTGATGTTACATAGAAATTAAGAACTTGAGTGTTGATGATACAGAGGAATTAAGAACGTGAGTGTTGATTGACCATTGTTTTAGTTGTCTTGCATAAATGTTCGTTTAAACATCACTTGTAAGTCGACAAATAGTCAAAACAAGCTCAAACCTAGATGGGCGGCCCTGAGGGGGCTCCCCGTGCATGCACGCCGGGTACTGGGTGCCCCGGGCGTGCACCAGTGCGATACCGGTACCAGGCGTCTAAGTTGCATAAAATAAAAAAAAGGAATACTTTATCAAAAACCTAATAACCATGGAGATCGAACCTGAGACTCCTACACCAAACTTCACCTCTTTACCAACTGGGCTAATACCTATTTCAATAATATATTTGATAGTGTAAAACGTAAAACGCATTTAATAAGAGAAAATAACAGCTCTCCTTAATCGATATTTTTCATGTCTTTGTGGAACTACTGACGACGATTACTCTTCTTCTTCTTCATTATTCATTCTTCTTCATCTCATCAAACTTTGACAGATTGATCTAGAAAATAATGGTGGTTGGGACAAACAAGACAAGTGATTCTGTAGTTCTTGTAGTATTTACTAGCTAACGGTTTGTTGGATTTCTCGTAGAGTTCCTCTACTTTTGGTTTGGTCTCTAAGAGGTCAAGTTCAAATGTTCTTAGTCGTGTCAATGTGTCATATGTTGACCCTTTTAATGGAAGGGAAGGATTTGGCAAAGTATTCTTCACAAAGTATTCTGGTATAGATATGATTTAAAAACTGGTTAAATGAAGTACTCAGAACAACTGTAAGGGCCTGATTTAAGCAATGCATACGAGCAATTACACTAGGGAACACAAGTCTTCAAATCATTACATAACTAAATTAGTTCGATAGATATCCATAATCAAACCTAGAGAAACTAACATACAAAATCCACATAAATATACATAAAAACAGATGCAAGTTCTGAAAATCAAAAGGTTAAAAAAAAGTTCTTCATGAGCCATAGATTTTGATCAATCACACGCCATAGACTCAGGGAACCGACTCAGGAGAAGTGTACCTGTCAACACCTTCACTCTCCCTGTCAAACATCACAAAAGGTCCATGTCGTGTCTCCTTGTACCATTGTCTCTTCATTGCCAGGTCGTACACGTCGCGAGGCTTGAAATATCCTTGAAGGTGAGGGATCAACAATGGAATTGCATAGCTTGTGTCGATGTCAGCCTCCTTGTCTTGTGCAAACATGCACACACATCTGGCGTTATGATCCTCCACATCCTTCCACAACGTTTTGATGTCTTTATCATCCTGAATGATTCTTAGCCCTCCTGGATACTTTACTCCATGCACGTGGTACCAGAAGCGGGTTGGGAGACTTGATCAACATCATCTACAATCTTCATCATAGCACTCCGTAGCTCAATGAGGGTAAAAGTAGCTGGGTCAGCATTTTGGATATATCGCGTATATCCACCGTTGTAAAACAGCCCGAGCGTAGGTACTTCGTCCCACCTACCACCAATCTTCACGAGGATAAGTTTCTTCTAGGTAGGAGGACCTGGTGATTGTTAAGATTAAACATATCATTCATTAAAATTTCAACAAGATGTAGTGCCCAATACAACAATGATAGAACTTACTATGTAATAGTCATATTATCAAAGCAACAAAACCATCAATTACAAGATTGTTGAGATTGAAACATTTTTAACCAAAGTGTCTGGGGAACTTGTCTTCAGAAACTGTAAACAGTTTGCATCCAAAACTGTTTCATATGAATTGTATGCTCAACTTTGTAGTTCGATTCAAATCACACAAACATTGCAGAATCAGAAACTTCGAGGCACTTAAAACTGGATTCTGTTAACTACGTAAGGGTAATGCATGTGATTGTTAATTTGTTATCAAAAGACGAGTTGTATACATAAGTTCCTCTTTTTGCTTCTTTCTAAACAGGAACTATAGATTTTAGTTAAGGCAGACGACCTATAAATGTACATAGACAAAAACTAATTTCACGTTTTTATTAGCATAGCTAACTTAAATTTGGAGGGTCGTATTGTAACATTTGTAATCAAATTTCAGGGGAACTTGTGTTAACATTCTGATACTTTGCAGCATACCAAAAGTGTTACATTTAAGTTTTGAAACTTTGCAGTTCCATTCAAATCACAAAGACATTATAGAATCAAAAAGTTGGGAATCTAATTCTAGTTTCGAAACTTCGCAGTTCCATTCTAATCAAACAAACATTATGCAATCATAAAGTTCTACTCACTTAATCCTGTAATCTGTTAAGTACAAAAGGGTAATGCAACTACCTCCTATATTACTATCACTTAAAGGCAGATATGTTTTAAGATTTCATCCACAAATAGAGCTTTATGTGATTTAAATCCAAACTTTTCATAATTGCATAACGAAAAGACGTTTACCTTTAACTAAACAACTAGATTTAATTTGAAAGATAAGAATTCATGAAGTGACATGTTTCTAATGCCAAGATTCACTCCCAACCAAGATCCTAATCACTGAGATTTAGGCAGTTGATACCATAGAATTGGCGATAAAACAGAAAGCACAATTCACATTGAGATTTAGGCAGTTGATACCATAAAATTCAAGATTACTTACCCCTACTCGTTCTTGCTAAGAGAGGACGCCCAACAAGTTTCTTCTCTTCAGTTCTCTGCCTCTTCCCCGTGCTATGTTTTCTAGGGCGGCCCCTCCCTCTCTTGGCACTGCCTGCTGCTGCAGATGATGTACCAACGTGCTCTGCCTCCATCTCTTGATTAGCCCTAGTTTTAGTGAATTGTGAGAAAATGAAAACGGAAGGTTGGAAAAAGTTGGAAAAGAAGAAAAACGAGAAAGTTATTGTGAAGAGAGGGTATAGGATGTGATTTAGTAGGTTAGTAGGAGTAATTACATGTGGTGTATGAGATATGGTAATGCAAATATTTAGAAGAGATTTGGTTCTGCTTCAGTCTCATCATCACAACATCAATTCTCACATTCAACATACAATGATGCTGGGAAATGTGTGAGGAGGAAGTTGAAGAGTTATTGACCTGCCAATGACTCTCTCCAGTATCATTGACACCATCACACAACCGTTGATGATAAAAAAAAGGTAATATATATTTTGGCTTTTTTTGTATATCAATTAATATGGTTAGTCTCTAAACATGTAGCTACAATTTTTGGTGAATATCGACTGATTGAACGTGGCATAGTACTTGATATACCTTGTTATGATAATTAACGAGCTATTGTCTGCTTATGAATCCAATTAGATTGGTGTACCAAATCCATTAAAAACGTACGCAACGATGTTTACGAAACAAAATTCGGTAATGCTAAGATACCAATTGATGAGTGGTTTTTTAACCAATTAAATTTGTTTATAAGACAAACAACACTTATCACTACACAAAAGGTATTAGTGCAGCAGTAAGATGTTCCCGAGTGTCGTTCTCTTAAGGACTTAATGTGGCTTTGTTTAGTGTGAAACAATTGCAACCAGTCAACAAGTAAGTTTGTAAGAATTAACCAAACACTCATGCAACCAACACTTGCTAGAATAAGATAATCAAGAAGAGACAGATGTTGGTGGTAGCTTAGTGGTAATGATAAGAAACGAATCACGAATACGCTTACAAGTTCAGTGTGTAAAGCCTTCGACTGGTTCTACAAAGTAAACCATCTAGACAAATTTAAGACACACATCATGAAAGATCACTATCAGTACTTTAGAGGTGTTTGTCACTAACACCATTTATCTAGCATGCTGCAAATCACAAACATACAATCATATAGCCTTGATTGACCAAGAGCTTGTCACAATACTCTATTCGAATATATTTTATAGTTAACTATGAATCATAAGATGTAATTTGCAGCAACATTGAATCACAATCTCATGTAACACTACAAAAACGCGCATCATTTGTGTCGAAACATTGTGTGACGAATTCAGTTTCGTCACAAATACTTGGCAACCATGACAAAAGTTCAATTTGTCACAATAGATGGCATCTAACGTGACAAAAATGGCTCTCGTCACAATAGATCGATCGTTTGTGACAATAGCTCACCTTCATCACAAAATATAGTACATTTGTGATAAAACATGCCCCTCACGAATATAGTTTGGTCACCCTTGAATTCATTTGTGACAAAATAAGAAGCTCATCACAACTAAATGTACTTTTGTGACAACTTATGTTCGTCACATGGGTTAGTTGGCTGCCCAATTTTTCCAGCGTTGTGTGGTCCTCAAAATTTTGTGACAGAATCACACTTTCATCACCAAAGTGTTAAATTTGTGACAAAGTCAATTCTTCACGTTGGGCTTTTTGGCTGCCCAATGTTTCAGCATTGTGTGGTCCTCGACCTTTTGTGATAATGTAACGGTATCGATTTTTAAAAACAAACAATTTTCTTGAAAATAGAAAATCCGAAATAATTTAAAAAGTAACGGTCGGCAATAAATTCCATAACAATATTTGGCGCCACAGCGCTAACAGAATCAAGTAAAAAAAACCAATGGTAACTTAGAAGTCAAATAGAATAACGACTAGTGAAGAAAGTAAAAAGTTTCATCTTCTTATTTTAAAATCAAATCCCCAAGACATCCCAGACCCTTCTCTCAGTCGCTGGCATCCCTACTCGCGTGCATCCTCAATAGTATCCGTAAGGAAGGAATTTTCGAAAACAAAGAGAGCGTGAGATAAAGGATCTCAGTGAGGTTCTAAGTTAACAAAAGAAAAGTAAACAGTTTGAAAACAAAAAAATCATTTGCAGCAGATAAAATAGAAGACAGAACAGATAACAGAACATAAAGACAGAACAGATAAGTCGAAGTCCGTTGGTGCAACCCGCCTTGTTACTCCTACTCCGAGATTGCCCTTATAGCTCCCTCCAGAGGGTATACAACTCCGGACAGAAACAGAAACCCCCGTGTACTTTGGGGAAACAGAACCTACGACCCTAATAGACCTCAGCGACTTCTGCCTCGCGCCTAAAAGGGATTAGACTAGGCAATAACCAAGAAAACCGATAGTCCTCTACTACCCAAGCCTACCTAGTTACGACCTAATCGACCGGTCACACAGAAACAGAAAGAACAGATACAGATACAAAATAAATAGATAACAATAATCAGATCTCGAAACATCGAGAAGTGTTCTTGCAGAAGAGTTAATCCAGAACAGAGTAGCAACAAACAAAGATAAGTAAATAGCCATACTTAGGACTTAGTTACTTTTACGCGGAAGTATACGGTATAACAGAACATATATTAATAGATACAGATTATCACATAGCCTTCCAGTTTTTCGCAAATAGATAGGTTTTGGGGTGAACACTCACCTTAAACTTTGCGAGCAACGGTCCACAAACCACAGTGAATTAAGGGCTATCGAACTGAGTACCTAAACATAAATTGTCTAGTTACTAACTAAAAGTCGAAGCAAAAGTTAAACGCGTAAAAATGAAAAGGTCGGTGGAAAAATGGCAAAGCTGGGTTTCGAACTCGGAGCCTCGATGTTAAACTCTCACACACAAACCAACTAAGTTGGCAAACTAATGAGTCACTCCAGTTCAAGACAAAAAGTACTCTAAGTTGACCAGTTTATAAAAAACACATTTACCCTCAGTTTTAAAATTAGTAAAATGCCCTCAGCAGTAATTACAAAACAGTAAAACCTTTTTCAAAAAATCCAGAACCAGTTCATAATTCAACTTAAATACGGTTCAGGCCAGAAATGACATGAATTTCCAGTTTTACCCTGAAAGTTTAAATTGCAGAAAAGCTCTTTAAGTTTTCAAAAAATAAACTCAAACTCTAAGAGTTTTCAAAACTCACAAACGAGTTCCCCAAGTTTCAGAAGATGCAAAACAACCCACAGAAAAACCACAAAACTCCTCATCTAGTCCACAGTCAGTCAACATTGGTCAAAACATAATTAAAACATAATTTCCAGAATTCACAAATTTATCCCCCACAGAAACCAAACATTATGACATAGTCCAAGGGAACTCAAAACCAAATCAATCGAGCCACTGCTAGTCCGAATTAGTCAAATCGAGTCCAGAAGATGATCCAAGATCAGTCCATATTGGTCCAGAATCGAGGTAGTGATGAACGTTGGATTGTCGGGTTCCAATTAATCAAATAAATTTGTATTTAGCCATAGGCAACTCACAACTACAACGAAAACCGTAGTGTAGCAGTAGAATAACCTCGAGTGTCGATCTCTAAGGACTATAACTAGCTTTATCTAATCTAACTTAAGAATATAAAATCAACAAACGTCTTAGCAAAGGTTTTTCTTAACAGATAATGGAGATTGGTGATAGTATGGTCATTCAAAGCATATCAGGTTAATAATTATGCATAAATTCCTCGGTTTTGCATGGAGATCTTTGATCAATGAATTGTCCAGTTGTGTTCCGTAATTATTCAACACTACGAAGATAGAGATTTAGATAGATCAAAGAAATAAAACAATAACTCAGAGTATAATGCGCGATATAGCCATTAGCATAATTATTAACCCTTCGCTAAGAAATCACATACTATCACCAACGAGAAGTTTAGCTACTCATAGATGTCATGCAATCAACAGAAATCATACCACGAATGAATGAAAACATGATGAAAGATATATAAATATAAATAGAAAAACTGTAAGATACAATGTTACCGAAGGTTGTCAATCTCCGAAGAATTGTGATCTTACAAGCTCCAAACTGCTAAGAAAAAGTATCTCCTAAGCTAAAAACCCCCAGAACAGGCTCTGGGAAATTCCTACCTAAAACTACTGAGAAAGGTGAGAGAAAAGGTCTGGAAAAGTATGAAAAACGGAGAAAACTGAGCTCATATATATAGGCATTCGAATTGTGTGGGCGAAGGGCCCCACACACCGGGCGATTCGCCTGGTGTGGGGCAATTCTCCCCACGTCCCGGGCGACTCGCCCGGGAGTGTTTTTCGGCCCAAAACGCATTTTCGACGCGTTTTTGGATTTCTTCCCCTTTTCGGACTCGGTTTCTGCCTTCTAGTGACCTTTTAGCCTTCAGGCTCGACCCCTAGACTTTAAATCCTATCCGGAATCTTTCAGATACTCCAATTAGGCTTCTGGAACACCAATTCCTTGTCTACTTCAATATAATTGCCCGGAAAACCTCGTTTTTCAACCAAAACCTGTAAAATACAAACTAAAGGGAAACGTGACACTATTCGAATAAAATGCACTAAAATATAACTAAATTAACATAGAGGATAGCTAAAATAGGTGAAAAAGACTCAAATGAAAGTGTAAAATACACATTCATCAAACTCCCCAAACCGAATCTTTGCTTGTCCTCAAGCAACTAAGCTAGACTCTAATGCAAAAAATAATGCAACACAAAAAATGGAGTCTCATGCCAAATTAAATGAACTAATCTATCGAATCTATCAAAAAACATACGAACAAAAACCATACGAATCATAACATGAATATAGGTTGAAGAATGCCTCGATTGACTCATACACATCCACATAAGCACTTATGTCAAGACAAGATAGTCTCTCGTAACATTCTCTACCTGGACCTAGTCAGTGACGACGTAATAAAACATTTTAGAATGCGAATGGTTGTCCCGTGTCTATAAAACCGAGGACTTACTGCTGTTCACCAAGTTAAGACTTTTCCTCAAAGAGGTCGAACCAATACTGGCTCTCATCAAACGAAGGAGGGTTCCCTAAAAAAGATAACACTCCCCTATTCTACCCATCTCTCAAGCAAAGCCTTAAGCTATTCACCACTTCCTGAATGGCAGGACGAGGGTGGTCTAGAACAGATGACACTCAAACGAAAAGAAAAGATAGAAAATTACAACACGATTATGAATATTATAAGAATTGGAAAATGAGACACAACACTTTGCTAAACTGCTATTTGGCTTTCTTTTTTTGGACCCTTCTTTGCTTTTTTGGGGTCTTTTTTTCTTTTTTTTTTTCTTTTTTTTCTTTTCCAGTTTTTTTTTCTTTTTTCCTGGAATTTTTTTTTCTCTTTTTCTTCGATTTTTTTTTAGCCAGCAGTAGCACAACGAAAAAGAAAACAAATGACTCACAAACGACTTCCCCAAACCTATTCGAAAGAATAGGTTGGAGTACAAAATTTTACGAAAAAGGAAAAAGAAACTCACAACACAAAATTGAAAAACGAACAAAAAGTCTAATGATAGTGTAACCCCCTCCCCAAACCTATTCTGAAGAATAGGTTGCAAACAAAGGATCACACAATCTCACACTACCTCCTTCCTAGGCATTTAGCAATCTCAAAGCATGGTGAAGACTTGTTGCCTCTTAGGTACATAATTACTCTGGAAAACAACCATAAGACCCTAACATGCATCATCCTATTATAAAGGCCTTCATGAACCGCAGTAGAGAAAACATCACTAAGTGATGTCGAGACTACCAAGCTTAACTAAGTGCAATACATAAATGTGACAAGCCAAGCGAGAAAAACCTCAAACAAAGAGATGAAGCATATGATTAATGGCATAATTAGTTGATCTACCCAATAAAAAAGTTCAAAAAATTTGGCAATAAACTCAACATAAAACATGCAAGACTATCCTATAGTGAATGCAACCTAAAAACTAAGAAAGCAGTAAACGTGCAAATGCAAATGCAAAAAATTTCGCAAAAAATTTCACGAGTTTATCATAAGCAAGATAAGTATAGAGATAACCAGCGATAACCCCCTCCCAAAACCTGAACGTCGTCGCTCGTCCCGAGCGTCCAAAGTAGATTCAAGGTGAGAGCTAATACTTGTACAAGTGACCTATAATACTCAATCAAACTTGTGAGAAAAAAAAAACAACAAAACACACTAACCTTTAGTGGAGGCGGTAAGGGTAAGCTCAAGGTGATCAACCTCCCTTTGATCACTAGATATCTCGATGTATGGCTTCACTCGCTGGCCATTCACCTTGAAGGTATTGCCCGCCTTTGGATCAAAGAGTTTTACAGCTCCATGGGGAGCAACTTCGATAATTTCGTACGGTCCATCCCAACGAGTACGGAGCTTTCCAGGAAATAGTCGAAGGCGAGAATTAAATACCAAAGCTTTTTGTCCAGGAATTAATTCCTTACGTACTATACCACGATCATGATATTTCTTAGTACGTTCCTGGTAGATCTTGGCATTTTCATAAGCACCTAGTCGTAATTCATCAAGCTCATCTAGTTGCAACAATCGTTCCTCGCCGGGCTTTTCCCATATCAAGATTGAGTGCCTTTATAGCCCAATATGCCTTGTGTTCCAGTTCTACGGGAAGATGACATGCTTTACCATACACAAGTCTGTACGGAGTGGTCCCGATCACCGTCTTGTAGCTAGTCCTGTATGCCCAAAGTGCATCATTCAATTTTCCTGCCCAATCTTTCCTACTAGGCTTCACTACTCGCTCCAGGATCTTCTTAATTTGACGGTTGCTGACTTCGACTTGTCCCGATGTCTGTGGGTGATATGGTGTAGCGACACTATGGTGGACACTGTATCTCTTAAGAAGGGAGGCAAACGTTCTATTGACGAAGTGTGACCCTCCATCACTGATGATTGTCCTAGGGCACCCAAATCTAGAGAATATTACGTCCGTCAAGAACTTCATAACAACCGCGCCGTCATTTGATTTTGTAGGAATTGCCTCCACCCATTTAGTCACATAATCCACCGCAACAAGAATGTATACATAGTCTCCACTTGATGGAAATGGTCCCATGAAATCAATGTCCCATACATCGAAAGGTTCTACCACTAGATTCCCTTGAAGGGGCATTTCGTCTTTCTCGCCAATATTACCACCTCGTTGACATGGGTCACAATTCTTTACACAACTTCGAGCATCTCGATATATTGTTGGCTAGAAAAACCCTGCTTGCAGTACCTTGCGAGCTATTTTCAAGCCACTATAGTGTACCCCACAATTAAGCTCATGGCAATGACTCAACACACTTTGTTGCTCTTCTTGTGGCACGCATCTCCTTAGAATCCCATCAGCTTCTTCTTTGAATAAATGCGGATCATCCCATATGTAAGTCCTGCAACGCTTGGCAAGGGCTCTCTTGTCTGAAGTTGAAAAGTTAGTGGGGCAATGATGAATGTGTATTTTACACTTTCATTCGAGTCTTTTTCACCTATTTTAGCTATCCTCTATGATAATTTAGCTATATTTTAATGCATTTTATTAGAATAGTGTCACGTTTCCCTTTAGATTTTATTTTACAGGTTTTGGTTGAAATTCGAGGATTTCCGGGCAATTATATTGAAGTTGACAAGGAATTGGTGTTCCAGAAGCCTATTTGGAGTATCTGAAGGTTTCCGGATAGGATTTGAAGTCTAGGGGCCGAATCTGGAGGTTAGAAGGCTACTACAAGTCAGAAACCGAGTCCGAAAAGGGGAAGAAATCCAAAAACGCGTCGAAAACGCGGAATTCCGCGAGAAAAAGTATGGGGCGAACCGCCCCGTAGTTTTTCGGGGCCTATATATAGTGCTCAGTTTTTCTCCGAAAATCATATCTTTCCAGACCTTCTCTCTCACCTCTCTCTATAGTTTTAGGTAGGAACTTCCCAGGGCCTGTCCTGGGAGTTCTGTAGCTTAGGGGATACTTTTTCATAGCAGTTTGGAGCTCGTAGGACCGCAATCATCCGGAGATTGACAACCTTCGGTAACTTTGTATCTTACAGTTTTATTCTACTTATTTTATATTCTTTCAACATGTTTTCTTCTATGATATCTGTTGATTGCATGCCTATTATGAGTAGCTAAACTTATCATTGGTGGTAGTATGTGAATTCTTAGAGAAGGGAAGATAATCATGCTAATGGCTATATCGCGCATTATACTCCGTGTCATTGCTTTATTTCGTTGATCAGTTGTAACCAAAATTCTCGTATGTTGCATTAATTATTATGCACAATAGGACACTTGTCGACCATCAGACCAATTATCTTCGTAGTGTTGAATAAATACGGAACACATTAGGACAATCGTGATTGACTTGTCAGGCCAAATTATCTTCGTAGTGCTTAATATTTGCAACAGGACACTAGATTGATTCAAAGATCTCTATGCAAGACCGACGAATTTATGCATGATTATCGACCCGTTATGTTAACAAGGACCATACTATCACCAATCTCCATTATCTGCTAGAAACCCCCTATTGCTATCTGTTTGCTGTTTTTATATTCTAAATTAGATTTGATAAAGCTAGTTATAGTCCTGAGAGAACGACACTCGAGTCATTCTACTGCTACACTACGGTTTTCGTTGTAGTTGTGGATTGCCTTTGGCTTAAATAACAAATTTATTTGATCAATTGGAATCCGACAAATTCCCGTTCATCAAATTGGCGCCGTTGCCGGGGACTATACTCCTTTTTTCTGTTTAATTTTTTTATATTTACAGCTTTAGATTCCTAATTCTATTAGTTTTAGTTTTCCTTTTTAATCTCTCTCTGATACTGCTTTCCTAGTCTGTTTCTAATCACCTTTCCTAGTCTGTTACAGATTGTGTATGCCGCATACACGTTCTGCAGGAACACCGCTTGCTGATTCAATTGCTGAGATCGATAGAGTCTACCACCAAAGAAGGCGACTACTTGAAAGGCGCGCACTAGAGGAAATAGAGGAAACCGATTTCTCTTAATCTCTACACATTCTTTTCAAGGAAATCGACGGAATGGCAGAAGCTAGACCACTGAAGGCATGGGTACAACCCACCAAGGATCGTATGAGGGGACCGGCGATCGTTCTTTCGTCTGCGACCCGAGATCTGGAGATCAAGAACCACGCATTTCAACAACTTCCGAGGTTCTATGGCTTATCAAGGGAAGATGTGATGGGGTACTTGCACGATATCGATGATTTCGTCAACCAACTCCCACGACCCGGAGCTGACATAACAACGGATGAGTTGAGGATGAAGGTTTTTGCTATGGGACTTGGCGACAGAGCCAAGTCATGGCTGAGTTCTCTACCAGCCGGCTCGCTGGACACTTGGGAGAAGGTTTTTTCAGCTTTCATGGAGAAATACTTCCCCCACACCTTGACTACCGCACTAAAGGCGCAGATCACTGGATTCAGACAGGACTATGATGAGACCATCTACACCGCGTTTGAGAGGTTCCAAGATCTCACGAACAAGTGCCCTCACCATGGTTTTGAACTTTCCGACCTAGTCCAACACTTCTACAATGGACAAACCTTCGAGAACCAACAAGTGGTGGATTTCCAATGCCGAGACAATATTTGGGAGGAAACCGCAGAAGCCGTCTGGGCTGTTTTCGAAAGGCTTGCTAAGGGTTCGCAGTTCAAGGACCCGAGAGCAATGGTTAGGAGACGTGGACCTGAAGCTCCACCGACTCAAGAAGCCCCTATGTATAGGGGGAATGGGGATCAATTCGAGTGCTTTACCAACGAATTGAAGCAAGTCCTCAAGAGCGCCACCGGAACAACTGTTTCAAACGAAGTATGCCGAATATGCAAGAACTATGGGCATGGGGCTCATATGTGTAGATCGGAGCTGGCATACGATGATGGCAACTGGGCTCGAGGAGGCGAAGAAGAAGCCTTTGCTACGGAGTTTGGCACTCAAGAAGTTAGCTACGGACAAGACGGTAGGAATCCTCGAGGTGGATTTTGGAGAAGAGGATGCCGTAACAATCAAGGATATGCACCGGCTAACCAAACTTATGGACCTAACGAAGACCGTAGTAGGCTAAACTATGATAATGATCACTGCGAAAACCCCGCTCCGAAAGAGCCACCGAAGTCGAAGTCTGCTCAACTGATGGAGAACTTGCAGAAGATGGTTGATCACACACAGAGTTTTCTCAAACGTTATGAAGAAGACTCCGAGAAGACTAGGGAAAGGCTTGATAAGTTGGAAGAGAGCACTAGGCTTGCCCATCAAAAGATGCAAGAGTTGATCGACCGAGGAGCAAGTAGGGATCAAGGCAAACTGCCTAGCAGCACTGTGAATTCGAATGCCATTACATTGGCTGGTGATGTACCTAACGAAATCACCATCAGGAAGGTTGTTAGGTGCGAGTGCTGCATGAAGGAGGAACTTCTACAGGCCGAGGAAGAAGAGAAGGACCTTGGTTCTGACACAAGTGATGAGGAGCAAGAGGATCCCGAACCACTCCCTAAAAGTTTCGATGTTAAGGTAGGGATTGGTGAGCTTGAAGATGTCCGTGCCACACTAGACACGGGATCCTACTCAAACATAATTCCTTTGAATGTGTTTGAAAAGAGCAACATCGGAAAACTATCTGATCAAAGGGCTATTGTACAACTGGCGGATGGATCCTTTATGAGACCCGAGGGCGTTGTGAAAAATGTTTTGGTCAAGATTGGTGAAGCATCTATATACATCAATTTCGTAGTTATGCCGGCATCTGCACCCGGGACGGGTGATGTCATACTCTTAGGGCAAACATTCTTGACCAAGCTACGCTCCGTGATGGACATCTACAAAAGAACTTGCACCATCGAAGTGGATGGCAAGCGACATGTATTGCAAGCCATATCAGATCCACCAGAACCGCCTGATATTACTACTCACTACTGTGGTCTTGCAGCCTATATTCTTTCTTATTCACAGGTTCGTGTCATGAAGAGGAGATCAATGAAGGGGAAGCCTAGTACCCGCAAAAAGAGGAGATAGGCGCAGACAGGAGTCGAGTCAAAGACTTTAAACAATGACACTATCCGGGAGGCAACCCGGAATTTTTATCGCTTTCTTTACCGCTATAGATTTTATCTCACGAGTTTGATTGAGTATTATAGGTCACTTATACAAGCATTAGCTTTCACCTTGGATCCACTTTCGACGTTCGGGACGAGCGACGACGTTCAGGTTTGGGGAGGAGGTTATCGCTGGTTATCTCTATACTTATCTTGCTTATGAAAAACTCGTGAAATTTTTTGCATTTGCACGTTTACTGCTTTCCTAGGATAGTTTTGCATGTTTTATATGGAGTTTATTTGCCGAATTTTTTGAACTTTTTTATTGGGTAGATCAACCAACTATGCCATTAATCATATGCTTCATCTCTATGAATTTGTTTGAGGTTTTTCTCGCTTGGCTTGTCACATTTATGTATTGCACTTAGTTGAGCTAGGTAGTCTCGACATCACTTAGTGGTGTTTTCTCTACTGCGGTTCACGAAGGCCTTTATAATAGGATGATGCATGTTAGGGTCTTATGGTTGTTTTCCCGAGTAATTATGAACCTAAGAGGCAACAAGTCTTCACCATGCTTTGAGATTGCTAAATGTCTAGGAAGGAGGTAGTGTGAGATTTTGTGATCCTTTGTTTATAACCTATTCTTCCGAATAGGTTTGGGGAGCGGGTTACACCATCATTAGACTTGTTTCTGTTTTTTTTTTTTTTTTTTTCGTATCGTGAGTTTATTTTTCCTTTTCCGTCAATTTTGTACTCCAACCTATTCTTTCGAATAGGTTTGGGGAAGTCGTGTGAGTCATTTTGTTTCTCTCTTTGTTATGCTACTGCTGGATAAAAAAAAATCGAAAAAAAAAAGAAAAAAGTTCCAGAAAAAAAGAAGAAAAAGAAAAAAAAAAGAATCTGAAAAGAAAAAAAAGAAAAAAAAAGAGAAGACCCCCAAAAAAGCAAAGAAGGGTCCAAAAAAGAAAGTCAAATAGCAGTTTAGCAAAGTGTTGAGTCTTTTCCATTTTTGTAATGTTCGTAATCGTGTTTTTATCTATTTTGTCTTGAGTGTCATCTGTTCTAGACCACCCTCGTCCTGCCATTCAGGAAGTGGTCAATAGCTTAAGACTCTACTTGAGAGATGGGTAGAATAGGGGAGTGTTATCTTTTATAGGGTACCCTCCTTCGTTTGATGAGAGTCAGTACTGGTTCGACCTCTTTTGAGGAAAAGTCTTAACATGGTGGAACAGCAGTAAGTCCTCAGTTTCATAGGCACGGGGAAACCATTCGTATCTTAGCGTGCGTCATTACGTCGTCACTGACTAGGTCCAGGTAGAGAATGTTACGAGAGACTATCTTGCCTTGACATAAGTGCTTATGTGGATGTGTATAAGTCGATCGAGGTATTCTTCAACCTATATTCATGCTTTGATTTATATTGTTTTTGTTCATATGTTATTTGATAGATTCAGTAGATTAGTTCATTTTATTTGGCATGAGACTCCATTTTGTGTCTTGCAAGTTTTTTGTATTAGAGTCTAGCTTAGTTGCTTGAGGACAAGCAAAGGTTCGGTTTGGGGAGTTTGATGAATGTGTATTTTACACTTTCATTCGAGTCTTTTTCACCTATTTTAGCTATCCTCTATGAAAATTTAGCTATATTTTAATGCATTTTATTAGAATAGTGTCACGTTTTCCTTTAGATTTTATTTTACAGGTTTGGTTGAAATTCGAGGATTTCCGAGCAATTATATTGAAGTTGACAAGAAATTGGTGTTCCAGAAGCCTATTTGGAGTATCCGAAGGTTTCCGGATAGGATTTGAAGTCTAGGGGCCGAATCTGGAGGTTAGAAGGCTACTAGAAGTCAGAAACCGAGTCCGAAAAGGGGAAGAAATCCAAAAACGCGTCGAAAACGCGGAATTCCGCGAGAAAAAGTCTGGTGCGAACCGCCGCATGCTGGGGCGAACCTCCCCGTAGTTTTTCGGGGCCTATATATAGTGCTCAGTTTTTCTCCGAAAATCATATCTTTCCAGACCTTCTCTCTCACCTCTCTCTATAGTTTTAGGTACGAACTTCCCAGGGTCTGTCCTGGGAGTTTTGTAGCTTAGGGGATACTTTTTCATAGCACTTTGGAGCTCGTAGGACCGCAATCATCCGAAGATTGACAACCTTCGGTAACTTTGTATCTTACAGTTTTATTCTACTTATTTTATATTCTTTCAACATGTTTTCTTCTATGATATCTGTTGATTGCATGCCTATTATGAGTAGCTAAACTTATCATTGGTGGTAGTATGTGAATTCTTAGCGAAGGGAAGATAATCATGCTAATGGCTATATCGCGCATTATACTCCGTGTCATTGCTTTATTTCGTTGATCAGTTGTAACCAAAATTCTCGTATGTTGTATTAATTATTATGCACAATAGGACACTTGTCGACCATCAGACCAATTATCTTCGTAGTGTTGAATAATTACGGAACACATTAGGACAATCGTGATTGACTTGTCAGACCAAATTATCTTCGTAGTGCTTAATATTTGCAACAGGACACTAGATTGATTCAAAGATCTCTATGCAAGACCGAGGAATTTATGCATGATTATCGACCCGTTATGTTAAGAAGGACCATACTATCACCAATCTCCATTATCTGCTAGAAACCCCCTATTGCTATCTGTTTGCTGTTTTTATATTCTAAATTAGATTTGATAAAGCTAGTTATAGTCCTGCGAGAATGACACTCGAGTCATTCTACTGCTACACTACGGTTTTCGTTGTAGTTGTGGATTGCCTTTGGCTTAAATAACAAATTTATTTGATCAATTGGAATCCGACAAATTCCCGTTCATCAGGCAAACATTCATAGCCAAATAGTTTACAATATCAGCATACCATGGCTCTTCATCAGCCTTCATTAAGTGCTCATCCAGGAGGTCCTCATTGATGGGTATCGAATCAACAGGGATATTAGGTATTCTAGACAAATGATCGGCTACTAAATTCTCCCTACCAGCTCTATCCACTATGGTCAAATCAAAGTCTTGCAGCAAAAGGACCCAACGGATTAACCCTGGCTTAGAATCTTGCTTAGCTATCAAATGTCTCAAAGCAGCATGATCAGTATGGACATTCACAGGATGGCCAATTAATTAAGACCTAAACTTTTGTAAAGCAAAGACAACAGCTAAAAATTCCTTTTCAGTAGTTGTATAATTAACTTGCGCAGAGTCTAGAGTCTTACTAACATAATAAATCACACGATACTGCTTATCAACTTTTTGGCATAAAACAGCACCCATAGCAAAATTCGAAGCATCACACATAATCTCAAAAGAAAGATTCCAATCAGGCGGCACAACAATGGGAGAAGAAACAAGCTTTTCCTTAAGGGTATTAAAAGCAACTAAGCATTCATTAGAGAAATGGAAAACCACATCTTTTGCAAGCAAGCTACTTAAAGGTTTAGCAATTTTTGAAAAATCTTTAATAAACCTCCTATGAAACCCTACATGGTCAAGAAAAGATTGCAATTCTTTCACACAAGTAGGTGGGGGAAGTTTTTCAATGATTTCGATCTTATCCTTGTCTACCTCAATACCTCTTCAGAAACTACATGTCCTAGAACAATGCCTTCTCTAACCATGTAATGACTCTTCCCCCAGCTTAAGGTCAAATTGCATTCAATGCACCTTTTCAAAACAAGATCTAATCTTTGCAAGCATTCATCAAACGAATCACCAAAAAGGGAAAAATCATCCATGAAAACTTCACCAAATTTAGTTACCATGTCAGACAAAACAGAAAGCATGCACCTTTGAAACGTGGCGGGAGCGTTGCATAGTCCAAATGGCATCCTCCTATAGGCAAATGTTCTGAATGGGCAAGTGAATGTCGTCTTCTCCTGATCCTCCGGTGCAATCGGAATCTGGTAGAAACCTGATAAACCATCAAGAAAAAAATAAAACTTCCACCCCGCAAGGCGGTTTAGCATGCCATCTATAAATGGTAAAGGGAAGTGGTCTTTCTTAGTGGCGGCATTTAATCTTCGATAGTCAATGCACATCCGCCATCCAGTGGTCTTCCTAACCGGTACCAACTCTCCCTTCTCATTCTCTTCCACCTTGACTCCTGATTTCTTAGGAACTACTTGTACCGGGCTCACCCATCGGCTATCAAGAATGGGGTAAATCATATCGGCATCTAGCAACTTGATCACTTCTTTCTTTACCACCTCTTGCATGGCTGGATTTATCCTTCGATGAGGTTGCCTAACGTACGGGTTTGGCATCTTGCTCTAGAGTGATGTTGTGCACACACCGTGTAGGGCTAATTCCTTTGATATCACTGATCCCCCATCCTATAGCTGCAGAATTTTCTTTCAATACTTCAATCAACCTACTTTCTTCATCGTTGGAGAGATGTGAGGAGACAATTACAGGCTTCTTCTGATTTTCTCCTAAGTACACATACTTGAGGTGCGCAGGAAGTGGTTTCAATTCTAAGCTAGGCTATTCAGGAAACCTACTTTCTTCCTCTTCTTCATCTAAAGGTTCAAGTACCTCCTCTCCTGCGGGAATTTCTGGGGTGCTATCCATTATTTCAACTAGTTCCCTTGCTTCTTCGGTCATGTAGCACGTCTCAGTTTGCATGGTTAGTGCCTCCTCAAGTGGTTCACGATTATCATGGCAATGATGAAATTCGGAAATCACGGAATCATAGCAATCGACAAAATTTAACTCTTCCGGGACTTCGTTATCTCCGATGCTGCATCCTACCAACTCAATCTTCTCGCCCATTACCTCCATGGTTATTTTCTTTCCCTTAAGTTCAAGGCATGTGTTGGTAGTCGCCATGAACGGTCTCCCAAGTAGTACTACGTGCTCGCGAATATGGCTCTTTCCCTCGTCTGCAGACTTCATCACTACAAAATCAGCTGGGATTATCAATTTGTCCACCTTTACAAGGATGTCTTCTATTATCCCGACCGGCCTCTTCACACTTTGGTCTGCCATTTGGACGACCATATCAGTTGGTGTCAATTCTCCGAGATCCAGGGCCTTGTATACCGAATAGGGCATTAAGTTAATGCTAGCCCCTAAGTCAAGCATTGTCTTCGTAGTTCGTCCATTCCCTAAGGCGATGTCGATGATGAAACTTCCAGGATACTTTTTCTTTACTGGCAATCCGGCAATTGAGTTGACCGTTTCAACCCCATTCACTTCCTTTCCTGAAGTTTTGTTCTTGATATCACGAAAGAATTTCGTATAAGCTGGAATGTTTTGGATTAACTCCAAGAGAGGCACATTGACTTCCACTTTTGAGAGGCGTTGGAATAGGGGTGATTCTCGAATATCCTTCATGGTTGGCTTGATCCGACTTGGGAATGGTACATGTGGCTTTGGAGGCACATATGGATTAGAAGATTTGTGAAGTTCCCTTGGCGTAGGAGTTCCTACCTCGACTTCATCATCACCTATGTCTTCCACAGATGGTCTTGGTTCATCATTCCTTCCTGGAACTTCTTGAGGTTCTTCAGAACTTTCGCTAACTTCTTGATCTGTGCTTGGTCCTGTATTTTCGGTCCCAGTAGATTCAACCCGTTTAGGACGCACGAAGTTAGGAATTTTGGTCATCTTGCCTCCACGGAGTAGTAGATTCACCTCTTCGCACTCATTCTCCTCGGTAGTAACAGCTGGAAGTGGCTCGGGATCAGTTTCAGGTGTCACATCGGGGGAACTGGGGTCGTCCAGTTCCCTGGAGTTGGGGGGCTACTCGCCCCCCTCATTGGGCGGTTCGCCCCCCGCTTCTAGGGGGGCGTCTTCGACTGCTTTTTCGCACTTTTCACACTTTAGCAGGCTAAGCTCCTTGATAAGTTGCTCAGTTACTTCGACTGCTTCAAAAGCCTTTTCGATGCGAAGTTTGTTTTCATCTTGCCCTGCGTGTGCTATCTCGAAGACTGTTAGGAAACTTGTAATTTTGATGAGCAATTAACCATGCTAAATTAAGGAAAGTCCAGTAACTAGTACTCTTAAGGTCCATAGGAATTTAGAATTTTAAGGACATTGTAAAAGAGGAACGTTTGCTGAAGAGTTAGATTAGGTGCTAGATAAGTTTTTTCTTTAGCGTATGATGTATTTTATCTTCTGAAAAGAAAATAA
>CM051457.1:70793400-70951903 GCA_028274465.1 Plantago ovata | reverse complement strand
CTAAAGTTATTGCTGAAATCCAAGAAATGAAAAAGATGAAAATCAATTTCAAATCATGTGGAAGCAAGTAATACGCTGACTGAACTAAACTCTTATTGAGAGATCCATCTCAGAAAGAAGGTTTAGGAGCAACGTAGAATCTTGAAAAAGATAAATCACCTATCTCCTTTGTACGTGCTACTGATAGTAGTCTACCAGAAATCTATCAGTTTGGTCAAACTAAGGTTGCTGAAACATGCAATCAAGTACCTATGACCATAAAGCCCGCTGTTGCTACTCAAAGTAACAAGACTTTAAAAGGAAAACAGGTTGCTGAGAAGCAAACTGGAAAGAAAAAGAATGGTGAAGCATTCCGCCAAACAAGTTGCTGAAAAGCAAGTTGTTAAGACTAAAGGCAAGATTACTAAAAGTAATCAGAAGTCCTTTGCTGACAAACCTGAATCAAGTAAGGTTGCTGAAGCTAAAGCTCAGCATTCTCCGAAAAGTGGACTCGGTTTCAAAACCAAGCAAAGTCAACTCTTTCATGAGTATAAGCAAAGTCAGCAAAGATACTTCAAAGAGATGAAGAAAATCAAGCCTAAGAGTTCTGAAAAGACTCCCAATGCTAGGACTAGAAGGAACCTTGCTAGAAAAGAACTTACTGAAAAGTATGTTCAGCAAAAAGGTCAACAGAGCAAGACACCACATCAGAAAGTGGATTTGACCAGCACGAGTCAAAAGTCTTTCAGCTCAAAACCTCCTAGTTCCTCAGCAAGTAGAAAACAAGTCAAAGTTGAAAAACTTAGACTTGGGTTTCCACTGGACGCATTCTTGAACATGTTAATGGACATCCATCATTGGATAATTAACTTGTTTGCTCTTGATTGTGCAGACTTCAGCCACGGAGACAAACGATGCAATCTGGCACTTTGATAGTGGTTGTGGAAAGCACATGACGGGCAACAAGAATAACCTTATAAACTATAGACGGTGGTCTAAAGGTCCAACAATAAGGTTTTGGTGGAGGCTCCGGATCTACAAAAGGCTATGGTGATGTGAAGTTAGGATGCATAACCATTACTGGAGTTCTTTATGTCAAAAATCTTAAGTTTAACCTTTTCAGCATGAGTCAGTTTGCTGACAAGGATACTTCATCGAAATTAAAAGTGATGAATGTAAACTTGGATTTCGAGACTAAAAGGTAATAATGATTGCAAGAAGATCAGGAGGCTTGTACACCGTTGATTGGTCTTCAGCAATTGTTGAAAAATGCCTTGTTCAGGCATAAACGAACAAGTCATCTAAACTTCAAGACGCTGAATAAGCTGTCTAAAAAGGCACTTGTAGTTGGATTACCTAGGGTTACTTTTAAGAAGGATGGTGTTTGCAATGCATGTCAGCAAGGAAAGCAAACCAAATCTTCTTTCAAGAACAAGGCAGTACCGTCAACTACAAAACCTTTACAACTCTTGCACATGGACTTGTTTGAATCTTCTTCAACAAGCTATGCTGGTAAGAAGTATGGTCTAGTCGTGGTAGATGACTATTCAAGATTCACTTGGGTAGTATTCATCAAGCACAAATCTGAAACCAAGACTGAAATACCTAACTTGCTGAATAAGCTTGAAGTCATGAAAAATGACAAGGTAAAAGTCATAAGGACAGACCATGGTACTGAGTTTGTAAACCAGTACATAACTGAATATTGTACCTCAAAAGGTATTCAACATCAGTTATCCTCAGTAAGAACACCACAGCAAAATGGTGTTGCTGAACGGAAGAATCGTACCCTGAAAGAAGCCGCAAGAACAATGCTTGCTGACACTGAAATAAGTGAGGCTTATTGGGTTGAAGCGATTAATACCGCCTGTTACTCAAAACAGATGTTTGATTACTAAGGAATACAACAAAACTCCTTATGAATTGTTTGTTGGAAGACCTCCTAACATCACTCATCTAAGAGTATTTGGTTGCAAGTGTTTCGTTCTTAACAATGGTAGAGAATACCTAAGAACATTTCAACCAAAGGCAGACGAAGCGATATTTCTTGGCTACTCCTTGCATAGTAAAGCTTATAGAGTTTACAACAAAAAGGCACAAAAGATTGAAGAATCAGTGCATGTTGTATTCTACGAAAAGTCACAAGGTGTGCCTGCTGAAGAAGAAATATCAGAATGTATGAAAAAGCTAATCATACATGAGCAAAGAACTGAATCTGATGCTAGGCAAATCAAGTCAATTGAACTAAATGATGATTCTGACAATGACTCTCCTCCCCCGAGTCATGACAAGATAAATATAGTTCACGACAAAGAATTTCCAGCAAAAGACGCGGTTGCTCCGGAAGTTGCTGAAATTACGCAATCTCCAGTGCCTGCTGATGAATACCTCAATCTAGCAATGCTGAACAAGCAGTTGCTGATGAACAAATCTCAGCAGAGACACAAATTCCCAGTAGTACTGAACAAGTACATACTGAAGAGTCACATGCTGATGAGCAAACATATCCTGATCCAACAAACAGAAAACCTGTTAATAAATGGATTAGAGATCATCCCTCTACGGATATGATTGGCGATATTAATAAACGCCAAGTGACTAGATCCAAAGCTACTCATGGACTTGCTGAAGAAGCAATTGTCGTAGAAGTAGAATCATTGTTCTCTTGCTTTGTTTCAGAAATTGAACCTAAAACCATAGAAGAAGCTTTAAAGCATTCTGAATGGATAAGGCAATGCAAGAAGAACTGGATCAATTTGAAAGAAACAAAGTCTGGAAACTTGTGCCACTTGCTGAAGACAAGAAAGCTATTGGTACAAGTGGGTGTTCAGAAACAAGCTGAGCGAGTCTGGTGAAGTAACAAGAAATAAAGCACGCTTAGTTGCTCAAGGTTACTGTCAGACTGAAGGATTGGACTATGATGAGTCTTATGCACCAGTTGCAAGATTGGATGCAATTAGGCTTTTCTTGGCCTTTGCTGCTCACAATGACTTCATTGTTTACCAAATGGATGTTAAAAGTGCATTCTTAAATGGTGAACTTGCTGAAGAAGTCTACCTAGAACAACCCCGGCTTTGA
The DNA here is from genome assembly GCA_028274465.1 of Plantago ovata. Taxonomy (NCBI): domain Eukaryota; kingdom Viridiplantae; phylum Streptophyta; class Magnoliopsida; order Lamiales; family Plantaginaceae; genus Plantago; species Plantago ovata. Next base: position 70,948,846 of record CM051457.1, on the reverse strand, counting down.
ACTTCCCTCAGAAATCAAGATGGTATACAAGCTTCAGAAAGCTGTATATGGTCTAAAGCAAGCACCAAGAGCATGGTATGATACCTTGGCTAAGTTCTTGCTGGAAAATGGTTTCAAGAAAGGTGAAGTTGACAAAACTTTATTTACCATGAACCATGATGGTAAAAATACTCTTAGTTCAAATTTATGTGGATGACATAATTTTTGGATCTAAGGACAAGCAACTTTGTGATGATTTTGCCAAACTCATGACAAATAAGTTTGAAATGAGTATGATGGGAAAATTGAATTATTCCTAGGATTGCAAGTCAAGCAACTCAAAGATGGAATATTCATAAATCAAGCAAAGTATGCGAAAGAAATGCTCATAAAGTTTAGGATCAAAGAGGATGAGAAACCTGAAAAGATCCCTATGAGTGTTGGTACCAAATTGGGCTATACTAAAGAGGACAAAAGTGTTGAAGAACACAAGTATAGGAAGCTCATTGGTTCCTTGTTGTATCTAACAGCAAGTAGACCTGACATTCAGTATGCTGTTTGTGTGTGTGCAAGATTCCAATCTGATCCAAGAGAATCACACTACAAAAAGGCAATCAAGATACTGAAATATGTTAAAGGTACAGTCAATGTTGGATTATGGTATCCTAAAGATTCTGGACTTGAATTGTTGGTTATTCTGATGCTGATCATGGAGGATCAACTCTTGATAGAAAAAGTACCTCTGGAACTTGTCAGTTTTTGGGTACTAGATTAATATCATGGTTCAGCAAGAAGCAAACCTGTGTTGCCAATTCATCTACTGAATCTGAATACATTGCAGCTGGTTGTTGCACAGCTCAAATCCTATGGATTCAGCAACAATTAAGAGATTATGGTATTTCTGCAAAGAAAACACCAATCTTTTGTGATAATACAAGTGCTATTGCAATCACTCAAAATCCTAAGTTTCACTCTAGGACTAAGCACATTGATATTAGACATCATTTCATTAGAGATCATGTGGAAAAAGGTGATATTGAGGTTGTGAAAGTAGGCACCGAAGATCAGCTTGCTGACATCTTCACCAAGCCCCTACCGGATAATAGGTTCGCAATGCTAAGGTATAAACTTGGATTGATTGAACTACCTCAATAAAGGATACACTTGGCAGAATGCTGAAACAGGTATTCAGCAAGCCAAAGTATTCCTGTCTAAAAGACTTAGTCACTGATTTCTTCTAAGAAATGATAAGTCTCTACATGATTGCTGAAACAGGCATTCAGCAAGTAATTCCTTCAAAACGGGTATTTGTTAGGAAACTTGATCACTTGCTGAGACAGGCACTCAGTAAGAGAAAGAACTTAAGGATTGCTGAGACAGGCACTCAGATAATCAAAAGATACTGAAACAGGTATTCAAGTATCTAAGGAATTTTCTGAGACGGAAACTCAGAAAAAGAGCAAAGCTCATCTCTCAGATTTTACCAAAGGATGTCTCAAGTACAAAAGAATTTACTGATACGGGAAATCAGAAATATCTTTTAATCTTAGGAAATTATGAGATATCTAAGTAAGGGGGAACTTTCAGCAAGTATCTAGGTTGTTAATTCAAACTCGCTGAAAAGATTCTTGTTTATTTCAGCAAGCAATCTATCCCTTAAACTCGGTAAAATCAATTTGTGACGTTAAACTGGCACAGATAAACTCGCAATAATCATGACATGAAATTCAATCGTGGCCATTGATTAAAGGGAGTTACTTATCTAACGGCTAACAAAACAAAGAGAGATAGTGCTCTGACGGTTTTAGTTAGTGGGCCACTACGCATTCAATGCAAAGGCTCCACTAACTCCAGTGTTTCTCTGTTTTACCCTTGCCGAGAGCTCAAATCGATTGAGTTTCTCACACACAGAGACACTATATAAAGAAGGAGTTAGAGAAATGACAAAATTCTTTAACTCACATTTCCTTTCTCTGCAAATTTTAGCCTGAATCTACTGTACCTCCGGTCAAAAAGCAAACTATCTCTTTTCGTACACATTTTCTTGCTCTATAAAAAGAATGGCTCCTAAGAGACAGTCATGTAAGTCCTCAAAGTCGTCAAAGGTTGACAGTGCTGAAACACGCACTGCTCCGGTGACTACTCCGGCCACAAACACGATGAAAGTTGTGTTGAAAAACGACCGAATCTCAGAAAAACCTATGCCTCCGTCATATCTTGACACTGCAAAGTGTGAGATGTTGATGCAATGGGGAGGGTTTGCAAAAGAAAAGTACATTAGGTACTTTTATGAACAAGAACTCGATGACGAAAATGAAGAGGCGCTTGAGTTTATCAAATAGCAAGGCCTCATGAACTTTATCTCTGCTCGCACTAAGCAATTGAGCATGATTGATACAATGGAATTCTACAACAATGCAGAAATCCAGTCCCTTACAGACAGTAACGGAGTCACTGAAAAAGTGATCCTTACTTATGTTAAGAACACGCAAATCGTCCTGAAATGGACTGATTTAGCGGAGATTTTTCAGATTCCAACCACTGGAACTGAAGATGACGTCACTGCCACTGACGAAGAAATTGAAGCTTTCTACAGTGACGTCAGAAATGAGAAAATGAAGAAAGGCGAGATAGCTCCCGTGACTTGGACAAAGCACGTTAAGAGAAAGCATCTCTGCCATTCACTTGGTCTAGTAGCTCTGCTACTGATAAAAGTTCTTGACTCCCAAGTTGGAGGAATTGACCAAATAGGCCTGAGAAGATGGCCATTGCTGATGCATATCCATGAAAATAAAACGGAACTTAACTGGGCTAAGTACATTTTCAACAGGCTTGTTGATTGTGTTACTAAGTTTAAGGTAAAGGTAGAAGACAACAAGGTCTCACCTTCCTTTCCAGTTATGTATGGAATCAAGATATGCTATATCCTTGAACATTTCAGGATTCAGCTAAGAAACCCATTGCCAATCAAGAAATCTGTGTGCAATGTGGGAAGATCTTTCTACAAGAAGAATGTACCTAAGTTTGCTGGAAAGAAAACTAAGAAGACAACAACTGCAAATGTTGTCAGCACAAGCCAGCAAGAAAGGTATACAACTGCTGCAGATGTTACCACTCAGCAACTTAGAGATGAAACTGATGTTGGTGGTGGTAACACAAATGAAACTGCTATAGAAAATCAACAAGGTACGTGTACAACACCCGTTGCTAAAAATGCAACTATAGATGACTCTGAGAAACTGGAGAAATCTAACAAGAAAAAGAGGAAAGCTGATGATGACACTCAGACTGCAGCGTCATCAGCAAACCCCGTACCTAAGAGGAAACGGACGAGCAACAAAAGGAAGAAAACACTGGCTCGCCAGTCAGTCCCTGATGTCCAAGACCCCTCAGTCAATTCCCAGACAAATGCTGAAACGCATTTGCTAGTAGATGTTGCTGAGATAATTACTGAAGCCTATGTCAGCAATGTTGAAGTGTTTGCGGAAGCCTTCAACAATCAACTCAATGTTGATAATTCTACTGAGAATTGACCACAAGGAAGTGGAAATGAAATTCCTGCCCAAGTCCCCGATATCTACATTGTAGATAACTTTGACGATCCAACTATGGAACCAATAAGCGACATTGCTGCTGATCTGCAAAAAGCGGCACTTGTTGATGCTGCTGAAAAGATGGTTGTTGAACAAGCAACTTATCAAGTTGCTGAAACGACGCTTGCTGAAGGACAAGTTGCTGAAATAGCAATGGTTCCAGTTCCTGAAGTTGCTGAAACTCAAGAAGCATTATTCAACGACGCATCTCGTGATGCTGAGAATACTGGCCCAAGCTCACCCAAGACATCAACTGACAAAGTCCAGCTTGTACTGGAAGATTTAAGCAAACAAATGGAGTTGGAAATTGAAGAATCATCCAACAAGTCAATTGATCTCTTCATGACAAGCAGTGAGCTCAAAGGTCAAGATGCTTCTGCTCAACTTGTCATTTCAGAGACAAGGGAGATCGCTGAAACCGCACAGCTTTCTCAGATAGAGCAAAACCAGAAGTCCGCTAAAGAAACAGTCCAAGAAGCTGAAGAAACTGTTAATGCTGAAAGGACTGAGCCACAACCTGTCCTTCTTCAGCAGGTAGTTAATTCAACCATCAGTAAAACTTCAATTTCTGAAAATTGTTCTTTTGCTAATATTATATTATCTCTACAGACTTCTCAAGATGCAAGTCAGATGGCTGCTGAAGCCTCTGCACCAGAACCAACACTCCCTGCTCAGCAGGTAGTTAATAATTTTGGTATAAAAACTAAATTTTGACAGCTTAGTACTTGTGTCTAACTTCAATTTTTATTTCAGGATGAACAAATGGAGGATGCTACTCAAGCTCCTCATGGAATGGAAATTGTACTACATGAGCTTGCTGACTCTCAGCAGGTAAATCATGTTTCAGATATAAACTCTAAAACAATTCTCCAACCCAATCCTGATCTAAATAACATTCTTTTTCAGGCTCAAAAGGAGACCACTGAAGTGGTACTCATCACTGAAGATCATCAAGTAAGTTCTGAAGAACTGTACTTGAACTTCAAAAGGACAACTTTGTCAAGAGTTGCTAAGTCCGTCAGCAACTGGCAAAGGTATAGGCGAATGGATTTCTCAGATCTTCACCTTCATCTTTCAAACGAGAAAAAGAGATCTTCTCTGCTGAAGCTCGAAACATTTGTCCACTCCATCCATCCTGAAGAAATGACATATTCTCAGCAATGAGCTCAAATCTGATTGCTCAAATAAGAGAGAATATGAAGGTCAAATTCAAGAGTGCCTCTCCAGCTGAACAAGCTGTGATGCTCAAAGGTCTATTTGTACCTGTGGTGGCTGATCCCCACAAAATAAATGAAGAAGAGGAAGTGACAAGTGTTGCTTTGTATAAGAACGTGGAGCTAGTCATTTTGACAGACGATGATGAAGAAGAAGAAGATGAGAACATTCCCACTGATCCCAGTGATGATGAAGGGAAAGATTCCAAGGACAAGAAAGACGATGATGATGACAATCAAGGTCCAAGTCCTGATGCTGGAGGATTGAAGTTAACAGTTGCTGAAAATACTCAATCTGACAATCAGCAAGCTGAACAACAACAATCTCAGCAAGAATCTCAACCTCCTCCTACTGCTGCTGAAATCAAGCACCTGTGCAAGGTGCTGATACTGAAGAAGAATACGCCAGAAAAAGGGCTGCCTTGAAAAATGGCAAAAGTCCAGTTTCTGATGCCAAGGTTACTGAAGAAAACCTTGATGATGATGATGAACAAGATGAAGATTACCAACGCGCTCTCCAGAACAGTCTCTTGATCCATGCAAGGCATACGCAGGATCTAGAAATTGGTCAATCTTCAGGAGTGAGAACAAAGGAAGTCCCCTACCTTCGACTTACTACTGGCGAAACTCCAGTAATTGAGTCTCATACTCAATTAAAACTACCTACTGGCGAAACTCCAGTAATTTAGCCCCAAACTCAATTGAATCAACTAACTACTGGTGAAACTCCAATTGTTGACTCTGAAGCGTTGCCATCAGAAACCACTCAACAAAAAGGAAGTGAAGCTACTGATAAAGGTTCAAAAGTTGCTCAACTTGATGAATCTGAGGATGATGACGACTTGTCAGAAAATGACGATGAACAGTCCAAGCGAGACCCAAAAGTCGTTCAGATTCCTCCTCCTGATTACATCAATGATTTAGACGATGGTCTAAGAGCAGAATTGTTGATGCGTGATGATCAGTTTGCTTCAGAAATTAAGGTTCATTCCTTAACACCTCATTTAGTGCCGTTCCCAAGAGTTGAGGAGTTCACTCCCAGAATTCTAGCACTAAAGGAAGTCCATAATGCCTGCAAAGCTGAAGATGATGCAATGCTTGCTGAGAGCCCACTTGACTTTGGAAAATTTTGGCTACGGTGTTGAGACGCACTACTACTTTGACCATAGCTCAGAAAGACATCAGTCTTTATCACAAAAGCTATGAAGAAGATGTAAGTCAAGCTCTAAAGCTAGCAAAGAGAGCTCTCGTAAAGGCACAGACTTTTATGGATGAGAAGGCCGCAACAGAGAACACACATGAAGAGAACATGATGAGCATTCAACAAAGTTGTCAAGAATGACTTCTGACCAACAACAAATCTTCATGAAGTATAACAGCTTAAGCACTCTTGCTGAAAATTGCAATGAGTTTTATTCTCTGCACATCACACCGATGTTGCAATCCATGTCTAAGGGGGAAAAGAAGAATACTAGAAAAAGAAACCAAACCCCTCCTGCTCCTGCTGTTGATGTGCCACTGCCTATAGAACCTCTTGCTGAAAAAGAGCAAAGTTCTAAAAGACAAGCAGAATCTGAGTTGAATTCAGCAAGTAACAAAAAGAGAAAAACCGCTGCTGAAACTCAAGATTTTTGCCATACTGAAAGTCATCACAATCTGAATGAAGATGATGAAGATGATGACAATCAAACAATAGCTCAAGCCATAAGAGCTAGACCCTTAACAGCCTTGACTCCGTCTGGCCACTCAAAGCATTTCTCGTCTGACTCTTCAGCAAGAGATCAAGACAATGCTAAGACAAGAAGAAGAAGGCAAAGACAAGAAGAAAAAAGGCTGGCCAGCATTGCTATTGGCTCCGGCATTGAATACACAAAGACCAGCAATGAGGAAACCACTCAGAATGTAATCAGAAACATTTATGGTTGCTGGATTTTAAAGCTGGAAGACTTGCTGGTAAATGAGTTCTTTCCTACAGCCATTTTGAATCAAATGTTCAAATGGATTGAACTCAAGGTCCAAAGAAAGCAAAGGGAAGAATCCCTCCCAAGAAATATTGCTGGGAAATGGTTGAATCTTGAGGTCCAAGTAAGAAGAATGGCCATTGGTAAGACATACAAACAAGAACCAAATCTGATCAAACCACCTGGCATCGCTTACTACTCTGACCCAATAACAAAGAAACATAAGAAGAAACTTGGATTGATTCCGTATGAGTACAAGTCCGTAGGCTTCTGGAAAACTACGAAAAGGACTGTGTTGAATTCACTGCACTTGCTGAGAAGAGTGTAAGAGAGATTTTGAGAAAATCCTCTGAAAGAGCTTAAGTCCCTGTAATAGTTTTTGTTAAAAGTTTTTGTTAGCTGATTCTGTTCAAGTTATCTATGCTATTTCATGTAAACTTCTGAAAGATAACTATCAGCAATGAAGCTTTTTGACTCTTATTGGTTTTTGATTATGCAGTTTACTTATGCTTACTGTTTTTAATTATTCAAGTATGCTTGCATTAATCAACTGATTTATTCAACATCAGAAACCTCTAAAAGGGTAACAATTAATTTATCCATGGATTGCTAACATCAAAAAGGGGGAAATTTGTTAGGAAACTTGTAATTTTGATGAGCAATTAACCATGCTAAATTAAGGAAAGTCCAGTAACTAGTACTCTTAAGGTCCATAGGAATTTAGAATTTTTTAAGGACATTGTAAAAGAGGAACGTTTGCTGAAGACTTAGATTAGGTGCTAGATAAGTTATTTCTTTAGCGTATGATGTATTTTATCTTCTGAAAAGAAAATAACTTATTGTTGCTTTAGCTTATGATGTATCTTATTTTCTGAAAAGAAAATAACCTATTGAAGCATTTGCTGACGATATACTTTGTTTTTACAACCAAACTATTGAAGCATTTAGAAACCGCTCAGAATCTTGAAGATTATTGAAGATCTGAAGACTTCAAGATTTAGAAGATCTGAAGACCTGAAGATTGCTGAAAGACTGGTATCTACAAAGGCACGTGTTGCTCAAAAAGTGGAAATTTCAGCAACAACATTGCATAAGTGAAAATCTGAAAGACAGAGTAGGTTGTGCTTGCTGAAACTGAGACTAACCACTTGCTGATGGAACATATGTGACCCCTTGCTGATAGTACGTGAATTTGCGCTCCAATGTTACTGTTTGAATTCTATTCAAATATGCATTAAATGCAAAGCTTACATGCGAAGGACATGAAGACTAGAAGACAAACAAAGACGCTGCTGAAAGTACAAAAGCAAGATAGTGACATGTTAAGAGGAACAAAAGCCTTAGGATTTGAAATTCAAACGGCTCCTTACTTACACTATAAATAGAGGTCATCCGGCGAAGAGTTGAAGTGTGTCAACAACGTGATCAAACTCTCACTTGTGCTTTAAAACTCACATACCTTCAAATACTCTTACTGCCATTGATCCGTTCCAAGACTTAAAAGCTTGAAAAAGCTACTTGTGAAGAAGTAGAACAAACTCGGCTAAGAAATTAGTTAAGTGTTCTTTCTTTCGAACAAGAACAAGTCTTGACACCAGAAACAATCAAACTTGTTTACTGCAAAGTATTCAAAGTTGTGTTTCTTAGATTACTTGTCGTAACTGAATAAGTTATAATTGAGTTATCTCACCCCAAAACTCTCTAACTGAAAATACACCCTTTCAGGAGTGATATTCAGGGGGAACTTAATCGAGCATAGTTTTGCTGATTAAAAGTACCAAGTTTGGTGGAGAACAAGGTTACATTCTCTAGTTTAGGTTGGAGACAAAGCAAGTGTGCTTTGGTTTCTGTTGAATCGCTCTAGATAGGAGATTGTAAGGAACCTCAATCATATCTTAGTGGATTCAGTCCTAGAAAGGACGAAGTGGATTAGTTGAGAGATTACACCTCTCTCAGATACCACTATAAAAGTGTTTGTGTGATTTACTTACTGTATTTAGTTTTCAGCAAATAATATCTGTCTGTACACAGTCACTCACTTCACTTGCTGAAACCAGCACTTATTTTATCAAAGACTTCCGCTCTCTGATTTTAAGTATCAGCAAACCAAGCTACTGTAAAGTAACTTACGCTTGCTGAGAAAGTTAAGTATCAGCAAACTCATTACTGAAAAGTAATAAGCACTTGCTGAGAAAGTTTTAAACGACGAAAGTTTGAAAAGACTATTCACCCCCCCCCCTCTAGTCTTTTCTTGTTGTTTAAAGGGACCAACAAAGACACTCTCAATGGCTTTAATCCCTGCGTAGAACGCAAGTTCCTCCTCTTCACTGATATCTTCGTCTTCAGAATATCCTTCGTATAAGCCGTCAGTTTCGCCCTGGTTTGAATATATGTTGGTGACTTGACTCGACATTATCTTCTCGGATTGTGCAGATCCATTGGCGTACTTTTGAAAGACCTTCTCTGCCTCTTCAACTGTACATTCTTCTAAACCTCCACACATCCCATCCACTTGAAGTCGAACATCATCACGTAGTCCACCAACAAAAAACCAAATCAGCTCCCCGTCGTCGAAACGGTGGTGGGGGCACTCACGTTTATACAGCTCAAAACGTTCATAGGTGTCACAGAACCGCTCGTATTCTCCTTGCTTGAAGTGCTCGATCCGATTCCGCAGTGCAATCGTCTCATGGGAAGGCATGAAACGTGCCAAGAACTCCTCTACTACTTGGCTCCAGTCCTCGGTGATCATGGTGCTGACCTTGCTATCCAAATCCTCGGTTCATATCCCAAAGCAAAAAGAAATAATTTCCTGCATAATTGATCCTCGGTGAACCCCTTTGCTGGAACTTTTGCTATTTCCTCTTCATAGGAACTGATGAAGCTTAACGGATTCATCCCCACTCCATCTTCGAACCTCGGTATCCTTCTCACTATAGAACTCGTTACCTCATACCCCGATAACTCTCCTTCCAAGTATATAGCTGACCCTTTCTTGACTTGCGAAAACGTAGGTGTCAAGCGAGCTTTTAAGGTCGTCATACCTGGAAATCTGGAACAGGAGTAACTCAAAACTGAAAATTAGCCTCGTTAGAAATCTCGAAGATCAAGAAAATTTCTAGAAATCGAATACTACAAAGGCTAGGAAAGGAGTATCAGAGAGAGGTTAAATAGGAAAACTAAAAACTACTTGAACTAGGAATCGAATGCTGAAAATATAAAAAAGTTAAACAGAAAAAAGGAGTATAGTCCCTGGCAACGGCGCCAATTTGATGAACGTTGGATTTTCGGGTTCCAATTAATCAAATAAATTTGTATTTAGCCAAAGACAATTCACAACTACAACGAAAACCGTAGTGTAGCAGTAGAATAACCTCGAGTGTCGATCTCTAAGGACTATAACTAGCTTTATCTAATCTAACTTAAGAATATAAAATCAACAAACGTCTTAGCAAAGGTTTTTCTTAACAGATAATGGAGATTGGTGATAGTATGGTCATTCAAAGCATTGCAAGTTAATAATTATGCATAAATTCCTCGGTTTTGCATGGAGATCTTTGATCAATGAATTGTCCAGTTGTGTTCCATGATTATTCAACACTACGAAGATAGAGATTTAGATAGATCAAAGAAATAAAGCAATAACTCAGAGTATAATGCGCGATATAGCCATTAGCATAATTATTAACCCTTTGCTAAGAAATCACATACTATCACCAACGAGAAGTTTAGCTACTCATAGATGTCAGACAATCAACAAAAATCATACCACGAATGAATGAAAACATGATGAAAGATATATAAATATAAATAGAAAAACTGTAAGATACAATGGTACCGAAGGTTGTCAATCTCTGAAGAATCGTGATCTTACAAGCTCCAAACTGCTAAGAAAAAGTATCTCCTAAGCTAAGAACCCCCAGAACAGGCTCTGGGAAATTCCTACCTAAAACTACTGAGAAAGGCGAGAGAAAAGGTCTGGAAAAGTATGAAAAACGGAGAAAACTAAGCTCATATATATAGGCATTCGAATTGTGTGGGGCGAAGGGCCCCACACACCGGGCGATTCGCCTGGTGTGGGGCGATTCGCCCCACGTCCCGGGCGACTCGCCCGGGAGTGTTTTTCGGCCCAAAACGCGTTTTCGACGCGTTTTTGGATTTCTTTCCCTTTTCGGACTCGGTTTCTGCCTTCTTGGGACCTTTTAGCCTTCAGACTCGACCCCTAGACATCAAATCCTATCCGGAATCTATCAGATACTCCAATTAGGCTTCTGGAACACCAATTCCTTGTCTACTTCAATATAATTGCCCGGAAAACCTCGTTTTTCAACCAAAACCTGTAAAATACAAACTAAAGGAAAACGTGACACTATTCTAATAAATGCACTAAAATATAGCTAAATTAACATCGAGGATAGCTAAAATAGGTGAAAAAGACTCAAATGAAAGTGTAAAATACACATTCATCAAGTAGGGTTCAAGTTTCACGGCCAGAAGTATAATAGGGGAAAAACAGTCCATTAGAAAAGATAGAAAATGAAAGGAAGAAAAGGAACAGATCATTACCTTCGAACGGAACTGAATAGAGAGAACGAACTGGAACGGATCAGAACGGGACAGAGCAAACGGAGAGGACGAAAACAAGAATCAAACTGCGAATCACAAAAGCAAAAGAGATCAAAATCGAAATCTTAATCGAGATTCGAATCTAAACACGCAAAAGCAGAGCCGGACGGAAAAACATAACGGGAATAGACGGGAACAGAGTCAGGCCAGAATTGAAATAGAGCAGACTCGAACTGGGGCGGGAGTGGCGGCGCTTGACGGACAGAACCGGGCCGACAGTGAGCTTCGCGAACTAAATCGAAGCAAAACGGCTCCCGTTGATGATGATTGAGTGACAAAGGAGGCTTGATGATGGATGAGTGAAAACAAGAAGAAGATGATGGATGATGATGAACGTAGATGATGAAAATGAAGAAAAAGAGTTTCTTTCTTTTCTTTTCTTTAGGTGGTAGGCGTGTGGTGTGAAAGACAAAGGAATGAAGATAGAATGCTTCTTCAATTATGTTTAGGGTTGACTATTGGGCTTGACTGAATAACTAAAGCTTGGGCCAAGACTTGGGCCATGAAGGATTGGGCTCAGCTATATCTTGCAAAGCTGAGGTACCAATTAGCCCAAAACGAAAATACAAACGGTCCACTAACATATCGCATAGGTTTTTGAATTCAATAGCGCGAGAAGAAAATTAACTAAATTACCGAATAATTTAAATTACTCAGGTAATTAATTAAATAAAAAAATTAAATAGAAAAAGAATACGGGATGTTACACATAAGGTCACACTTTCATCACCAAAGTGTTACACTTGTGACAAAGTTACTTCGTCACGTTGTGTTGTTGGCTGCCCATTTTTTCCAGCATAGTGTGGTCCTCGATGTTTTGTGACACGATCACACTTTCGCCACAAAAGTGATACATTTATGACAAAGGTTGTTCGTCACGTTGGGTTGTTGGCTGCCCAATTTTTTCAACGTTGGGTAGTGGTCATATTCGTGACAACTAAATACAGGTCATCACAAAAAATGGAATAGTTTGTGACAACTAGAAAGAGGTCATCACAAAACAGGCCATCACAAAAGATGGAATAGTTTGTGGCAACTCAAAAGAGGTCATCACAAACGATGTCATCACAAAAGATGGAATAGTTTGTGGCAACTTAAAATATGTTATATCACAAAAGATGGAATTGTTTGTGACAACTAAAAAGAGGTTATCACAAAAGAGGCCATCACAGAAGATGAAATAGTTTGTGGCAAATGAAAGGATAGTTTGTGACAACTAACAAGAGATCATCACAAAAGATGGAATAGTTTGTGACGACTAGAACGAGGTCATCACAAAAGATGGAATAGTTTGTGACAACTCAAAAGAGGTCATCACAAACGATGTCATCACAAAAGATGGAATTGTTTGTCACAACTAAAAAGAGGTCATCACAAAAGAAGCCATCACAAAAGATGGAATAGTTTGTGACAAATAAAAGGATAGTTTGTGACAACTAAAAAGAGATCATCACAAAAGATGGAATATTTTGAATTCAAATAAATCGTATAAAAATTACAATCAATAGGGATCGAACCCAAACCTTCCAAACCATGGACTATCATACATACCGCTACGACAAAACAATGTTGTTGACAATATTTGTTTTGTTTGTGTATATATCACTAATAGGGCATCTTCCATAGAGAGTTATTTGTTTGTGTATTTTTTGGTTATGTGTATATAGGATGTATATGTATGATGTTTAATTAATGAATGTTGTTTTCCTTATAACATCTTTTTCACTTACATGAATATCATATGCAATCGAAATACCACTTGTATTTGCATCTACAATATTATGCTCGTATTTTGAATTTATATGAATCACCCAAGTTTCACGGGTACTAGGATACATATATTTAAAACTTGTGGACGTGGAATAACTCTTCACGGACTAAATAATACATATACGTAATTAACAACAAACAATTTACAAAGTACAAACTAAGATTCTTACACCACCCATTAAACTTTACAAAACAGATAAACTGTAACAGCCCAAACCTTTTCAACCTCTTAAGAAGGAATTAATTATTAGTAATGAAAATTAAACTTAATTATTATATTTTATCTATGTAGAAGGTATAATATTTGAAGTCAATAGAGTAAATTGTGGAAAACGATTTTGTATATAGTCGTTCGGTCTAAAGTATGGTTAAATATACGTCCCGGCCCCTCTGTAAGTTTGACTTGACAGATTTATATCGAAACGAATGCCTCTGAAATAACGGATACTATACTATGAACCATACAATTTTGTAGTATTTGAATATATGTTCGTTTTTTAAATTGTGATCGTATATATGAAAGTCGAAGAAACCAAGCCGGTGGAAGTAAATAACCAATTAATATATAATATGTGGTAAAAGGATATATATATATACATATATATATGTATATATATATATATATATATATATATATAAAAAGGGCCGACTCTAATATTTTTGGTCGTCCAAATTGATTGCTTCACCATGAAGCTTGTCCACGCCTCATCAATCCGTAGCCGCCACTTGTTGGTTCCTCCATCGGCCATGTTTCTTTTATCTTCCTTCTTAAACCCCTTACTAAACTATTTCATCACACTCAACGCACATACTACACACACTAGATGAACGAGAGAAGAGAAAAGAAGAAAACCAAAAGAACCGAGAAAGAGAAATTAGAATTTGATCAACGAAAAATAATAGGATCAATCGGATGATGTTCCGGATTCGACAAGGGATAGTTAGGAAATACAGATAGTATGGGCATTGTTGAAAGATTTGATTGGTAAGTATGATTTTGTAACTTGTTATTTGATATGCTTGTAAATGTTATTTGATAGCTTGTTATTTGTGTGATATGTACTATCAGTATTTACGGATGTGATTTGAGCTTATTGTACTATATGTGTTGTTTGATGATTGAAGTTGATAATTAGTGGATGCTATTTATGTGAAGATATGGCCTGAAGCTTTGTGTGTATGAATTCTATGTTTTTGGTATAAAGTTAAGCTTATTATGAGCTAAAATACTTGTGATATATATATTTGGCATGATTTGCATTCATAAAAGATAAAAGAACTCTGTTATGACTGCTTATGACCTTGAGTAAACTTTCAAAATATACGTGATTGCCTTATAAATGCTTAATTAACTTGTTATAAACTAAAAACCAAAAATGTTCTCCAAAGGTTAGTTGGTCCTTGGTTTGCACTCCTAAAGCTAATGGGGGGCTAGGTATTACGAACTTATTAGAGTTAAATAAAGCTTTTTTGTTTAAATTATTATGGAAACTCTTAACTCAACCTTCCTCTTTATGGGCAACTTTATATAAGCAAAAATATTTTAGTCATACTGATCTCTGGAATGCTCAATGCTCTGGGGGGATTAGTTGGCTTTGGAGAGGTTTGATGAAGTTAAGACCTTTATTTGAAAAGCATTTGGCATGGGGGGTAGGTCTAGGTGATCAAATTCTTTTCTGGCAGCATGCTTGGTGTATGAATACACCTTTTGAACAGTTGGTCCCAACCATTCCTCCTGGAACAGAAAGGCTAAAGGTAAGCCACTGTATTCAGGCAAATAGACAATGGGATGTGCCTTTCCTCCAATCACTACTGCCTCAGGAATTAGTTGACAGAGTGCAAGGGGTCCCTTTATCTTCTTTGCCTCAAGATGATGTTCTTCTTTGGGGTGGCAGTTTCAATGGAGTTTTTTCTGTTAAGAGTGCTTACCACACTTTGATAAATACTACTTTGGTTCGACCAACTTGGCCTTGGAATTGGATTTGGAAACTGCAGGTCTTACCAAGACAAAAAAATTTCACTTGGCTTTTGTTACATGATAGATTACTCACGAGGGCTAGAATGTTTAAATTCAAAATCATAAATGATCCTTTATGTCTTTTCTGTCAGCAAGAACCAGAAACTAGTCTTCATCTTTTCCTTTTGTGTCCAGCTTTCCAGTGGTTCAGAACTTGTTTTTTCCCACCAGGTCAGTTACATATGTTCACAAGTGTAGGTCAGTTGGTGTTTAATTTTCCAATCAATTCACTATCTCAATTGCACCTAATTATTGGTTGCTGGACTATTTGGAAATTTCGGAATACAACAATTTTTACCAGGGACTCTTTTAATCAACAAGGCATGCTTATCCTTGCTAACTCTCAACTGCTCCAGCAACCCCCAGTCAAAGAGTCTGTTAAAATCCCTATCTCTTGTGTTTTTACTCCTCCTCCACCCGGGGTATGCTGTCTGTTTACTGATGGGTCGGTATTGGATAATGGAGATGCGGGCATTGGATTTGTGTTAACTAATACGCAGATTCAGTTCATGCAAGGCACTGCCACTTTTGTGGGAAAATGTGATAATCATACAGCAGAATTATGGGCTATTAAAGCCGGTTTAGTGGCGGCTAGAAATCTTAATCTGCGTTTTGTTCTTATTAAAACTGATTCTCAATATGCGCTTAATATTTTGTGCAGGAAGTTGGACCCTCCTCGACCAGCCTGGACACTTGTGACTGAAATCCGCCAGCTTGTATCGAATTTTGGGGCAATCTACATTCACAGCATCTACAGAGAGAAGAATACAGCCGCAGATCTCCTCTCTCGAGTTGCTAGTAGTAGATTTACGCATGACGTTGTAACTCACCAGTCTATGATTGATCAGCACTTAGTAACTTCATGGATTGGAACCTTTTGCCAGTATGGCTTGAACCTTGTTTTGTAATGGATATATCTGGGGTGACCACCCGACTTGTGGGAACGGCCTCTGATCAAGCCTTGTACAACCTCTAAGTAGGAATAAAAAGTTACTTCGTCAAAAAAAAAAAAAAAGTACCTTACTGTATATTAAGTGACTTGTTACTTGATTATGCTTATTGAGCCCGCAACTCATCAATTGCGGTGTTGTCTTTTTATAGTTATGGAAGAAGAAGACAAAGAAAAGGGCTTAACTGATAAAAGTTGAGTCTTGGATCAAATGTCAGCCGGCTGGTTTCACTCCTTGGTACTGGCTCATCATCTGCATCTCATGTAGGTCATTGTGGGTCTCTAATAGACGATCATCTCCTCCAAGCATGTGAAGTATGTGCTTATAGTATAATTTTTAACGCTTACGCAAATGTTTCTAAATAAGAATAGCTTCCGCTCACGTTTATGTACAAAAAGTTTTCAAAAATGTCTTTTCACTTGCATGAGTAAAGATCATGAAAAGAGTTTATGGCTTTAAAGTGTTTTTCGCGCCTTCCGCACGTCATAACACCTAAGTGCGTTTAATTACGTACGAAGGTTTTAGGGTGTTACATAAACTGAAAGTTCATAAGTCGACAAAATTATCCTAATTGTCCATATTATCCAAAGCAGCAGCACTAGTACTAATAATTATCCAAGTTCACAATACAGACAGTTATCAAATACCAGGTAGTAGCATAGATAGTGGACAAACAAACTACAGCAACAAGGGCAGGCAGATCAAATCCCACGCAGCATGGGGACATGCAGGAATGGGAGGCATATCCTGAAGCGGTCCCTTCCCTTGATGGTCGTACGGCTGTAGGTGACATACCAATTTTTCTAGGCTACTTCTTCGTTGCGAAAAACTTGTTGCCAGATGGTATCGAGAGGTGGAACCTTGCAACTAGATGTCATATCTCGATTGAATCTGGGAGTCGATAAGTCCTGACTAACATATCTCTGTCCTCCCACCACCTCACCGCAGAAAGCTGGGTGTATACCTTAATCTTTTTGCTTGAAACTCGGTCGTACCTCTCAAACATACCGTCTATGTCGTCATTGCAAACCAATGGAACAAGGGATCTAGCAAAGTCCCCTGTTCTTGGAGACACATACCACATCAGACGATTCTTCATTAGGCCAGTAAGCCTTCCCATTATAGCTCCTGACAAAGCAGTGTAGTCGGACCTGCTACTGTCCTCGATGAGTATGTATGCAAGCTTTCCTCCGTCATAAGAGATCTGGCCACTCCATTTGTCTTTTACAAACCAACCATCATAGTGAACCTTAATCCTCCAAGGTTCATATGCTGAATGGTTTGCGAAGAGAACCGATAACGTTAAGTTAGATTTGATACTTAAGGTACAACAGTTCCATTGAAATCATATATGAACTTTTACGTACCAGGAGCTTCTACGGTACTATGAGGTTGCTCCCCCATGTGCTCGACCAGTGGGGACCGTTGAACTTGCCTGACAATGCTATTTCTGTTCTTGCTCCGTGCGGGACGGTCTCTGTTGCGGATAGCTGATGTTTGCTGGTCTGTAGCTGAACAATTAAAGATATATCATACCTTGTGTGGAAGTTGGAATCAAGATGAAATATAACAGGCAACCACTTCATGATTTTTTCCACATGCATGGGAGTACGTTACAAAATACATAATTACAGGAGCGTAAAGCTAACTTGGGATTTTTCGAGGGCGGCCACGCTTTCGAGGAGCTGGGATTTCAGTGGCATGGTTGGAGCTCTCTGGAATGGTGGCATGGTTGGAGCTCTCTGGAATGGTGGTATGGTTGGAGTTCTCTGGACCTGCATCATCAAAATGCCATAAATAAAAAACAAACAAGTACAAAACGG
Source organism: Plantago ovata (assembly GCA_028274465.1). NCBI lineage: Eukaryota > Viridiplantae > Streptophyta > Magnoliopsida > Lamiales > Plantaginaceae > Plantago > Plantago ovata. The sequence continues at coordinate 70,930,913 of CM051457.1, read as the reverse complement.
AAGCAAGTAAAATAAAGTTGAGATTTTGAACTTCTTGCTACTAATAGTGCAGTTAAGCTACTTAACCGCCACATCAATCAAAGTAAAGAAAGGCACACGGATTAAACTAAGAACTTAAAGAACAATGATTTAATAAGCCACTGGAGATGGAAACAGAACTTCATGAACTGCAGAACACTTGCCACCAATCAAGTTGAGATATTGAACTCCAAGCAAGTCAAATCAAGCTGAGATTTTGAACTTCTTGCTACTAATAATATAGTTTAACTAATCAACAGCCACATCAATCAAACTAAAGCAAGGAACGCGGATTAAACTAAAGCAACACACAACCTTGGATCATTCAACACAAACAAATTTCTACTTAGAGGATAGAAGTTGAACATCAACTAGTTGAATAAAGATGCAATGCTGATTTGAAAGCTCACGATTTGTGATTTTTCGAGGGCGGCCACGCTTTCAGGAAGCTTGGATTTCGGTGGCATGGTTGGAGCTCTCTGGACCTGCATTATGAAATTGACATACATAAGAAAACCATAAAGAAAAAAAGGAAGCAAGCAAAATCAGTTTATAATTTCACAATTGCCAAATTCCTAGCTAATAATACTAAAATTCAACTACTCAACAGCCACGTCAATCAAAGTAAAAGCAACACAAACGGATTAAACTAAGAGCCTAAACAACAATGATACTATGGACTGATTGGCAACCCCAGAACCATCCTAGCATTTATCTCCAAAGTACAACAGACAGTTTAACATTGCCAACAATTGTCAAATTTCATGCTCCAAAAGTATATGCATTTGACATAGAGTCGTACTCAACCAAAATCTGACTCTTGTATGGTGTTCGAATCAATCTCTATATACAACAGAAAGACAATATGATTCTGAACAAAGCCATTCAAACTGACACATCAAGGAGAACACACAATCACAGATCACTCAACACAAACCAATTTCTACTTATAGGATAGAAGTTAAACAGCAACTGGTTGAATAAAGATGCAAAGCTAGTTTGAAAGCTCACGGTTTGTGATCATTCGAGGGCGACCACGCGTTCGGGGAGATGGTATTTCGGTGGCATAGTTGGAGCTCTCTGGACCAGCATAATAGGATAGATGTTTAACATCAACAAATTTTCACTCATTCATTAGAAAGTGAGGATGATAGAAAGCAACAAGGAATAATGTGAAAGAATCGGGCTACTTACCCCGCCTTTTTGAACTCCCAAGGGGACGACCATGCTTGCGTCTCACGAGATCAACCTCCTCCAATGGAGCAACACTCTCAGTAGCCTCCACCTCTGTATCATGCACAGATATATACAGAAAAATAGAGTGTTAGGTTTGAAACCCCAAAAATCGACTAGGTTTTTAGATTTGATCTTGGAGATTGAACGGAAAAGTTAGAAAGGGGGAAGAATTTTCCGACTTACTCCGCCATTTCGTATTCCCAATAGCGCGGCCCCTGCATTTCGTCTCTTGTACGTGCGGCAATGGCCGATCAATTGGTGATTTCTCCATCTCTGTGAAGCATGCGGAGAAAACGAGTGAGTGAGGTGAAGAGTGTTGGTGAGTCGGCAACGAGAGTGAATAATTGGGGAGAGAATTCTGATAATATATTTACTAATTCTTGATTCCTTGGGAGAGATGAAAAGGTATGATAACTCCATAGACTACTTAAGCTAAATTTGCAGTGGCTTTGTAGAATCAAGTTGTAGTAATATTTTAAGATTTTTTTTTGATTAAATGCGTTTTTATTGTACCAATTTCACACGTAATATTGAAATAAATACTAGCCTAATTGGTAAGGAGGTCATGTTTGTTGTGGGTGTCTCAGGTTCGATCCCCATGGTTATCAATTTTATTTGCCAGAAATTATTCCCTTTTTTTCCTTTATGAAACTTAGACGCCTGGTACGGTATTGGACCTGGTGCACGCATGGGGCGCTCCACAGGGCAATCAATCTCCGTTTAACACCGTCTTTACAATTTGGCGACTTACAACTGATGTTCTAACTATGTACACATCTGACCGTTTAGTTCATTAAAGAGTCACCTCCGATCAGTCACAACTCTTCACCTTCACGCCACCGTTTATACTGTACACACCGTTCTCAAACCTATATCAACAAGAGAAGAAGTTAATGTTGAGAGGAATCAAGATGTGATGGAGGGGGCATTCACCAATGTCACGAACTCCCAAGAAGAGAGATCCGGTGAAAATAATCCCAAAGGCTTCCCAGCTGGAAGTGCTTATGGAGCATTAAGAGTCACAGACAATGTCGCACCAAGAGGACATCCTCCTCACGTAGCAGTGAATCCTCCTCAGCCAGCCGCATTGAACTTCACCCTTACTAACGGACGCGTAGTCCGACCATCTTGACTTTGGGATGGGCAAAGCTCAATACGGCTTGTTCCTCCTCAATTTGCAAGGATACGTAGGAGATAATGAGTCTGCTAGAGTTAATGCAGAACTCCAAGCCCGAGGAGTACAACAAGTCCAAGTACAGGAGCAACCTCGTGATACTTTGGTGGCGCCTCGTCAATCCCAACCAAGAGCACCTTGTTAGGAAACTTGTAATTTTGATGAGCAATTAGACATGCTAAATTAATGAAAGTCCAGTAACTAGTACTCTTAAGGTCCATAGGAATTTAGAATTTTAGAGGACATTGTAAAAGAGGAACGTTTGCTGAAGACTTAGAGTAGGTGCTAGATAGGTGTTTTAACCGCTTATCATGTATCTTGTTTTCTGAAAAGAAAACTAACCTATTGAAGCATTTGCTGATGATGTACTTTGTTTACACAAACAAACTATTGAAGCATTTAGAACTGTTCAGAAACTTGAAGAATTCGAAGACTGAAGACTAGAAGATTTCTGAAGATAGGTATCTACAAAGGCACATGTTGCTCAGAAAGTGGAAACTTCAGCAACAGCTTGCATAAGTGAAAATCTAAACAACAGAGTAGGTTGTTCTTGCTGAAACTGAGACTGACCACTTGCTGAAAAACATATGTGACCTCCTTGCTGAAAGTACTTGCATTTGCGCTCCAACGTTCATATTTGAATCTCGTTCAAATGAACAGTAAATGCAAAGCATGCACGCGAAGGACATGAAGACTAGAAGACAAATAAAGGACGCTGCTGAAAGTACAAAAGCAAGATAGTGACATCTTAAGGAACAAAGCCTTAGAATTCGAAATTCAAACGGCTCCCTTGATTCACTATAATAGAGGTCATCCGGCAAAGAGTTGAAGTGTGTCAACAACGTGATCAAACTCTCACTTGTGCTTAAACTCACATACCCTTCAAACACTCTTTACTGCCATTGATCCGTTCCAAGACTTAAAGCTTGAAAAAGCTACTTGTGAAGAAGTAGAACATACACGGCTAAGAAATTAGTTAAGTGTTCTTTCTTTCGAACAAGAACAAGTCTTGACACCAGAAACATTCAAACTTGTTTACTGCAAAGTATTCAAAGTTTTGTTTCTTAGATTACTTGTTGTAGCTGATGAAGTTATAATCAAGTTATCTCATCCCAAACCTCTCTAACTGAAAATACACCCTTTCAGGCGTGAAATTCAGGGGGAACTTAATCGAGCATAGTGTTGCTGATTAAAAGTCCCAAGTTTGGTGGATAACAATGTTTCGTTCTCTAGTTAGGTTGGAAACAAAGCAAGTGTGCTTTGGTTTCTGTTGAATCGCTCTAGATAGGTGTTGTAAGGAACCTCAAACTTGTCTTAGTGGATTCAGTCCTAGAAAGGACAAAGTGGATTAGTTGAGAGATTACGTCACTCTCAGATACAACTATAAAAGTGTTTGTGTGATTTACTTACTGCATTTAGTTTTCAGCAAAGCATATCTATCTGTACACAGTCACTCACTTCACTTGCTGAAAAGACTACACCCCCCCTCTAGTCTTTTCTTGTTGTTTAAAGGGACCAACAAGTGGTATCAGAGCTGGAGGTTCTTTAACCTTCAGCACTGAACCTAGATCCCCTTAGGTGCTTTCCGTAAATCACTCTCACTTGATCAGTTTGGTAGTCTTTTGCTTACAGGATGTCTTTAGGAGACGCTCCCTTGCTGAAGCTGGAAAACTATGAAAAATGGCGAAACAACATGATGCTACATCTTGAGGCCATTATTGATGAGATGGTTACTGTCATTAATGATGGACCTATCAAGATCACTAAGGTTGAGAGAAGCTTTCCTCACAAAACCACAGAAGCTGGAAAGGAAACTATCTTAGGCGAACCAGTTGATACTGTCGTACAAAAACCAAGAGAGGAATGGACTTCCGACGAAGCCAAGAGATTCCGTCTTGATGGCCAAGCAAGAAACATCATCATTCGATCAACTCCGGATACTATACAGTGCAAACTGTGGGGTGTCAAAACTGCTAATGAAGCTTGGAAAATGGTTCAAGATCTTTGTGCTGGATTTGACAAAACCAAGGAAAACAATCTCGAATTGTTGAAGTTAAAGTTCCAGAACATTAAACAAGGTACAAATGAGTCACTGGAAGACTTGGACTTCAGATTCACAACTCTAGTGAGTGAGATGGCCGCCTTGGGAGTTGGAAATCTTTACTCAGATTCTGAGAAGGTGAAAACCATCATCAGAAGTCTGAACCAAGAAAGGATCCACACTCAGAATTTCTACTACAATCAAGGAATGCCAGACATCACACATACAGAGTTGTTCTCTCATCTTGCTACTGTCAACTACGAGACAAAGAAAAGAGAAAATGTGTTAGCTGAAAAATCGCAAAACATTGCTCTTGCTGCAAAGCCGTCATCTTCTGAAAAGAAGAATGATAGAGAGCCCGCTGATGAAAATGCTTTAGTTGTTAAAAACATGAAGAAGTTCATCAGTAAGGAACTCGAAAGACGAAAATCAAAAGAGAAGCTGAAAAAGCATCTTGGTAACAACTACCATAAATACAAGAATGAGGCTAGCTCGCTGAACAAGCAAACTCATCAGAAGAACCAGCAGTTGGAAATGATATCTGCTTTTACTACAAAAAGCCTGGACACTTCAAAGCAAATTGTCCTTTGCTGAAAGGCAAATCTGCTGAAAAGAAGAAGAAGCTCAAAAGAGCTTTTATTGCTGAAGAAAAGAAGAAGCTTCAAGCAAAAATCGATGCGTTGTGCATTGATACTGATGAACACGAATTTGTCAGACTCGATTAATCAAATAAATTTGTTATTAGCCAAAGGCAATTCACAACTACAACGAAAACCGAAGTGTAGCAGTAGAATAACCTCGAGTGTCGATCTCTAAGGACTATAACTAGCTTTATCTAATCTAATTTAGAGTATAAAACAGCGGACGATTTAGCAAATGTTTTTCTTAACAGATAATGGAGATTGGTGATAGTATGGTCCTTCAAAGCATAACGGGTTAATAATCATGCATAAATTCCTCGGTTTTGCATGGAGATCTTTGATCAATGAATTGTCCAGTTGTAATTATCAAACACTACGAAGATATAGATTTAGATAGGTCAAAGACCAATGAATTGTCCAATTGTGTGCAATAATTAATCAACAATACGAAGATAGAGATTTAGATAGATCAAAGAAATAAAGCAATAACACGGAGTATAATACGCGATATAGCCATTAGCATAATTATTAACCCTTCGCTAAGAATTCACATACTATCACCAACGAGAAGTTTAGCTACTCATAGTTGTCATGCAATCAACATAAATCATAGAAGAAAACATGTTAAAAGATATATAATAATAAGTAGAAAAACTGTAAGATACAATGTTACCGAAGGTTGTCAATCTCCGAAGAATCGCGATCTTACAAGCTCCAAACTGCTAAGAAAAAGTATCTCCTAAGCTATGAACCCCCAGAACAGGCTATGGAAAGTTCCTACCTAAAACTACAGAGAAAGGTGAGAGAAAAGGTCTGGAAAAGTATGAAAAACGGAGAAAAACTGAGCAACTATATATAGGCTAGGAATTGTGTGTGGCGAAGGGCCCCACACACCGGGCGACTCGCCTGGTGTGGGACGATTCGCCCCACATCCCGGGCGATTCGCCCGGGAGTAAAACTCGGCCAGATACACGTTTTCGACGCGTTTTTGGATTTCTTCCCTTTTCGGACTCGGTTTCTAACTTCTAGTGGCCTTCTAACCTCCAGATTCGACCCCTAGACTTCAAATCCTATCCGGAAACCTTCAGATACTCCAATTAGGCTTTTGGAACACCAATTCCTTGTCTACTTCAATATAATTGTCCGGAAAACCTCGTTTTTCAACCAAAACCTGTAAAATAAAAACTAAAGGGAAACGTGACACTATTCTAATAAAATGCACTAAAATATAGCTAAATTAACATAGAGGGTAGCTAAATTAGGTGAAAAAGACTCAAATGAAAGTGTAAAATACACATTCATCAAACTCCCCAAACCGAACCTTTGCTTGTCCTCAAGCAACTAAGCTAGACTCTAATGCAAAAAACAATGCAACACATAAAATGGAGTCTCATGCCAAATAAAATGAACTAATCTACTGAATCTATCAAAACCATATGAACAAAAACCATATAAATCAAAACATGAATATAGGTTGAAGAATGCCTCGATTGACTCATACACATCCACATAAGCACTTATGTTAAGACAAGATAGTCTCTCGTAACATTCTCTACCTGGACCTAGTCAGTGACGACGTAATGAAACATGTTAAGATACGAATGGTTGTCCCGTGCCTATGAAACTGAGGACTTACTGCTGTTCACCAAGTTAAGACTTTTCCTCAAAGAGGTCGAACCAATACTGGTTCTCATCAAACGAAGGAGAGTTCCCTATAAAAGATAACACTCCCCTATTCTACCAATCTCTCAAGCAAAGCCTTAAGATTTTCACCACTTCCTGAATGGCAGGACGAGGGTGGTCTAGAACAGATGACACTCAGAAACAAAAGACAAAAAATAGAAAATTACAACACGATTACGAACATTACAAGAATTGGAAAATGAGACACAACACTTTTCTAAACTGCTATTTGGCTTTTTCTTTTTTTGGACCCTTCTTTGCTCTTTTTGGGGTCTTTTCTCTTTTTTTTTTTCTTTTTTTTCTTTTCCAGTTTTTTTTCTTTTTCTGGAATTTTTCTTTCTTTTTTTTTTTCGATTTTTTTTTAGCCAGCAGTAGCATAACGAAAAGAGAAACAAAATGACTCACAACGACTTACCCAAACCTATTCGAAAGAATAGGTTGGAGTACAAAATTTACGAAAAAGGAAAAATAAACTCACAACACAAAAATAAAAAACGAAAAACAAGTCTAATGTTAGCGTAACCCCATCCCCAAGCCTATTCGGAAGAATAGGTTACAAACAAAGGATCACACAACCTCACACTACCTCCTTCCTAGGCATTTAGCAATCTCAAAGCATGGTGAAGACTCGTTGCCTCTTAGGTACATAATTACTCGGGAAACAACCATAAGACCCTAACATGCATCATCCTATTATAAAGGCCTTCGTGAACCGCAGTAGAGAAAACACCACTAAGTGATGTCGAGACTACGAAGCTTAACTAAGTGCAATACATAAATGTGACAAGCCAAGCGAGAAAAACTTCAAACAAATTCATAGAGACGAAGCATATGATTAATGACATAATTAGTTAATCTACCCAATAAAAAAGTTCAAAAAAATTGGCAATAAACTCCATGCAAGACTATCCTAGGATGAATGTAGTGAATGCAATCTAAAAACTAAGAAAGCAGTAAACGTGCAAATACAAATGCAAAAAATTTCACGAGTTTATCATAAGCAAGACAAGTATAGGGATAACCAGCGATAACCCCCTCCCCAAACCTAAACGTCGTTGCTCGTCCCGAACGTCGAAAGTGGATTAAAGGTGAGAGCTAAACTTGTACCTGTAACCTATAGTACTCAAAGAAACTCGTGAGAAACCAAAAACATACTAAAATATAAAATAAAATACAATGATATGCATGCAATTCAAGAAAGCGATAAAAATTCCGGGTTGCCTCCCGGATAGCGCCATTGTTTAAAGTCTTTGACTCGACTCCTGTCTGCGCCTAGCTCTTCTTCTTGAGGGTACTAGACTTCTCCTTCATGGATCTCCTCTTCATGCCACAAACCTGTGAATAAGAATGAATATAGGCAGCAAGACCACAGTAGTTAATAATGTGAGAAGTATCAGGTGGATCAGATATGGCTCGCAACACATGTCGCTTGCCATCCACCTCAATAGTGCAAGTCCTTCGGTAGATGTCCATCACGGAGCGTAGCTTAGTCAAGAACGTTCGCCGCAAGAGAATGACATCCCCCGTCCCAGGTGTAGACGCAACTACAAAATTGGTGTATATAGAAGCTTCACCAATCTTGACCAATACATTCTTCACAACACCTTCGGGTCTCACAAAGGATCCATCCGCCAGTTGCACAATAGCCTTATGCTCAGATAGTTTTCCAAGGCTACTCTTCTCGAACACATTCATAGGGAGCACATTAGATTAGGATCCCGTGTCTAGTGTGGCACGGACATCTTCAAGCTCACCAATCCCGACCTTAACATCGAAACTTTGAGGGAGTGGCTCGGGATCCTCTTGCTCCTCTTCACTCTCGTCAGAACTAAGGTCCTTTCTTCTTGCAACACTCGCACTTAGCAACCCTCTTGATGGTGATTTCAACAGGTAGATCACCCGCCAAGGTAATGGACATCGACTTCTCAGTGTTGCTAGGCAGCTTGCCTTGTTCCCTACTTGCTCCTCGGTCGATCAACTCTTGCATCTTTTGTTGGGCAAGCCTAGTGCTCTCTTCCAACCTATCAAGCCTTGCCCTAGTCTTCTCAGAATCTTCTTCATAGCGTTTGAGAAAACTTTGGGTGTGATCAACCATCTTTTGCAAGTTCTCCATCAGTTGAGCCGACTTCGACTTCGGTTGCTCTTTCGGAGCGGGGTTTTCGTAGTGGTCATTACCATAGTTAAGCCTAATACGGTCTTGGTTAGGGCCATAAGTTTGGCTAGCCGGTGCATATCCTTGATTGTTTCGGAACCCTCTTCTCCAAAATCCACCTCGAGGATTCCTACCATCTTGTCCGTAGCTAGCTTCTTGAGTGCCAAACTCCGTAGCAAAGTCTTCCTCTTCGCCTCCTTGAGCCCAGTTGCCATCATCATACGCAAGCTCCGATCTACACATATGAGCTCCATGCCCATAGTTCTTGCATATTCTGCAGACTTCGTTCGAAACAGTTGTTCCAGTGGCGCTCTTGAGGACTTGCTTCAATTCGTTGGTAAAGCACTCGAATTGATCCCCATTCCCCCTATACATAGGGGCTTCTTTAGTAGGTGGAGCTTCAGGTCCACGTCTCCTAACCATTGCCCTTGGGTCTTTGAACTGCGAACCCTTAGCAAGCCTTTCGAAAACTGCCCAGACGGCTTCCGCGGTTTCCTCCCAAATATTGCCTCGGCATTGGAAATCCACCACTTGTTGGTTCTTGAAGGTTAGTCCATTGTAGAAGTGTTGGACTACGTCAGAAAGCTCAAAACCATGGTGAGGGCACTTGTTCGTGAGATCTTGGAACCTCTCAAATGCGGTGTAGATGGTCTCATCATAGTCCTGTTTGAATCCAGTGATTTGCGCCTTTAGCGCGGTAGTCAAGGTGTGAGGGAAGTATTTTTCCATGAAAGCTGAAAAAACCTTCTCCCAAGTGTCCAGCGAGCCTGCTGGTAGAGAACTCAACCACGACTTGGCTCTGTCGCCAAGCCCCATAGCAAAAACCTTCATCCTCAACTCATCCGTTGTTATTTCAGCTCCGGGTCGTGGGAGTTGGTTGACGAAATCATCGATATCGTGCAAGTACCCCATCACATCTTCCCTTGCTAAGCCATAGAACCTCGGAAGTTGTTGGAATGCGTGGTTCTTGATTTCCAAATCTCGAGTTGCAGACGAAAGAACAATCGCCGGTCCCCTCATACGATCCTTGGAGGGTTGAACCCATGCTTTCAGTGGTCTAGCTTCTACCATTCCGTCGATTTCCTTGAAAAGACTGTGTAGAGATTCAGAGAAATCGGTATCCTCTATTTCCTCTAGTTCACGCCTTTGAAGTAGTCGCCTTCTTTGGTGGTAGACTCTGTCGATCACAGCAATTGAATCAGCAAGCGGTGTTCCTCTAGATCGTGTATGTGGCATACACTATCTGTAACAGACTAGGAAAGAAGTATCAGACAGAGAGATTAAAAAGGAAAACTAAAACTACTAGAACTAGGAATTGAATGCTGAAAATATAAACAAATTAAATAGAAAAAAGGAGTATAGTCCCCGGCAACGACGCCAATTTGATGAACACGAATTTCTCAGACTCGATTAATCAAATAAATTTGTTATTTAGCCAAAGGCAATTCACAACTACAACGAAAACCGTAGTGTAGCAGTAGAATAACCTCGAGTGTCGATCTCTAAGGACTATAACTAGCTTTATCTAATCTAATTTAGAATATAAAACAGCAGACGGTTTAGCAAAAGGTTTTTCTTAAAAGATAATGGAGATTGGTGATAGTATGGTCCTTCAAAGCATAACGGGTTAATAATCATGCATAAATTCCTCGGTTTTGCATGGAGATCTGTGATCAATGAATTGTCCAATTGTAATTATCAAACACTACGAAGATATAGATTTAGATAGGTCAAAGACCAATGAATTGTCCAATTGTGTGCAATAATTAATCAATAATACGAAGATAGAGATTTAGATAGATCAAAGAAATAAAGCAATAACACGGAGTATAATGTGCGATATAGCTATTAGCATAATTATTAACCCTTCGCTAAGAATTCACATACTATCACCAACGAGAAGTTTAGCTAACCGAAGGTTGTCAATCTCCGAAGAATCGCGATCTTACAAGCTCCAAACTGCTAAGAAAAAGTATCTCCTAAGCTATGAACCCCCAGAACAGGATCTGGGAAGTTCCTACCTAAAACTACAGAGAAAGGTGAGAGAAAAGGTTTGGAAAAATATGAAAAACGGAGAAAAACTGAGCAACTATATATAGGCCACGAATTGTGTGGGGCAAAGGGCCCCACACACCGGGCGACTCGCCTGGTGTGGGGCGATTCGCACCACATCCCAGGCCATTCGCCCGGGAGTAAAACTCGGCCAGATACGCGTTTTCGACGCGTTTTTGGATTTCTTCACCTTTTCGGACTCGGTTTCTGACTTCTAGTGGCCTTCTAACCTCCAGATTCGACCCCTAGACTTCAAATCCTATCAGGAAACCTTCAGATACTCCAATTAGGCTTCTGGAACACCAATTCCTTGTCTACTTCAATATAATTGCCCGGAAAACCTCGTTTTTGAACCAAAACCTGTAAAATAAAAACTAAAGGGAAACGTGACACTATTCTAATAAAATGCACTAAAATATAGCTAAATTAACATCGAGGATAGCTAAATTAGGTGAAAAAGACTCAAATGAAAGTGTAAAATACACATTCATCAGATACTAGCTCCGAAGACAGTGAGGAAGAAAGCTCAGACACTGAAGATGAAGAAGACACTCTTGACGTAGAGATTGGCAAGGAAGTTTGTGGAATAGCCATGGAAGCTTATCCAAATGTGCCAAACTACGAATTCTGCCTCATGGCCGGTCAGGTAAACAGTCCTACCTCTGACTCTGACTCTGACTCAGAAAGTGAAGACGAGATTGACCTTGACAAGATTCAAGGAGAAATCGAAAGATTTGAGAAAACTCTGAGCAAACAGCAAGAGAAACTACAGAATGCTGAGAATCTGACCAAGCAGACTACTGAAAAGTATGTCTTGCTAAATGAAGATACATAAAAGAAAGATGCGGAAATAGTGCATCTTAAGAAGTTGATTGCTGAAGCTACATAGAAGAATTCTCAGATGGCAATAGAATTGGAAGAATATCAGTCCTCAATTCTAAAGTTACTTGCTGAAATCCAAGAAATTAAAAAGATGAAAATCAATTTCAAATCTTATGCTGATGCAAGTAATACGCTGACTGAACTAAACTCTTATCTGAGAGATCCATCTCAAAAAGAAGGTTTAGGTGCAACGTATGAAGGTGATGATGTAATAATCTTGAGTAAAGACAAATCACCAATTTCCTTTGTACGTGCTACTGATAGTGGTCAACCAGAACTCTATCAGTTTGGTCAATCTAAGGTTGCTGAAAAATGCAATCAAGTACCTACGACCGTAAAGCCCGCTGTTGCTACTCAAAGTAACAAGACTTTAAAAGGAAAACAGGTTGCTGAAAAGCAAACTGTAAAGAAAAAGGATGTTGTAAAGCATTCCGCCAAACAAGTTGCTGAAAAGCAATTTGTTAAGACAAAAAGGAAGATTACTAAAAGTAATCAGAAGACCTTTGCTGACAAACCTGAATCAAGTAAGGTTGCTGAGACAAAAGCTCAGCATTCTCTGAAAAGTGGACTCGGTTTTAAAACCAAGCAAAGTCAACTTTTTCATGAGTATAAGCAAAGTCAGCAAAGTTACTTCAAAGAGATGAACAAAACCAAGCCTAAGAGTTCTGACAAGACTCAAAACGCTAGGGCTAGAAGGAACCTTGCTAGAAAAGAACTTACTGAAAAGTATGTTCAGCAAAAAGGTCAACCGAGCAAGACACCACATCAGAAAGTGGATTTGATCAGCACGAATCAAAAGTCTTTCGGCTCAAAACCTCCTAGTTCCTCAGCAAGTAGAAAACAAGTCAAAGTTGAAAAACTTAAGACTTGGGTTTCCACTGGACGCATTCTTGAACATGTTAATGGACATCCAATATTGGATAATTAACTTGTTTGCTCTTGATTGTGCAGACTTCAGCCACGGAGACAAACGATGCAATCTGGCACTTTGACAGTGGTTGTGGAAAGCACATGACGGGCAACAAGAATAACCTTATAAACTATAGACGGTGGTCTAAAGGTCCAACAATAAGGTTTGCTGGTGGAGGCTATGGTTCTACAAAAGGCTAAGGTGACGTGAAGCTAGGATGCATTACCATTTCGGGAGTTCTTTATGTCAAAAATCTTAAGTTTAACCTTTTCAGCATGAATCAATTTGCTGATAAAGGATATTTCATCAAAATCAAAAGTGATGAATGTAAACTTATAGACTTTGAGATAAAGAAGGTTATTATGGTTGCTAGAAGATTAGGAGGCTTGTAGACCGTAGATTGGTCTTCAACAATCGTTGAAAAATGCCTTGTCTTAGATCATGATTGCCTTGCTGAAAAAGCATGGTTATGGCATAAACGAACAAGTCACCTAAACTTCAAGACGCTGAATAAGCTGCCTAAAAAGGCACTTGTAGTTGGATTACCTAAGGTTACTTTTAAGAAGGATGGTGTTTGCAATGCATGTCAGCAAGGAAAGCAAACCAAATCTTCTTTCAAGAACAAGGCAGTACCGTCAACTACAAAACCTTTACGACTCTTGCACATGGACTTGTTTGAATCTTCTTCAAGAAGCTATGCTGGTAAGAAGTATGGTCTGGTGGTCGTAGATGACTATTCGAGATTCACTTGGGTAGTACTTCCTCCGTTTCATTACAAATTTCCTAAGGGGACTATTCATCGCGACATTTGACCACGTATAACTTTTAAATTAAACTGTATCAATTTCATAATATAATTTTATTATATTTTTCTCTATTGTAATTTAAGAGTTATACGTGGACAAAGATCGCGATGAATAGTTCCCTTAGGAACTTTGTAATGAAACGGAGGAAGTATTTATCAAACACAAATCTGAAACAAGGACTGAAATACCTAACTTGCTGAATAAGATTGAAGTCATGAAAAATGACAAGGTAAAAGTCATAAGGACAGACCATGGTACTGAGTTTGTAAACCAGTACATAACTTAGTATTGCACTTCAAAAGGCATACAACATCAGTTATCCTCAGTAAGGACACCACAACAGAACGGTGTTGCTGAAAGGACGAATCGCACCCTAAAAGAAGCCGCAAGAACAATGCTTGCTGACACTGAAATAAGTGAGGCTTACTGGGTTGAAGCAATTAATACCGCCTGTTACAGTCAAAACAGATGTCTGATTACTAAGGAATACAACAAAACTCCTTATGAGTTATTTGTTGGAAGACATCCTAAGATCACCCATCTAAGAGTATTTGGTTGTAAGTGTTTCGTTCTTAACAACGGTAGAGAATACCTAAGAACATTTCAACCAAAGGCAGACGAAGCGATATTTCTTGGTTACTCCTTGCATAGTAAAGCTTATAGAATTTACAACAAAAAGGCACAAAAGATCGAAGAATCAGTGCATGTTGTATTCTACGAAAAGTCACAAGGAGTTCCTGCTGAAGAAGAAATATCAGAATGTATGAAGAAGCTAATCATACATGAGAAAAGAATTAAATATGATGCTAGGCAAATCAAGTCAATTGAACTAAATGATGATTCTTACAATGACTCTCCTCCCCCAAGTCATGACAAGATAAATATAGTTCATGACAAAGAATTTCCAGCAAAAGACGCAGTTGCTCCGGATGTTTCTGAAACTATGCAACTTCATGTGCCTGCTGATGAGTTACCACAATCTAGCAATGCTGAACAAGAAGTTGCTGATGAACCAATCTCAGCAGAGACACAACAAAATACCAGTAGTACTGAACAAGTACATGCTGAAGAGTCACATGCTGATGAGCAAACTTATCCAGATCCAAAGAGCAAAAAACCTGTTAACAAATGGATTAGAGATCATCCCTCTACGGATATGATTGGTGATATTGAAAAACGCCAAGTGACTAGGTCAAAAGTATCTGCTATTCATGGACTTGCTGAAGAAGCAAATGTCGTAGAAGTAGAAGCTTTGTTCTCTTGCTTTGTTTCAGAAATTGAACCCAAGACCATAGAAGAAGCTCTAAAGCATTCTGAATGGATCAAGGCAATGCAAGAAGAATTGGATCAATTTGAAAGGAACAAAGTCTAGAAACTTGTACCTCTTGCTGAAGGCAAGAAAGCTATTGGTACAAAGTGGGTGTTCAGAAACAAGCTGATTGAGTCTGGTGAAGTAACAAGGAACAAAACACGTTTGGTTGCTCAAGGTTACAGTCGGACTGAAGGATTGGACTATGATGAGTCTTATGCACCAGTTGCAAGATTGGATGCAATTAGAATTTTCTTGGCCTTTGCTGCTCACAATGACTTCATTGTTTATCAAATGGATGTTAAAAGTGCATTCTTGAATGGTGAACTTGCTGAAAAAGTCTACTTGGAACAACCCCCTGGCTTTGAACTTCCCTAAGAAACCAAGATGGTATACAAGCTTCAGAAAGCTGTATATGGTCTAAAGCAAGCACCTAGAGCTTGGTATGATACCTTAGCTAAGTTCTTGCTGGATAATGGTTTCAAGAAAGGTGAAGTTGACAAAACTTTGTTTACCATGAACCATGATGGTAAAATACTCTTAGTTCAGATTTATGTGGATGACATAATATTTGGATCTAAGGACAAGCAACTTTGTGATGATTTTGCAAAACTCATGACAAACAAATTTGAAATGAGTATGATGGGAAAATTAAATTATTTCCTAGGATTGCAAGTCAAGCAACTCAAAAATGGAATATTCATAAATCAAGCAAAGTATGCGACATAAATGCTCATAAAGTTTAGGATCAAAGAGGAAGAAAAACCTGAAAAGATCCCTATGAGTGTTGGTACAAAATTGAGCTATACTAAAGAAGATAAAAGTGTTGAAGAACACAAGTATAGGAAGCTCATTGGTTCCTTGTTTTATTTAACAGCAATTAGACCTGACATTCAATATGCTGTTTGTGTGTGTGAAAGATTCCAATCTGATCCAAGAGAATCAGACTACAAAAGGCACTTAAAATACTGAAATATGTCAAAGGTACAGTCAATGTTGGATTATGGTATCCTAAAGATTCTGGACTTGAATTGGTTGGTTATTCTGATGCTGATCATGGAGGATCAACTCTTGATAGAAAAAGTACCTCTGGAACTTGTCAATTTCTAGGTACTTGATTAATATAATGGTTCAGCAAGAAGCAAACCTGTGTTGCCAATTCATCTACTGAATCTGAGTACATTGCGGCTGGTTATTGCATAGCTCAAATCCTATGGATTCAGCAACAATTAAGAGATTATGGTATTTCTGCAAAGAAAACACCAATTTTCTGCGATAATAAAAGTGCTATTGCTATCACGCAAAATCCTAAGTTCCACTCAAGGACAAAGCATATTAGACATCATTTCATTAGAGATCATGTGGAAAAGGGAGATATTGAGGTTGTAAAAGTAGGTACTGATGATCAACTTGCTGACATCTTTACCAAGCCCCTACCAGATAACAGATTCGCAATGCTAAGGTATAACCTTGGATTGATTGAATTACCTCAATACGGGATACAATTGGCAGATTGCTGAAACAGGCATTCAGCAAGCCAAAGTATGCTTACTTGAATAAAAGCTCCTTCCACTGATTTCTTCTAAAAAGAAATGATAGGTCACCACATGATTGCTGAAACAGGCATTCAACAAGTAATTTCTTCAAAACGGGTATTTGTTAGGAAACTTAATCACTTGCTGAGACGGGCACTCAGTAAGAGAGAAACCTTAAAGATTGCTGAAACGGGCATTCAGACAATCAAAGATACTGAAACAGGTATTCAAGTATCAAAGGAAAATTCTGAGACGGGAACTCGGAAAAGAGCAAACTCACTTCTCAGATTTTACCAAAAGATATCTCAAGACGAAAAGAATTTACTGAGACGGGAACTCAGAAATGTCTTTTAATTTAAGGAAATATGAGATATCTAATTAACGGGGATCTTTCAGCAAATAACAAGGCTGGTTACACAAACTCGCTGAAAAGATTCTTGTTTACTTCAGCAAGCAATCAAATCCCATAAATCTAGGTAAAATCAATTTGTGACGTTAATAGGGCACAGATAAACTCGCTAATAATCATGACATGAAATACAATCGTGGCCATTGATTTAAAGTAGTTTTTTATCTGACGGTTAATATTGCAAAGAAAAAGAGTGCTCCGACGGTTTTTGTTAGTGGACCACTACGCATTTACTGCAAAGGCTCCACTAACGCTGTTGAATCTCTGATTTACCCTTGTTGAGAACTCAAAATCGATTGAGCTTCTTGCAAACCAGAGATACTATATAAACAAGGAGTTAGAGAAAGACAAAATTTTGTAACCCACATTTCCTTTCTCTGCAAATTTTATAGCCTGTGCCTGAATTCGCTGTACCTCCGGTCAAAAAGAAAAGTAATCTTTTTCGTACATTTCTCACCCTATATAAGAAATGGCCCCAAAGAGACAGTCCTCCAAGACCTCTAAATCATCAAAGATTGACAGTGCTGGAAAAAGCACTGCTCCGATTATAACTCCAGCAACCAACACAGTGAAAATTGTGTTGAAGAACGATCGAGTAACAGAAAGACCCATGTCGCCTGCATATCTAGACACTGCAAAGTGTGAAATGATGATGCAATGGGACGGATTCGCCAAAGTGAAGTATATACGATACTTCTATGATCAAGAACTTGACGGTGAAAATGAGGAGGCGCTTGACTTGATAAAACAACAAGGCCTTAATCTCTTCATAACTGCTCGCCCTAAGAAAGTGAGTATGTTAGACACAATGGAATTCTACAACAATGCAGAAATCCAGACTCTGACTGATGGTCAAGGAGTCACTGAAAAAGTGATTTCCACCACAGTTCAAGGTGTGCAAATCGTCCTGAAATGGACTGATTTAGCGAACATCTTTCAGATTCCAACCACTGGAACTGAAGATGACATCACTGCCACTGATGAAGAAATCGAAGCCTTCTATAGTGATGTCATAAATGAGAAAATGAAGAAAGGAGAGATTGCTCCCGTGACTTGGACAAAGCACGTTAAGAGAAAGCATCTCTGCCATTCACTTGGTCTAGTAGCTCTGCTACTAATCAAAGTCTTAGACTCCCAAGTCAGAGGTATAGACCAAGTAGGCTTGAGAAGGTGGCCGCTGCTGATGCATATACATGAGAACAAAACCGAGCTCAACTGGGCAAAGTACATTTTCAACAGACTTGTTGATTGTGTTACTAAATTCAAGGTCAAGGTTGAAGACAACAAGGTCTCACCTACCTTCCCAGTCATGTATGGACTAAAAATATGCTATATCCTTGAACACTTCAGGATTCAGCTGAGAAATGATGATGTCGTTTTTCACCAATTAAATTTGTTTAAACGCCTAAGAACACTTATCACTACACAAACTAGAGTGCAATGGCAAGTTGTCCCCGAGTGTCGTTCTCTCGGGACCTAACGTGGCTTTGCTTGAGGTTTTTGCTAGTAATTTCAGTCAACGACTTCAAATGTTTATAGAATCGTTTTCTTTGAACAAAGCAACGAGAAATCAGATTGTTGTAATCAAGTTTGGAAAATGGTTGGTGGTAGAAATCAAATACACATGCATGGGTTACGAATATGCTCACAAGTTCAGTGCGTAAAACCTTCGATCAAGTCTGCTAAGCAACTCGTCTAGGTAACTTTCAAGACACACATCATAAAAGACCACTATCAATACTTTAGAGGTGCTTGTCACTAACACCATTTATCTAGCATGCTGCAAATCTCTAACATACAATCCTATAGCTTTCATTGACCAAGAGTTTGTCACTATACTCAATTCGAATATATTTTATAGGCAACTAAGAATCATATGAAGGAATTTGCAGCAAGATTGAATCACAATCTCATGGAAGCATAAACATAACCCATAGCATGCATATTCTACATTCTACCACCAACACAAAAGATTTAGCTACTCATATTCATCAACATAGACATCAATTCATATGAATAATAATCAGAATACATCATATCAAACTACAAGACAAGAGAGTGATACAAGTTACCACCAAAGCTGTCACTAATCGGTGGAAATCAAAGAAATCCTCTCCGTAGATGATTACAAAGGATGAATTCCAATCAAAATCTTCAATCCCAAGCTAAAATACAATGTAATCTGAGTTTTCTCTGAGTTTTGGGGCTTAGGAGCTCTCCAAAACGAAGCTACAGTTCAAAAGATATCCAAAAAATGACTAAAGATCAGATCTAAGAAGGAAAATCCGAAAACGTAACCGCTGCCAAGCGGACCGCTTGGAGAAGCCAAGCGGAGCGCTTGGCAAGCGAAGCGCTTTGGCACTCCAAGCGCTTCGCTTGGCTTCTCTGCCAAAGCTCCTGGAAAATGAAGCGGAGCGCTTCACTATTCCAGGCGCTTAGCTTGGCTCCTGGGCAGATTTTTGTCTTCAAACTCAATCTTTTTGCCCTCGCATGGCCCTCGGGTGCCTTGGACTCATCCTTCTCGATGCTTATTGATGCTCAAACACTTACGAACAAGCCACGGAGATTGGGGAACTTCAACAGGGCCATCTTTTCCATCAAAAAGGCTCGTTTTTAGCTCCAAAAACGTCGTTTCGTACCTAAGTGCCTAAAAATGCAGAAAACACAAAACGTGACACTATTCTACAAAACTAACCAAAAAACAAGGCTAGAAGATAGAAAAAGAAGGTAAAAAAGACAAGATGAACGCGTCAAAAATACGTTCATCAAACTCCCCAAACCAAACCTTTGCTTGTCCTCAAGCAACAAACTATCCTAAATGCAACACAAAAGGAGTCTCATGCCAAGTAAAGTGAACTAATCTATTGAATCTACCAAATGCTTATGAACAAAACTAAATGAGCATCACATGCAAATAGGTTGAAATATGCCTCGATTGCGAATATACACATTCTCAAGTGCACTTGGTTAAACAAAGGAGTCTCACGTAACATCTTCTACCTGGACCTGGTCAGTGACGACACAATGATGCATGTTATCATACTACAATTGCCTCGTGCCTATGAAACCGAGGGCTTACTACTGTTCACCAAGTGAGACTTTTCCTCAAGAGAGGGCGAACCAATACTGGCTCTCATCAAACGAAGGAGGGTTCCCTTAGAAAGATAACACCCCCCTATTCTACCCAGACTCTCAAGAATGAGCCTCTTTCAACCACTTCTTGAATAGCAAGACGAGGGTGGTCAAGAACAGGCCTTGGACAAAGGCGACACGAAACGAAAGATAGAATTTACAACTCGATACTTCACAAGGACAAAATATTTACATGACACTTGACACTACGAGACTGCTTGGCTTGCAATGATCCTTCTTTTGCTTTTGGGTCTTATTCTTTATTTTCTTTCTTCTTTTTTTTTTTTTTTTTTTTCTCTTTTTCTTTTCTCTTTTTCTTGGGACCTGCCAAGCGCTCCGCTTGGATTTCCATTAAGAATAAAATTCTTACTGGAAATTCAAGCGGACCGCTTGGACCTGCCAAGCGCTCCGCTTGTATTTCCAGTAAGAAAGTACATTCTTACTGGAAATTCAAGCGGACCGCTTGGGCTTTCCAAGCGGTTCGCTTGGGACCTAAAGCTCCCAAATCTATTTTTTTTCGAGTTTTGCTAAATTTTCACCCCAAAAACCTTGTCTAAACAACGAAACAAAATTTAAACGTGCTTCTAATCTATATGCAAGTACCTAGAACCTCGGGTTGCCTCCCGAGAAGCGCCTTCATTTAAAAGTCGTTGTCTCGACTCGTCTTAGCTCATGCGGGATCAATTTCGCATCGGGTACTAAACTTCCCCGTCCAAGTGCTCTTCAAAGCATCAAGTCCCTGCACATCTTGACGAACATAAAGAGGACCAAAGAATCCTACAAGTTCGTTAGTATCAACATAAGCACATGAATTAATTATGGCTCGCAACGTATGTTGCTTGCCATTTACCTCGAAGCTACATGTACGACGGTACATGTCTATCACCATATGTACTTTGTTGATGAAGGCTCTACCCAAAAGAACCACATCCTTGAGCTTTGCGGAGGATGTAGGCATGACGATGAAGTTCGTCTTGACCTCTACACCGGCGACTCTTACCACTAGGTTCTCGATCACACCCAATGGCTTCTTCATAGACCCGTCCGCCAATTGCACCATGCACTTCATTGGTCTTAAGCCAGACAAACCCGACTCTTCGTACACATTCAAAGGTATGACATTCACACCCTCTCCCGTGTCTAGAGTTGCCACTATTCCATCCTTCTTACCCAAGCCGATTTCCACATCAAAGCTCTCTTGGATAGGCACTTACACCATATTCACCATCTCATCCTCAGACGATGAGTTTTCATTCACGTCTTCCTATCGCATCAGATTGTGCGACCACTTTTTCTTCCACAACCACCTTAGGAGTCTCAAGCTCCTCACTCACTTTGCAAGTTTCAGTTATCTTGCAACTTGGCACCTCAACTAGTGCATTGTCTCTCACAACCGTGATCTCCACGGGCTAATCAGTCACCACGGTTATGGCCATAGCCTTCTCCGTGTTTCCGGGAAACTTCTCTTGCTCTCTACTAGCCCCCCGATCTATCAACTCTTGCAACTTCTTATGGAGGTTGCTACTACTAGCCTCAAGCTTCTCAAACCGCTGGTTATTAGTAGCTTCATTACGGTAGTAATGCTCCATAAACTTATTTGTTTTCAACACAAGATCGTTGAGAGAAGAGACAAGAGGTGAAGGAAGCACCCCTCCACCTTGTGGTCCCGAACTAGCGACCTGAGGCGGAGGTGTAGGATTAGAAGGCAGTGCTCCTTCATACCAATTGTTCCCATAGCTGAGACGACTTCTATCTTGATTAGGCCCATAGGCATTTTGATCCGGGTTGTGAAGATAACCACGGTTACCTTGATTCTGGTACCCACCTCGGGGCCCACGGTTTTGTGGCCTCACATTGCCATATCCTTGCCCGTAGTTCACATCTCCAACTACTTGCTCTCCCTCAGCAGCATACACTTCTTGACGGACATCGTTTGTGATATATTGCTCTCTAGCAAATTCAGACCGGCATAAATAGGCCAGGTTCCCATAGTTCTTGCACACACCACAAACTTCCGTAGAAGTAGAAGGAACGCTTTGCCTCAAAGCTTGCTTCACTTCATGGGCGAACCCATCGAAGGCATTTTGTTCTACCACTACCTTGGCCTCACCTCTTTGCTCCTTTTGGAGCACACGAGCCCTCACATTCCGGTTTTGGGAATTCCGGTACATCATGTCCAGCTTCACTTGGGCTTGAGAAGGAAGAAACTCCCCCATACTACCTCCACAAATACTATCCACTTGAGATTGAATCTCAGGATGTAAACCATTGTAAAAGAATTGGAGAAGCTGACCTTTATCATACCCGTTATGTGGGCATCGATGATGCAACCCCATGAATCGATCATAGGCCTCGTGGAAAGGCTCATCATACCTCTGCTCGAAGGAGCTAATTTGGCTCTTCATAACCATTGTCTTGGAAGCGGGGTAGTAACGCTCCATGAACTTATCAAAGCAAAGGTCCCATGTTGTCAAAGACCCGGCCTCCAAAGTATTAAGCCAAGCCTTTGCACGATCACCTAGCCCCATAGAAAAGACCTTCATGCGGAGATCGTCATCCGTAACACCAGCTCCTGGTCGCCCAAGATGGAGAACAAAATTCTCGAGCTCATTCAAGTACCCAATCACGTCCTCATTAGCCATCCCATAGAATTTGGGAAGTTGTTGGAACATGTGATTCTTGATCTCCAAGTTCCTGGTGGCATCATTGAGGACAATTGCTGGTCCTCTAGCCCCAACCGTAGGCTTAGTAAGTGTACGTATGGGCCGCTCCGCCATTTCACCTTCCAAGTAAACAGATTCAAGAATTGGCTCCAAAAGATAAGAAGAAGACTCTTCCCGAATACCAGAAGTGGAAGCTCTAGATGCTACTCCTTCAATCTGGAGATTCAAATTCCTCCTTCTCCTTTGAAACAAACGATCGATCTCGTCTACAAAAGGTTCAATAATAGGTCCACCCGTTCGGGTTCTAGGCATGACCTCACCTGAAATACAAGATAGTGAGTATCTCAAGCAAAAAGAAACAAAAACAGAAATGAGACAAAGAAGAGATGTCGGCTGAAAAAAACCAAAACAAAAACACCAACCAAAGGACTTAAGTCCTCGGCAGCGACGCCAAATTGATGATGTCGTTTTTCACCAATTAAATTTGTTTAAAAGCCTAAGAACACTTATCACTACACAAACTAGAGTGCAATGGCAAGTTGTCCCCGAGTGTCGTTCTCTCGGGACCTAACGTGGCTTTGCTTGAGGTTTTTGCTAGTAATTTCAGTCAACGACTTCAAATGTTTATAGAATCGTTTTCTTTGAACAAAGCAACGAGAAATCAGATTGTTGTAATCAAGTATGGAAAACGGTTGGTGGTAGAAATCAAATACACATGCATGGGTTACGAATATGCTCACAAGTTCAGTGCGTAAAACCTTCGATCAAGTCTGCTAAGCAACTCGTCTAGGTAACTTTCAAGACACACATCATAAAAGACCACTATCAATACTTTAGAGGTGCTTGTCACTAACACCATTTATGTAGCATGCTGCAAATCTCTAACATACAATCCTATAGCTTTCATTGACCAAGAGTTTGTCACTATACTCAATTCGAATATATTTTATAGGCAACTAAGAATCATATGAAGGAATTTGCAGCAAGATTGAATCACAATCTCATGGAAGCATAAACATAACCCATAGCATGCATATTCTACATTCTACCACCAACACAAAAGATTTAGCTACTCATATTCATCAACATAGACATCAATTAATATGAATAATAATCAGAATACATCATATCAAACTACAACACAAGAGAGTGATACAAGTTACCACCAAAGCTGTCACTAATCGGTGGAAATCAAAGAAATCCTCTCCGTCGATGATTACAAAGGATGAATTCCAATCAAAATCTTGAATCCCAAGCTAAAATACAATGTAATCCCAAGCTAAAATACAAAGTATGCGAAAGAAATGCTCATAAAGTTTAGGATCAAAGAGGATGAGAAACCTGAAAAGATCTCTATGAGTGTTGGTACCAAATTGGGCTATACTAAAGAAGATAAAAGTGTTGAGGAACACAAGTATAGGAAGCTCATTGGTTCCTTGTTGTATTTAACAGCAAGTAGACCTGACATTCAGTATGCTGTTTGTGTGTGTGCAAGATTCCAATTTGATCCAAGAGAATCACACTACAAAAAGGCAATCACGATACTGAAATATGTCAAAGATACAGTCAATGTTGGATTATGGTATCCTAAAGATTCTGGACTTGAATTGGTTGGTTATTCTAATGCTGATCATGGAGGATCAACTCTTGATAGAAAAAGTACCTCTGGAACTTGTCAGTTTTTGGGTACTAGACTAATATCATGGTTCAGCAAGAAGCAAACCTGTGTTGCCAATTCATCCACTGAATCTGAATACATTGCAGCTCGTTGTTGCACAGCTCAAATCCTATGGATTCAGCAACAATTAAGAGATTATGGTATTTCTGCAAAGAAAACACCAATCTTTTGTGATAATACAAGTGCTATTGCGATCACGCAAAATCCTAAGTTTCACTAAAGGACTAAGCACATTGATATTAGACATCATTTCATTAGAGATCATGTAGAAAAAAGAGATATTGAGGTTGTGAAACTAGGCACTGATGATCAGCTTGCTGACATCTTTACAAAGCCCCTACCAGATAATAGGTTCGCAATGCTAAGGTATAACCTTGGATTGATTGAACTACCTCAATAAAGGATACATTTGGTAGAATTCTGAAACAAGTATTCAGCAAACCAATGTATTCTTACTTAAAAGCTCCATCTACTAATTTCTTTTAAGAAATGATAAGTCTCTACATGATTGCTGAAACAGGCATTCAACAAGTAATTCCTTCAAAACGGGTATTTGTTAGGAAACTTGATCACTTGCTGAGACAGGCACTCAGTAAGAGAAAAACCTTAAGGATTGCTGAAACAGGTATTCAGACAATCAAAGATATTGAAACAGGTATTCAAGTATCAAGAGAATATTCTGAGACGGGAACTCAGAAAAAGAGCAAAACTCATCTCTCAGATTTTACCAAAGGATATCTCAAGTACAAAAGAATTTACTCATACGGGAAATCAGAAATATCTTTTAAACTTAAGAAAATACGAGATATCTGAGTAAGGGAGAACTTTCAGCAAGTATCTAGGATGATAATACAAACTCGCTGAAAAGATTCTTGTCTATTTCAGCAAGCAATCTAATCCCTTAAAACTCGGTAAAATCAATTTGTGACGTTAATCGGGCACAGATAAACTCGTGATAATCATGACATGAAATTCAATCGTGGCCATTGATTAAAAGGAGTTACTAATCTAACGGTTAATAAAACAAAGAGAGAGAGTGCTCTGACGGTTTCAAGTTAGTGGGCCACTACGCATTTAATGCAAAGGCTCCACTAACGCCTGTGTCTCTCTGTTTTACACTTGCTGAGAGCTCAAATCGATTGAGTTTCTCACACATCAGAGACACTATATAAAGAAGGAGTTAGAGAAATGACAAAATTCTTTAACTCACATTTCCTTTCTCTGCAAATTTTAGCCTGAATCTACTGTACCTCCGGTCAAAAAGCAAACTATCTCTTTTCGTACACACTCTCTTCTCTATATAAGAAATGGCACCAAAGAGACAGTCTTCGAAGTCCTCAAAGTCATCTAAGGTTGACAGTGCTGAGACACGCACTGCTCCGGTGACTACTCCGGCAACAAACACAACGAAAGTTGTGTTGAAAAACGATAGAATATCGGAAAAACCTATGCCTCCGTCATATCTTGACACTGCAAAGTGTGAGATGTTGATGCAATGGGGAGGTTTTGCAAAAGAGAAGTACATTAGGTACTTCTATGAATAAGAACTCGATGACGAGAATGAAGAGGCGCTTGAGTTTATCAAGCAGCAAGGCCTCATGCACTTTATATATGCTCGCACTAAGCAAGTGAGCATGATAGATACAATGGAATTCTATAATAATGCAGAAATCCAGTCCCTTACTGATAGTGAAGGAGTCACTGAAAAAGTGATCTTTACTACAGTTCAGAACACGCAAATCGTCCTGAAATGGACTGATTTAGCGGAAATCTTTCAGATTCCAGCCACTGGAACTGAAGATGACGTCACTGCCACTGACGAATAAATTGAAGCTTTCTACAGTGACGTCAGAAATGAGAAAATGAAGAAAGGAGAGATTGCTCCCGTGACTTGGACAAAGCACGTTAAGAGGAAGCATCTCTGCCATTCACTTGGTCTAGTAGCTCTGCTACTGATAAAAGTTCTTGACTCCCAAGTTGGAGGAATTGACCAAGTAGGCCTGAGAAGATGGCCTCTGCTGATGCATATCCATGAAAATAAAACGGAACTTAATTGGGCTAAGTACATTTTCAACAGGCTTGTTGATTGTGTTACTAAGTTTAAGGTAAAGGTAGAAGACAACAAGGTCTCACCTTCCTTTCCAGTTATGTATGGAATAAAGATATGCTATATCCTTGAACATTTCAGGATTCAGCTGAGAAATCCATTGCCAATCAAGAAATCTGTATGCAATGTGGGAAGATTTTTCTACAAGCACAATGTACCAAAGACTGTTGGCAAGAAACTTGAAAAATCTAAAAAGACAACAACTACAAATGTTGTCAGCACAAGCCAGCAAGAAAGGTATACAACAGCTGCAGATGTCACCACTCAGCAACTTAGAGATGAAACTGCTGTTGATGGTGGTGACAAAAATGAAACTGCTGTAGATGATCAACAAGGTAAGTGTACAACAGCCGTTGCTGAAAATGCAACTACTAACGTACCTGCTGGGAAATCTAACAAGAAAAAGAGGAAAGCTGATGATGACACTCAGACTGCAGCGTCATCAGCAAATCCCGTACCAAAGAGGAAAAGGACAGGCAACACAAGGAAGAAAACACTGGCTCGCAAGTCAGTTCCTGTTGTCCAAGACCTCTCAGACAATTCCCAAACAAATGCTGAAACGCATTTGCCAGTAGATGTTGTCAAGGTAGTTACTGAAGCCTATGTCAGCAACATTGAAGTGTTTGCGGAAGCCTTCAATGATCGACTCAATGTTGATCCGTCTACTGAGAACATACCACAAGGCAGTGGAAATGAAATTCCTATCCAAGTCCCAGATATCTACATTGTAGATAATCTAGATGATCAAACCATGGAACCAGCAAGTGATATTGCTGCCGATCTGCAAAAGGCGGCACTTGCTGATGCTGCTGAAAAGATGGTTGCTGAACAAGCAACTCATCAAGTTGCTGAAACCCCGCTTGCTGAAGGACCAGTTGCTGAGACAGCAATGGTTCAAGTTCCAGAAGTTGCTGAAACACAAGAAGCACTATTCAACGACGCATCTCGTGATGCTGAGAATACTGGCCCAAGCTCACCCAAGACATCAATTGACAAAGTCCAGCTTGTACTGGAAGATTTAAGCAAACAAATGGAGTTGGAAATTGAAGAATCATCCAACAAGTCAATTGATCTCTTCATGACAAGCAGTGAGCTCAAAGGTCAAGATGCTTCTGCTCAACTTGTCATTTCAGAGACAAGGGAGATCGCTGAAACCGCACAGCTTTCTCAGATAGAGCAAAACCAGAAGTCTGCTGAAGAAACAGTCCAAGGAGCTGAAGAAACTGTTAATGCTGAAAGGACTGAGCCACAACCTGTCATTCTTCAGCAGGTAGTTAATTCAACCATCAGTAAAACTTCAATTTCTGAAAATTGTTCTTTTGCTAATATTATATTATCTTTACAGACTTCTCAAGATGCAAGTCAGATGGTTGCTGAAGCCTCTGCACCAGAACCAACACTCCCTGCTCAGCAGGTAGTTAATAATTTTGGTATAAAAACTAAGTTTGACAGCTTAGTACTTGTGTCTAACTTCAATTTATTTCAGGATGAACAAATGGAGGATGCTACTCAAGCTCCTCAAGGAATGGAAATTGTACAACATGAGCTTGCTCAATCTCAGCAGGTAATTCATGTTTCAGCTTTGAAGTCTAAAACAATTTTCCAAACCAATCCTGATCTAAATATCGTTCTTTTTCAGGCTCAAAAGGAGACCACTGAAGTGGTAATCATCGCTGAAGATCAACAAGTGAGTTCTGAGGAACTGTACTTGAACTTCAAAAGAACCACTTTTGTCCAGAGTTGCTAAGTCCGTCATCAACTGGCAAAGATACAGGCGAATGGATTTCTCTGATCTCCATCTTCATCTATCTAATGAGAAAAAGAGATCTTCTCTGCTGAAGCTCGAGACATTCGTTCACTCCATCCTCCCTGAAGAAATGACATATTCTCAGCAAATGAGCTTGAATCTGATTGCTCAAATCAGAGAGAATATGAAGGCCAAATTCAAGAGTGCCTCTCCAGCTGAACAAGCTGTGATGCTCAAAGGTTCATTTGTACCTGTGGTGGCTGATCCCCACAAAATCAATGAGGAAGAGGAAGTGACAAGTGTTGCTTTGTACAAGCACCTTGAGCTAGTAATTCTAACAGATGATGATGAAGAGGAAGAAGATGAGAACATTCCCACTGATCCAAGTGATGATGAAGGGAAAGATTCCAAGGACAAGAAAGACGATGATGATGACAATCAAGGTCCCAGTCCTGATGCTGGAGGCTTAAAGTTGACAGTTGCTGAAAATGTTCAACAAGAAAATCAGTAAGCTGAACAACCACAACCTCAGCATGAATCTCAACCTACTCCTGCTGCTGCTGAAAATCAAGCACCTGTACAAGGTGCTGATACTGAAGAGGAATATGCCAGAAAAAGGGCTGCCTTGAAAAATGGCAAGAGTCCAATTTCTGATGCAAAGGTCACTGATGGAAACCTTGATGATGATGATGAACAGGATGAAGATTACCAACGCGCTCTACAGAATATTCTCTTGATCCATGCAAGGCATACGCAGGATCTAGAAATTGGTCAATCTTCAGGAGTAAGACCAAAGGAAGTCCCCTCCCTTCCATTTACTACTGGCGAAACTCCAGTAATTGAGTCTCAAACTCAATTAAAACTAACTACTGGTGAAACTCCAGTTGTTGAGTCTGAAGTGTTGCCATCAGCAAGCACTCAACCAAAAGGAAGTGAAGCTGCTGACTTAGGTTCCAAGGTTGCTGACCTTGATGAATCTGAGGATGACGACAACTTATCAGCAAATGAGGATGAACAATCCAAAAGAGATCCCAAAGTTGTTCAAATTCCTCCTCCTGATTACATAAATGATATAGATGATGATCTAAGAGGAGAATTGCTGCTAAAGGATGATCAGTTTGCTTCAGAACTTAAAGTTCATTCCTTGACCCCAAACCTAGTGCCGTTCCCAAGACTTGAGGAGTTTACTCCTAGAATTTTGGCACTGAAGAAAGTCCATGATGCCTGCAAAGCAGAAGATGAGGCATTGCTTGCTGAGAGCCCGCTTGATTTTGGAAAAATATTGGCTACAATGCTGAGACGCACTACTACTCTGACAATAGCTCAGAAAGACATCAGTCTTTATCACAAGAGTTATGAAGAAGATGTAAGTCAAGCACTCAGACTAGCAGAGACCGCTCTCGTGAAGGCTCAGACTTTCATGGATGATAAGGCCGCAACAGAAAAACGACATGAAGAGAACATGGTGAGCATTCAAAAAGAGTTGTCAAAAATGACCTCTGATCAGCAACAAATCATCATGAAGTATAATAGCTTAAGCACTCTTGCTGAAAATTGCAATGAGTTCTATTCTCTGCACATCACTCCGATGTTGCAATCCATGTCTAAGGGGGAAAAGAAAAGTACCAGAAAAAGAAACCAAACCCCTCCTGCTGTTGATGAGCCACTTCCCATAGAACCGTTTGCTGAAAAAGAGCAAAGTTCTAAAAGGCAAGCAGAATCTGAGTTAAATTCAGCAAGTACCAAAAAGAGAAAAACTGCTGCTGAAACTCAAGATTTTTGCCATACTGAAAGTCATCAAAATCTGAATGAAGATGATGAAGATGATGACAATCAGACAATAGCTCAAGCCATAAGAGCTAGACCTTTAACAGCCTTGACTCCGTCTGGCCACTCAAAGCATTTCTCGTCTGACTCTTCAGCAAGAGATCAAGACAATGCTAAATCAAGAAGAAGAAGGCAAAGACAGGAAGAAAAGAGGCTGGCCAGCATTGCTATTGGCTCCGGCATTGAATATACAAACACCAACAATGATGAAACCACTCAGAATGTGATCAGAAACGTTCATGGTTGCTCGATCTTAAAGCTGGAAGATTTGCTGGTGAATGAGTTCTTTCCTACAGCCATATTGAACCAAATGTTCACATGGATTGAACTCAAGGTACAAAGAAAACAAAGGGAAGAATCCCTCCCAAGAAATATTGTTGGGAGATGGTTGAATCTTGAGGTCTCAGTAAGAAGAACTGCCATTGGTAAGACTTATAGACAAGAACCAAATCTGATAAAACCACCTGGCATTGTTTACTACTCTGACCCAGTAACCAAGAAAACAAAGAAGAGACTTGGATTGATTCCTTATGAGTACTTCTATCTCACTGTTAAGGATCAAGAAGAAGATCTTCTCTGGCTAAGAAAGATTCATCCTAAAAGCATTTCAGATACACAGCTTCTCCATGCCAGCAATTGGGGCATGCATTTGTGGGTAACTCACTACATGGAAATGAATGCTGAAAAGCATCATCATACTACCTGCAAAAATGCAAGAATTCTTCAACTACAAGTCCGTAGGCTTCTGGAAAACTACGAAAAGGACTGTGTTGAATTTACTGCACTTGCTGAAAAGAGTGTAAGAGAGATTTTGAGAAAATCTTCTAGAAGAGCTTAAGTCTCTGTAATTGTTTTTGCTAAAGTTTTTGTTTGCTGATTCCGTTTAAGTTATATCTGCTACTTCTTGTAAACTTCTAAAAGATAACTATCAGCAATGAAGCTTTTGACTCTTATTGGTTTTTGATTATGCAATTTACTTATGCTTACTGTTTAATTATTCAAGTATGCTTGCATTAATCAACTGATTTATTCAACATCAGAAACCTCTAAAAGGGTAACAATTAATTTAGCCATGGATTGCTAACATCAAAAAGGGGGAAATTTGTTAGGAAACTTGTAATTTAATTGAGCAATTAACCATGTTAAATTAAGGAAATTCCAGTAACTAGTACTCTTAAGGTCCATAGGAATTTAGAATTTTATGGACATTGTAAAAGAGGAACGTTTGCTGAAGACTTAGAATAGGTGCTAGATAGGT
The DNA here is from genome assembly GCA_028274465.1 of Plantago ovata. Taxonomy (NCBI): domain Eukaryota; kingdom Viridiplantae; phylum Streptophyta; class Magnoliopsida; order Lamiales; family Plantaginaceae; genus Plantago; species Plantago ovata. The sequence continues at coordinate 70,899,653 of CM051457.1, read as the reverse complement.
TTGTTTTTAAAGCTTATGATGTATCTTGTTTCTGAAAAGAAAATAACCTATTGAAGCATTTGCTGACGATGTACTTTGTTTTTACAAACAAACTATTGATGCATTTAGAACCGCTCAGAATCTTGAAGGATTTTGAAGATCTGAAGACTTGAAGAATTCGAAGATCTGAAGATTAGAAGATTTCTGAAGACAGGTATCTACAAAGGCACATGTTGCTCAGAAAGTGGAAACTTCACCAACAGCATTGCATAAGTGAAAATCTGAAAGACAAAGTAGGTTGTGCTTGCTGAAACTGAGACTGACCACTTGCTGATGGAACATATGTGACCTCTTGCTCAAAGTACTTGTATTTGCGCTCCAATGTTACTGTTTGAATTCTATTCAAATAAGCATTAAATGCAAAGCTTACACGCGAAGGACATGAAGACTAGAAGACAAACAAGGACGCTGCTGAAAGTACAAAAGCAAGACAGTGACATCTTAAGGAACAAAAGCCTTGGAATTTAAAATTCAAACGGCTCCTTATTTTCACTATAAATAGAGGTCATCCGGCAAAGAGTTGAAGAGTGTCAACAACGTGATCAATCTCTCACTTGTGCTTAAACTCACATACCTTCAAACACTCTTACTACCATTGATCCGTTCCAAGACTTAAAGCTTGAAAAAGCTACATGTGAAGAAGTAGAATTTATACGACTAAGAAATTAGTTAAGTGTTCTTTCTTTCTTTCGAACAAGAACAAGTCTTGACACCAGAAACATTCAAACTTGTTTACTGCAAAGTATTTAAAGTTTTGTTTCTTAGATTACTTGTTGTAACTAAATAAGTTATAATTAAGTTATCTCATCCCAAACCTCTCCAACTGAAAATATACCCTTTCAGGCGTGATATTCAGGGGGAACTTAATCGAGCATAGTTTTGCTGATTAAAAGTACCAAGTTTGGTGGAGAACAAGGTTGCGTTCTCTAGATTAGGTTGGAGACGAAGCAAGTGTGCTTTGGTTTCTGTTTGAATCGCTCTAGATAGGTGTTGTAAAGAACCTCAATCTTATCTTAGTGGATTCAGTCCTAGAAAGGACAAAGTGGATTAGTTGAGAGATTACGCCACTCTCAGATACCACTATAAAAGTGTTCGTGTGATTTACTTACTGTATTTAGTTTTCAGCAAATCATATCTTTCTGTACACAGTCACTCACATCACTTGCTGAAACCTTCATTTACTGAAAGAGCACTTATCGTATCAAAGACTTCCGCTCTCTGATTTTAAGTATCAGCAAACCTAGTTACTGAAAAGTAACTTGCGCTTGCTGAGAAAGTTAAGTATCAGCAAACTCATTACTGAAAAGTAATAAGCACTTGTTGAGAAAATTTTAAACGACGAATGTTTGAAAAGACTATTCACCCCCCCCCCCCCTCTAGTCTTTTCTTGTTGTTTAAAGGGACAAACAAAAAACAATATCACCAAAAATTTCGAGAGCACAAACGCGCAAGGTAATCAAGATCAGATTAGATGAATTTACTGAAGAAGATAGGAGGAAAGAAATAGGGTAAGAAAGTGAAATTTCTGAGAGACAATCCAAGAGCTGTTCTGGGAATTGAATGCTGAAAATATAAATAAGCTAAACAGAAAAAAGGAGTATAGTCCCCGGCAACAGCGCCAATTTGATGAGCGTCGAATTTGTCTGATTCTAGTTAACCAAATAAATTTGTATTTAGCCAAAGGCAATTCACAACTACAACGAAAACCGTAGCGTAGCAGTAGAATAACCTCGAGTGTCGATCTCTAAGGACTAAAACTAGCTTTATCTAATCTAACTTAAGAATATAAAACAACAGACGACATAGCAAAGGTTTTTCTTTGCAGATAATGGAGATTGGTGATAGTATGGTCATTCAAAGCATAGCAGGTTAATAATCATGCATAAATTCCTCGGTCTTGCATGGAGATCTTTGATCAATGAATTGTCCAATTGTGTTCCGTAATTATTCAACACTACGAAGATAGAGGTTTTAGATAGATCAAAGAAATAAAGCAATAACTCAGAGTATAATGCGCGATATAGCCATTAGCATAATTATTAACCCTTCGCTAAGAAATCACATACTATCATCAACGAGAAGTTTAGCTACTCATAGATGTCATGCAATCAACATAAATCATACCACGAACGAATGAAAACATGATGAAAGATATATAAATATAAATAGAAAAACTGTAAGATACAATGTTACCGAAGGTTGTCAATCTCCGAAGAATCGCGATCTTACAAACTCGTTTTTCACCCAAAACCTGTAAAATACAAACTAAAGGGAAACGTGACACTATTCTAATAAAATGCACTAAAATATAGCTAAATTAACATAGAGGATAGCTAAAATAGGTGAAAAATACTCAAATGAAAGTGTAAAATACACGTTCATCAGTCTTCCCGGCTAACCTCTCAGGAGAAGCCATGAAATGGTGGTCGCGACTTCCTCAACGCTCGATCAAGTCCTATAGAGATCTCTGCAAAGAATTCTGTAAGCGATTCGAGAAGGTCATGAACACCAAAAGAAGAGTGAGATACTTGGACGAAATTGTTCAAAAGAATAATGAAGATTTGAGGGACTTCATCAACCGCTTTCATGAAGCAGCCCTCCAAGTTGAAGATCACTCGATCAACGAGAGGAAAGAATACTTGTATGGTAACACTACCAATGCCAAGTTCCAAGAGGTGCTCTCAGCATCATGCGTCGAGAATGAAGCTCAACTAGCGAAAGTTTGCAAGGATTTCCTCGAGGCAGAGGAATTCCGAAAAACAGTCACTGTAAGAACCAATCCTCCCAAGGAAAAAGGGAAGGAAAAAGAAAAGGAGAAGGAATATCCTCATCGGCCACAAAATCCCGGAAAGCAAAGAAGGGATCAAAAGCATGGTTTGATCAGAGAGGGTCCCTCGAGGAACAAATTTCGAGACAAGAGGACTCCCCCGAGGAGGTCTCCTCCAAGGAGATATAGCGACTACACGGACTTAAATAGACCAAGATCCTAAATCTTGAACTATATAGTCTCGAGGAAGCTAGATGTCTCGTGGCCACCTCCAATCCAAGAAAACCGAAAGAACAAAAGTTCGGAGAAATTTTGCCAATTTCACAAAGGAAAGGGGCATACTTCTGATGAGTGCATCGAGCTCAAGAAAGAAATTGAGAGGATGATACGTAATAGACAATTGGTCAACTATATTCGGAAGGAAGAACCTCTAGCAATCCTCCCTCCGCCACCACAAGTGGGGATCGAGCACCACCCCCAAGGGAACCCTCGTTACGATGATATTCATAATTTCAATAATTATGAGAACCGTCCCGTGAATGGAAGCATCCATACTCTTACGATCGCCGGAGGACCCGCGGGAGGCGACACTCGAAATCAGAGGGAGATCACAGTCGATAATCTCAAAATTAGAGATGTGAAGTATGCCCAAGTTGCACAACCAGTAACCAACGTGATCTCCTTTGATGATAGTGAACTACCTCTGAGACACGCCGGAGGAGGAAGCATCTACGACCCATGTGTTCCGCTAGTGGTATCCCTTGATGTTCAATCCCACAACTTAGGAAGGATCCTCGTCGACACCGGATGTTCGGCTAACTTAATCTTCACGGGTACTTTAAAGAGGATGCATATGAACCCAAGGGAAGGTCTTAGAGAAGTGTGGAGCGTCCTGGTAGGTTGTTAGGAAACTTGTAATTTTGAAGAGCAATTAACCATGCTAAATTAAGGAAAGTCCAATAACTAGTACTCTTAAGGTCCATAGAATTTTAGAATTTTAGAGGACATTGTAAAATAGGAACGTTTGCTGAAGACTTAGAGTAGGTGCTAGATAGGTTTGTTTTACCGCTTATGATGTATCTTGTTTTCTGAAAAGAAAAAAACCTATTGAAGCATTTGCTGATGATGTACTTTGTTTACACAAACAAACTATTGAAGCATTTAGAACCGTTCAGAAACTTGAAGAATTCGAAGATTGAAGACTAGAAGATTTCTGAAGACTGGTATCTACAAAGGCACATGTTGCTCAGAAAGTGGAAACTTCAGCAACAGCTTGCATAAGTGAAAATCTAAAGGACAGATTAGGTTGTGCTTGCTGAAACTGAGACTGACCACTTGCTGAAAAACATATGTGACCTCTGATGAACGTGAGATTTGTCAGGTCCCGGTTCAGTCAAAGAAATTTGTTATTTAGCCAAAGGCAATCCACAACTACAACGAAAACCGTAGTGTAGCAGCAAAATGACTCGAGTGTCGTTCTCTCAGGACTATAACTAGCTTTATCTATTTAATCAAGAAAATATAAAATAGCAAATAAAAAGCAATAGGGGGTTTTCAAGCAGATAATGGAGGTTGGTGATAGTATGGTCCTTCTTAACATAATGGGTCGATAATCATGCATAAATTCCTCGATCTTGCATAGAGATCTTTGAATGAATCTTGGGTCCTGTTGTAAGTATTGTGCACTACGAAGATAGTATGGGTCTGACCTGTTAACAACTAACGTCCTATTGTGTTCCGTAATCATTCAACACTACGAAGATAATTAAGTCTGATTGGCCGACAAGTGTCCTAGTGTGCATAATGATCAATACAACATACGAGAATTTTGGTGTTCAACTCATCAACGAAATAAAGCAATGACACGGAGTATAATGCGCGATATAGCCATTAGCATGATTATCTTCCCTCGCTAAGAATTCACATACTACCACCAACGATAAATGTAGCTACTCATATTGTGCATGCAATCAATAGCAATCATAGAAGAAAACATATTGAAAGAATATATAAAATAAGTAGATAAAAGTTGTAAGATACAAAGTTACCGAAGGTTGTCAATCTCCGGATGATTGTGATCCTACGCGCTCCAATCTGCTATGAAAAAGTATCCCCTAAGCTATGGAACTCCCAGGACAGGCCCCGGGAAGTTCCTACCTAAAACTATAGAGAGAGTTGAGAAAGTAGGCTTGGAAAGATATGATTTTCGGAGAGAAAACTCGCAACTATATATAGGCCCGGAATTCCTCTGGGGCGGTTCGCCCGAGAGCTGGGGCGGTTCGCCCCCCAGTGTAAACGCGAGATTTTCGCGTTTTCGACGCGGTTTTGGATTTCTTCACCTTTTCGGACTCGGTTTATGACTTCTAGTAGCCTTCTAACCTCCAGATTCGGCCCCTAGACTCCAAATTTTATCCGGAAACCTTCAGATACCCCAAATATGCTTCTGGAACACCAATTTCTTGTAGACTTCAATATAATTGCCCGTAAATCTCCGAATTTCAACCAAAACCTGTAAAATAAAATCTAAAGGGAAACGTGACACTATTCTAATAAAATGTACTAAAATATAGATAAATTAACATAGAGGATAGCTAAAATAGGTGAAAAAGACTCGAATGAAAGTGTAAAATACACATTCATCAAACTCCCCAAACCGAACCTTTGCTTGTCCTCAAGCAACTAAGCTAGACTCTAATACAAAAAACATGCAAGACTCAAAAATGGAGTTTCATGCCAAAAAAAATGAACTAAATTACTGAATCTACCAAATAACATATGAACAAAAACCATATAAATCAAAGCATGAATATAGGTTGAAGAATACCTCGATTGATTTATACACATCCACATAAGCACTTATGTCAAGACAAGATAGTCTCTCGTAACATTCTCTACCTGGACCTAGTCAGTGACGACGTAATGATTTATGCTAAGATACGAATGGTTGCCCCGTGCCTATGAAACTGAGGACTTACTGCTTTTCCACCATGTTAAGACTTTTCCTCAAAAGAGGTCTAACCATTACTGGCTCTCATCAAACGAAAGAGGGTTCCCTATGAAAGATAACACTCCCCTATTCTACCCATCTCTCAAGTAAAAATCTTAAGCTATTCACCACTTCCTGAATGGCAGGACGAGGGTGGTCTAGAACAGATGACACTCAAGACAAAAAAGATAAAAAGATAAAAAAAAGAAAAACACAATTAAGAACAATACGAAAAAATGGAAAAGACTCAAAACGTTGCTAAACTGCTATTTGGCTTTTCTTTTTTGGACCCTTCTTTGCTTTTTTGGGGTCTTCTCTTTTTTTTTTTTTTCTTTCCAGATTTTTCATTTCTTTTTCTCTTTTTTCCTAGAATTTTTCTTTCTTTTTTTCGATTTTTTCTAGCCAGCAGTAGCATAACAAAGAGAGAAACAAAAAGACTCACACGACTTCCCCAAACCTATTCGAAAGAATAGGTTGGAGTACAAAATTACGGAAAAGGAAAAATAAACTCACGATACAAGAATGAAAAACAGAAACAAGTCTAACGATGGTGTAACCCCCTCCCCAAACCTATTCGGAAGAATAGGTTATAAACAAAGGATCACACAACCTCACACTACCTCCTTCCTAGGCATTTAGCAATCTCAAAGCATACTGAAGACTTGTTGCCTCTTAGGTACATAATTACTTGGGAAAGCAACCATAAGACCCTAACATGCATCATCCTATTATAAAGGCCTTCGTGAACCGCAGTAGAGAAAACACCACTAAGTGATGTCGAGACTACCATGCTTAACTAAGTGCAATACATAAATGTGACAAGCCAAGCGAGAAAAACCTCAAACAAATTCATAGAGATGAAGCATACGATTAATGGCATAGCTAGTTGATCTACCCAATAAAAAAGTTCAAAAAATTCGGCAATAAACTCCATATAAAACATGCAAAACTATCCTAGGAAAGCAGTAAACGTGCAAATGCAATTAAAATAAACAAGACTATCCTACTCAACATCACAAAGCCACACAATACTTAACATCATGGTTCACATCCCATCCCCCTCATGAAACTTATGCTAGTCCCTAGCAAAAGAAAATGAGTAAATAAAAAGTGATACTAGATGTTACCGAACGGTTTGGCCTCGGTCGGCTGAGTATTCAAGAATGGACTCAAGAGTACCTCCCCACGGTGGCCGCCATTCTCTTGGTCCGATGTAGCAAAGAGACTTAGGAAGCTTCAAAGATCTCACCATGGTGAATGGACTGGTTTGCTTTGCAGGCATATCCAATAAGGACTTCATCAATAGGAGGACATTCATTTTGACTTCATCGAGGTGCTTGTTTAGTGGTGGCTCCTGTGTATCTTGCTTGTCAAGCTTTCCACCTCGGAGAAGTAGATTCACCTCTTTGTACTTAAAATCCTCAGTAGTAACGGAAGGAAGTGGTTTTGGGTTGATGCGAATGTCTGGGAGTAAAGAAACAGGGGAGCTGGGGTCGTCCAGCTCACTGGTCATGGGAGGCGGTTCTCCCCCCATGCTGGGCGACTCGCCCCCCACCTCCAGGGGGCCGTCGCCTTCCAATCTTTTCTCCTCTTCAAGTTCTCGAACCTCTTCTACTTCAGCACAATTCAACAAGCTGAATTCTTCCGTAAGATGCTCAGTTACTTCAACTTCTTCAACAACTTTTGCTATACGAAGGTCATCTTCAACTTGCTCGGCATGTGCATCTTCCTCACTGATTTCTTCGGTTTCAAAATACTCCTCGGATGAGCTTCCTGCTTCACCTCGATCTACTTCCTTTGCGGTGATGTGAATTGGTATGACCTCATCGGATTGTGTTGAACCTCTGGCGTACTTACGGAGGACTTCTTCTGCCTCGTCGACCGTACATTCTCCCAGACTGCCGCTCAACTGATCCACTCTAAGTCGTTCCTCTTCACGAAGTCCACCAACGAAGCACCAAATCAACTCCCCATCTTCGAAACGGTGATGGGGGCACTCACGTTTATACATCTCAAAACGTTCGTAGGCGTCACAAAACTGCTCATACTCTCCTTGCTCGAAATATTGGATCCTATCACGTAAGGCAATTGTCTCATGATAAGGCATGAACCGCGCCAAGAACTCCTCTACTACTTGGCCCCAAGTTTTCAGCGATCCTGGTTCAAACCTTGTAATCCAACGTTTCGCCTCATACCCAAGAGCAAAAGAAAATAGTTTCCTGCATAATTGGTCCTTAGTAAACCCTTCTGCTGGAATTCTTTCTATTTCCTCCTCATAGGATCGAATGAAACTCCATGGGTCCATCCCTACTCCATCTTCGTACCTCGGTAAGTACCTCACCATGGACTCCGTCACCTCATACCTCCTTAACTCGTCTTCCAGGTATATGGAAGATCCTCTCCTCACCTGCGAGAATTGGGGTGTCATGCGAGCGCGCATGGACATCATACATGTATGTCTGTAGTAAGAGTAACTCAAAACTAAAATTAGCCTCGTTAGAAATTTCGAAAAATCGAGAATAAATCTAGATATCGAATACTACTAAGGCTAGGAAAGGGAAATTAGAAACAGACTAGGAAAGCAGTATCAGAGAGAGATTGGAAAGGAAAACTAAAACTAGGAGAATTAGGAATCTAAAGCTTTAAATATAAACAAATTAAATAGAAAAAAGGAGTATAGTCACCGGCAACGGCGCCAATTTGATGAACGCGAGATTTGTCAGGTCCCGGTTCAGTCAAATAAATTTGTTATTTAGCCAAAGACAATCCACAACTACAACGAAAACCGTAGTGTAGCAGCAGAATGACTCGAGTGTCGTTCTCTCAGGACTATAACTAGCTTTATCTATTTAATCAAGAAAATATAAAACAGCAAATAAAAAGCAATAGGGGGTTTTCAAGCAGATAATGGAGGTTGGTGATAGTATGGTCCTTCTTAACATAATGGGTCGATAATCATGCATAAATTCCTCGGTCTTGCATAGAGATCTTTGAATGAATCTTGGGTCCTGTTGTAAGTATTGTGCACTACGAAGATAGTATGGGTCTGACCTGTCAACAACTAACGTCCTATTGTGTTCCGTAATCATTCAACACTACGAAGATAATTAAGTCTGATTGGCCGACAAGTGTCCTAGTGTGCATAATGATCAATACAACATACGAGAATTTTGGTGTTCAACTCATCAACGAAATAAAGCAATGACACGGAGTATAATGCGCGATATAGCCATTAGCATGATTATCTTCCCTCGCTAAGAATTCACATACTACCACCAACGATAAATTTAGCTACTCATAATGTGTATGCAATCAATAGCAATCATAGAAGAAAACATATTGAAAGAATATATAAAATAAGTAGATAAAAGTTGTAAGATACAAAGTTACCGAAGGTTGTCAATCTCCGGATGATTGTGATCCTACGCGTTCCAATCTGCTATGAAAAAGTATCCCCTAAGCTATGGAACTCCCAGGACAGGCCCCGGGAAGTTCCTACCTAAAACTATAGAGAGAGGTGAGAAAGTAGGCTTGGAAAGATATGATTTTCGGAGAGAAAACTCGCAACTATATATAGGCCCGGAATTCCTCTGGGGCGGTTCGCCCGAGAGCTGGGGCGGTTCGCCCCCCAGTGTAAACGCGAGATTTTCGCGTTTTCGACGCGATTTTGGATTTCTTCACCTTTCCGGACTCGGTTTATGACTTCTAGTAGCCTTCTAACCTCCAGATTCGGCCCCTAGACTCCAAATCCTATCCGGAAACCTTCAGATACTCCAAATATGCTTCTGGAACACCAATTCCTTGTAGACTTCAATATAATTGCCCGTAAATCTCCGAATTTCAACCAAAACCTGTAAAAAAAATCTAAAGGGAAACGTGATACTATTCTAATAAAATGTACTAAAATATAGCTAAATTAACATAGAGGATAGCTAAAATAGGTGAAAAAGACTCGAATGAAAGTGTAAAATACACATTCATCAACCTCCTTGCTGATAGTACTTGCATTTGCGCTCCAACGTTCATGTTTGAATCTCACTCAAATGAACATTAAATGGAAAGCATGCACGCGAAGGACATGAAGAGTAGAAGACAAATAAAGGACGCTGCTGAAAGTACAAAAGCAAGATAGTGACATCTTAAGGAACAAAGCCTTCGAATTTGAAATTCAAACGACTCCCTTGATTCACTATAAATAGAGGTCATCCGGCAAAGAGTTGAAGTGTGTCAACAACGTGATCAAACTCTCACTTGTGCTTAAACTCACATACCCTTCAAACACTCTTTACTGCCATTGATCCATTCCAAGACTTGAAGCTTGAAAAAGCTACTTGTGAAGAAGTAGAACATACACGGCTAAGAAATTAGTTAAGTGTTCTTTCTTTCGAAAAAGAACAAGTCTTGACACCAGAAACATTCAAACTTGTTTACTGCAAAGTATTCAAAGTTTTGTTTCTTAGATTTCTTGTTGTAGCTGAATAAGTTATAATCAAGTTATCTCATCCCAAACCTCTCTAACTGAAAATACACCCTTTTAGGCGTGGAATCCAGGGGGAACTTAATCGAGCATAGAGTTGCTGAATAAAAGTCCCATGTTTGGTGGAGAAAAAGGTTTCATTCTCTAGTTAGGTTTGAAAAGAAGAAAGTGTGCTTTGGTTTCTGTTTGAATCGCTCTAGATAGGTGTTGTAAGGAACCTCAAACTTATCTTAGTGGATTCGGTCCTAGACAGGACAAAGTGGATTAGTTGAGAGATTACGCCACGCTCAGATACCACTATAAAAGTGTTTGTGTGATTTACTTACTGCACTTAGTTTTCAGCAAAGCATATCTAACTGTACACAGTCACTCTGTTCACTTGCTGAAACTATCACTTACTGACAAAGCACTTATTGTATCAAAGACTTCCGCTCTCTGATTTTAAGTATCAGCAAAACTCGTTACTGAAAAGTAACTTGCGCTTGCTGAGAAAGTTAAGTATCAGCAAACTCATTACTGAAAAGTAATAAGTCCTTGTTGTGAAAGTTTTTAAACGACGAAAGTTGGAAAAGATTATTCACCCCCCCCTCTAGTCTTTTCTTGTTGTTTAAAGGGACCAACAAGTGGTATCAAAGCGAGGTTCTTTAACCTTCAGCACTGAACCTAGATACCCTTAGGTGGTTTCCATAAATCACTCTCACTTGATCAGTTTGGTAGTCTTTTGCTGACAGGATGTCTTTAGGAGACGCTCCCTTGCTGAAGCTGGAAAACTACAAACAAAGGCGAAACAACATGATGCTACACCTTGAGACCATTAGTGATGAGATGGTTACTGTCATTAATGATGGACCCATCAAGATCACTAAGGTTGAGAGAAGCTTTCCTCACAAAACCACAGAAGCTGGAAAGGAAACTATCTGAGGCGAACCAGTTGATACTGTCGTTCCAAAACCAAGAGAGGAATGGACTTCCGACGAAGCCAAGAGATTCCGTCTTGATGGCCAAGCAAGAAACATCATCATTCGATCAACTTCGGATACTATACAGTGCAAACTGTGGGGTGCCAAAACTGCTAAGGAAGCTTGGAAAATGGTTCAAGATCTTTGTGATGGATCTGACAAAACCAAGGAAAACAAACTCGAAGTGCTGAAGTTAAAGTTCCAGAACTTTAAACAAGGTACAAATGAGTCACTGGAAGACTTGGACTTCAGATTCACAACTCTAGTTAGTGAGATGGCCGCCTTGGGAGTTGGAAATCTTTACTCAGATTCTGAGAAGGTGAAAACCATCATCAAAAGTTTGAACCAAGAATGGATCCACACTCAGAATTTCTACTACAATCAAGGAATGCAAGACATCACACCAACAGAGTTGTTCTCTCATCTTGCTACTGTCAACTACGAGACAAAGCAAAGAGAAAATGTGTTTGCTGAAAAATCGCAAAACATTGCTCTTGCTGCAAAGTCGTCATCTTCTGAAAAGAAGAATGATAAAGAGCCTGCTGATGAAAATGCTTTAGTTGTTAAAAACATGAAGAAATTCATCAGTAAGGAACTTGAAAGGCGAAAAGCAAAAGAGAAGCTGAAAAAACATCTTGGTAACAACTACCATAAGTACAAGAATGAGACTAGCTCGCTGAACAAGCAAGTTCAGCAAGCAAACTCATCAGAAGAACCAGCAGATGGAAATGATCTCTGTTTTTACTACAAAAAGCCTAGACACTTCAAAGCAAATTGTCCTTTGCTGAAAGGCAAATCTGCTGAAAAGAAGAAGAAGTTCAAAAGAGCTTTTATTGCTGAAGAAAAGAAGAAGCTTCAAGCAAAAATCGATGCATTGTGCATTGTTACTAGTTCCCAAGACAGTGAGGAAGAAAACTCAGACACTGGCGATGAAGAAGCCACTCTTGACGTAGAGATTAGCAAGGAAGTTTGTGGAATAGCCATGGAAGCTTATCCAGATGTGTCAAACTACGAGTTCTGCCTCATGGCCGGTCAGGTAAACAGTCCTACCTATGAATCTGACTCAGAATGTGAAGACGAGATTGACCTTGACAAGATTCAAGGAGAAATCGAAAGATTTGAGAAAACTCTAAGCAAACAGCAAGAGAAACTACAGAATGTTGAGACTCTGACCAAGCAGACTACTGAAAAGTATGTCTTGCTGAAGGAAGAGACAGAAAAGAAAGATGTTGAAATAATGCATCTCAAGAAGTTGATTGCTGAAGCTACAGAGATGAATTCTCAGATGGCAATAGAATTGGAAGAATATCAGTCCTCTATTCTAAAGTTACATGCTGAAATCCAAGAAATGAAAAAGATGAAAATCAATTTCAAATCTTATGCTGATGCAAGTAATACGCTGACTGAACTACACTCTTATCTGAGAGATCCATCTCAGAAAGAAGGTTTAGGTGCAACGTATGAAGGTGATGACGTAATAATCTTGAGTAAAGAAAAATCACCGATTTCCTTTGTACGTGCTACTGATAGTGGTCAACCAGAACTCTATCAGTTTGGTCAATCTAAGGTTGCTGAAAAATGCAATAAAGTACCTTCGACCGTAAAGCCCGCTGTTGCTACTCAAAGTAACAAGACTTTAAAAGGAAAACAGGTTCCTGAAAAGCAAAATGTAAAGAAAAAGGATGCTGTAAAGCATTCTGCCAAACAAGTTGCTGAAAAGCAATTTGTCAAGTCAAAAGGCAAGATTACTAAAAGTAATCAGAGAACCTTTGCTGACAAACCTGAATCAAGTAAGGTTGCTGAAACAAAAGCTCAGCATTCTCCGAAAAGTGGACTCGGTTTTAAAACCAAGCAAAGTCAACTCTTTCACGAGTATAAGCAAAGTCAACAAAGATACTTCAAAGAGATGAACAAAATCAAGCCTAAGAGTTCTGACAAGACTCAAAATGCTAGGGCTAGAAGGAGCCTTGCTAGAAAAGAGCTTACTGAAAAGTATGTTCAGCAAAAAGGTCAACCGAGCAAGACACCACATCAGAAAGTGGATTTGATCAGCACGAATCAAAAGTCTTTTGGCTCAAAACCTCCTAGTTCCTCAGCAAGTAGAAAACAAGTCAAAGTTGAAAAACTTAAGACTTGGGTTTCCACTGGACGCATTCGTGAACATGTTAATGGACATCCAATATTGGATAATTAACTTGTTTGCTCTTGATTGTGCAGACTTCAGCCACGGAGACAAACGATGCAATCTGGCACTTTGACAGTGGTTGTGGAAAGCACATGACGGGCAACAAGAATAACCTTATAAACTATAGACAGTGGTCTAAAGGTCCAACAATAAGGTTTGCTGGTGGAGGCTCTGGTTCTACAAAAGGCTATGGTGACGTGAAGTTAGGATGCATTACCATTACGGGAGTTCTTTATGTCAAAATCTTAAGTTTAACCTTTTCAGCATGAGTCAATTTGCTGATAAAGGATACTTCATCAAAATCAAAAGTGATGAATGTAAACTTATAGACTTTGAGACAAAGAAGGTCATTATGGTTGCCAGAAGATCAGGAGGCTTGTACACCGTAGATTGGTCTTCAGCAATCGTTGGAAAATGCCTTGTCTCAGATCACGATTGCCTTGTTGAAAAAGCATGGTTATGGCATAAACGAACAAGTCATCTAAACTTCAAGACGATGGGTAAGCTGTATAAAAAGGCACTTGTAGTTGGATTACCTAAGGTTACTTTTAAGAAGGATGGTGTTTGCAATGCATGTCAGCAAGGTAAGCAAACCAAATCTTCTTTTAAGAACAAGGCAGTACCGTCAACTACAAAACCTTTACCACTCTTGCACATGGACTTGTTTGAATCTTCTTCAACAAGCTATGCTGGTAAGAAGTATGGTCTGGTGGTGGTAGATGACTATTCAAGATTCACTTGGGTAGTATTTATCAAACACAAATCTAAAACAAGGACTGAAATACCTAACTTGCTGAATAAGCTTGAAGTCATGAAAAATGACAAGGTAAAAGTCATTAGGACAGACCACGGTACTGAGTTTGTAAACCAGTACATAACTGAGTATTGCACTTCAAAAGGCATACAACATCAGTTATCCTCAGTAAGGACACCACAACAAAACGGTGTTGCTGAAAGGAAGAATCGCACCTTAAAAGAAGCCGCAAGAACAATGCTTGCTGACACTGAAATAAGTGAGGCTTACCGGGTTGAAGCGACTAATACCGCTTGTTACACTCAAAACAGATGTCTGATTACTAAGGAATACAACAAAACTCCTTATGAGTTATTTGTTGGAAGTCCTCCTAATATCACTCATCTCAGAGTATTTGGTTGTAAGAGTTTCGTTCTTAATAATTGTAGAGAATACCTAAGAACATTTCAACCAAAGGCAGACGAAGCGATATTTCTTGGTTACTCCTTGTATAGTAAAGCTTATAGAGTTTACAACAAAAAGGCACAAAAGATCGAAGAATCAGTGCATGTTGTATTCTACGAAAAGACACAAGGAGTGCCTGCTGAAGAAGAAATATCAGAATGTATGAAAAAGATAATCATACATGAGCAAAGAACTGAATCTGATGCTAGGAAAATCAAGTCAATTGAACTAAATGATGATTCTGACAATGACTCTCCTCCCCCAAGTCATGACAAGATAAATATAGTTCATGACAAAGAATTTCCAGCAAAAGACGCAGTTGCTCCGGATGTTGCTGAAACTACGCAACCTCCCGTGCCTACTGATGAGCTACCACAATCTAGCAATGTTGAACAAGCAGTTGCTGATGAACCAATCTCAGCAGAGACACAAAATACCAGTAGTACTGAACAAGTACATGCTGAAGAGTCACATGCTGATGAGAAAACGTATCCAGATCCAAAGAGCAGAAAGCCTGTTAACAAATGGATTAGAGATCATCCCTCTACGGATATGATTGGTGATATTGACAAACGCCAAGTGACTAGATCCAAAGTTTCTGCTACTCATGGACTTGCTGAAGAAGCAAATGTCGTAGAAGTAGAATCTTTGTTCTCTTCCTTTGTTTCAGAAATTGAACCCAAGACCATAGAAGATGCTCCAAAGCATTCTGAATGGATCAAGGCAATGCAAGAAGAACTGGATCAATTTGAAAGGAACAAAGCCTGGAAACTTGTACCTCTTGCTGAAGGCAGGAAAGCTATTGGTACAAAGTGGGTGTTCAGAAACAAGCTGAGTGAGTCTGGTGAAGTAACAAGAAACAAAGCACGTTTAGTTGCTCAAGGTTACCGTCAGACTGAAGGATTGGACTATGATGAGTCTTATGCACCAGTTGCAAGATTGGATGCAATTAGACTTTTCTTGGCCTTTGTTGCTCACAAGGACTTCATTGTTTATCAAATGGATGTTAAAAGTGCATTCTTGAATGGTGAACTTGGTGAAGAAGTCTACTTAGAACAACCCCCTGGATTTGAACTTCCCTCAGAAACCAAGATGGTATACAAGCTTCAGAAAGCTGTATAGGGTCTAAAGCAAGCACCTAGAGCTTGGTATGATACCTTGGCCAAGTTCTTGTTGGATAATGGTTTCAAGAAAGGTGAAGTTGACAAAACCTTGTTTACCATGAACCATGATGGTAAAATACTCTTAGTTCAGATTTATGTGGATGACATAATATTTGGATCTAAGGACAAGCAACTTTGTGATGATTTTGCCAAACTCATGACAAATAAATTTGAAATGAGTATGATGGGAAAATTGAATTATTTCCTAGGATTGCAAGTCAAGCAACTCAAAGATGAAATATTCATAAATCAAGCAAAGTATGCGAAAGAAATGCTCATAAAGTTTATGATCAAAGAGGAAGAAAAACCTGAAAAGATCCCTATGAGTGTTGGTACCAAATTGGTCTATACTAAGGAAGATAAAAGTGTTGAAGAACACAAGTATAGGAAGCTCATTGGTTCCTTGTTGTATTTAACAGCAAGTAGACCTGACATTCAGTATGCTGTTTGTGTGTGTGCAAGGTTCCAATCTGATCCAAGAGAATTACACTACAAAAAGGCACTTAAGATACTGAAATATGTCAAAGGTACAGTCAATGTTGGATTATGGTATCGTAAAGATTCTGGAGTTGAATTGGTTGGTTATTCTGATGCTGATCATCGAGGATCAACTCTTGATAGAAAAAGTACCTCGGGAACTTGTCAGTTTTTGGGTACTAGATTAATATCATGGTTCAGCAACAAGCAAACCTGTGGTGCCAATTCATCTACTGCATCTGAGTACATTTCGGCTGGTTGTTGCACAGCTCAAATCCTATGGATTCAGCAACAATTAAGAGATTATGGTATTTCTGCAAAGAAAACACCAATCTGTTGTGATAATACAAGTGCTATTGCTATCACGCAAAATCCTAAGTTCCACTCAAGGACTAAGCACATTGATATTAGACATCATTTCATTAGAGATCATGTGGAAAAAGGAGATATTGAGGTTGTAAAAGTGGGTACTGATGATCAACTTGCTGACATCTTTACCAAGCCCCTACCAGATAATAGATTCGCAATGCTAAGGTATAACCTTTGATAGATTGAATGACCTCAATAAGGGATACAATTGGAAGAATGCTGAAACAGGTATTCAGCAAGCCAAAGTATGCTTACTTAAAAAATAAGCTCCTTCCACTGATTTCTTGTAAAAAGAAATGATAGGTCACTACATGATTGCTGAAAAAGGCATTCCGCAAGTAATTCCTTCAAAACGGGTATTTGTTAGGAAACTTGATCACTTGCTGAGACGGGCACTCAGTAAGAGAAAAACATTAAAGATTGCTGAAACAGACATTCAGACAATCAAGGATACTCAAACAGGTATTCAAGTATCAAAAGAAAATTCTGAGACGGGAACTTAGAAAAAGATCAAACTCACTTCTCAGATTTTACCAAAATATATCTCAAGATAAAAATAATTTGCTGATACAGGAACTCAGAAATATCTTTTAACTTAAAGAAATATGAGATATCTGATTAAGGGGGAACTTTCAGCAAGTAACAAGGCTGGTTACACAAACTCGCTGAAAAGATTCTTGTTTACTTCAGCAAGCAATCAAATCCCATAAATCTAGTTTGTGACGTTAATCGGGCACAGATAAACTCGTTAATAATCATGACATGAAATACAATCGTGACCATTGATTAAAAGGCGTTTTTGATCTAGCGGTTAATATTGCAAAAAGAAAGAGTGCTCTGACAGTTTTTGTTAGTGGGCCACTACGCATTTAATGCAAAGGCTCCACAACGCTGTTGAATCTCTGATTTACCCTTGCTGAGAACTCAAAATCGATTGAGCTTCTTGCACATCAGAGACACTATATAAACAAGGAGTTAGAGAAAGACAAAATTCTTTAACTCACATTTCCTTTCTCTGCAAATTTTAGCCTGAATCTACTGTACCTCCGGTAAAAAAGCAAAGTAATCTTTTTCGTACACATTTCTCACCCTATAAAAGAAGTGGCACCAAAGAGACAGCCCTCTAAGACATCAAAATCATCTAAGGTTGACAGTGCTGGAAAAGCACTGCTCCGATGACCAACACACTGAAAATTGTGTTGAAAAACGATAGAATAACTGAAAAACCCATGCCGCCTGCATATCTAGACACTGCAAAGTGTGAGATGATGATGCAATGGGGCAGATTTTCCAAAGAGAAGTATATTTGATACTTCTATGAACAAGAACTTGACGGTGATAATGAGGAGGCGCTTGACTTGATAAAACAGCAAGGCCTCACTCTCTTTATAACAGCTCGCCCTAAGAAAGTGAGTATGTTAGATACAATGGAATTCTACAATAATGCAGAAATCTAGACTCTAACTGATGGTAAGGGAGTCACTGAAAAAGTGATTTCCACCATAATTCAAGGTGTGCAAATCATCCTGAAATGGACCGATTTAGCCGACATCTTTCAGATTCCGACCACTGGAACTGAAGATGACATCACTGCCACTGACGAAGAAATTGAAGCCTTCTACAGTGATGTCAGAAACGAGAAAATGAAGAAAGGAGAGATTGCTCCCGTGACTTGGAGAAAGCACGTTAAGAGGAAGCATCTCTGCCATTCACTTGGTCTAGTAGCTCTGCTACTAATCAAAGTCTTAGACTCCCAAGTCGGAGGAATAGACCAAGTAGGATTGAGAAGGTGGCCGCTGCTGATGCATATATATGAGGACAAAACTGAGCTCAACCAGGCTAAGTACATTTTCAACAGACTTGTTGATTGTGTCACTAAATTCAAGGTTAAGGTTGAAGACAACAAGGTCTCACCTACCTTCCCAGTCATGTATGGACTAAAAATATGCTATATCCTTGAACACTTTAGGATTCAGCTGAGAAACCCATTGCCGATTAAGAAATCAGTATGCAATGTGGGAAGAGCCTTCTACAAGCAAAATTCACCTAAGCTTGCTGATAAGAAATCAAAGAAGACGACAGCTGCAAATGTTGTCAGCACAAGTCAGCAAGAAAGGTATACAACAGCTGCAGATGTTGTCGCCACTACTCAGCAAGAAAATGTTCCAACAGCTGGAAAAGTTGTTGATGAAACTGTTGTAGATGGTGATCAAGATAAGTGTACAACAGTCGTTGCTGAAAAGGCAACTACTGACGCTACTATTGGAGAGAAACTGGAAAAATCAAAGAAGAAAAAGAGGAAAGCTGATGATGACACTCAGACTGCAGCGTCATCAGCTAATCCCTTCCCTAACAGAAAAAGGACAAGTAACCCAAGAAAGAAAACACTGGCTCGCAAGTCAGTACCAATTGTCCATGATCTTTCGGATGATTCTCCCGCAGTTGCTGAAACACAAGTTCCAGTAGATGTTGATGAAGTGGTTATTAAAACCTACTTCAGCAATGTTGAAGTGTTTGCGGAATCCTTCAACAATCAACTCAATGTTTATACATCTGCTAAGATGAGACCACAAGGCAGTGGAAACGAAATCCTGCCTCAATCCCAGATATCTACATTGTAGATAATCTAGATGATCAGACTCTGGAACCAGCAATTAATATTGCTGTTGATATAAGAACCGCGGCACTTGCTGATGCTGCTAATGCTGAAAAGATGGTTGTTGAACAAGCAACTCATCAAGTTGCTGAAGAACCAGTTGCTGAGACTGCAATGGTTCAAGTCCCAGAGATTGCTGAAACACCACAAGAGACACAATTCGACGATGCATCCCATGATGCTGAGAATGCTGGACCTAGTTCACCGAAAACATCCATTGACAAAGTTCAGCTTGTGTTGACAGAACTGAGTCAGCAAATGGAGTTGGAGATTGAAGACACTTCCAACAAATCGGTAGATGTTTTCACGACAAGCAGTGAACTCAAGGGTCAAGATGTCTCTGCTCAACTTGTCATTTCAGAGACAAGGGAGATTGCTGAACCCGCACAGCTTTTTCAAACAGAGCAAGAAAAAAAGTTTGCTGAAGAAAAAGTCCCATATACTGAAGAAGCTGTCTTTGCTGAAAGGACTGTGTCACCACCTGTCCTTCTTCAGCAGGTAGTTAACTCAAACATAAGCAAAACTTCACTATCTGAAACTCATTCTTTTGCTAATATAATGATTTCTTTACAGACTTCTCAAGATACAAGTCAGAAGGTTGCTGAAGCCTCTGCACCAGAATCCACACCTCCTGGTCAGCAGGTAGATAAAGTTTTTGGTAATTCAACTAAGTTTGAAAACTTAGTGCTTGTATCTAACTTAAAATTATTTCAGGATGAACAATTCAAGGATGCTTCTCAAGCTCGTGAAGCAATGGAAATAGTACCAGCACAAACAAGTGTGCAACATGAGCTTGTTGAATCTCAGCAGGTAAATCATGCTCCAGCTTTGGACTCTAAAACTATTATCCAAAACTTTCATGAACTTAATTTTATTCTTTTTCAGACTCAAAAGGAGACCACTGAAGTGGTTCACATCATTGAAGATCCGAAAGTAAGTTCAGAAGAACTTTACTCAGACTTCAAGAAAACTACCTTTACCAGAGTTTCTAAGTCTGTCAGCAACTGGCAACGGTACAGAAGGATGGACTTTTCTGACCTTCACCTTCATCTATCCAACGAGAAAAAGAGACTTTCTCTGCTGAAACTCGAGACATTTGTGCACTCAATACTTCCAGAAGAGTTGACATATTCTCAGCTTATGAGTTCAAATCTGATTGGTCTAATCAGAGAGAATATGAAAGCCAAATTGAAGAGTGCCTCTCCATCTGAACAAGCTGTGATGCTCAAGGGTTCCTTTGTACCCGTGGTGGCTGATCCCCACAAAATCAATGAAGAAGAGGAAGTTACGAGTGTTGCTTTATACAAACATCTTGAGTTGGTTATACAGACGGATGATGATGAAGAATAAGAGGATGAGATCATTCCTAAAGATCCAAGTGATGATGAAGGAAAAGATTCTAAGGACAAAAAGGATGACGATGATGATAATCAAGGTCCTAGTCCTGATACTGGTGGACTTAAACTGACAGTTGCTGAGACTGAACATCATGACAATCAGCAAGGTGATCAAACACCAAGTCAGCAACAAGAATCCAATCCTGCTCCTGCTGAGACAAGTACTGCAGCACCTGTACAAGGCGCTGACACTGAAGAAGAGTACGCCAGAAAGCGCGCTGCTTTGAAATTAGGAAAAAGCAAGCTTTCTGATGCCGAGTTATCTTTACTCAATGCCAAGGTCACTGATCCAAACCTTGATGATGAAGAATTGGATGAAGATTATCAAAGAGCACTTCAAAACAGTCTACAGATTCATGCAAGGCATACGCAGAATCTAGACATTGCTCAATCTTCAGGAGTGAAGCCTCAGGAAGTCCCCTCCCTTCCACCTACTACTGGTGAAACTCCAGTTATTGAGTCTCAAACGTTGCCCTCAGCAACTACTCAATTAGAAGTCACTACTGGTGAAACTCCAGTTGTTGAGTCTGAATCGTTGCCACCAGCAACCACTCAACCAAAAGGGAATGAAGCTACAGATTTAGGAACCAAGGTTACTGGCCTTGATGAATCTGATGACGAAGAAGATCTCTCAGCAAATGAAGAAGATCAAACAAAGAAAGGTGAACCCACTGTGGTCACAATTCCTCCTCCTGATGATGAACATGATGTCGGAGATGATATAAGAAGCCATTTGCTGACTAGAGATGATCAATTCGCCACTGAGCTTAAAGTTCATTCCTTGACCCCGACTTTAGTGCCGTTTCCACACGTGGAGGATTTTACTCCAAGAATTTTGGCACTGATGGAAGTCCACAAAGCCTGCAAAGCAGAAGATGATGCACTGCTTGCTGAGAGTCCGCTTGACATCGGCAAAGTACTGGCTACTATGCTAAAACGCACTACTTCTCTTACCATAGCTCAGAAAGACATAAGTCTACACCACAAAATCTATGAAGAAGATGTCAGTCAAGCACTCAAACTAGCAAAGTCTGCATTGAAAAAGGCTCAGACTTTTTCGCGGAATTCCGCGTTTTCGACGCGGTTTTGGATTTCTTCCCCTTTTCGGACTCGGTTTCTGACTTCTAGTAGCCTTCTAACCTCCAGATTCGGCCCCTAGACTCCAAATCCTATCCGGAAACCTTCAGATACTCCAAATAGGCTTCTGGAACACCAATTCCTTGTCAACTTCAATATAATTGCCCGGAAATGTTCGAATTTCAACCAAAACCTGTAAAATAAAATCTAAAGGGAAACGTGACACTATTCTAATAAAATGCACTAAAATATAGCTAAATTAACATAGAGGATAGCTCATTTAGGTGAAAAAGACTCGAATGAAAGTGTAAAATACACATTCATCATATACCACCTGCAAGAACGCAAGGATCATTCAGCTCGAATCTGAGAAAATCTTCTGCTGAAAGAGCCTAAGTCCCTTGTAAAAGCTTTGTTTAGTTTTGTTTGCAGATTTTGTGTAGTTATCTCTGAACTTTCTTGTAAACTTACTGAAAGATAACTATCAACAATAAAGCTTTTGACTCTTATTGGTTTTTGATTATGCAATCTACTTATGCTTACTGTTTGATTATTCAAGTATGCTTGCATCAATCAACTGATTTATTCAACATCAAAAACCTCTAAAAGGGTAACAATTAATTTATCCATAGATTGCTAACATCAAAAAGGGGGAAATTTGTTAGGAAACTTGTAATTTTGATGAGCAATTAACCATGCTAAACTAAGGAAAGTCCAGTAACTAGTACTCTTAAGGTCCATAGGATTTTAGAAGTTTACAGGACATTGTAAAAGAGGAACGTTTGCTGAAGACTTAGAGTAGGTGCTAGATAGGTTTGTTTTACCGCTTATGATGTATCTTGTTTTCTGAAAAGAAAAACAACCTATTGAAGCATTTGTTGATGATGTACTTTGTTTACACAAACAAACTATTGAAGCATTTAGAACCGTTCAGAAACTTGAAGAATTCGAAGACTGAAGACTAGAAGATTTCTGAAGACTGGTATCTACAAAGGCACATGTTGCTCAGAAAGTGGAAACTTCAGCAACAGCTTGCATAAGTGAAAATCTAAACGACAGAGTTGGTTGTGCTTGCTGAAACTGAGACTGACCACTTGCTGAAAAACATATGTGACCTCCTTGCTGATAGTACTTGCATTTGCGCTTCAACGTTCATGTTTTAATCTCATTCAAATGAACATTAAATGCAAAGCATGAACGCGAAGGACATGAAGACTAGAAGAGAAATAAAGGACGTTGCTGAAAGTACAAAAGCAAGATAGTGACATCTTAAGGAACAAAGCCTTGGAATTTGAAATTCAAACGACTCCCTTGATTCACTATAAATAGAGGTCATCCGACAAAGAGTTGAAGTGTGTCAATAACGTGATCAAACTCTCACTTGTGCTTAAACTCACATACCCTTCAAACACTCTTTACTGCCATTGATCCGTTCCAAGACTTGAAGCTTGAAAAAGCTACTTGTGAAGAAGTAGAACATACACGGCTAAGAAATTAGTTAAGTGTTCTTTCTTTCGAACAAGAACAAGTCTTGACACCAGAAACATTCAAACTTGTTTACTGCAAAGTATTCAAAGTTTTGTTTCTTAGATTTCTTGTTGTAGCTGAATAAGTTATAATCAAGTTATCTCATCCCAAACCTCTCTAACTGAAAATACACCCTTTCAGGCGTGAAATTCAGGGGGAACTTAATCGAGCATAGAGTTGCTGATTAAAAGTCCCAAATTTGGTGGAGAAAACAAGGTTTCGTTCTCTAGTTAGGTTGGAAACGAAGCAAGTGTGCTTTGGTTTCTGTTTGAATCGCTCTAGATAGGTGTTGTAAGGAACCTCAAACTTATCTTAGTGGATTCAGTGCTAGACAGGACAAAGTGGATTAGTTGAGAGATTACGCCACTCTCAGATACCACTATAAAAGTGTTTGTGTGATTTACTTACTGCATTTAGTTTTCAGCAAAGCATATCTACCTGTACACAGTCACTCTGTTCACTTGCTGAAACTATCACTTACTGACAAAGCACTTATTGTATCAAAGACTTCCGCTCTCTGATTTTAAGTATCAGCAAAACTCGTTACTGAAAAGTAACTTGCGCTTGCTGAGAAAGTTAAGTATCAGCAAACTCATTACTGAAAAGTAATAAGTCCTTGCTGAGAAAGTTTTTAAACGACGAAAGTTGGAAAAGACTATTCACCCCCCCCTCTAGTCTTTTCTTGTTGTTTAAAGGACCAACATAGGTTTCGGAGGACAACCCATCATGCCCCTCGCAATGATCAATTTCACGGTCTCAATGGGAAGTGCTCCGCGAAGAGTAACTCAACACGTCCCCTTCGTGGTCTTAGACATGCCCTTTGACTACTTCGCAGTCTTGGATAAGCCCGGCCTCTCTCAGTTTCGAGCTGTAGTGTCTACAGTCCATAACAAGTTGAAGTTCCCCACTCCATTGGGAATTGGACAAGAAGAGGGAAACATAAGAGAGGCATCGGAATGCTACAATATGTCAGCAAAATTCACTTCCAAGGTTGCCATCGGAGAGCTGAATCTAGGCCAATTGCTCGAGGAGCAGCCCTTAGTTCACAATGCTCCTTACCGTTTTTATACGGTTCGACGAGTGAAGCAAAAGTCGAAAAAGCTGAGTCCGTCACTTAGGCGAAGGAAAGTAATCCAAAAGAAAGAGAGAGATACCCTAGTAGGAGTTGTTAAGGAGCTCGAGGAGTATCAAGTTATACCCCCAGTACCACCCTTTTCCAAGAATAATAAATTCTTCGAGATGACTACGGAAGTTAGAATGAAGCTCATTCAATGTTTGAGAGATAACAACGACATCTTCGCGTGGAGTACCGAGGACCTCAAGGGAATTGACCCAAGAGTCACGGTTCACCGTCTGAACGTCGATCCGTCCATCACCCATATTCGAGAAAAGCGAAGAGACTTCAGTGCGGAAGACAATGCCATCATCGAGGCAGAAGTGCAAAGATTTCTTAAAGCTGGTCACATCAAAGAAGTGAGATACTCCGACTGGGATTGGAATGTAGTCCTCGTGCAGAAGGGACCTGGCAAGTGGAGGATGTGCAACAACTTCACAAGACTCATCAAGTTTTGCCCGAAGGATCCCTACCCACTTCCCCGAATAGACCAGCTGGTCGATTCCACAGCAGGATGTGCCCTCTTGAGTTTCATGGATGCATACCAAGGATTCTACCAAGTGAAAATGGCCAAAGATGATGTGCCAAAGACCGCCTTCTTTGCAAACGGAAATGTGTATTGCTTCAACGTGATGCCTTTCGGTTTCAAAAATACCGGAGCAACCTACCAAAGGTTGGTTAACAAAATGTTCAAGGAAGAACTCGGACCTTTCCCCTACATTTCCGTTCTTGCTAAAATGGAGACTTCTTGGCCAAGACCTTTCAAGGAAGAAGTTTCCGCCTTTTGGGTTACTATCGTCGTGTTTTAGATTTAATATATTTTTTTTTACGAAGGTGAAAGGATTTTGGAAAAACGATGGAAGTATATGTCGATGATATGCTAGTCAAGAGTAAGACCGAGGAGCAACACGTAGGATACCTGGAAAAATGCTTCTCGATCTTGAGGAAGTATGGCATGAAGCTCAATCCGGGGAAATGTACCTTCGTAGTCAAAGGTGGGAAGTTCCTCGTTTACATGGTAACGGAAAGAGGAATAGAAGCAACACTACAAGAAAAACTGATTTTAGCGACGGATGCCATCCGTCGCTATATGTTAGCGATCCGTCGCTAAACACCAATAGCGACGGAAAGTCCGTCGCTAAATAGGACGTCGCGAAAAGTGGCGTCGCTAAAAAATAAAGAGACGGTTAATATTATCCGTCGCTATATGTAGCGACGGTTCAATTTATCCGTCGCTATATTGTCGTTGACCAACATAGAGACGGATGACTTTATCCGTATCTATAAATAGCGACGGATTATGTTATCCGTCGCTAAAGCTAAGGGACACGTGTCATTCCCTTGCGAGGGGAATTTGGCGACGGATAAACTAATATGTCGCTAACTTCTCTGATTTATTTTTTAAATTGATTTTTTGTTTTACTGAATTTATGTGAAAAATTGTTATTTTAACTCAAAATTGAGTTCAACTAACAAAATATATACGATTGATTCATTTTACGATAATCGAAATTTCAATAAAAAACTAAAAGTGTACGTACAAAGAAACTAAAAGGTACGAAGATAATCATTAAAATAAACGAGAATCCTAAAATGTACGGATAAAGAATAACAATCCTAAAAAGCACTAATCCTACGGGCTCTCCACTAACCAACCGACCCCTTCAGCCGTCAACGCCCCATCCCTATGTGCCTGCTCACGGATCACATGGTTCTGCCACGATCCAGCCACAGATCCCGATGCTCCGGATTGAGGTACCGAACCCATTCTTTATGTCGAAAGTACCTTTCCTTGGCATAATAAATGGAATGCCTATGAATCTTTTCCGCCCGGATGTTGAATACCCTCAATATCTCCTCCGGATTGACAGGAGGGACATAGTAGTATTTCTGCAACACAACAATCCCACAAAAAATCCCACATCAGTGCCCCACAAGAACAAATAATGTGCGTACACATATGTACAGTAAAGGCAATGCCCCAAGTATAGATACTATAGGCAATGCCCCAAGAATAGATACTATAGGCAATGCCCCAAGAATAGATAATATAGGCAATGCCCCAATAACAGATAAACAAGTAATGTACGTACACGTATATAATTAAGGCAATGCCCCAAGTGAATATAGTAAAGTACCTGGAATTCTTCCCACAAGTGCTCCTTCACAGGTCGAGGAACCGTAGCCCACCTTTCTCCGCCACTCCCAGGAGGCGTAAAGAACTCTCTTTTCATGAGCATTGGAATCCTTCTAGAAGCTATAGTAGGTTGAAACCTGTCACACATTTTGAAAGATTAAAAGTCGGAGTACCGACAACTATATACAAGAACAATTAAATACCAATTTATTAAGAACTTACTTGATCCGTTGGTGGACAATACTGAAAGCCCATTGATCCGTCGAGGGCCGCCCGGTTGCTGTGCTTGATCCATGGAAACTAATATACATATAGCATCATCACACTCAAATACAAAACACTAATATACAAACTCTTAATGTGTTTAGACAAATACAAGATGTGTTTAGACAAATACAAGATGTGTTTACACAAATCCGTCGTTATATGTGAACACGAAAGGATGTCTGGATCTTTAGGATCTTGAAATCTCCATCTTTAGTTACTGACTAAAGATGGAGACCTATGTTTTGAAAGCCGGAACCGGACGTCGAGCCGGAGACCCCCCCAAAAAGGTCGGACCGGGGTCGGACCGGTCGAGCCGTTTTGAGCCGGATTGAGCCGGTATAGCATATAAAATTATAAATATATATATATATATATATATATATACATATAGTATTCTATTTTCATAATAAAAATGAAAATAAGTGTTCTTAGCATCATAAAAATACCAAATACAAGTAGTTCCACACATCAAAGATGTCATCAACAATTCAACACAACACAAGTACATACTACATAACAAACAAACAAAGTACTTCCAAGTTCCAAGTTCAAACTTTGAGCATAATAGAATATTAGAATGTCTTATGGTAGTTGCTACTTGCTAGAATAATAAAACTTGACAACTCCTAATCATCATTAATCAATGAGCTCTACGCCCTCCATATCTTCCACTGACATTCCCAAGTTTCCAAAGTTCTCCAAATCAACATCTCCAACTCCACTCTCATTTGATGCATTAGTATTGCCCAAACCACCTAGGCACAACACACATATGAGATATTAGCATGATTTTATGTTTGATTTGCATAATATTGACTCTTAAGAATAGAACATCTAAAATACCTCAAGTATCCTCAACTTGTGAAGTAACAACATCACTAGTTTGAGGAGTTTCAACAGGTCTTACCACAAGTTCACCTTCATATATGGCAGCTTCATCATCATCAACAATCCAAGAGTCCACCTTATCGATACATTCATAATCAAGGGGATCAAACTTGTCCATTGGATCCTTCTTACCACTAAAAACATATTTGGAAAAGTGAAGTAACGAAGTTATAATTACCAATCCAACATCAATGAATTTAAAACTTCACCAACTAATTCAAAAGAAAGACATACCGATCCTTCAAATGCAAATTGTAATGAACATACACAAGATCATTCCACCTTTCATGTTCCAATCTATTCCTCTTCTTAGTATGAATACGATCAAATACACTCCAGTTACGCTCACAACCGGAAGAAGATGATGTTTGACTCAAAATTCTCACGGCAAGTTTCTGTAAGTTTGGTGCATCCTTGCCAAATATCCTCCACCATTCATCTATAATGTGCATTATTCAACAAAATGTAACAACTATATTATTATATTAACATAATTGAGTTGCTGATTTTCAACAAATATATACCTGGACAAGTACTTTTGGCCGAACTTCTAGTCAATGGAGCAGAAAATGATTTCAAACCTTCACGAAACATGGTCACCTCATCAATTATAGATGGCGTATCCGAATAATAGTCTTGAAGGACTGTCATCAAACCAGAGAAAGCATGACTTGGGATTGTATGACCACGGTCATACTGGAATATAGGATTCAGCCAATAAGCAGCTCCATGAAGACTTAGCTTCAACATATTCTCGAACCTCACCTCAATTGGACTCACAAATGGCTTATAGTTCTCTTCTATGTTTTTGAACAATTCTTTCGTTGCTTTAATTGCTCTAAGAAGACCCTCATAAACATAGCCTAAAGAAGGCCTCTCATCCGTGTCACAAATGCGTAGAAGTCGCATGAGAGGTTCTAAAAGCTTCACAACCACTTGACAATTACTCCAAAACCTTTCATTCAAAACACACTCCATCACTTTCCTTCCTTTAACATTATTGCAATTATCACGGAACTCGGGACATAAAACCAAGGCCTCCAAATCAGCTCGATGCTCATAAAGACTCTTCAAAGCAATGAAATTAGTGCCAAACCGTGTAGCTCCAGGCCTAACTATTTCAGTCCATCCAGGCCTTGATTTCAACCAACCATGGGAAAACTTGTTGTTGTAAATGAAGCAAGTAATCTTAGAGCCAATAGAAACACAAGATGCAACAGTTTTATGGTTTCCAATATCTTGTAAGATCAAATTCAGACAATGGGCTGAACATGGACTCCAATATATTTTTGGATATTTTTCATTCAAAAACTTTCCAGCACCCTTGTAATTCGCTGCATTATCAGTAACCATATGAACAACATGTTGTGGCCCAACAATCTCCACAATACTAGCAAACAGATTGCACAAGAGTTGTGAACTTGACTTAGCTTTTGAAGCATCATAAGACTTGATGAATGAAACACCATACCGGATCTAAACTAAAAAGTTTATCAAGGACCTACCACTCTGATCTTTCCGTCCATCACCCATGATTGTACACCCACTATCAGCCCATTTAGATCGAAGCTCATCAATGGTCAAAGTCACTTGAGTTTTAGCTTCTTTCAACAATGGAACTCTCAAAGCATGATAGGTAGGAGGCTTTTAACCACTACCCGCAGCTGCTACTCTTTCTATCATCGGTAGAAAATTTGGCGAGTTCACAGCATTAAGAGGTATGCAAGATTCATAAAACCATGTAGGTATAGCCATATCTATTTCTTGCTTTTGCTCTTTAGACATCCATGCAGATTTCACGCGTTGAGCCATATTCATTGATTCCTTACCTTTCATATAGCTGCCAATAGTCTTCTTCCTTTTATTCACAGAACCAGCAGGTCCAGCACCAACAGTGTCATCATCTACAACAAAGCAATCAACTTCTTCCCCATCTATCTCATAAGTTTGAGGCTTTGCTTTCTTCCTTTTTGAGCTTTCATATTCATCCAGGGACCTTTTCATTTCAAGAACAATATCTGGAGATACACGAAGACAACTTGTAATGTTTCCAGGCACTTGCGTTAAATGCTCTTTCAGCCTACGAATTCCCCCACTACTCCAACTTCTATTGCATTTATTGCATCGAAGGGTTTGCTTCTTGCCATCTCCAGCAACTTCAGTCATATATTTCCAAGCAGGATCTTGTTTTTGTCGGACATTTGCTGAACTGCCAGAAGTTTCAGACTGAGAAGATGGAGCAGACTGTGAGCCAGCTGACACAGGCGGGTCCATATTCTGATAAACGAAGGCAATTAAAGCTTAGAATAAAGCAAAGAACTTCAAGCAAAAATCTAATAAATTTTCGGAATAAATCTAATAAATTTGATCATTAATTAGCAAAGAACTCCCGTTACAGCCAGACAAAATCTAATAAATTTGATCATTAATTAGCTTACTTAATCAGAATTCTGAACAACAGAACAGACAGACAACATCTTGATTACAATTTACAAGCAAGTGAAGCAACAGACATAAGCAAGTAAGCAACCCAGTTCGAACTTCGAATAGAAGAAGAATCTTACCGGAAAATGCTGTCAACGCCGCGCCGCCAAGTTTGATGACTTCGATCGCCAATTCGCCAGAGTTTAACGGGAGAAAAGAAAGAAAGTGATGATGTCTGCGTCCAGATTGGGAAAAAAAGTTAGGGTTCTGTGTGTTTTGTCGATTTTATCCTTGGTAATTTGCAAAATGGGATTTTTTCTTTTTGCAAAAACGACCAAGAACCGGGAAAGCCAGCGGCTCGACGGTTCCCGGCTCACCGGCTTTCATCGGTTCTTGACCGGTTTCAACGGTTTTTTGGGGGTCTGGCTGGATAGCGGCTTTATGGCTACTTTTGAGCCGGCCACCCTCCGGCTTGCGGCTGAACCGGTCGAACCGGCCGGTAGGACCCGTTTTCGAAAACATAGATGGAGACTTCAAACTTCTAAACATAGGGTTTACATGATTACGATATTGAACTAAACTTTGAGAATGGCTGAAATACGCTGGTACAGTAACAACGGCATTAGAAATGTTGTTGTTACGGTACAAGCATACTACAATCATTCACAAGCCCAGGCCAAGTACCATACCATTCATCAATCTATATATATGGAAGTGATGGTGTGTCCGAAAGACAATGTGTTTGTATTTTTTATGCATATACGTATATCATCATCACACTTTATAAAATGATTAGATATTACCAAAAATCCTTTAATTTCGAAAATCCTAAAAGTCACTACATAAATGTATGCCTCATAAATTGTTCCTATACATGAATGTGGCTACATGAATGTATACATTAACACATTAACAATAAAGTGTATTTGTCCTTTAGAATTCCCAACACCAACTATAAGAAGTCACCTAATTTTAACATATTCTCACACAAATATGGAAAACCCTAACAAATTCAGGTTTGAAGAAACACCCCCACATTCCCCCCACCTTCTCCCCCACCACAAGTTCAACCCGAGATATGGGCTGAAATGGAGGAAGCTATGGAAGAGGCATTTCCTCCACCTCCTCCCAAGTCTCCTACTCCCCCCCTTGTGAGCACAAGGAGGTTGAGTACTTCGAAGACCTTGGAGTTTTCTGCAAGCTATGTCAACAGCGGCTTGTCGATCCAAGGGATGTCATCGACTGGTCACTCTTGAATGAGGAGTCAAGCTCCGAGGACGAGGATGAGGGGATGAAGAGTGACTAGAATTGAGTTATGTAAACTATATTATTAATAACAATTCTAACTTTTTATATTTTCTATCTTTCTAATATGTGTTCATTGCAGTCACATATTCTTTTTTTCTTATTCAGTTAATTAATCATTTTTTTCCTTTTTGCTTATTGAGTTAATTATTAAGCATTTCCAAAATTGAGTTAAACTAAGTACATAATAACATAAAAGAAAAATAAGACCCCCAGTGAGCTGTCTGCAGCACTCGCCAATTGACAAATAAAGTCCCCTTTTTTCCAACAATGAAAAATCTTCCCTGAGATTGAATGCTATCCAGTCATGGATTCCCTTTTTCTATCTTCTTAGTCGCCTTCGGACTCCTGCTAGACTAAGAGAATACGCAGGATCGGTTGTCATCAGACAGATCAGACGAATAGAAAAAACGAAAAAAAAAGGGTTAGGCAGATTAAACAAAATTCACTTGATGTACTATCTAAATTAACAATTAACAAGTTTCTAAATTAACAAATTCAATCAAGAAACTCTAAACCCTAAATTAAAATTAACATACCCTAAATTAAAATTAATAAACTGACAGTTAAGAATCCTAACCTTTTAAATGGGGAAGAGAGGGAGAAAGTAAGTGGTGGTGGTCCGGCACGGTGGCGGTGGCGGTCCGGCGGTGGAGGTGCCTTGCTCGTACCCTAGCCTCCAATAAACATAGAACAAATTCAATCAAAATCACCATCAAAATCAAAATCACTATCAAAATGAAAAATACCCAAAATTTAGGGTTTATGTTAATTACCTCAAACTGTTGAAAAAACCTCCAAATTGATTAGGGATCGACCTCCTTGTTGGATAGGCTTCGATTTGAGCTAAAATTTGCTTGAATTGGTTGAGTTTGGAGATGGATCGAAGAAGAAGAAGAAGAAACGAGAGAAAAAGAAAAATGGAGAAACAGAGAAATGAGGAAGAAGAAACGTCGCCCACTTGTATATCGCGACTTAGCGACGGATGAACTCATCCGTCGCTATATGTTTATTTATTTACTTATTTTCCTTTTTTCCTTCATAAAAAATAGTGTGGTCAAGATATTTAGCGACGGATAAATCATATCCATCGCTAATTAGAACACGAACTGGATGTTTCGTGGCACAAACTGAGCTTAGAGCGCAGTTCGTGTTCATCCGTCGCTACACTCAACGATCCGTCGCTAAATAGCGATGGATGCTATCCGTATCTATTATCCCGTCGCTAAATGGCTGTTTTTTTGTAGTGCAAACCCCGAGAAAATCAAGTCCATCCTCTATCTTCCTCAACCCCAAACCATCAATGAGGTATAACAGTTGGTGGGAAAATCGATCGCGTGGAGTAGATTCATCTCAAGATCCGCCGAGAAAAATATTCCATTCTTCAAAGTTTTGAGAAAGAGGAATCACTTCGAGTGGACAAAGGAGTGTGAGGAAGCCTTCGAGAAGCTCAAAGAGTATCTACTCTCCCCTCCACTCTTATCAAAACCCATGGAAGGAGAGGTACTTTACTTCTATTTGGCAACAACGGGGGATGCCATTAGCTCGGTCTTGGTGCGAGTCCAAGGAAATGACCACTTGCCCATCTACTACTTAAGCAAGGTACTTGCTGGAGCCGAGACACATTACATGGATATCGAGAGGCTATACTTCGCTCTTGTCTATACGGAGAGGAGACTGAAGCCTTACTTTGGAGCTCATAAGGTTGTGGTCCTAACGAAGCAACCTCTCAAGCAAGTCCTCGGAAAGCTAGAAAACTCGGAAAGGCTAGCAAGATGGGCGATCGAGTTGAGCGAGTATGACATTGACTATCAAGCACCTCTAGCCAAAAAAGCCCAAGTCATTGCTCGTAGAGTATCCCTCTAATGAAGTGTCAGAGGAAAGCCCTCCAGAAAGCCAAGATGTCATGATGATGGTTGAGGAGCGACCACGACAGAGTGAGGCAATGCAAGCTTTAGAAGATGCTCTGAAAGAACTCAAAGAGATGTCACAGACAAAATGAAAAAGGCATGAAGTGTTCCTTGCAGAAAACATCGAGGAGCCTAAGGGTAAGGAGAACGTCTCTTCAAAACCCAAAGAGCTCACCGATCACAGGGATGTCTGGATTCCTCACGTTGATGGATCTTCCTCGGGAAAAAATGGCGGGATAGGAATATACTTCAAAAGTCCTGGAGGAGCAGAACTCGAGTACGCTGTCACTCTAAGCTTTATGGTCTCCAACAATGAAGCTGATTATGAAGCTATCCTCATCTCTCTACGTATGGCAAAAGCACTTGAAGTGAAGAAGCTCCACCTCTTCAGTGACTATCAATTGGCCGAGAAGCAAATGTCGAGAACGTTCAAGACCAAGAAGGACTCACTGGCCGAGTGCAAGAGCACCATCACGGAGGAAATCCAAAAGTTTGAAAGTTGTGAGATTGAAAAGTTCTTGAGACATCTCAGTCAAAGAGCAGATACTCTATCAAAATACGCTTCAGCTTCCGGAGGAGTGGATACCCGGAATGTGATACTTATGAAAATCAATGCATCATCCCTATGGTCATCAAAGCCAAATGTCTTGGCCATTGACACTCAACCAAGTTGGATGCAGGGGATCGCTACCCATCTCATGCACGATAGCCTTCCTCCTGACAAAGTTGAAGCGCGAAGAGTCAAAGGAAAGCCTGGCCGCTACATCATGCAAGGAGACCACTTGTACAAGAGATCCTTTGAGGGAGTCTACTTGAGATGTGTCGATGAGCAAGAAGTGCAAAGACTTTTGGGAGAAATGCACCAAGGAAGTTGCGGGGACCATGCCGGAGGAAGAACCCTCGCGCAAAAAGTCATCCGCCAGGGCTACTACTGGCCAACTATTCGTGAAGATGCTGCTCGATTCGTGAGGAAGAGCGAGAAGTGTCAATTGCACGCCAATCTAATCAATGTCCCGGCGAAGCCCCTCATGCCCACTTCCATCACTTGCCCTTTTGATATTTGGGGCATCGACATAGTCGGTCCTTTCCAAAGAGGCACGGGGCAAAAGAAATTCATCATTGTCGCGGTTGAATAGTTTAGCAAATGGGCGGAAGGTGAGGCAGTGTCCACTATCACGGAACAAAGAGTGATGAACTTTGTATGGAGAAACATCGTGTGTCGATTCGGCTTACCTAGAGTCCTCATCTCCGATAATGGTTCTCAATTCTGCGTCCATAGGTTCAACGAGTGGTGCAAGGAAATGAAGATTGAGAGGAGGTACACCTCAGTAGGAAATCCTCAATCCAATGGGCAGACCGAAGCCGTCAACATGATCCTCGTTAACAACTTGCAAAAGCGATTTGCTACCAACAAGGATTGGGTCGACGAGCTTGATGGAGTGGTATGGGCATACCGCACAATTTCAAAGACAGCTACAAGGGAAACTCCCTTCTCTATAGTTTATGGTTCCGAAGCGATCATACCAGCAGAAGTGGCTGTAGAAACTCTCAGGATCCAAGGGTATCAACCCGAGGACAATCATACCGAGAGGTTATTCGACCTAGACACGCTACATGAAGCGAGGAGCACTTCTTAGGCCAACATCCTGAGGTACCAAGCGTTGATCGCGAGAACCTACAACAAAGGTTTGAAGGAGAGAGACTTCCAAGTAGGAGACCTAGTACTCCAATAAGCGGACATCCTGGGCAAGGTTGGGAAGATGCAATCCAACTGGGAAGGCCCCTACAGGATAGTTGAAGCAAGGTCCAATGGAAGCTACCGTCTCCAAGACATGGAAGGAAGAGTGTTGAAGAACCCGTGGAATACCTCCAACCTCCAGAGGTTCTACGCTTAAGTTGTTTGAGAAACAAGCTTTTTGAAGAGCTCCTGTGAAAGGACCCCAACTCTCGGATCGAGAGGGATTCCTCACGAGCTTGTGTGAGAGGTACCCTCCTTTTTATGGTTTAAGTTGATTAGGCAGTATGGAAAAGGTTCGGAAAAAGTTGTAAGAAAGCTGGCCGTGAAACCCACAAATCAATGCAATGCATATCTTTCAACAAAAAAGTGTTCAAGTAAAGAGCTGTTATACTTAAAACGAAAAAAGGGAGCTTCTCGATCTAGAGAAGTTGCTCGACCAAAAAGAGCTCCTCGATCTGCCTATCGAACCACAACTCCCCGATTTCCTATCTTTTAAGGAGCCTCATTGAGCTACTTGTCAAAGGAATTGGAGCGATGAGAGCTATGAAAGCGAACAAGAAGAACTCAACACTTAGAATTTTTCACGAGATTCGCTCAAGGAATTAGTTTGGGATTCGAGGAAGCTCGCCTCATATCGAGAAGGAGAAAAATCTCGATGAGCAAATCGGCTACTTTGACAGCTCGAGGAGCACTACTCAAAGTAGTATTATCAACACGGGTTTACATCATAAGGAGGCGCGGATAGCTTACCTCTTCGATTCCAATTCATACGGGGTTAACTACTCTAAAAAGTTATACGTCATAACAGAAAAAGAGTTAGTAAATTACACAAGTATAAGAGGTTCGGAACGAAGAGCAACAACATGGCATTAAGGAAAGATCGAGCAGATACAGAAAGTTATAACTCATATTACAAAGATAGAAGTTGTTCGAACATATGGCACAAATGCCCGAACAGAAAGCACGAGATAAAGGAAAATGGTTCAGAATTTTCTCTAAGGAAATACAACAACATTTTCTACCTAGCATACTCGGCCTTCAACGTTCTTCGCTTCATCTGGTGCGGCTGATGAATGTGTATTTTACACTTTCATTTGAGTCTTTTTCACCTATTCTAGCTATCCTCTATGTTAATTTAGCTATATTTTAGTGCATTTTATTAGAATAATGTCACATTTCCCTTTAGATTTTATTTTACAGGTTTTGGTTGAAAAACGAGAATTTCCGGGCAATTATATTGAAGTTGACAAGGAATTGGTGTTCCAGAAGCCTAATTGGAGTATCTGAAGGTTTCAGGATAGGATTTGAAGTCTAGGGGTCGAATCTGGAGGTTAGAAGGCCACTAGAAGTCAGAAACCGAGTCCGAAAAGGGGAAGAAATCCAAAAACGCGTCGAAAACGCGCAAAATCCCGAAATTTACTCCCGGGTGAATCGCCCGGGATGTGGGGCGAATCGCCCCACACCAGGCGACTCGCCCGGTGTGTGGGGCCCTTCGCCCCACACTATTTCAAATACTATATATAGTTGCTCAGTTTTTCTCCGATTTTCATACTTTTCCAGACCTATTCTCTCACCTTTCTCTATAGTTTTAGGTAGGAACTTCCCAGAGCCTGTTCTGGGGGTTCGTAGCTTAGGAGATACTTTTTCATAGCAGATTGGAGCTTGTAAGATCGCGATTCTTCGGAGACTGACAACCTTCGGTGACATTGTATCTTACGGTTTATTCTACTTATTTTTTATATCTTTCAACATGTTTTCCTCTATGATTTCTGTTGATTGCATGACAACTATGAGTAGCTAAACTTATCGTTGGTGGTAGTATGTGAATTCTTAGCGAAGGGTAGATAATCATGCTAATGGCTATATCGCGCATTATACTCCGTGTTATTGCTTTATTTCGTTGATCAGGCTCAGCCTAAATCCTCGTATGTTGATTAATTATTATGCACAATTGGACCCTCGTCGACCTATGCATATCTATATCTTCGTAGTGTTGAATAAAGGATCATACTATCACCAATCTCCATTATCTGTTAGAAAAACCTTTGCTTTTACGTCTGCTGTTTTTATATTCTAAATTAGATTTGATAAAGCTAGTTATAGTCCTTAGAGAACGACACTCGAGGTCATTCTACTGCTACACTACGGTTTTCGTGTAAGAA
Organism: Plantago ovata; assembly: GCA_028274465.1. Lineage (NCBI taxonomy): Eukaryota > Viridiplantae > Streptophyta > Magnoliopsida > Lamiales > Plantaginaceae > Plantago > Plantago ovata. The sequence goes on along the minus strand of CM051457.1, from coordinate 70,862,431 downwards.
AATACAGTCAGAGTTACCCCTAGGGTACGCAGCGGAATTTCAAAAAATTTCTTAACATACAGGTTAATTGATTATGTATATGCCTTATATATTTAAACACGTCAATTAGAAGACTAACCTTACTTCCAAAGCAACTTCCAAGTGTTCGTAATAATTTGGTGTATCTTCTCCTTCGTCGAAGTCGAAGATATCTGCAATACTTTGATTATCTGCAAGACAATAAAAGTTAGTTTCCAGCTCCTAGAACCTCAACCTTGGTATCCACGGATGAACAGCCTATCGAAAAGAATGCTAGGATATTCTTTGTGTGACCAAGAAGATGGGGCGGCGATTCCTCCGGCAGGTGGCGCGCGCGTGTGGCTTATAGAGGAGGGGAGAGCTTTTATTTTCTCTAAGAAAACTGGGTAGAATAATTCTCTAAGAATTTGATTCTTCAACTGTGTGAAAATCTATATACAAAGCTCTCTAATAGTCTACTATATATAGTAGTCTAGAGAAGCCTAAAGCATAAGCAATTAGACTTCGTATAGGAATAAAAATCTAATTCTTATTGCACAGGAAACCAATATTAAGTCTAGATTCATTCCCAATCAAATTAAAACTCAATCAGGAAAATCTAACTTATCCCTTGGACTTCTAATAGAGGAAGGAGTCGAACTCCTTCCCCTATCTAGCTAACGCGCGCGCGCGCCCTATCCTACGGGAAATAGGTGGGTCCCAATTTTGGGACCCACTTATAGTTCTAAGGCAATTCAAACTCCAAGTAGATTTTGCCCATGTGCATTTCTAAATTAACATATCCTTTCAAATCAAACCTCCATTATATTTCTAAAATATAATCTTTAATTGTATTTACATAAAATACAATTAATTAGCCAATTCAATTAATAATTCCAAATTATAAATTGAGCCACTAAATATTATAATTAATTCCAAATTAATTATAATCCATCAATCACAATTAATTCGAAATTAATTGCGATTCCATCTTCAAGGATATTCTGATAGGCTGAATCACCACATAGTGGGCCTCATCGTATTAAGCAAGTCCTAGACTAGGCAACATGGAATTCCTAGACGGTTCCATTTGCAATATTAATACATGAGGACGTTCGAGAGGTTTCTCAAAGCTAACCCTTTCGTTGCGAAGTCTGTTGCACTCAACGCGGCGATGGTAACGTCCCTTCATCTGACTTGTTCGAATGTATCTAGGATCGATGAAGTGTCTATCCAAATAATACATCCACGGGCGTCTTCAGTGAGTTGCATGGTGAATCCAATATCTATTATGACCATCATAATAATATTGATACGCTGGTCAGCGGTTTTACCATCACAACTATGAACGACTATGAGCAGTGCTCTCCTGTGCTACACTTGAGAGATGAATCCTTCACAGAATCACTTATCATCCCCATTTGTATGTAGCCATAATCATGGATCGTGTCTTAGGTCAGCTGCTTACTCAGAGCTGACATCGACGGGTCCACCAAGGATATGGGGCAATAAATGTGATGATAAAGTCCTGTAAGTAAAAAGGACGAATGGCATCACTTCGACAACTTACCGGTTCCCATAGACACTTCGGTGTAGAGTATACATCGAAGGGAGTGTCCGGTGGGTACTTCTATTGTTCGATAAAGCTTCTTCGAACAACTATGCGCAGTTATGAGAATGTTTCTCGATTGTCCAACAATCCGTTCCGTGGCCGTGGGATCGGCTCACACTTGCTCCAACAAGTATAACCTCCACGCATACTAGTCTTGTCTGGTTCATTCAGACCCCTACATCCGAGATGAACCTCGACTAGGGAGAGTTTGGGATAGATGATAACTCACATAGCTCCCACTATCTGTGTGATCGGTCATCTATCCGAGGTGACATGTTTAATATCAATACAGACAGTAATAAAGATATGACATGCTGCAGCCTGGTGTAATATAAATATGAAAGCGATACTCAATAGTAAAATGCAACAAACATATATTATATTACGTTGAGCTGTGTAATAGTACATATATGTCCTCTATAACGGCACCATGCCCTTAGTAAGGATTTTCTCTAGGACATATACACTATCAATCTCCCACTTGGACTAGAGCCAGTCACCTTTATGCCTAATACCCAGATTAGCATAATGTCTTAAGTGGACTTCCACTTATAAGACTGATGAATGTGTATTTTACACTTTCATTCGAGTCTTTTTCACCTATTTTAGCTATCCTCTATGTTAATTTAGCTATATTTTAATGCATTTTATTAGAATAGTGTCACGTTTCCCTTTAGATTTTATTTTACAGGTTTTGGTTGAAATTTGAAGATTTCCGGGCAATTATATTGAAGTTGACAAGGAATTGGTGTTCCAGAAGCCTATTTGGAGTATCTGAAGGTTTCCGGATAGGATTTGAAGTCTAGGGGCCGAATTTGGAGGTTAGAAGGCTACTAGAAGTCAGAAACCGAGTCCGAAAAGGGGAAGGAATCCAAAAACGCGTCGAAAACGCGGAATTCCGCGAAAAACTCTCTGGGGCGAACCGCCCCAGAGATGGGGCGAACCGCCCGGTGTGTGGGGCGAACCGCCCCACAGTATTTCGGGGCCTATATATAGTTGCTCAGTTTTCTCCAAAAATCAGATCTTTCCAGACCTACTTTCTCACCTCTCTCTATAGTTTTAGGTAGGAACTTCCCGGGGCTTGTCCTAGGAGTTCCGTAGCTTAGGGGATACTTTTTCATAGCGGATTGGAGCTCGTAGGATCGCAATTCTTCGGAGATTGACAACTTTCGGTAACTTGTATCTTACAGTTTAATCTACTTATTTTATATATCTTTCAATATGTTTTCTTCTATGATTTATGTTGATTGCATGCCTATTATGAGTAGCTAAACTTATCGTTGGTGGTAGTATGTGAATTCTTAGCGAAGGGAAGATAATCATGCTAATGGCTATATCGCGCATTATACTCCGTGTCATTGCTTTATTTCGTTGATCAGGCACAGCCTAAATTCTCGTATGTTGTATTAATCATTATGCACAATAGGACACTTGTCGAACATCAGACCAATTATCTTCGTAGTGTTGAATAATTACGGAACACATTAGGACAATAGTGATTGACTTGTCAGACCAATTATCTTCGTAGTGCTTAATATTTGCAACAGGACACTAGATTGATTCAAAGATCTCTATGCAAGACCGAGGAATTTATGCATGATTATCGACCCGTTATGTTAAGAAGGACCATACTATCACCAATCTCCATTATCTGCTAGAAACCCCCTTTTGCTATCTGTCTGCTGTTTTATATTCTAAATTAGATTTGATAAAGCTAGTTATAGTCCTGAGAGAACGACACTCGAGTCATTCTACTGCTACACTATGGTTTTCGTTGTAGTTGTGGATTGCCTTTGGCTAATTACAAATTTATTTGCTTGAATTCGGAGCACGACATCCGCGCGTTCATCAAATTGGCGCCGCTGCCGGGGACTATACTCCTTTTTTCTGTTTAATTTGTTTATATTTTCAGCTTTAGATTCCTAATTCTACTAGTTTTAATTTTCCTTTTTAATCTCTCTCTAATACTGCTTTCCTAGTCTGTTTCTAATCACCTTTCCTAGTCTGTTGCCGCATACACGTTCTACAGGAACACCGCTTGCTGATTCAATTGCTGAGATCTACAGAGTCTACCACCAAAGAAGGCGACTACTTGAAAGGCGCGCACTAGAGGAATTAGAGGATACCGATTTCTCTGAATCTCTACACATTCTTTTCAAGGAAATCGACGGAATGGCAGAAGCTAGACCACTGAAGGCATGGGTTCAACCCACCAAGGATCGTATGAGGGGACCGGCGATTGTTCTTTCGTCTACAACCCGAGATCTGGAAATCAAGAACCACGCATTCCAACAACTTCCGAGGTTCTATGGCTTATCAAGGGAAGATGTGATGGGGTACTTGCACGATATCGATGATTTCGTCAACCAACTCCCACGACCAAGAGCTGACATAACAACGGATGAGTTAAGGATGAAGGTTTTGCTATGGGACATGGCGACAGAGCCAAGTCATGGTTAAGTTCTCTTCCAGCCGGCTCGCTGGACACTTGGGAGAAGGTTTTTTCAGCTTTCATGGAGAAATACTTCCCTCACACCTTGACTACCGCGCTAAAGGCGCAGATCACTGGATTCAAACAGGACTATGATGAGACCATCTACACCGCGTTCGAGAGGTTCCAAGATCTCACGAACAAGTGCCCTCACCATGGTTTTGAACTTTCCGACCTAGTCCAACACTTCTACAATGGACTAACCTTCGAGAACCAACAAGTGGTACATTTCCAATGCCAAGGCAATATTTGGGAGGAAACCGCAGAAGCCGTCTGGGCAGTTTTCGAAAGGCTTGCTAAGGGTTCGCAGTTCAAGGACCCAGGAGCGATGGTTAGGAGACGTGGACCTGAAGCTCCACCGACTCAAGAAGCCCCTATGTACAGGGGAAATGGGGATCAATTCGAGTGCTTTACCAACGAATTGAAGTAAGTCCTCAAGAGCGCCACCGGAACAACTGTTTCGAACGAAGTATGCCGAATATGCAAGAACTATGGGCATGGGGCTCATATGTGTAGATCGGAGCTGGCATACGATGATGGCAACTGGGCTCGAGGAGGCGAAGAAGAAGCCTTTGCTACGGAGTTTGGTACTCAAGAAGTTAGCTACGGAGAAGACGGTAGGAACCCTCGAGGTGGTTTTTGGAGAAGGGGATTCCGAAACAAACAAGGATATGCACCGGCTAACCAAACTTATGGACCTAACCAAGAGCGTAGTAGGCTGAACTATGGTAATGATCACTACGAAAACCCCGCTCCGAAAGAGCCACCGAAGTCGAAGTCGGCTCAACTGATGGAGTACTTGCAAAAGATGGTCGATCATACACAAAGTTTTCTCAAACGTTATGAAGAAGATTCCGAGAAGACTAGGGCAAGACTCGATAGGTTGGAAGAAAGCACTAGGCTTGCCCATCAAAAGATGCAAGAGTTGATCGACCGAGGAGCAAGTAGGGAACAAGGCAAGCTGCCTAGCAACACTGAGAAGTCGATGTCCATTACGTTGGTGGGTGATCTACCTGTTGAAATCACCATCAAGAAGGTTGCTAAGTGCGAGAGTTGCAAGAGGGAAATGCCCCCACAAGACGAAGAAGAAGAGAAGGACCTTGGTACCAACAAAAGTGAAGAGGAGCAAGAGGATCCCGAGCCACTCCCTCAAAGTTTCGATGTTAAGGTCGGGATTGGGGAGCTTGAAGATGTCCGAGCCACACTAGACACAAGATCCTACTCTAATGTGCTCCCTTTGAATGTTTTCGAGAAGAGTAACCTTGGAGAACTAACTGTGCATAAGGCTATTGTGCAACTGGCGGATGGATCCCTTGTGAAACCCGAAGGCGTTGTGAAGAATGTATTAGTCAAAATTGGTGAAACCTCTGTCTACACCGATTTTGTAATTATGCCGGCATCAGCACCAGGAACGGGGGATGTCATACTCTTAGCACGAACATTCTTGACTAAGCTACGCTCCGTGATGGACATCTACCAAAGGACTTGCACTATCGAAGTGGATGGCAAGCAACATGTGTTGCAAGCCATATCCGATCCACCTGATCCACCCGATACTCCTAACACTATTGATTACAGTGGTCTTAACGTCTATGTTCACTCTTATTCACAGGATCGAGGAACGGGAAGGAGACTCGTGAAGGGGAAGTCTAGTACCCTCAGAAGGAAAAGATAGGCGAAGACAGGAGTCGAGTCAGAGACTTTAAACAATGGCGCTACCCGGGAAGCAACCCGGGGTTTTTATCGCTTTCTTTACCGCTTTATTGCATGCATTCATACTTGAACAATTTGCTTTTCATATGTGAATTTGTTCGGTTCTGTGTCGTATGTGCTTATGTTGTGTTCGAGTGCGACTTTTCGAGTGATTTTTTGAGGAAAATGATTTTTCGGGGACTAAAAACCGCATTTTTATTTCAAAAAAAAACGTTCGTCTCCCACCTAGGAGTGGGGGCGAATCGCCCCACGTCCAGAGCGCGCGCGCGCGCTCCGATCGCGCGGGGCGGTCCGCCCCAAGTGTGGGGCGACCACCAGATTGTTAAAAAACGGGGGTTTCTTCCCCAAACCCCCATTTTCCTCCATTTTCATCTTCCAAACTCCAAAATTTCCTCCATATTCAAAATAACTTCAAATCTTCATAACTTTTTCATCTCTCCATCATTTTGTGTGTTCTTTAGCTTCATTCGAAGCCCGTTACGTGCTCTATCTTTCTATCCGAACCAATTTCTTCCTAGATCATTCAATTTCCGGATTTGAGGTATTATCACATGAACCCTAATTTTTACAATTTGGGGATTTTTTTAATTTATGCTTCAATTAGGCTTGTATGATGTATGGGTTGATGTTTTATGTGATTAGATTCGTTATTCATTGTCAATTACATGTTCAATTAGGCTTGGTTTGATGATTTGAGAATTTTTCTAATTGGATGATATATGTCTTGTTAGGGAAATGTCTCTCTTACTTTCATTCCATGCTTAAACATGTGTTTATTGATATGATATTGATGGATGTATTGGTAGAATGCATGAATGATGAATTTGAGGATTTATGCTAGATTTTTTATTTTTATGGTATGGATTGAACCTTGTGATTCAAGACATTTGTTGTTAGCAAGAGCATAATGCGATATGTTATTGTAGTAGTTACATTGATATGTTGCGTAATGAATTAGCTAGTCTAGGCTTTGGGTTTTTGAGGAGTTGGATTTTTGAGAATATTACTCGTTTGTTCACTCGTATATTTCCATATGCATAGGTCTGTTTTGCATCGTACAAAATACTAATTGCTGTTTGTAGGAATCATGGCACCGAGGACAAGGAGAGCCGGCTCTAGCAAAAAGGGGAAGGGAGTAGCATCAAGCTCCCAACCATCTCACCATTTGTTCGAGTTGTCTGTCGCTGCGATAGAGGTGCGACAAAGGCTAGAGGCGGAGATGGCCGACGGAGGAAGGTCGATCATCCCAGATAGGAGGATTGACATTCCTGAGTCCGCAGTGGATAGAGCGGGATATAGGACGCTGTCACGTTTAGGGTCACAAAGGAATTGGGCATGGTACAGTTCCAACAGGTTCAAAGGGTATGACGAGAGCCTCCTCCAAGAGTTCTACACTGGATACACGGATCTCGAGGAGAAGAATGGGGTGCTAGTCCCAGGCCTGATTATACCGTGGAACCCAGGGTACATTTCTTCCTTCATCCATTTCGGGAACCCGGAATTCACAGGGAGCGACCATGCCTACCTGTATTCGAGGACCTCTAGGGGGATAGGGAGACACATCACAGACGTGATCTGCAACAGGGAGTACCGATATCCGGAAATCGGGGTTGAACCTGGACGGATCAGTTATAGCGACCTTAGTATTGAAGCTAAGGTGATGATGAAATTTTGCATCTCCGACTTGATCCCGAGGAAGAATGACACATGTATTCAGCCCTACTACGCCGAGCTCCTCTACTGCCTCATAGATGGACATCAGATCGACATAGGGCACATTATGTATGAGGAGTACGAGTGCCACTGGGAAAAGAAGAGGAAGCCTTTCATCTTCCCAAGCTTCATCACAGCCTACTGCATATATCATGGGGTCGATGATATTGAGGAGAGGAATTGCGAGGTCGCTGCCCTTTCACCCTCGACCATTGAGGTACAGCTCAACAGGTATCAGTTGAAGAACCCCACAGCTGTCGCTGCTGATGTAGGAGCACCATTCCAGCCAAATGATTCCGATGATGAGGATTCTATGGAGGCTGATGTTGGCGAGGCCCCTATCCCAGATATCCCGTTTGTCCATCGAGCACCGCATGCACCACCTCGAGCACCACAGGGGTCTAGAGGATTTGACTTCTCTGAATTCCGTACCTACCTCGACGGCCGTTTCGACAGAATTGATGCCAACAACGCGGCCATGCGACAGGACCTTGACAGGCACATTGTCCAGCACAACCGCGATTGGGAGATATTCGAGGAGCATCACCGAGAGAATAGGCAGCACATGTGGGAGCAGCAACAGCTCATCCAGCAACAGCAGGAAGCTCTACGACAGTCCAATGAGCTCATGAATGACATGTGGAGTGACTTTTATGGGGACTACCATCCCGATGATTAGTCCTTCCACATGTCCACTCTCAGCCAACCGAGGCCAAACCGTTCGGTAACATCTAGTATCACTTCTTATTACTCATTCTCTTTTGCTAGGGGCTAGCTTAAGAATCGTAAGGGGGATGGGATGTGAACCATGATGTTAAGTATTGTTTGGCTTTGTGTTGATTAGTATCTTGTTCTTTGTTGCATTTGCATTTGCACGTTTACCGCTTTCTTAGTTTTTTAGGTTGCATTTCACTACATTCATCCTAGGATAGTCTTGCATGTTTTATATGGAGTTTATTGTTGCCGAATTTTTTGAACTTTTTTATTGGGTAGATCAACCAACTATGCCATTAATCGTATGCTTCATCTCTATGAATTTGTTTGAGGTTTTTCTCGCTTGGCTTGTCACATTTATGTATTGCACTTAGTTAAGCATGGTAGTCTCGACATCAATTAGTGGTGTTTTCTCTACTGCGGTTCACGAAGGCCTTTATAATAGGATGATGCATGTTAGGGTCTTTTGGTTGTTTTCCCGAGTAATTATGTACCTAAGAGGCAACAAGTCTTCACCATGCTTTGAGATTGCTAAATGCCTAGGAAGGAGGTAGCGTGAGGTTGTGTGATCCTTTGTTTATGACCTATTCTTCCGAATAGGTTTGGGGAGGGGGTTACACCATCATTAGACTTGTTTCTGTTTTTCATTTTCGTATCGTGAGTTTATTTTTCCTTTTTCGTGCATTTTGAACTCCAACCTATTCTTTCGAATAGGTTTGGGGAAGTCGTGTGATTCATTTTGTTTCTCTTTTTGTTATGCTACTGTTGGGTAGAAAAATCGAAAAAAAAGAAGAAAGAAAAATTCCAGAAAAAAAGAAAAAGAAAAAGGAAAAAAGAATCTGGAGAAAAAAAAAGAAAAAAAGAAAAGACACCAAAAAAGCAAAGAAGGGTCCAAAAAGAAAGCCAGATAGCAGTTTAGCAAAGTGTTAAGTCTTTTCCATTTTTGTAATGTTCGTAATCGTGTTTTATCTTTTATCTTTTTTGTCTTGAGAGTCATCTATTCTAGACCATCCTCGTCCTGCCATTCAGGAAGTGGTGAATAGTTTAAGACTTTACTTAGAGATGGGTAGAATAGGGGAGTGTTATCTTTATAGGGAACCCTCCTTCGTTTGATGAGAGCCAGTACTGGTTCGACCTGTTTTGAGAAAAAGTCTTAACATGGTGGAACAGTAGTAAGTCCTCAGTTTCATAGGCACGGGACAACCATTCGTATCTTAGCATGCTTCATTACATCGTCACTGACTAGGTCCAGGTAGAGAATGTTACGAGAGACTATCTTGTCTTGACATAAGTGCTTATGTGGATGTGTATAAGTCAATCGAGGTATTCTTCAACCTATATTCATGCTTTGATTTATATGGTTTTTGTTCATATGTTATTTGGTAGATTCAGTAGATTGGTTCATTTTATTTGGCATGAGACTCCATTTTGTGTCTTGCATGTTTTTTGTATTAGAGTCTAGCTTAGTTGCTTGAGGACAAGCAAAGGTTAGGTTTGGGGAGTTTGATGAATGTGTATTTTACACTTTCATTCGAGTCTTTTTCACCTATTTTAGCTATCATCTATGTTAATTTAGCTATATTTTAATGCATTTTATTAGAATAGTGTCACGTTTCCCTTTAGATTTTACTTTACAGGTTTTGGTTGAAATTCGAAGATTTCCGGGCAATTATATTGAAGTTGACAAGGAATTGGTGTTCCAGAAGCCTATTTGGAGTATCTGAAGGTTCCCGGATAGGATTTGAAGTCTACGGGCCGAATCTGGAGGTTAGAAGGCTACTAGAAGTCAGAAACCGAGTCCGAAAAGGGGAAGAAATCCAAAAACGCGTCGAAAACGCGGAATTCCGCGAAAAACTCTCTGGGGCGGTGGGTGAACCGCCCCACACCGGGCGAACCGCCCGGTGTGTGGGGCGAACCGCCCCATAGTATTTCGGGGCCTATATATAGTTGCTCAGTTTTCTCCGAAAATCAGATCTTTCCAGACCTACTTTCTCACCTCTCTCTATAGTTTTAGGTAGGAACTTCCCGGAGCTTGTCCTTGGAGTTCCGTAGCTTAGGGGATACTTTTTCATAGCGGATTGGAGCTCGTAGGATCGCAATTCTTCGGAGATTGACAACCTTCGGTAACTTGTATCTTACAGTTTAATCTACTTATTTTATGTATCTTTCAATATGTTTTCTTCTATGATTTCTGTTGATTGCATGCCTATTATGAGTAGCTAAACTTAACGTTGGTGGTAGTATGTGAATTCTTAGCGAAGGTAAGATAATCATGCTAATGGCTATATCGCGCATTATACTCCGTGTCATTGCTTTATTTCGTTGATCAGGCACAACCTAAATTCTCGTATGTTGTATTAATCATTATGCACAATAAGACACTTGTCGACCATCAGACCAATTATCTTCGTAGTGTTGAATAATTACGGAACACATTAGGATAATAGTGATTGACTTGTCAGACCAATTATCTTCGTAGTGCTTAATATTTGCAACAGGACACTAGATTGATTCAAAGATCTCTATGCAAGACCGAGGAATTTATGCATGATTATCGACCCGTTATGTTAAGAAGGACCATACTATCACCAATCTCCATTATCTGCTACAAACCCCCTTTTGCTATCTATCTGCTGTTTTATATTCTAAATTAGATTTGATAAAGCTAGTTATAGTCCTGAGAGAACGACACTCGAGTCATTCCACTGCTACACTACAGTTTTCGTTGTAGTTGTGGATTGCCTTTGGCTAATTACAAATTTATTTGCTTGAATTCGGAGCACGACATCCGCGTTCATCAAAGACCTTGGTGAAAGGATCTGCCACGTTGTCCGTGGTAGAGACACGTTCTATACTAACTTCTCCTCTATCTATAATCTCACGTATAACGTGATATTTTGCAAGTACATGTACGTTCTTGTTTGTAGATCTAGGCTCCTTAGCTTGAGGGACGGCGCCCGTATTGTCCCAATAAATCGTTATTGGACTAGGAGCAGGAACAACCATCAATTCCTTAAAGAACTCTAACATCGAGACAACTTCTTTCGATGCTTCTGATGCAGCAATGTACTCGGCTTCTGTGGATGAGTCAGCAATCGTGGCTTGCTTAGAACTCTTCCAACAGATAGCTCCTCCGTTCAATTTGAATACGTATCCTGTCTGTGACTCAAAGTCATCAGGATCTGATTCAAATCCAGCGTCGACATAACCAGACATCTTTAATTCTGGTTCTCCACCAAACACCAAGAACATCTCTTTGGTCCGTCAAAGGTACTTAAGAATGTTCTTTACAGCAGTCCAGTGAGGTACTCCTGGATTCTGTTGGTGTCGACAAGTGACACTAAGCGCATATGCCATATCGGGCCTAGTGCAATTCATTGCATACATTATAGACCCTACTGCCGAAGCATAGGGCACACGACTCATTGCTTTTCTTTCTTCATCAATTTTAGGACTGTTCTTAACTGATAAGACAATCCCATGCCTAGCTGGGACAAAGCCTCTCTTTGAGTCGTCCATCTTATAACGCTTCAGTATTTTGTCGATGTAGGTGGACTATGTCAATCCTAACATCCTCTTGGATCTATCTCTATAGATCTTGATCCCTAGGATGTTCACCCAAGTCCTTCATTGAGAAGGTACTTGATAACCAAACTTTAGTCTCTTCTAGCATAGAGACATTGTTTCCCATGATCAAAATGTCATCAACATAGATGATCATGAAAACGATTCCCTTGTCGCTGTGCCTAGTGTAGACACAGGGATCTTCCTTGCTTCTGATGAAGTCAAACGATTTGACAGCTTCATCAAAGCGGATATTCCAGCTCCTAGACGCTTGCTTTAGCCTATAGATGGATCTTTGTAATTTGCATACAGGTGTCAGCTTGGTTTTACTAATAAAACCTTCCGGCTGTACCATATAGACCTCTTCCTCAAGGTTGCCATTGAGGAAGGCAGTCTTTACATCCATCTGCCAGATCTCATAATCATAGTAGGCAGCTATTGCAAGTAGAATTCGAATGGACTTCAATTTTGCTACCGGTGAAAAGGTTTCATCGCAATCGATTCCATACCTTTGCATGTAGCCTTTCGCCACAAGCCTAGCTTTGTGCGTTTGTACCTTGCCATCGGCATCTGTCTTTCCTTTAAAGACCCATTTGCACCCAATAGGTCTAACCTCTTGGGGCAAGTCTACCAAGTTCCAAACTGGGTTCAGGTACATGGAGTCCATTTCCAATTCCATGGCCTCTTGCCATTTGTCTAAGTCAATATCAAATATTGCCTCTTTGTAGGTCTCGGGATCTTCCCGAGCTGATAAGCCGACATCAAGTTCACTGATGTCTTCTATCATAAGGCTTTGCTTCTGAGGTCCTTTTAGGATTCTCTTCGACCTACGGAGCTCGACTGGTTCTGGTGCTTTTCTTTTCTGGCTTCGTGTAACACGAACATTATCAGCGGGTACTGATGCATCTAATCGCGCCCCGCGACCATGTTCCCTAGCGGGAGGCTACTCTTGTGCAACTTGTTGCACAGTTTGATTGACAACGGGTTCTATCGGTGTGGTTTCAACTGTTGATCTAATCACAGGACTCCCACTGACTATGACATGCCTAGCAAGTGTCATATCATTACCCTTGTCTTCTTCGAAAGCTCCCACTGAACTTGAGTTCAAATCAGAAGATTTAGAGAACTCCTGTTCGCGCGTGTCAAAGTCTTGACTTTCTTTAAGTTCTATCATGTCATCTAACCTCTCTTCTTCGAGGTATTCTGCTTCTAAAAACTTAACATTTCTAGATACTATCACCTAGTGATCTTCAGCATGATAGAATTCATAGCCTCTCGTCTAACGAGGACAGCCTATGAAATATACTTTGACACCCTTGGCATCTAACTTATCAGTGAGCATCAGTTTGACTATCGCAAGACAACCCCAAGGTCTAAGATAGCCCAGTGAGGGCTTCTTTCCCTTCCATAACTCACAAGGAGTTTTCTCCACTAATTTAGATGGTACACGGTTCAGAATGTAGATTGCAGTTTGCAGTGCATATCCCCATAGATGTTTTGGAAGAGTCGAGAATCCAATCATTGATCTTACCATGTCTAACAGGGTTCGATTCCTCTCTCTCAGACACACCATTTAACTGTGGTGTTCCAGGAGGGGTCCATTGCGATTGAATTCCATTTTCCTTCAAGTAGTCGATAAATTCTTCACTAAGGTATTCACCTCCTCGATCTGATCGAAGAGTGACTATCCTTACGTTCAATTCATTCTCGACCTCATTCCTAAACTCCTTGAATTTCCCAAAGGTCTCGGATTTATCCTTCATAAGATAAATATATCCATACCTTGAGAAATCGCCAGTAAAGATAATGAAGTAAGGATAACCCCCACGCGCATGGTCTTTAAAAAGTCCACATACATTGGTATGTATGAGCTCTAAGCAGCGAGTGGCACGAACACCTTGTCCAACATAATGTTTGTTCGTCATCTTACCCTTAACACATGATTCGCATGTACCATATGATTCAAAATCAAATGGTTCTAAGTAGTCCAACTTCCTTAGTCTTTGAATCCGTGTTTCATTGATATGGCCTAGCCAACAATGCCATAGATAAGATGGATTATTCTTCCTACTTGAAGACGGTTGTTTGTTATGTATTTGAAATAAAGGTAGACTACTTTGCAAAATATATAAACCATTCACTAAGCGAGCCTTTCCATATATAATACTGGTCATTTAATGAAAAATAACAAGTATTAGGAAAAACCCAAATTGTCCAACAATGGAACGGAAATAATATTTCTGACAATGGATGGAACAAAATAAACGTTATCAAGTTCCAAACATTGTCCTGATGGTAAATCTATCTTGCAGCGTCCAACGCGTTTGGCTTCAACTGGATTGTTGTTCCCAACATGCAAGTTGATTTCACCTTACTTGACTAGCCTGTGTTCAATGGCCCCTTTCACATTATTATAAATGTGCGAGCCACAGGCTGTATCTAATACCCAACCATTGGAGTCAAAAGTAGCCATGTTCATTTCAATAACAAACATACCTGAGCTAGAAGTCGGTGGCTTCTTAGCTTGATCTGCCCTCAGCTTAGGGCAATCTTTCTTCCAATGTCCTTTCTGCTTACAGAAATGACATTCATCTATGCGTACCGTTCCGCTTCTCTTGAACTTCCTTTTCTGGTTCAGACGCTTAGGCTTATCACTCGAAGTGTTAGCCTTGGCTCCCGACTTTCCCTTACCCTTAGCACCTTTGTTTCTCAGGTTTCGGTTAGACGGTTGCCCAACAAACATGATCGACTTTTCCTTCTTAGGAGGAGTTTGATCATATGTCTTCAGCAGATTATGGAGTTCGTTCAGTGTTATGTCCTTCGCATTCATGGTGATTAACAATGAACTACGAATACGAACTCGGCAATGATTGAAGGACAAAGATCACCATGATCTTATTCTCATCTCGAGAACATGTTCAGACATGTTCCCTCCTTCATTGAGCTTGCATCTGTGTATCTCTTTGATCAAATCAAATTCAATACTTCTAGCTGTCGTCTCAAAGAGCGACTCAAGATGCTTTAGCATCTCATACGGCAACATGCTATCATGTTGTCTCTGCAGCTCATTGCTCATTGCCGCCAGCATAATACATTGCGCGGATCTAGCATCCTCATGATGCTTATCAGACTTTGCCTTGTTGGCTTGATTCCAAATCAGCAACTTGATCGGCAATCTGATTCTCGGGACACACGGGATTAGCCTCGTCCAAGACGTACTCAATCCTTTCGTACCTCAGCACCAAACATATATTCCTGATCCAATCTAGGAAGTTTGGTCCGGTCAAAATTTGCTTCTCTAAGACAGCACGGAGCGAGATTCTCGCCATTTCGGTTTCCAGGAGAAATAATATAGAACGAAAATAATAAATCAACTATTGAAATATTATTTCTAAATACACAATCAACATAACTAAACAACAAGGTCCTTTAGCTGTTTAGCTCCCACTATTTTCACATATGCTTGCCCCCACAACAAACATACGGGTAATGTCCAACAAGTTACTGTAGTGGCCAAGATCCAAATCCATACTACGCTATACTCCAACGGGGACTGGTCGCACAGCATAATATGACCGGTAGGACTAGTAAGACTATCCAATTGCATCGCGCAACTCTTGGTTGTTAAATCTAATTTAACCCGATGCCCTACATATTGTACCTATCGAGGTCGCTAGATACAATATGCAGTAAGTCATAACCATAGGCTTACTCTAATCTGACGATTACTGCGAGTCTGTAAGACGAGGTCGCCAATACAAGAAAACGCAATGAAAGTTCAGAATTAAAGCACCCTATGGAAAGCATCTCAGAAATACATACATATATATATTTCTGTACTTATATTGGTTGGGGCTTGTAGCTTGAGGGTTGTTATCAGTCATCTACAAACAAATAAGGGTGCCGCCTACCCATCATGCATGAACGGTCTACACGTAATGGATGCCGCCTATCCATTCTATTTATAAACGCGGTCAAGCACATAATGGGTGCCGCCTACCCATACATAAATATGCGGTCCGACATATAAGAGGGCGCCGCCTACCCTCGCATGCATAGCGGTCGAACGGAATGTAAAATATTTGGTATTTAAACATGCATTGTCAAACAATAGCATATCGAGCATATGAAACAAGTAGTAGCCTATGTGGATGACAAATGACTTCATAATTTCATTATGAAAATTATAATCCCATAATTATAATCTCTATGAAATAATTGACAATTTGGACTAGATTGAAAAAATCGAAAATTCTATTGACCAAGTAGCAATTTTCGAAAACCCGAAGGACTTAATTGTAATTTTTGAAACCTTGGAGGTGTTAAATCTAAAATTCAAAAGTAAAAGGACTAATTTGCAATAAACAATAAATTGATAAATTACAAATAAGCCCTTTAACTTTATACTAATTAAATTTAACCCCTCTAGTTAAAAACAATTACAATTAAATCATATTTATATTCCAAATATAAAATTCAATTCTCAAAATTTTCAAAATTCGATTTTGGGTCCAACCCGAAAAAACATATATATTTTAAAATATGGGACGGGACTAGGTCCCGTCCTCTACCGTGCCTGCGGCCGCGGGCGACCGGCGCCCGCGGCATGCGGGCACGGGCGCCTGCGCCAGGCGCCGGGCGCCTGCGTCCGCAGGCTCGGGTGCCCGCAGGCACCCGGGGCGCCCCAGGCGCCGTGCGCCTGTGGCCGCAGGCGCGGGTGCCCGCATGCACCCGGGGCGCCTGCGGCACGCAGGCGCCCGGCCCCCTAGGCGCCGTGCGCCTGTGGCCGCAGCCGCGGGTGCCCGCAGGCACCCGGGGCGCCTGCGCAGGCGCCCGACGCCCCAGGCGCCCGCCGCCTGCGTCACGCAGACGGCCCGGTCAATATATATATTTTAAATTTTTTTTTTTTTTTGAAAAAATATAAATTCTAAATTTATATAAAAACAAAACTTTTGAAAATCGAATTAATCATAGAATCAATTGCATCCACATATCTACAAAATCATACAATATATATACGTATATACGTAATCAATTAACGTGGCTCTGATACCACTGTAAGAAAATACGGTCAGAGTTACCCCTAGGGTACGCAACGGAATTTCAAAATTTTCTTAACATACAGGTTAATTGATTATGTATATGCCGTATATAGATAAACACGTCAATTAGAAGACTAACCTTACTTACAGAGCAGCTTCCAAGTCTTCGTAATAATCCGGTGTATCTTCTCCTTCGTCGAAGTCGAAGATACCTGCAATACTTTGATTATCTACAAGACAATAAAAGTTAGTTTCCAGCTCCTAGAACCTCAACCTTGGTATCCACGGATGAACAGCCTATCGGAAAGAATGCTAGGATATTCTTTGTGTGACCAAGAAGATGGGGCGGCGATTCCTCCGGCAGGTGGTGTGCGCGTGTGGCTTAAAGAGGAGGGGAGAGCTTTTATTTTCTCTAAGAAAACTGGGTAGAATAATTCTCTAAGAATTTGAATCTTCAACTGTGTGAAAATCTATGTATAAAGTTCTCTAATAGTCTACTATATATAGTAGTCAATAGAAGCCTAAAGCATAAGCAATTAGACTTCATAAAGGAATAAGAATCTAATTCTTATCACACTAGGAAACCAATAGCAAGTCTAGATTCATTCCCAATCAAATTAAAATTCAATCAGAAAAATCTAACTTATCCCTTGGACTTCTAATAGAGGAAGGAGTCGAACTCCTTCCCCTATCTAGCTAACGCGCGCGCGCCCAGTCCTACGGGAAATAGGTGGGTCCCAATTTTGGGACCCACTTATAGTTCTAAGACAATTCAAACTCCAAGTAGATTTTGCCCAAGTGCATATGTTAATTCTAAATTAACATATCCTTTCAAATCAAACCTCTATTATATTTCCAAAATATAATCTACTTATTTTATATATTTTTTCAATATGTTTTCTTCTATGATTGCTATTGATTGCATGCACATTATGAGTAGCTAAATTTATCGTTGGTGGTAGTATGTGAATTCTTAGCGAGGGAAGATAATCATGCTAATGGCTATATCGCGCATTATACTCCGTGTCATTGCTTTATTTCGTTGATGAGTTGAACACCAAAATTCTCGTATGTTGTATTGATCATTATGCACACTAGGACACTTGTCGGCCAATCAGACTTAATTATCTTCGTAGTGTTGAATGATTACGAAACACAATAGGACGTTAGTTGTTGACAGGTCAGACCCATACTATCTTCGTTGTGCACAATACTTACAACAGGACCCAAGATTCATTCAAAGATCTCTATGCAAGACCGAGGAATTTATGCATGATTATCGACCCATTATGTTAAGAAGGACCATACTATCACCAACCTCCATTATCTGCTTGAAAACCCCCTATCGCTTTTTATCTGCTGTTTTATATTTTCTTATTAAATAGATAAAGCTAGTTATAGTCCTGAGAGAACGACACTCGAGTCATTCTGCTGCTACACTACGGTTTTCGTTTTAGTTGTGGATTGCCTTTGGCTAAATACAAATATTATTTGCTGAATCGAGACCTGACAAATTCTCGTTCATCAAATTGGCGCCGTTGCCGGGGACTATACTCCTTTTTTCTGTTTAATTTGTTTATATTTTCAGCAGTCAACCCCCAGAACAGCTCTTGGATTGTTTCTCAGAAATTTCACTTTCTTACCCTATTTATTTCCTTCTATCTTTTTTCAGAAAATTCATCTAAACTGATCTCGGTTACCTTACGTGCTTGCGCTCTCGTAGTTCTCGGTTACATTGTGTTTGTTTTCACTCTTTGTGTTTTTCTTTGCAAGTTTTTGTTTTTCTTTTGTGGATTCTGCTCCTTGGTTTCTTCTTTCCTCCTGTGCAGAAACTAGTTATATGAAGGATGAGTCAACCACCGTTGCCCCGGTATGTGATGCCTCGAGGGCCTTGCATAACACTGGATGACGATTGCAGGAATTATGACTTTGATCCTGCGTACTACTCCATTCTCTCCACGTTTTCAATGGGAGATGATCCAAGAGGGTTCTTAGACACATACGAGGAAGGTGTGTTGAGGATACCTCGTGAGAATGAGGAGGGGGTTATTTTATGACAGGAGCAACTTTGTATGAGAGGATTTATGGGAGCCTTGGAAGGGTACGCTCGAAGATGGCTCAGAATCCCGCCGGAAAAATCATTGCGTACTTGGGGTGAAATAACCAGCAAGTTTCTGGAACATTGGGATAGGGACTCACCTCCCGGGATAGGGGCATGGACGTCTCGCTTCAGTAGTCAGCCACCAGAAATCGACATTGCCGATGAAGAGGAATGTGGAGAAGAATCCATTGATGAAGTCTCCTCAGTGCTTAGCTTGGATTCCACGTCCTTACTTGCGGATGTTGAGGTTGCTGGTCAAGAGGAAGTCGTGGAGGAGGTGATAACTCAATCCATTGCTTCACTTGAGTCAGAGAGTGAAGGGGTCAGTTGTGTTGAGGTCGAGGAGCCAATCTCTGAAGATTTTGGTGTCTCTGAATCAATTGCTGCAGATACTCTTGATCTTGACTCCTACGTTCTGGTCCATGCGCCCACCTATGAGTTCCAAAGGAGTTTTGATCCTCTTTACTCTTTTATTTTCCATCTGATTCCCTTAGTTATTTTTTAGATTTTGTTTTTCTTGATTTTGTTAATTTTAGTTTTCAGGGAATCGTGGACTTGCTTCAGCAGATACGGAGAGGAGCCAAGGATGGTTCCCAAGATGCAAGGAGTAATGGAACGGATGCACAGGATTCGTTTCCATTTGATAATGGATAACATTAGGGTAATGATCTCCTGTCCGACATGTGGAGGGACTATTATGGGGATTTCAATCCCGATAATTAGTCTTTTCACATGTCCGCTCTCAGCCGACCGAGGCCAAACCATGCGGTAACATCTAGTATCACTTTTTATTTACTCATTCTCTTTTGCTAGGGACTAGCTTAAGTTTCATGAGGGGGATGGGATGTGAACCATGATGTTAAGTATTGTTTGGCTTTGTAATGTTGAGTATGGTATCTTGTTTTTTAATTGCATTTGCACGTTTACTGCTTTCCTAGGATAGTTTTTCCATGTTTTATATGGAGTCTATTGCCGAATTTTTTGAACTTTTTTATTGGGTACGTCAACTAGCTATGACATTAATCGTATGCTTCATCTCTATGAATTTGTTTGAGTTTTTTCTCGCTTGGCTTGTCACATTTATGTATTGCACTTAGTTAAGCATGGTAGTCTCGACATCACTTAGTGGTGTTTTCTCTACTGCGGTTCACGAAGGCCTTTATAATAGGATGATGCATGTTAGGGTCTTATGGTTGTTTTCCCGAGTAATTATGTACCTAAGAGGCAACAAGTCTCCACCATGCTTTGAGATTGCTAAATGCCTAGGAAGGAGGTAGTGTGAGGTTGTGTGATCCTTTGTTTATAACCTATTCTTCCGAATAGGTTTGGGGAGGGGGTTACACCATCATAGACTTGTTTCTGTTTTTCATTTTTCGTATCGTGAGTTTATTTTCCTTTTTCCGTAAATTTTGTACTCCAACCTATTCTTTCGAATAGGTTTGGGGAAGTCGTGTGAGTCATTTTGTTTCTCTTTTGGTTATGCTACTGCTGGCTACAAAAAAAAATTGGAAAAAAAGAAGAAAGAAAAATTCCAGAAAAAAAGAGAAAAAGAAAAAAAAAAAAGAATCTGGAAAGGAAAAAAAGGAAAAAAAAAAGAAGACCCCCAAAAAATGCAAAGAAGGGTCCAAAAAATAAAGACAAATAGCAGTTTAGCAAAGTTTGAGTCTTTTTCATTTTTCGTATTGTTAGTAATCGTGTTTTTCTATTTTTTATCTTTTTCGTCTTAAGTGTCATCTGTTCTAGACCACCCTCGTCCTGCCATTCAGGAAGTGGTGAATAGCTTAAGACTTTACTTGAGAGATGGGTAGAATAGGGGAGTGTTATCTTTTATAGGGAACCCTTCTTCGTTTGATGAGAGCCAGTACTGGTTCGACCTCTTTTGAGGGAAAGTCTTAACATGGTGGAACAGCAGTAAGTCCTCAGTTTCATAGACACGGGGCAACCATTCGTATCTTAGCATGCATCATTACGTCGTCACTGACTAGGTCCAGGTAGAGAATGTTACGAGACTATCTTGTCTTGACATAAGTGCTTATGTGGATGTGTATAAGTCAATCGGGGTATTCTTCAATCTATATTCATGTTTTGATTTATATGGTTTTTGTTCATATGTTATTTGGTAGAATCAGTAATTTATTTCATTTTATTTGGCATGAAACTCCATTTTTGAGTCTTGCATGTTTTTTGTATTAGAGTCTAGCTTAGTTGCTTGAGGACAAGCAAAGGTTCGGTTTGGGGAGTTTGATGAATGTGTATTTTACACTTTCATTCGAGTCTTTTTCACCTAATTTAGCTATCCTCTATGATAATTTAGCTATATTTTAGTACATTTTATTAGAATAGTGTCACGTTTCCCTTTAGATTTTATTTTACAGGTTTTGGTTGAAATTCGGAGATTTACGGGCAATTATATTGAAGTCTACAAGGAATTGGTGTTCCAGAAGCATATTTGGAGTATCTGAAGGTTTCCGGATAGGATTTGGAGTCTAGGGGTCGAATCTGGAGGTTAGAAGGCCATTAGAAGTCTGAAACCGAGTCCGAAAAGGTGAAGAAATCCAAATCCGCGTCGAAAAATGCGGAAATTCCGCGAAATACTGGGGGGCGAACCGCCCCAGAGATATTTCGGGCCTATATATAGTTGCGAGTTTTCTCTCCGAAAATCATATCTTTGCAAGCCTACTTTCTCACCTCTCTCTATAGTTTTAGGTAGGAACTTCTCGGGGCCTGTCCTGGGAGTTCCATAGCTTAGGGGATACTTTTCACAGCAGATTGGAGCGCGTAGGATCACAATCATCCGGAGATTGACAACCTTCGGTAACTTTGTATGTTACAACTTTTATCTACTTATTTTATATATTCTTTCAATATGTTTTCTTCTATGATTGTTATTGATTGCATTCACATTATGAGTAGCTAAATTTATCGTTGGTGGTAGTATGTGAATTCTTAGCGAGGGAAGATAATCATGCTAATGGCTATATCGCGCATTATACTCCGTGTCATTGCTTTATTTCGTTGATGAGTTGAACACCAAAATTCTCGTATGTTGTATTGATCATTATGCACACTAGGACACTTGTCGGCCAATCAGACTTAATTATCTTCGTAGTGTTGAATGATTACGGAACACAATAGGACGTTAGTTGTTGACAGGTCAGACCCATACTATCTTCGTAGTGCACAATACTTACAACAGGACCCAAGATTCATTCAAAGATCTCTATGCAAGACCGAGGAATTTATGCATGATTATCGACCCATTATGTTAAGAAGGACCATACTATCACCAACCTCCATTATCTGCTTGAAAACCCCCTATCGCTTTTTATCTGCTGTTTTATATTTTTTTATTAAATAGATAAAACTAGTTATAGTCCTGAGAGAACGACACTCGAGTCATTCTGCTGCTACACTACGGTTTTCGTTGTAGTTGTGGATTGCCTTTGGCTAAATACAAATATTATTTGCTGAATCGAGACCTGACAAATCTCCGTTCATCAGCAAGCGCAGAAAATTCAACACAATCCTTTTCGTAATCTTCAAGTAGTTTACGGACTTCAAGCTGAATGATCCTTGCATTCTTTCAGGCAGTATAATGATGGTTTTCACCATTAATTTATTTGTAGTGAAGTACCCACAAGTGCATGCCCCAATTGCTGGCATGGAGAAGTTGTGTATCTGAAATTCCCTTGTTAGCATAAATCTTTCTTAACCAGAGAAGATCTTCTTCTTGATCCTTGGCAGTGAGATAAAAATACTCATAAGGAATCAAGCCATATTTCTTCTTTGACTTCTTGGTTAAAGGATCACTATAGTAAGCAACATCAATTGGTTTGATTAAATCAGGCTCTTGCTTAATTAGCTTGCCGATAGAGGTTCTTCTTACTAAGACTTCCAGATTCAGCCATTTTGCAGCAATGTTTCTTGGGTAGGGAGGAGGATCTCTTTCTTTTCTTTGCACTTTTAATTCAATCCAAGTGTACATTTGATTCAGTACATAAGTTGGAAAGAAATCATTGACCAACAAATCTTCCAGCTTTAAGACCCAGCAACCATGTAGGTTTCTGATGACATTCTGAGTTGTTTGTTCATTGCTGGTCTTTGTGTATTCAATGCCAGAGCCGATGGCAATGCTGGCTAGCCTCTTTTCTTCCTGTCTTTGCCTTCTTCTTCTTGACTTAGCATTTTCTTGATCTCTTGCTGAAGATCTTGAGTCAGAAGAGAAATGTTTGGAATGGCCAGAAGGAGTTAGGGTTGTGATCGGTCTAGCTCTTATTGCTTGAGCTATTGTTTGGTCATTATCATTATCATCATCTTCATTCAGATCTTGATGACACTCAGTATAACAGTATTCTTGAGTTTCAGTAGATGTTCTTCTCCTTTTTGGATTTGCTGAATTTCTCTCAGAATCTGTTTCAGCTCGTCTCTTTGAACTTTGCTCTCTTTCAGCAAGAGGTTCTCTGGGAGGTGAACAAGGCAGAATCAATGGCGCTTCAGCAGGGGTTTTCTTTCTTGAAGATTTTCTTTGTTTATCTTCTCCCTTAGACATGGATTGCATCATTGGGTGAATGTGCAAGGAGAAAAATTCATTGCAATTTTCAGCAAGTTTACTTAAGGGCTTCTTACATATAGTACCCTTGCTAGTCCTTTTTATTACAGATAGACCATCGTTAGTCAAACAATTACATCCACCTCCCTCACTAGTCGATTTTAATTACATGCAGACCCACGATCTTGACTTTTGGCGAACTAAATCAATGAAAATACATTTTTACCCTTGGTCAAATATTCAACTTTGACCGTGACCAAACATCTCCAATTTTCATTTATTACACATTTGCCTCAAATCTTTTCAATTTCACCAATTTGACACTTATTAATTCAACATAAGGCATATAACTTTTTTAAATTTCAAAATTGCCTCAAATATTATTGTAAACTGAACCCTAATAATTTTTAATCTTAAAATTAACCCACAAGGATTTTCAAAAAAATAAAAAAAATAATAAAAAAAAATAAAAAAAGAGCTCGCCGGCCGGAGCTGTACAGCTCGCCGGCCGGAGCTGTACAGCTCGCCGGCCGGAGCTGTACAGCTCCGATCAAGTCAAAGCTGTAAAGCTCCGACTAGATCGGAGCTGTAAAGCTCCGATCTGAACGGAGCTACACAGCTCCGTTCTGATCGGAGCTGTCAGCTCCGACTAGATCGGAGCTTACAGCTCCGATCTGAACGGAGCTACACATAGCTCCATTCTGAACGGAGCTGTACAGCTCCGATCTGAACGGAGCTACACAGCTCCGTTCTGATCGGAGCTGTCAGCTCCGACTAGATCGGAGCTTACAGCTCCGATCTGAACGGAGCTACACATAGCTCCGTTCTGAACGGAGCTGTACAGCTCCGATCAAGTCGGAGCTGTAAAGCTCCGATCTGAACGGAGCTACACAGCTCCGTTCTGATCGGAGCTGTCAGCTCCGTTCTGATCGGAGCTGTCAGCTAAAGCTCCGATCTGAACGGAGCTATCCGTTCAGATCGGAGCTTTCTCACAGCTCCGATTGAAGAAGAAGAAGGAAGAAAGGAAAGAAAAAAAGAAAGAAAAAAGAAAAAGAAAAAAAGAAAGAAAAATAAATAAAAGGTAGAGAAATGGGTAAGGCCGCGTTTGGATCTAAGTTGGTGAACAGTAATCAGTAAGCTGGTCAACGGAAGCAACTTAATTTGGACCCATATGTAATAGATTGACTAAGAGGGATTTAGACGTAATTAGGTCGTCTAGTAGGGGTACTATATGTAAAATTCCCTTTACTTAATTATGCCTTGCTGATCATTGGTTAGCTTAGAAAATTCTTCCTTAATACAAGCCAAATTCTCCTCATGTCTGCGCTTATTGTCGACTTTTTCTTCAATGAAAGTCTGACCCTTTTTCAATGCAGTTTTAGCCAGTTTGAGTGCTTGACTGACATCTTCTTCATAGCTTTTATGATGTAGACTTATGTCTTTCTGAGCTATTGTAAGAGAAGTAGTGCGTTTCAGCACAGTAGCCAGTATCTTGCCAATATCAAGCGGACTCTCAACAAGCAGTGCATCATCCTCTTGTTTGCAGGCTTTGTGAACAGCCATGAGTGCCTTAATTCTGGGAGTAAAATCCTCAACACTAGGGAATGGCACTAAAGAGGAGTAAGTGAATGAACTTTGAGCTTAGTAGCGAATTGATCATCATTTATCAGCAAACGGCTTCTTTCAGCATCTCCTTCATCATGAACAAGAGATGGAGGAGGAATTGTAACCACTATGGGTTCAACTTTCTTTGTCAGTTCTTCTTCATTTGCTGAAAAATTGAAGAGATCTTATTCATCATCAGATTCATCAAGGCCAGCAACCTTGGTTCCTAAATCTGTAGCTTCAATCACTTTTGGTTGAGTGGTTGCTGAGGGCAACACTTTAGACTCAACGGCTGGAGTTTCACCAGTAGTAAGTGGAAGGGAGGGAACTTCCGTGTTCTTCACTCCTGAATATTGAGCAATGTCTAGATTCTGCATATGCCTAGCATGAATTTGTAGACTGTTTTGAAGTGCTCTTTGATAATCTTCATCCATTTCTTCATCATCAAGGTTTGGTTCAGTGACCTTGGCATCGAGTAAAGTTAACTCGACATCAGAAAGCTTGTTTTTGCCTAATTTAATTTCAGCACGCTTTCTGGCGTACTCTTCTTCAGTTTTAGCAACTTGTTCAGTTGCTTGAGTACTTGTCTCAGCAGGAGCAGGAGTGGATTCTTGATGCTGACTGGTAGTGTGCTCAGCTTGCTGATTTTCAGTATCGTGATGTTCAGTCTCAGCAACTGTCAGCTTAATTCCACCAGCATCAGGACTAGGACCTTGATTATCATCATCATCATCCTTTTTGTCCTTGGAATCTTTTCCTTCATCATCACTTGGATCTTTTGGGATATTTTCATCCTTTTCTTCTCCATCATCGTCCGTCAGTATGACTAACTCAAGATGTTTGTACATTGCTGCACTAGTAACTTCCTCTTCCTCATTGATTTTGTGGGGATCAGCCACCACGGGTACAAAGGAACCCTTGAGATCACAACTTGTTCATCTGGAGAGGCACTCTTTGATTTAGCTTTCATATTCTCTCTTATTAGAGCAATCAGACTGGAGCTCATGAGCTAAGAATATTTCAACTCTTCTGGAAGTATGGAATGCACAAACGTCTCGAGTCTTATCAAAGAAAGATCGGAGAAATCCATCCTTCTGTACCTTTGCCAGTTTCTGACGGATTTAGCAACTTTGGTCAAGGTAGTTCTCTTGAAGTTTGAGTAAAGTTCCTCTGAACTTACTTCCAAATCTTCAGTGATGTGAACCACTTCAGTGGTCTCCTTTTGAGCCTGAAAAAGAATAAAATTAAATTCAGGAAGGTTTTGGAAAATAGTTTTAGAGTCTAAAACTGGAACATGATTTACCTATTGAAGTTCAGCAAGCTCATGTTGCACACTTTGTTGTGCTGGCACTATTTCCATTGCTTCAGGAGCTTGAGAAGCATCCTTGAATTGTTCATCCTGAACTAATTTTAAGTTAGATACAAGTACTAAGTTGTCAAACTTAGTTGAATTACCAAAAACTTCATCTACCTGCTGAACTAGAGTTGTGGATTCTGGTGCAGAAGTTTCAGCAATCTTCTGACTTGTATCATGAGAAGTCTGTACGGAAATAATTATATCAGCAAAAGATAGAGTTTCAGATAGTGAAGTTTTGCTTATGTCTGAGTTAACTACCTGCTGAAGAAGGGCAGGTGGTGACTCAGTCCTTTCAGCAATGACAACATCTTCATTATCGGGGACTTTTTCTTCAGCAGACTTCTTTTCTTGCTCTATTTGAGAAGGCTGTGCTGATTCAGCAATCTCCCTTGTCTCTTAATTGACAAGTTGAGCAGAGACATCTTGACCTTTAAGTTCACTGCTAGTCATGAACACATCTATTGACTTGTTGGAGTTGTCATCAATCTCCAAATCCATTTGCTGGCTTAGTTCTGTCAGCACCAGCTGAACTTTGTCAATGGATGTTTTTGGTGAACTAGGTCCAATATTCTCAGCATCACAAGATGCGTTATTGAATAGTGTCTCTTGTGGTGTTTCAGCAACCTCTGGGACTTGAACCATTGCGGTCTCAGCAACTGGTTCTTCAGCAATTACAACTTCAGTAACTGCAGTTTCAGCAACTTGATGAGTTGCTTGTTCAACAACCATCTTTTCAGCAGCATCAGCAAGTGCTGCGTTTCTCAGATCAGCAACAATATCACTTGCTGGTTCCAGAGTGTGGTCATCTAGA
The DNA here is from genome assembly GCA_028274465.1 of Plantago ovata. NCBI lineage: Eukaryota > Viridiplantae > Streptophyta > Magnoliopsida > Lamiales > Plantaginaceae > Plantago > Plantago ovata. The sequence continues at coordinate 70,835,162 of CM051457.1, read as the reverse complement.
TTATCTACAATGTAGATATCTGGGATTGGGGCAGGAATTTCGTTTCCACTGCCTTGTTGTCTTATATCAGTAGATGTATCAACGTTGAGTTGATTGTTGAAGGCTTCTGCAAACACTTCCACATTGCTGAAGGCTTCTGCAAACACTTCAACAACATCTACTGGAGTGGCTTGTGTTTCAACAACTCCTGGAGTATCATCCGAAAGATCATGGACAATTGGAATGATCTTACGAGCCATTGTTTTCTTTCTTGGGTAAGTCTTTGTCTGTTTCTTCTTAGGGATGGGGTCAGCTGATGACGCTGCAGTTTGAGTGTCATCATCAGCTTTCCTCTTTTTCTTCTTAGATTTTTCCAGTTTCTCTACAGCAGCAACATCTGCAGCTGTTGCATTTTCAGCAACGGCTGTTGTACAATTACCTTGTTGATCACCATCTGCAGCAGTTGCATTCATGGACTGATTTTTAGACTCAGCAACATTTGCAGCTGTTGGATACCTGTCTTGCTGATTAACACTGACAACATCTGCAGCTGTTGTCTTCTTTGACTTCTTGTCAGCAAGCTTAGGTCCATTTTGCTTGTAGAAGGCTCTTCCCACATTGCATACTGATTTCTTAATCGGCAATGGGTTTCTCAGCTGAATCCTGAAGTGTTCAAGGATATAGCATATTTTTAGTCCATACATGACTGTGAAGGTAGGTGAGACTTTGTTTTCTTCAACCTTTACCTTGAATTTAGTAACACAATCAACAAGTCTGTTGAAAATGTACTTAGCCCAGTTGAGCTTAGTTTTGTTCTCATGTATATGCATTAGCAATGGCCACCTTCTCAAGCCTACTTGGTCAATTCCTCCAACTTGGGAGTCTAAGACTTTGATGAGTAGCAGAGCTACTATACCATGTGAATGGCAAAGATGCTTCCTTTTTACGTGCTTTGTCCAAGTCACGGGAGTAATCTCGCCTTTCTTCATTCTTTAATTTCTGACATCATTGTAGAAGGCTTTTATTTCTTGATCAGTGGCAGTGATGTCATCTTCAGTTCCAGTAGTTGGAATCTGAAAGATGTTGGCTAAATCAATCCATTCCAGGATGATTTGCACACGTTGAACTGTGGTAGAAATCACTTTTTCAGTGACTCCTTGTCCATCAGTGAGAGTTTGGGTTTCTGCATTGTTGTAGAATTCCATGGCATCTAACATACTTTCTTAGGGCGAGCAGTTATGAAGAAAAGAAGTCCTTGTTGATTTATCAAGTTTAGTGCCTCTTCATTTTCTTCATCTAAATCTTGTTCATAGAAGTATCTTATATACTTCTCTTTGGCAAATCCGCCCCATTGCATCATCTGTTCACACTTTTCAGTGTCAAGATATGCAAGCGGCATGGGTCTCTCCGTTATTCGGTCGTTTTTCAACACAATTTTCACTGTGTTGGTTGTCGGAGTTTCAACCGGAGTAGTGCTTTTCCCAGCACTATCAGCTTTTGATGACTTTGAGGTCTTGGAGGACTGTCTCTTTGGAGCCATTTCTTATATAGCGGTAGAAATGTACGAAAAAGATTAACTTGCTTTTTGACCGGAGGTACAGTGAATTCAGGGCACAGGCTATAAAATTTGCAGAGAAAGGAAATGTGAGTCAAAGAATTTTGTCTTTCTCTAACTCTTTGTTTCAGTATCTCTGGTGTGCAAGAAGCTCAAACGGTTTTGAGTTCTCAGCAAGGGTAAAACAGAGATTCAACTGCGTTAGTGGAGCCTTTGCATTAAATGCGTAGTGGTCCACTAACAAAAACCGTCAGAGCACACTTTCTCTTTGTAATATTAACCGTCAGATCAAAAACTACTTTAAATCAATGGCCACGATTGTATTTCATGTCATGATTAATAGCGAGTTTATCTGTGCCACGATTAACGTCACAAATTGATTTTACCTTGATTCACGGGATTTGATCCTTTTTACCGCAGCGCTAATTGCTTGCTGAAGTAATTAAGAATCTTTTCAGAAAATTTGGACAAATTTGACTTTGGCACTTACCTTTTTAGGTAACAAGCCTTGTATTTGCTGAAAGTTCCCCCTTAATCAAATATCTCATATTTCTTTAAGTTAAAAGACATTTCTTAGTTCCCGTCTCAGTATATTCTTTTTATATTAAGATATCCTTTGGTAAAATCCGAGAAGTGTTCTTGCTCTTTGCTGAGTTCCCGTCTCAGGTTTTTCCTTTGATACTTGAATACCTGTTTCAGTATCTTTGATTGTCTGAATGCCCGTTTCAGCAATCCTTAAGGTTTTTCTCTTACTGAGTGCCCGTTTCAGCAAGTGATCAAGTTTCCTAACAAATACCCGTTTTGAAGGAATTACTTGTTGAATGCCTGTTTCAGCAATCATGTAGTGAACTATCATTTCTTTTTAGAAGAAATCAGTGGAAGGAGCTTTATACAAGTAAGCATACTTTGGCTTGCTGAATGCCTGTTTAAGCAATCTGTCAATTGTATCCCTTACTATTGAGGTAATTCAATCAATCCAAGGTTATATCTTAGCTTTGCGAATCTATTATCTGGTAGGGGCTTGGTAAAGATGTCAGCAAGTTGATCATCGATACCTACTTTCACAACCTCAATGTCTCCTTTTTCCACATGATCTCTAATGAAATGATGTCTAATATCAATGTGCTTTGTCCTTGAGTGGAACTTAGGATTTTGCGTGATAGCAATAGCACTTGTATTATCACAAAAGATTGGTGTTTTCTTTGCATAAATACCATAATCTCTTAATTGTTGCTGAATCCATAGGATTTGAGCTGTGCAACAACCAGCCGCAATGTACTCAGATTCAGTAGATGAATTGGCAACACAGGTTTGCTTCTTGCTGAACCATGATATTAATCTAGTACCTAGAAACTGACAAGTTCCAGAAGTACTTTTTCTATAAAGAGTTGATCATCCATGATCAGCATCAGAATAACCAACCAATTCAAGTCCAGAATCTTTAGGATACCATAATCCAACATTGACTGGACCTTTGACATATTTCAGTATCTTAAGTGCCTTTTTGTAGTGTGATTCTCTTGGATCAGATTGGAATCTTGCACACGCACAAACAACATACTGAATGTCAGGTCTACTTGCTGTTAAATACAACAAGGAACCAATGAGCTTCCTATACTTGTGTTCTTCAACACAATTATCTTCTTTAGTATAGCCCAATTTGGTACCAACACTCATAGGGATCTTTTCAGGTTTTTCTTCCTCTTTGATCCTAAACTTTATGAGCATTTATTTCGCATACTTTGCTTGATTTATGAATATTCCATCCTTGAGTTGCTTGACTTGCAATCCTAGGAAATAATTCAATTTTCCCATCATGCTCATTTCAAACTTGTTTGTCATGAGTTTGGCAAAATCATCATGCTCTTGGTGCTTGTTTTAGACCATATACAGCTTTCTGAATCTTGTATACCATATTGGTTTCTGAGGGAAGTTCAAAGCCAGGGGGTTGTTCCAAGTAGACTTCTTCAGCAAGTTCACCATTTAAGAATGCACTTTTAACATCCATTTGATAAACAATGAAGTCATTGTGAGCAGCAAAGGCCAAGAAAAGTCTAATTGCATCCAATCTTGCAACTAGTGCATAAGACTCATCATAGTCCAATCCTTCAGTCTGACAGTAACCTTGAGCAACTAAACGTGCTTTGTTCCTTGTTACTTCACCAGAATCACTCAGCTTGTTTCTGAACACCCACAAGTTTCCAGACTTTGTTCCTTTCAAATTGATCCAGTTCTTCTTGCATTGCCTTGATCCATTCAGAATGCTTTAAAGCTTCTTCTATGGTCTTGGGTTCAATTTCTGAAACAAAGCAAGAGAACAAAGCTTCTACTTCTACGACATTTGCTTCTTCAGCAAGTCCATGAGTAGCAGATACTTTGGATCTAGTCACTTGGCGTTTGTCAATATCACCAATCATATCCGTAGAGGGATGATCTCTAATCCATTTATTAACAGGTTTTCTGCTCTTTGGATCCGGATAAGTTTGCTCATCATCATGTGACTCTTCAGTATGTACTTGCTCAGTACTATTGGTAGTTTGTTGTGTCTCTGCTGAGATTGGTTCATCAGCAACTGCTTGTTCAGCATTGCTAGATTGTGGTAACTCATCAGCAGGCACAGGAAGTTGCATAGTTTCAGCAACATCCGGAGCAACTGTGTCTTTTGCTGGAAATTCTTTGTCATGAACTATATTTATCTTGTCATGACTTGGGGGAGGAGAGTCATTGTCAGAATCATCATTTAGTTCAATTGACTTGATTTGCCTAGCATCAGATTCAGTTCTTTGCTCGTGTATGAGTAGCTTCTTCATACAATCTGATATTTCTTCTTCAGCAGGCACTCCTTGTGACTTTTCGTAGAACACAACATGCACTGATTCTTCGATCTTTTGTGCCTTTTTTTTATAAACTCTACAAGCTTTACTATCAAGGAGTAACCAAGAAATATCGCTTCGTCTGCCTTTGGTTGAAATTTTCTTAGGTATTCTCTACCATTGTTAAGAACAAAACACTTACAACCAAATACTCTTAGATGGGTGATGTTAGGAGGTCTTCCAACAAATAACTCATCGGGAGTTTTGTTGTATTTCTTAGTAATCAGACATCTGTTTTGAGTATAACAGGCGGTATTAATCGCTTCAACCCAGTAAGCTTCACTTATTTCAGTGTCAGCAAGCATTGTTCTTGCAGCTTCTTTTAGGGTGCGATTCTTCCTTTCAGCAACACCGTTTTGTTGTGGTGTCCTTACTGAGGATAACTGATGTTGTATGCCTTTTGAAGTGCAATATTCAGTTATGTACTGGTTCACAAACTCAGTACCATGGTCTGTTCTTATGAATTTTACCTTGTCATTTTTCATGACTTCAAGCTTATTCAGCAAGTTAGGTATTTCAGTCCTTGTGTTCAGACTTGTGCTTGATAAATACTACCCAAGTGAATCTTGAATAGTCATCTACCACCACCAGACCATACTTCTTACCAGCATAGCTTGTTGAAGAAGATTCAAACAAGTCCATCTGCAAGAGTTGTAAAGGTTTTGTAGTTGACGGTACTGCCTTGTTCTTAAAAGAAGATTTGGTTTGCTTTCCTTGATGACATGCATTGAAAACACCATCCTTCTTGAAAGTAACCTTAGGTAATCCAACTACAAGTGCCTTTTTAGACAGCTTATTCAGCGTCTTGAAGTTTAGGTGACTTGTTCGTTTATGCCATAACCATGCTTTTTTAGCAAGGCAATCGTGATCTGAGAGAAGGCCTTTTTCAACGATTGCTGAAGACCAATCTACAGTGTACAAACCTCCTGATCTTCTAGCAACCATAATAACCTTCTTTGTCTCAAAATCTATAAGTTTACATTCATCACTTTTGATTTTGATGAAGTATCCTTTATCAGCGAATTGACTCATGCTGAAAAGGTTAAACTTAAGATTTTTTACATAAATAACTCCCGAAATGGTAATGCATCCTAACTTCACGTCACCATAACCTTTTGTAGAACCAAAGCCGCCACCAGCAAACCTTATTGTTGGACCTTTAGACCACCGTCCATAGTTTATAAGGTTATTCTTGTTGCCCGTCATGTGCTTTCCACAACCACTATCAAAGTGCCAGATTGCATTGTTTGTCTCCGTGGCTGAAGTCTGCACAATCAAGAGCAAACAAGTTAATTATCCAATATTAGATGTCCATTAACATGTTCAAGAATGCGTCCAGTGGAAACCCAAGTCTTAAGTTTTTCAACTTTGACTTGTTTTCTACTTGCTGAGGAACTAGGAGGTTTTGAGCCGAAAGACTTTTGATTTGTGCTGATCAAATCCACTTTCTGATGTGGTGTCTTGCTCGGTTGACCTTTTTGCTGAACATACTTTTCAGTAAGTTCTTTTCTAGAAAGGTTCCTTCTAGCCCTAGCGTTTTGAGTTTTTTCAGAACTCTTAGGCTTGGTTTTATTCATCTCTTTGAAGTATCTTTGCTGACTTTGCTTATACTCATGAAAAAGTTGACTTTGCTTGGTTTTGAAACCGAGTCCACTTTTTGGAGAATGCTGAGCTTTTGTCTCAGCAACCATACTTGATTCAGGTTTGTCAGCAAAGGTCTTCTGATTACTTTTAGTAATCTTGCCTTTTGACTTAACAAATTGCTTTTCAACAACTTGTTTGGCGGAACTTTACAGCATCCTTTTTCTTTACAGTTTGCTTTTCAGCAACCTGTTTTTCTTTTAAAGTCTTGTTACTTTGAGTAGCAACAGCGGGCTTTACGGTCGTAGGTACTTGATTGCATTTTTCAGCAACCTTAGATTGACCAATCTGATAGAGTTCTGGTTGACCACTATCAGTTGCGCGTACAAAGGTAATAAGTGATTTTTCTTTACTCAAGATTATTACGTCATCACCTTCATACGTTGCACCTAAACCTTCTTTCTGAAATGGATCTCTCAGATAAGAGTTTAGTTCAGTCAGCGTATTACTTGCATCAGCAGAAGATTTAAAATTGATTTTCATCTTTTTCATTTCTTGTATTTCAGCAAGTAACTTTAGAATTGAGGACTGATATTCTTCCAATTCTATTGCCATTTGAGAATTCTTCTCTGTAGCTTCAGCAATCAACTTCTTAAGATGCAATATATCAGCATCTTTCTTTTCTGACTCTTCTTTCAGCAATATGTACTTTTCAGTAGTTTGCTTGGTCAGAGTTTCTGCATTTTGTAGTTTCCCTTGCTGTTTGCTCAGAGTTTTCTCAAATCTTTCAATTTCTCCTTGAATTCTATCAAGGTCAACATCATCTTCACTTTCTGAGTCAGAGTCAGAGGTAGGACTGTTTACCTGACCGGCCATGAGGCAGAATTCATAGTTTGACACATCTGGATAAGCTTCCATAGCTATTCCACAAACTTTCTTGCCGATCTCTACGTCAAGAGTGGCTTCTTCTTCTTTAGTGTCTGAGCTTTCTACCTCACTGTCTTCAGAGCTGGTATCAATGCACAACGCATCGATTTTTTTTTTAAGCTTCTTCTTTTCTTAAGGAATAAAAGACTTTTGAACTTCTTCTTCTTTTCAGCAGATTAACCTTTCAGCAAAGGACAATTTGCTTTGAAGTGTCCAGACTTTTTGCAGTAAAAACAGAGATCATTTCCAACTGCTGGTTCTTCAGAGGAATTTACTTGCTGAGCCTGCTTGTTCAGCGAGCTAGCCCCGTTCTTGTATTTATGGTAGTTGTTACCAAGTTGCTTTTTCAGCTTCTCTTTTGCTTTTCGCCTTCCAAGTTCCTTACTGATGAATTTCTTCATGTTTTTAACAACTAAAGCATTTTCATCAGCGGGCTCTTTATCATTCTTCTTTTCAGAAGATGACGGCTTTGCAACAAGAGCAATGTTTTGCGATTTTTCTGCAAACACATTTTCTCTTTGCTTTGTCTCGTAGTTGACAGTAGCAAGATGAGAGATGAACTCTGTAGGTGTGATGTTGGGCATTCCTTGATAATAGTAGAAATTCTGGGTATGGATCCATTCTTGGTTCAGACTTCTGATAATGGTTTTCACCTTCTCAGAATCTGAGTAAAGATTTCCAACTCCTAATGCAGCCATCTCAATTACTAGAGTTGTGAATCTGAAGTCCAAGTCTTCCAGTGACTCATTTGTACCTTGTTTAAAGTTCTGAAACTTTAACTTTAGCACTTCGAGTTTGTTTTCATTGGTTTTGTAAGATCCAGCACAAAGATCTTGAACCATTTTCCAAGCTTCCTTAGCAGTTTTGGCACCCTACAGTTTGCACTTTATAGTATCCGGAGTTGATCGAATGATGATGTTTCTTGCTTGCCATTAAGACGGAATCTCTTAGCTTCGTCGGAAGTCCATTCCTCTCTTGGTTTTGAAACGGCGGCGTCAACCGGTTCTCCTATGATAGTTTCCTTACCAGTAGGATCCGTGGTTTTGTGAGGAAAGCTTCTCTCAAGTTTAGTGATCTTGATAGGTCCATCATTTATGACAGTGACCATTTTATCACTAATGGCCTCAAGATGTAACATCATGTTGTTTCTCCATTTTTTATAGTTTTCCAGCTTCAGCAAGGGAGCGTCTTCTAAAGACATCCTGTCAGCAAAAGACTACCAAACTGATCAAGTGAGAGTGATTTACGGAAAGCACCTAAGGGGATCTAGGCTCAGTGCTGAAGGTTAAAGAACCTCCAGCTCTGATACCACTTGTTGGTCCCTTTAAACAACAAGAAAAGAGTAGAGGGGGGGATGAATAGTCTTTTCAAACTTTCATCGTTTAAAAGTTTCTCAGCAAGGACGTCTTACTTTTCAGTAATGAGTTTGATGATACTTAACTTTCTCAGCAAGTACTAGTTACTTTTTAGTAACGAGTTTTACTGATACTTAAAAACAGAGTGCGGAAGTCTTTATACAATAAGTGCTTTTCAGTAAGTGATAGTTTCAGCAAGTGAGCAGAGTGACAGTGTTCAGATAGGTAAGCTTGCTGAAAACTAAATGCAGTAAAGTAAATCACACAAACACTTTTATAGTGGTATCTGAGAGTGGCGTAATCTCTCAACTAATCCACTTTGTCCTTTCTAGGACTCAATCCACTAAGATAAGTTTGAGGTTCCTTACAACACCTATCTAGAGCGATTCTACAGAAACAAAGCACACTTGCTTCGTTTCCAACCTAACTAGAGAACGAAACCTTGTTCTCCACCAAACTTGAGACTTATAATCAGCAACACTATGCTTGATTAAATTCCCCTGAATTTCACGCCTGAAAAAGGGTGTTTATCAGTTAGAGAGGTTTGGGATGAGATGACTTGAGTATAACTTATTCAGCTACAACAAGTAATCTAAAAAACAAAACTTTGAATACTTTGCAGTAAACAAGTTAAGTTGTTTCTGGTGTCAAGACTTGTTCTTGTTCGAAAGAAAGAACACTTAACTAATTTCTTAGCCGTGAATGTTCTACTTCTTCACAAGTAGCTTTTTGAAGCTTTAAGTCTTGGAACGGATCAATGGGCAATAAAGAGTAAGAAAGATGAGTGTTTAAGCACAACTGAGAGTTTGATCACGTTGTTGACACACCTCTACTCTTTGCCGGATGTCCTATATTTATAGTGAATCAAGGGAGCCGTTTGAATTTCAAATTCTAAGGCTGTGTTCCATAAGATGTCACTATCTTGCTTTTGTACTTTCAGCAGCGTCCTTTATTTGTCTTCTAGTCTTCATGTTCTTCGCATGCTTACATTTGCATTTAATGTTCATTTGAATGAAATTCAAATATGAACGTTGGAGCACAAATGCAAGTACTTTCAGCAAGGAGGTCACATATGTATTTCAGCAAGCGGTCAGTCTCAGTTTCAGCAAGCACAACCTACTCTGTCATTCAGATTTTCACTTATGCAAGTTGTTGCTGAAGTTTCCACTTTCTGAGCAACATGTGCCTTTGTAGATACCATCTTCAGAAATCTTCTTTATTCTTCAGTCTTCGAATTCTTCAACTTTATGAACGGTTCTAGTGCTTCAATAGTTCGTTTGTGTAAACAAAGTACATCATCAGCAAAACTAAAGCTCCTAACTAGTACCTACACTAAGTCTTTAGAAAACGTTCCTCTTTTACAATGTCCTTAAAATTCTAAATTCCTATGGACCTTAAGAGTACTAGTTAGTGGACTTTCCTTAATTTAGCATGGTTAATTGCTCATCAAAATTACAAGTTTCCTAACAAATAACTAGTACTCTTAAGGTCCATAGGTATTTAGAATTTTAAGGACATTGTAAAAGAGGAACGTTTGCTGAAGACTTCGTGTAGGTACTAGTTAGGTGCTTAAGTGTTGCTGATGATGTACTTTGTTTTTACAAACGAACTATTGAAGAACTAGAACCGTTCAGAAACTTGAAGAATTCAAAGACTGAAGACTAAAGAAGATTTCTGAAGATGGTATCTACAAAGGCACATGTTGCTTAGAAAGTGGAAATTTCAGCAACAGCTTGCATAAGTGAAAATCTATATGACAGAGTAGGTTGTGCTTGCTGAAACTGAGACTGACCGCTTGCTGAAATACATATGTGACCTCCTTGCTGAAAGTACTTGCATTTGCACTCCAACGTTCACATTTGAATTTCGTTCAAATGAACATTAAATGCAAAAGTAAGCATGCGAAGAACATGAAGACTAGAAGACAAATGAAGGACGCTGATGAAAGTACAAAAGCAAGATAGTGACATGTTAAGGAACAAAGCCTTAGAATTTGAAATCCAAACGGCTCCCTTGATTCACTATAAATAGAGGTCATCCGGCAAAGAGTTGAAGTGTGTCAACAACGTGATCAAACTCTCACTTGTGCTTAAACACTCATCTTCCTTACTCTTTACTGCCTATTGATCCGTTCCAAGGCTTAAAGCTTGAAACAAAAGCTACTTGTGAAGAAGTAGAACATTCACGGCTAAGAAATTAGTTAAGTGTTCTTTCTTTCGAACAAGAACAAGTCTTGACACCAGAAACAACTTAACTTGTTTACTGCAAAGTATTCAAAGTTTTGTTTCTTAGATAACTTGTTATAGCTGAATAAGTTATACTCAAGTCATCTCATCCCAAACCTCTCTAACTGATAAACACCCTTTTTCAGGCGTGAAATTCAGGGGGAATTAATCAAGCATAGTGTTGCTGATTATAAGTCCCAAGTTTGGTGCAGAACAAGGTTTCGTTCTCTAGTTAAGTTGGAAACGAAGCAAGTGTGCTTTGGTTTCTGAAGAATCGCTCTAGATAGGTGTTGTAAGGAACCTCAAACTTATCTTAGTGGATTCAGTCCTAGAAAGGAAAAAGTGGATTAGTTGAGACATTACGCCACTCTCAGATACCACTATAAAAAGTGTTTGTGTGATTTACATTACTGCATTTAGTTTTCAGCAAGCTTTTCTATCTATACACTGTCACTCTGCTCACTTGCTGAAACTAGCGCTTACTGATAAGCACTTATTGTATAAAGACTTCCGCACTCTTTTTTTAAGTACCCGTAAAACTCGTTACTGAAAAAGTAACTAGTACTTGCTGAGAAAGTTAAGTATCAGCAAACTCATTACTGAAAAGTAATAAGCCCTTGCTGAGAAAGTTTTTAAACGACAAAACTTTGAAAAGAAGATTCACCCCCCCCCCTCTAGTCTTTTCTTGTTGTTTAAAGGGACCAACAAGTGGTATCAAAGTTGGAGGTTCTTTAACCTTCAGCACTGAACCTAGATCCGCTTAGGTGCTTTCTGTAAATCACTCTCACTTGATCAGTTTGGTAGTCTTTTGCTAACAGGATGTCTTTAGGAGACGCTCCCTTGCTGAAGCTGGAAAACTATGAAAAATGGCGAAACAACATGATGCTACATCTTGAGGCCATTAGTGATGAAATGGTCACTGTCATAAATGATGGACCAATCAAGATCACTAAACTTGAGAGAAGCTTTCCTCACAAAACCACGGATCCCACTGGTTAGGAAACTGTCTTAGGAGAACCGGTTGACATCGTCATTCCAAAACCAAGAGAGGAATGGACTTCCGACGAAGCCAAGAGATTCCGTCTTGATGGCCAAGCAAGAAACATCATCATTCGATCAACTCCGGATACTATACAGTGCAAACTGTGGGGTGCCAAAACTGCTAAGGAAGCTTGGAAAATGGTTCAAGATCTTGGCGCTGGATCAGATATGGCGTGCAACACGTGTTGCTTGCCATCCATTTCAATAGTGCAAGTTCTTTGGTAGATGTCCATCACGGAGCGTAGTTTATGATAGTGTATATGTCCTAGAGACAACCTTTACTAAGGGCATGGTGCCCTTATAGAGGGCATATATGTACTATTACACAGGTCAACGTAATATAATATATGTTTGTTGCATTTTACTATTGAGTATCGCTTTCATATTTATATTACACCAGGCTGCAGCATGCCATATCTTTATTACTGTCTGTATTGATATTAAACACGTCCCCTCGGATAGATGACCGATCACACAGTTAGTGGGAGCTATGTGAGTTATCATCTATCCCAAACTCTCCCTAGTCGTGGTTCATCTCGGATGTGGGGGTCTGAATGAACCTGACAAGACTAGTATGCGTGGAGGTTATACTTGTTGGAGCAAGTGTGAGCCGATCCCACGGCCACGGAACGGATTGTTGGACAATCAAGGAACGTTCCCATAACTGCGCATAGTTGTTCGAAGAAGCTTTATCGAACAATGGAAGTACCCACCGGACACTCCCATCGATGTATACTCTACACCGACGTGTCTATGGGAACCGGTGAGTTGTCGAAGTGATGCCATTCGTCCTTTGTACTTGCAGGACTTTATCATCACATTTGTTGCCCCATATCCTTGGTGGACCCGTCGATGTCAGCTCTGAATAAGCAGCTGACCTAAGACACGATCCAGGATTATGGCTAAATACAAATGGGGGTGATAAGTGATTCTGTGAAGGATTCATCTCTCAAGTGTAGCACAGGAGAGCACTGCTCATAGTCTGCATAGTTGTGTTGGTAAAGTCACTGGCCAGTGCAAATGATATATTATGATGGTCATAAGTATATCTTAACCAAGCAACTCCCTGAGACGCCCGTGGATGTATTATTGGGATAGACACTTCATCGATCCTAGATACATTCGAGCAAGTCAGATGAAGGGACGTTACCATCGCCGCGTTGAGCGCGACAGGCTTCGCAACGAAAGGGTTAAGCTTTGAGAAACCTCTCAAACGTCCTCACGTATTAATATTGCAAATGGAACCGTATAGGAATTCCATGTTGCCTAGTCTAGGACTTGCTTAATACGGTGAGGCCCTATGGGTCACACTATGTGGTGATTCAGTCTATCAGAATATCCTTGAAGATGGAATCGCAATTAATTTGGAATTAATTGTGATTGATGGATTATAATTAATTTGGAATTAATTATAATATTTGGTAGCTCAATTAATGATTTGGAATTATTAATTGAATTGGCTAATTAATTGTATTTTATATAAATACAATTAAAGATTATATTTTTGGAAATATAATGGAGGTTTGATTAGAAAGGATATGCTAATTTAGAATTAACATATGCACTTTGGCAAAATTTACTTGGAGTTTGAATTGCCTTAGAACTATAAGTACTGTCCCTAGGGGCGCGCGCGCGCGCATGATGTATAAGGGGAAGGAGTTCGACTCCTTCCTCTATTAGAAGTCCAAGGGATAAGTTAGATTTTCCTAATTGAGTTTTAATTTGATTGGGAATGAATCTAGACTTGATATTGGTTTCCTTGTGCGATAAGAATTAGATTCTTATTCCTTTACGAAGTCTAATTGCTTATGCTTTAGGCTTCTATGGACTACTATATATAGTAGACTATTAGAGAGAGTTTTATACACAGTTATTCTACCCAGTTTTCTTAGAGAAAATAAAAACTCTCCCCTCCTCCTCTTAGCCTCACGCGCGCGCACCACCAATTGGAGGAATTGTCGCCCCGTCTTCTTGGTCACATAAAGAATATCCTAGCATTCTTCCGATAGGCTGTTCATCCGTGGATACCAAGGTTGAGGTTCTAGGAGCTGGAAACTAACTCTTATTGTCTTGCAGATATAAGGAGCATTGTAGATATCTTCAACTTCGACGAAGGAGAAGATACACCGGAATATTACGAAGACTTGGAAGCTGCTTTGGAAGTAAGGTTAGTCTTCTAATTGACATGTTTATATATATACGACATATGCATAATCATTTAACCTGTATGTTAAGAAATTTTTTGAAATTCCGCTGCGTACCCTAGGGGTAACTCTGACCGTATTTTCTTACAGTGGTATCAGAGCCAAGTTAATTGATTACGTATATACGTATATATATTGTATGATTTTGTAGATATGTGGATGCAATTGATTCTATGATAAATTCGATTTTCAAAAGTTTTGTTTTTATATAAATTTAGAATTTATATTTTTCAAAAAAAAATATATATATATATATATATTTTTTTTTTTTCGACCGTGCCGCCTGCGAGACGCAGGCGGCGGCGGAGCCTGCGGCAGCAGGCGCCCGGAGGCGCCTGCGTGCCGCGGGCGCCCGACGCCTGCGCCCGGTACCCGCGTCCCGCGGGCGCCGGGCTCCCTGGGCCGCGGGCACCGGGGGGACGGGACTGTCCCGTCCCACGTTTTCAAAAAAAAAAAAAAAATTATATATATTTTCGGGTTGGACCCAAAATCGAATTTTGAAAGTTTTGAGGATTGAATTTTATATTTGGAATATAAATATGATTTAATTGTAATTGTTTTAAACTAGAGGCGTTAAACTTAATCAGTATAAAGTTAAAGGGCTTATTTGTAATTTATCAATTTATTGTTTATTGCAAATTAGTCCTTCTACTTTTGAATTTTAGATTTAACACCTCCAAGGTTTTTAAAATTACAATTAAGTCCTTCGGGTTTTCGAAAATTACTACTTGGTCAATAGAATTTTCGAATATTCAATCTAGTCCAAATTTTCAATTATTTCATAGAGATTATAAGTATGGGATTATAATTTTCATAATGAAATTATGAAGTCATTTGTCATCCATATAGGCTACTACTTGTTTCATATGCTCAATATGCTATTGTTTGACAATGCATGTTTAAATACCATGCTTTTACATTCCGTTCGACCGCTATGCATGCGAGGGTGGGCGGCGCCCTCTTATATGTCGGACCGCATATTTATGTATGGGTAGGCGGCACCCATTATGTGCTTGACCGCGTTTAGAACTAGAATGGATAGGCGGCATCCATTACGTGTAGACCGTTCATGCATGATGGGTAGGCGGCGCCCTTATTTGTTTGTAGATGACTGATAACAACCCTCAAGATACAAGCCCCAACCAATATAAGTACAGAAATATATATATGTATGTATTTCTGAGATGCTTTCCATAGGGTACTTTAATTCTGAACTTTCATTGCGTTTTCTTGTATTGGCGACCTCGTCTTACATACTCGCAGTAATCGTCAGGTTAGAGTAAGCCTATGGTTATGACTTACTGCATATTGTATCTAGCGACCTCGATAGGTACAATATGTAGGGCATCGGGTTAAATTAGATTTAACAACCAAGAGTTGCGTGACGCAATTGGATAGTCTTACTAGTCCTACCGGTCATATTATGCTATGCGACCAGACCCCGTTGGAGTATGGCATAATATGGATTTGGATCTTGGCCACTACTGTAACTTGTTGGACATTACCCGTATGTTTGTTGTGGGGGCAAGCATATGTGAAAATAGTGGGAGCTAAACAGCTAAAGGACCTTGTTGTTTAGTTATGTTGACTGTGAAGAAGTAGAACATTCACGGCTAAGAAATTAGTTAAGTGTTCTTTCTTTCGAACAAGAACAAGTCTTGACACCAGAAACAACTTAACTTGTTTACTGCAAAGTATTCAAAGTTTTGTTTCTTAGATAACTTGTTATAGCTGAATAAGTTATACTCAAGTCATCTCATCCCAAACCTCTCTAACTGATAAACACCCTTTTTCAGGCGTGAAATTCAGGGGGAATTAATCAAGCATAGTGTTGCTGATTATAAGTCCCAAGTTTGGTGCAGAACAAGGTTTCGTTCTCTAGTTAAGTTGGAAACGAAGCAAGTGTGCTTTGGTTTCTGAAGAATCGCTCTAGATAGGTGTTGTAAGGAACCTCAAACTTATCTTAGTGGATTCAGTCCTAGAAAGGAAAAAGTGGATTAGCTGAGACATTACGCCACTCTCAGATACCACTATAAAAAGTGTTTGTGTGATTTACATTACTGCATTTAGTTTTCAGCAAGCTTTTCTATCTATACACTGTCACTCTGCTCACTTGCTGAAACTAGCGCTTACTGATAAGCACTTATTGTATAAAGACTTCCGCACTCTCTTTTTAAGTACCCGTAAAACTCGTTACTGAAAAAGTAACTAGTACTTGCTGAGAAAGTTAAGTATCAGCAAACTCATTACTGAAAAGTAATAAGCCCTTGCTGAGAAAGTTTTTAAACGACAAAACTTTGAAAAGAAGATTCACCCCCTCCCCCCTCTAGTCTTTTCTTGTTGTTTAAAGGGACCAACAAGTGGTATCAAAGCTGGAGGTTCTTTAACCTTCAGCACTGAACCTAGATCCGCTTAGGTGCTTTCTGTAAATCACTCTCACTTGATCAGTTTGGTAGTCTTTTGCTAACAGGATGTCTTTAGGAGACGCTCCCTTGCTGAAGCTGGAAAACTATGAAAAATGGCGAAACAACATGATGCTACATCTTGAGGCCATTAGTGATGAAATGGTCACTGTCATAAATGATGGACCTATCAAGATCACTAAACTTGAGAGAAGCTTTCCTCACAAAACCACGGATCCCACTGGTTAGGAAACTGTCTTAGGAGAACCGGTTGACATCGTCATTCCAAAACCAAGAGAGGAATGGACTTCCGACGAAGCCAAGAGATTCCGTCTTGATGGCCAAGCAAGAAACATCATCATTCGATCAACTCCGGATACTATACAGTGCAAACTGTGGGGTGCCAAAACTGCTAAGGAAGCTTGGAAAATGGTTCAAGATCTTGGCGCTGGATCTGATAAAACCAAGGAAAACAAACTCGAAGTGCTGAAGTTAAAGTTCCAGAACTTTAAACAAGGTACAAATGAGTCACTGGAAGACTTGGACTTCAGATTCACAACTCTAGTAAGTGAGATGGCTGCCTTAGGAGTTGGAAATCTTTACTCAGATTCTGAGAAGGTGAAAACCATTATCAGAAGTCTGAACCAAGAATTTCTACTATAATGAAGGAATGCCAAACATCACACCTACAACGTTGTTATATCATCTTGCTACTGTCAACTACGAGACAAATCAAAGAGAAAATGTGTTTGCTGAAAAATCACAAAATATTGCTCTTGCTGCAAAGCCGTCATCTTCTGAAAAGAAGAATGATAAACAGCCTGCTGATGAAAATGCTTTAGTTATTAAAAACATGAGAAATTCATCATTAAGGAACTTGAAAGGCGAAAAGCAAAAGAGAAGCTGAAAAAGCATCTTGGTAACAACTACCATAAATACAAGAATGAGGCTAGCTCGCTGAACAAGCAAGCTCGGCAAGAAAATTCCTCTGAAGAACCAGTAGTTGGAAATGATCTCTGCTTTTACTGCAAAAAGCCTGGACACTTCAAAGCAAATTGTCCTTTGCTGAAAGGTAAATCTGCGGAAAAGAAGAAGAAGTTCAAAACGGCTTTTATTGCTGATGAAAAGAAGCAGCTTCAGGCAAAAATCGATGCGTTGTGCATTGATACCGGCTCCGAAGACAGTGAGGTAGAAAGCTCAGACACTGAAGAAGAAGAAGCCACTCTTGACGTAGAGATCGGCAAGGAAGTTTGTGGAATAGCTATGGAAGCTTATCCAGATGTGTCAAACTATGAATTCTGCCTAATGGTCGGTCAGGTAAACAGTCCTACCTCCGAATCTGACTCAGAAAGTGAAGATGATATTGACCTTGATAGAATTCAAGGAGAAATCGAAAGGTTTGAGAAAGCTCTGAGCAAACAGCAAGAGAAATTACAGAATGCTGAAACTCTGACCAAGCAAACTACTGAAAAGTACGTATTGCTGAAAGAAGAGTCAGAAAAGAAAGATGCTGAAATATTGCATCTCAAGAAGTTGATTGTTGAAGCTAAAGAGAACAATTCTCAAATGGCAATAGAATTGGAAGAGTATCAGTCCTCCATTCTAAAGTTACTTGCTGAAATACAAGAAATGAAAAAGATGAAAATCAATTTCAAATCTTATGTTGATGCAAGTAATACGCTGACTGAACTAAACTCTTATCTGAGAGATCCATCCTAGAAAGAAGGTTTAGGTGCAACATATGAAGGTGATGACGTAATAATCTTGTGTAAAGACAAATCACCAATTACATTTCTACGCGCAACCGAGAGTGGTCAACCAAAACTCTATCAGATTGGTCAATCTAAGGTTCTTGAAAAATGCAATCAAGTACCTACGACCGTAAAGCCCGCTGTTGCTACTCAAAGTAACAAGACTTTAAACGGAAAACAGGTTGCTGAAAAGCAAACTGTTAAGAAAAAAGATGCTGTAAATCATTCCGCCAAACAAGTTGCTGAAAAGCAATTTGTTAAGTCAAAAGGCAAAATTACTAAAAGTAATAAGAAGACCTTTGCTGACAAACCTGAATCAAGTAAGGTTGCTGAGACAAAAGCTCAGCATTCTCCGAAAAGTGGACTCGGTTTCAAAACCAAGCAAAGTCAACTTTTTCATAAGTATAAGCAAAGTCAGCAAAGATACTGAGATGAATAAAACCAAGCCTAAGAGTACTGACAAAACTCAAAATGCTAGGGCTAGAAGGAACCTTGCCAGAAAATAACTTACTGAAAAGTATGTTCAACAAAAAGGTCAACCGAGCAAGACACCACATCAAAAAGTGGATTTGATCAGCACGAATGAAAAGTCTTTCGGCTCAAAACCTCCTAGTTCCTCAGCAAGTAGAAAACAAGTCAAAGTTGAAAAACTTAAGACTTGGGTTTCCACTGGACGCATTCTTGAACATGTTAATGGACATCCAATATTGGATAATTAACTTGTTTTCTCTTGATTGTGCAGACTTCAGCCACGGAGACAAACAATGCAATCTGGCACTTTGACAGTGGTTGTGGAAAGCACATGACGGGCAACAACAATAACCTTATAACCTATAGACGGTGGTCTAAAGGTCCGACAATAAGGTTTGCTGGTGGAGGCTTTGGTTCTACAAAAGGTTGTGGTGACGTGAAGTTAGGATGCATTACCATTTCGGGAGTTCTTTATGTCATAAATCTTAAGTTTAACCTTTTCAGTATTAGTAAACTCGCTGATAAAGGATACTTCATAAAAATCAAAAGTGATGAATGTAAACTTATAGACTTTGAGACAAAGAAGGTTATTATGGTTGCTAGAAGATCAGGAGGTTTGTACACTGTAGATTGGTCTTCAGCAATCTTTGAAAAATGCCTTGTCTCAGATCATGATTGCCTTGCTGGAAAAGCATGGTTATGGCATAAACGAACAAGTCACCTAAACTTCAAGACGCTGAATAAGTTGTCTAAAAAGGCACTTGTAGTTGGATTACCTAAGGTTACTTTCAAGAAGGATGGTGTTTGCAATGCATGTCAGCAAGGAATGAAAACCAAATCTTCTTTTAAGAACAAGGCAGTACCGCCAACTACAAAACCTTTACAACTCTTGCACATGGATTTGTTTGAATCTTCTTCAACAAGCTATGCTGGTAAGAAGTATAGTCTGGTGGTGGTAGATGACTATTCAAGATTCACTAGGGTAGTATTTATCAAGCACAAGTCTGAAACAAGGACTGAAATACCTAACTTGTTGAATAAGCTTGAAGTCATGAAAAATGACAAGGTAAAAGACATAATAACAGACCATGGTACTGAGTTTGTGAACCAGTACATAACTGAGTATCGCACTTCAAAAGGCATACAACATCAGTAATCCTAAGTAAGGACACCACAACAAAATGGTGTTGCTGAAAGGAAGAATCGCACCCTAAAGGAAGCTGCAAGAACAATGCTTGCTGACACTGAAATAAGTGAAGCTTACTGGGTTGAAGCGATTAATACAGCCTGCTATACTCAAAACAGATGTCTGATTACTAAGGAATACAACAAAACTCCTTATGAGTTATTTGTTGGAAGACCTCCTAACATCACCCATCTAAGAGTATTTGGTTGTAAGTGTTTTGTTCTTAACAATGGTAGAGAATACCTAAGAACATTTCAACCAAAGGCATATGAAGCGATATTTCTTGGTTACTCCTTGCATAGTAAAGCTTATAGAGTTTACAACAAAAAGGCACAAAAGATTGAAGAATCAGTGCATGTTGTATTCTATGAAAATTCACAAGGAGTGCCTCCTGAAGAAGAAATATCAGATTGTATGAAGAAGCTACTCATACACGAGAAAAGAACTAAATCTGATGCTAGGCAAGTAAAGTCAATTGAACTAAATGATGATTCTGACAATGACTCTCCTCCCCCGAGTCATGACAAGATAAATATAGTTCATGACAAAGAAATTCCAGCAAAAGACGCAGTTGCTCCGGATGTTGCTGAAACTATGCAACTTCATGTGCCTGCTGACGAGTTACCACAATCTAGCAATGCTGAACAAGCAGTTGCTGATGAACCAATCTCAGCAGAGACACAACAAAATACCAGTAGTACTGAGCAAGTACATACTGAAGAGTCACATGCTGATGAACAAACTTATCCTGATCCAAAGAGCAGAAGACCTGTTAATAAATGGATTAGAGATCATCCCTCTACGGATATGATTGGTGATATTGACAAACGCCAAGTGACTAGATCCAAATTATCTGCTACTCATGGACTTGCTGAAGAAGCAAATGTCGTACAAGTAGAAGCTTTGATCTCTTGCTTTGTTTCAGAAATTGAACCCAAGTCCATAGAAGAAGCTTTAAAGCATTCTAAATGGATCAAGGCAATGCAAGAAGAACTGGATCAATTTGAAAGGAACAAAGTCTGGAAACTTGTACCCCTTGCTGAAGGCAAGAAGGCAATTGGTACAAAGTGGGTGTTCAGAAACAAGTTGAGTGAGTCTGGAGAAGTAACAAGGAACAAAGCACGTTTAGTTGCTCAAGGTTACTGTCAGACTGAAGGATTGGACTATGATGAGTCTTATGCACCAATTGCAAGATTGGATGCAATTAGACTTTTCTTGGCCTTTGATGCTCACAATGACTTCATTGTTTATCAAGTGGATGTTAAAAGTGCATTCCTAAATGGTGAACTTGCTGAAGAAGTCTACTTAGAACAACCCCCTGGCTTTGAACTTCCCTCAGAAAACAAGATGGTATACAAGCTTCAGCAAGCTGTATATGGTCTAAAGCAAGCACCAAGAGCTTGGTATGATACCTTAGCTAAGTTCTTGCTGGATAATGGTTTCAAGAAAGGTGAAGTTGACAAAACCTTATTTACCATGAACCATGATGGTAAAATACTCTTAGTCCAGATTTATGTGGATGACATAATATTTGGATCTAAGGACAAGCAACTTTGTGATGATTTTGCCAAACTCATGACAAACAAGTTTGAAAGTAGTATGATGGGTAAATTGACTTATTTCCTGGGATTGCAAGTCAAGCAACTCAAAGATGGAATATTCATAAATAAATCAAAGTATGCAAAGGAAATGCTCATAAAGTTTAGGATCAAAGAGGAAGAAAAACCTGAAAAGATCCTTATGAGTGTTGGTACCAAATTGGGATATACTAAAGAAGATAAGTGTGTTGAAGAACACAAGTATAGGAAGCTCATTGGTTCCTTGTTGTATTTAACAGCAAGTAGACCTGACATTCAGTATGCTGTTTGTGTGTGTGCAAGATTCCAATCTGATCCAAGAGAATCACACTACAAAAAGGCAGTTAAGATACTGAAATATGTCAAAGGTACAGTCAATGTTGGATTATGGTATCGTAAAGATTATGGACTAGAATTGGTTGGTTATTCTGATGCTGATCATGGAGGATCAACTCTTGATAGAAAAAGTACTTCTGGAACTTGTCAGTTTCTAGGTACTAGATTAATATCATGGTCCAGCAAGAAGCAAACCTGTGTTGCCAATTCATCTACTGAATCTGAGTACATTGCGGCTGGTTGTTTGATGAATGTGTATTTTACACTTTCATTTGAGTCTTTTTCACCTATTTTAGCTATCCTCGAGGATTTCCGGGCAATTATATTGAAGTTGACAAGGAATTGGTGTTCCAGAAGCCTATTTGGAGTATCTGAAGGTTTCCGGATAGGATTTGGAGTCTAGGGGTCGAATCTGGAGGTTAGAAGGCCACTGGAAGTCAGAAACCGAGTCCGAAAAGAGGAAGAAAACCAAAAACCCGTCGAAAACGCGGAATTCCACGAGATTTTCTCTGGGGCGAACCGCCCCACACTATTTCGAGGCCTATATATAGTTGCTCAGTTTTCTCTGAAAATCATACTTTTCAAGACCTACTTTCCCACCTTTCTCTGTAGTTTTAGGTTGGGACTTCCCAGAGCCTGTTCTGGGGGTTCGTAGCTTAGGGAACTCTTTTTCATAGCAGTTTGGAGCTTGTAGGATCGCAATTCTTCGGAGATTGACAACCTTCGGTAACATTGTATCTTACAGTTTATTCTACTTATTCTTATTTATCTTTCAACATGTTTTCTTCTATGATTTCTGTTGATTGCATGCCTATTATGAGTAGCTAAACTTATCGTTGGTGGTAGTATGTGAATTCTTAGCAAAGGGAAGATAATCATGCTAATGGCTATATCGCGCATTATACTCCGTGTTATTGCTTTATTTCGTTGATCAGGCTCAGCCTAAATTCTCGTATGTTGTATTAATTATTATGCACAATTGGACCCTCGTCGACCTGTACGCGAGTTTATCTTCGTAGTGTTGAATTATTACGGAACACAATAGCACAATAGTGATTGACTTGTCAGTACCTTTATCTTCGTAGTGCTTAATAATTGCAACAGGACATTAGATTGATCAAAGATCTCCATGCAAGACCGAGGAATTTATGCATGATTATCGACCCGTTATGCTTTGAAGGATCATACTATCACCAATCTCCATTATCTGTTAGAAAAACCCCTTGCTATTACGTCTGCTGTTTTTATATTCTAAATTAGATTTGATAAAGCTAGTTATAGTCCTGAGAGAACGACACTCGAGTCATTCAACTGCTACACTACGATTTTCGTTGTAATTGTGGATTGCCTTTGGCTAAATAATAAATATTATTTGATTGAATTCGGAACCGACAAATCCGCGTTCATCATTGTTGCACAACTCAAATCCTATGGATTCAGCAACAATTAAGAGATTATGGTATTTCTGTAAAGAAAACACCAATCTTTTGTGATAATACAAGTGTTATTGCTATCACGCAAAATCCTAAGTTTCATTCAAGGACAACACACATTGATATTAGACATCTTTCATTAGAGATCATGTGGAAAAAGGAGACATTGAGGTTGTGAAAGTAGGTACTGATGATCAACTTGCTTACATCTTTACCAAGCCCCTACCAGATAATAGATTCGCAATGCTAAGGTATAACCTTGGATTGATTGAACTACCTCAATAGTAAGGGATACAATTGGCAGATTGCTGAAACAGGCATTCAGTAAGTCAAAGTATGCTTACATGTATAAAGCTCCTTCCACCGATTTCCTCTAATAGAAATGATAGTTCACTACATGATTGCTGAAACAGGCATTCAGCAAGTAATTCCTTCAAAACGGGTACTTGTTAGGAAACTTGATCACTTGCTGAGACGGGCACTCAGTAAGATAAAAACTTTAAGGATTGCTGAAACGGGCATTTAGACAATCAAAGATACTGAAACAGGTATTCAAGTATCAAAGGAAAAACCTGAGACGGGAACTCAGCAAAGAGCAAGAACACTTCTCGGATTTTACCAAAGGATATCTCAATATAAAAAGAATTTGCTGAGACGGGAACTCATAAATGCCTTTTAACTTAAAGAAGTATGAGATATTTGATTAAGGGGGAACTTTCAGCAAATACAAGGCTTGTTACCTAAAAAGGTAAGTGTCGAAGTCAAATTTTCCAAAATCGCTGAAAAGATTCTCATTTACTTCAGCATGCATTTAGCGCTGTGGTAAAAAGGATCAAATCCCGTGAATCAAGGTAAAATCAATTTGTGACGTTAATCGTGGCACAGATAAACTCGCTGTTAATCATGACATGAAATACAATCGTGGCCATTGATTTAAAGTAGTTTTTGATCTAACGGTTAATATCACAAAGAGAAAGTGTGCTCTGACGGTTTTTGTTAGTGGACCACTACGCATTTAATGCAAGGGCTCCAGTAACGCAGTTGAATATCTGTTTTACCCTTGCTGAGAACTCAAAACCGTTGAGCTTCTTGCACAACAGAGATACTATATAAACAAAGAGTTAGAGAAAGACAAAATTCTTTAACTCACATTTCCTTTCTCTGCAAATTTTTATAGCCTGTGCCCTGAATTCACTGTACCTCCGTTCAAAAAGCAAGTTAATCTTTTTCGTACATTTCTCCCGCTATATAAGAAATGGCTCCAAAGAGACAGTCCTCCAAGACCTCAAAATCGTCCAAAGCTGATAGTGCTGGGAAAAGCACTACTCCGGTTGAAATTCCGGCAACCAACACAGTGAAAATTGTGTTGAAAAACGACAGCATAACTTGACACTTCAAAGTGTGCACAGATGATGCAGTGGGGCGGATTCGCCATGGAGAAGTACATAAGATACTTTTATGAACAAGAACTAGATGAGAAAAATGAAGAGGCGCTAAATTTTATAAATTAACAAGGAGGTCCATAGGAATTTAGAATTTTAAGGACATTGTAAAGGAGGAACGTTTGCTGAAGACTTAGTCTAGGTACTAGTTAGGTGCATTAGTGTTGCTGATGATGTACTTTGTTTTTACAAACGAACTATTGAAGCACTAGAACCGTTCAGAAACTTGAAGAATTCAAAGACTGAAGACTAAAGAAGATTTCTGAAGATGGTATCTACAAAGGCACATGTTGCTCAGAAAGTGGAAATTTCAGCAACAACTTGCATAAGTGAAAATCTATATGATGAACGCGGATTTGTCGGTTCCGAATTCAGTCAAATTATATTTGTTATTTTGCCAAAGGCAATCCACAACTACAACGAAAACCGTAGTGTAGCAGCAGAATGACTCGAGTGTCGTTCTCTCAGGACTATAACTAGCTTTATCTATTTAACAAGAGAATATAAACAGCAGACAGATAGCAAGGGGTTTTTCTAACATATAATGGAGATTGGTGATAGTATGATCCTTCAAAGCATAACGGGTCGATAATCATGCATAAATTCCTCGGTCTTGCATGGAGATCTTTGATCAATCTAATGTCCTGTTGCAATTATTAAGCACTACGAAGATAATGGGTCTGACAAGTCAATCACTATTGTCCTAATGTGTTCCGTAATTATTCAACACTACGAAGATAAACTCGCAGTTCAGATGAAGAGTAAAGACCTCCCCCATTTCTCCTTTGTTCTAAGATAGGAGGTATGCTTCCAAATACAGGTCGACGAGGGTCCAATTGTGCATAATAATTAATACAACATACGAGAATTTAGGTTGAGCCTGATCAACGAAATAAAGCAATAACACGGAGTATAATGCGCGATATAGCCATTAGCATGATTATCTTCCCTTCGCTAAGAATTCACATACTACCACCAACGATAAGTTTAGCTACTCATAATAGACATGCAATCAACAGAAATCATAGAAGAAAACATGTTGAAAGATAAATAAGAATAAGTAGAATAAACTGTAAGATACAAAGTTACCGAAGGTTGTCAATCTCCGGAGAATTGCGATCCTACAAGCTCCAATATGCTATGAAAAAGTGTCCCCTAAGCTACGAACCCCCAGAACTGGCTCTGGGAAGTCACTACCTAAAACTACAGAGAGAGGTGAGAAAGTAGGTCTGGAAAAGTATGATTTTCGGAGAAAACTGAGCAACTATATATAGGCCTCGAAATACTGTGGGGCGGTTCGCCCCACACACCGGGCAGTTCGCCCGGTGTGGGGCGGTTCGCCCCAGAGAATTTCTCGCGGAATTCCGTGTTTCCGACGCGTTTTTGGATTTCTTCCCCTTTTCGGACTCGATTTCTGACTTCTAGTGGCCTTCTAACCTCCAGATTCGACCCCTAGACTCCAAATACTATCCGGAAACCTTCAGATACTCCAAATAGGCTTCTGGAACACCAATTCCTTGTCAACTTCAATATAATTGCCCGGAAATCCTCGATTTTCAACCAAAACCTGTAAAATAAAATCTAAAGGGAAACGTGACACTATTCTAATAAAATGCACTAAAATATAGCTAAATTAACATAGAGGATAGCTAAAATAGGTGAAAAAGACTCAAATGAAAGTGTAAAATACACATTCACCAAACTCTCCAAACCGAACCTTTGCTTGTCCTCAAGCAACTAAGCTAGACTCTAATGCAAAAAACATGCAAGACACAAAATGGAGTCTCATGCCAAATAAAATGAACTAATCTACTGAATTTTCCAAAAAACATATGAACAAAAATCATATAAATCAAAGCATGAATATAGGTTGAAGAATACCTCGATTGACTTATACACATCCACATAAGCACTTATGTCAAGACAAGATAGTCTCTCGTAACATTCTCTACCTGGACCTAGTCAGTGACGACGTAATGAAGCATGCTAAGATACGAATGGTTGCCCCGTGCCTATGAAACTGAGGACTTATTGTTGTTCCACCATGTTAAGGCTTTTCCTCAAAAGAGGTCGAACCACTACTGGCTCTCATCAAACGAAGGAGGGTTCCCTATAAAAGATAACACTCCCCTATTCTACCCATCTCTCAAGTAAAGTCTTAAGCTATTCACCACTTCCTGAACGGCAGGGCGAGGGTGGTCTAGAACAGATGACACTCAAGACAAAAAAGATAGAAAATTACAACACGATAACGAACAATACAAAAATGGAAAAGACTCAACACTTTGATAACTGCTATTTGGCTTTCTTTTTTGGACCCTTCTTTGCTTTTTTGGGGTCTTTTCTTTTTTTTTTCTTTTAGTTCTTTCCAGATTCTTTTTTTCTTTTTCTTTTTTTTCTTTTTTTTTGGAATTTTTTATTTCTTTCTTTTTTTTCGATTTTTCTAGCCAGCAGTAGCATAACAAAAAGAGAAACAAAATGACTCACACGACTTCCCCAAACCTATTCGAAGGAATAGGTTGGAGTACAAAATTCACGGAAAAGGAAAAATAGACTCACGATACGAAAATGAAAAACAGAAACAAGTCTATGATGGCGTAACCCCCTCCCCAAACCTATTCGGAAGAATAGGTTATAAACAAAGGATCACACAACCTCACATTACCTCCTTCCTAGGCATTTAGCAACCTCAAAGCATGGTGAAGACTTGTTGCCTGTTAGGTACATAATTACTCGGAAAACAACCATAAGATCCTAACATGCATCATCCTATTATAACGGCCTTCGTGAACCGCAGTAGAGAAAACACCACTAAGTGATGTCGAGACTACCATGCTTAACTAAGTGCAATACATAAATGTGACAAGCCAGGCGAGCAAAACCTCAAACTAATTCATAGAGATGAAGCATACGATTAATGGCATAGTTGGTTGATCTACCCAATAAAAAAAAGTTCAAAAAATTCGACAATAAACTCCATATAAAACATCCAAGACTATCCTAGGATGAATGTAGTGAATGCAACCTAAAAAATCTAAGAAAGCGGTAAACGTGCAAATGCAAATGGATAAAGCATGCGAGGTACTATACTCATCCTACCAATACCAAGCTCAAAACTAACAACATCAGATCACTTAAATCCCATCCCCCCTCATGAAATTAACGCTAGTCCCTAGCAGTAAGAAAATGAGGAAATAAGATGTGATACTAGATGTTACCCCATGGTTTGGCCTCGGTCGGCTGAGTATGCTGCTTATGAGTTATTGGGCCTGCTCTGGGAGCTTTATAGGGTGTCATCAAGTCTTCTGGTAGGCGTGGTAGTTTCAATCATAGGTCGGATATGAACAACTCCTCCATTAGTATCATCATTGCCCGTATGGCCTTCATTGTCACTACTTTCACACACATCCTCACCAGTAGAGTTGTAGTGTCGAGTAGAATTCTCAAGATTAGCCGCCGCTGTTATGGAATCCTCCATCCTGTAGCCCTCCAATAGGATGTGAACTGTTGGAGGGGAAATGGCAGTGGTATCAGGACCTCCCCCTCCAACGTTTTACACCACGAGAAGGTTACAGTAAGCTGCTCGGATACTCAGAAGTCTTCTACCATCTTTTCCAATGTCGACCACATTCTCTACAGTTGATCCGACCGATGTCTATATGATGCTCCCTTTAGAGGCAGGCAAGGGGCACCCCAACAAGGTGCTGGGTACCCATGTCATTATGTATTGGAACCAAGCTAGCGCTTCGGAACCTTCTAGCAACTGCCAACTCATGATTGAATTCGTCGCGGCGAGAACGTCCGGTGCCTTCCAGTTCACTCGAACTTTGCATTCCTTGTGATGGATTGCTGACGTAATAATGGTTTATGTCCCTTCGGTGGTGCATGAATAGGCATAGGAGTCCTTACTCCAGGTGTACTCTAGCTCCTCCTCTTGGGTAGTCCACGACGTTATTGCAAAACCCCTTGGCTCGAACGCACATCTAACGAGGTCACCCTTCTTGACATGGTAGTGATCGTTCCCCCTCCAATTCTTCACAACAATCATACGGGAATGCTCGTTTCCCTTGGTATGGTTCCTACAAACAACAGTTAGTACCTCGTATGACACAAAACTGACTCATGCATATGCTAGTGTAAGAGCGAAACACACAAGTGATAAAATCAACAATCGAGCTCCCCAAACCGTAATGTCTAGCCTAGCTTCTTCATCATGCAACATACCAATGTAACTACTACATGCAATACATCACATTATGCTCTTACTAGACAACCAATATCCTAGATAACAAGGCTCAATTCTTACCATAGTAGTGCAAAATTCTACCGTCATAAATCCTCATACTCAACAATTAAGCATTCTATCGTCAAATCCACCAACATTCCATCAATAAACACAATCATATGCAAGAAATCAAAGATAAAGACATATTGCATAACAAGATATATCATCTAGTAGAAAAATTCCCAAATCAACAATCCAAGCAAAATTGAGCATGCAATTGATAGTAATTAACACTTCTAATCATACAAACACCATACCCATGCATCAAATAAGCATAATTGAAGCTCAAATTAAAAAACCCCCAAATTCGAAAATTAGGATTCTTAGGATGATACCTCAGATCTGGAAATCTAACGCATTAGGACGAAATCTGTTCAGATGGGATGATAGATCATGTAATAGGCTTCTATTTAAGCTAAAGAACAATAAATTTGGTCAAGAAATGAAGAAGTTATGAAGATTTGAAGATGAAATCGCGATTTTCGGTTTTTGGGGAGGAGGAATGATGAAATATGAAGAAAATGAGGTAAAGGGGAAGAAATCCGTGTTTTTGAACTTCTGGAGCTGTGGGGCGGTTCGCCCCTGGTGTGGGGCGGTTCGCCCCACACGGGGCGATTCGCCCCCCACGTGGGGCGGTTCGCCCCGTGCTCCCTGATGCGGGGAGACGGTTCCTGTCGTCAGAAAATGCGGTTTTAATCCCCGAAACCAATTTTTTCAAAAAACCACTCGAAAAATATCACTCAAACATAAGCATATACGACATAGATATGAACAAATTCGCATACGAGAAGCAAATAGTTCAAGAATGAATGCATGCAGAAAAGCAGTAAAGAAACCGATAAAAATTCCGGGTTGCCTTCCGGATAGCGTCATTGTTTAATGTCTTTGACTCGACTCCTGTCTGCGCCTATCTCTTCTTTTTGCGGGTACTAGGCTTCCCCTTCATTGATCTCCTGTCCATGCCACGAACCTGTGAATAAGAAAGAATATAGGCTGCAAGACCACAATAGTGAGTAGTGAAAGAAATATCGGGCGGATCAGGCGGATCAGATATGGCGTGCAACACGTGTTGCTTGCCATCCATTTCAATAGTGAAAGTTCTTTGGTAGATGTCCATCACGGAGCGTAGTTTATGATAGTGTATATGTCCTAGAGACAACCTTTACTAAGGGCATGGTGCCCTTATAGAGGGCATATATGTACTATTACACAGGTCAACGTAATATAATATATGTTTGTTGCATTTTACTATTGAGTATCGCTTTCATATTTATATTACACCAGGCTGCAGCATGCCATATCTTTATTACTGTCTGTATTGATATTAAACATGTCCCCTCGGATAGATGACCGATCACACAGTTAGTGGGAGCTATGTGAGTTATCATCTATCCCAAACTCTCCCTAGTCGTGGTTCATCTCGGATGTGGGGGTCTGAATGAACCTGACAAGACTAGTATGCGTGGAGGTTATACTTGTTGGATCAAGTGTGAGCCGATCCCACGGCCACGGAACGGATTGTTGGACAATCAAGGAACGTTCCCATAACTGCGCATAGTTGTTCGAAGAAGCTTTATCGAACAATGGAAGTACCCACCGGACACTCCCATCGATGTATACTCTACACCGACGTGTCTATGGGAACCGGTGAGTTGTCGAAGTGATGCCATTCGTCCTTTGTACTTGCAGGACTTTATCATCACATTTGTTGCCCCATATCCTTGGTGGACCCGTCGATGTCAGCTCTGAATAAGCAGCTGACCTAAGACAC
The DNA here is from genome assembly GCA_028274465.1 of Plantago ovata. Taxonomy (NCBI): domain Eukaryota; kingdom Viridiplantae; phylum Streptophyta; class Magnoliopsida; order Lamiales; family Plantaginaceae; genus Plantago; species Plantago ovata. The sequence goes on along the minus strand of CM051457.1, from coordinate 70,804,768 downwards.
GATCCAGGATTATGGCTAAATACAAATGGGGGTGATAAGTGATTCTGTGAAGGATTCATCTCTCAAGTGTAGCACAGGAGAGCACTGCTCATAGTCTGCATAGTTGTGTTGGTAAAGTCACTGGCCAGTGCAAATGATATATTATGATGGTCATAAGTATATCTTAACCAAGCAACTCCCTGAGACGCCCGTGGATGTATTATTGGGATAGACACTTCATCGATCCTAGATACATTCGAGCAAGTCAGATGAAGGGACGTTACCATCGCCGCGTTGAGCGCGACAGGCTTCGCAACGAAAGGGTTAAGCTTTGAGAAACCTCTCAAACGTCCTCACGTATTAATATTGCAAATGGAACCGTATAGGAATTCCATGTTGCCTAGTCTAGGACTTGCTTAATACGGTGAGGCCCTATGGGTCACACTATGTGGTGATTCAGTCTATCAGAATATCCTTGAAGATGGAATCGCAATTAATTTGGAATTAATTGTGATTGATGGATTATAATTAATTTGGAATTAATTATAATATTTGGTAGCTCAATTAATGATTTGGAATTATTAATTGAATTGGCTAATTAATTGTATTTTATATAAATACAATTAAAGATTATATTTTTGGAAATATAATGGAGGTTTGATTAGAAAGGATATGCTAATTTAGAATTAACATATGCACTTTGGCAAAATTTACTTGGAGTTTGAATTGCCTTAGAACTATAAGTGGGTCCAAAAATTGGGACCCACCTACTGTCCCTAGGGGCGCGCGCGCGCGCATGATGTATAAGGGGAAGGAGTTCGACTCCTTCCTCTATTAGAAGTCCAAGGGATAAGTTAGATTTTCCTAATTGAGTTTTAATTTGATTGGGAATGAATCTAGACTTGATATTGGTTTCCTTGTGCGATAAGAATTAGATTCTTATTCCTTTACGAAGTCTAATTGCTTATGCTTTAGGCTTCTATGGACTACTATATATAGTAGACTATTAGAGAGAGTTTTATACACAGTTTTCAACACAGTTATTCTACCCAGTTTTCTTAGAGAAAATAAAAACTCTCCCCTCCTCCTCTTAGCCTCACGCGCGCGCACCACCAATTGGAGGAATTGCCGCCCCGTCTTCTTGGTCACATAAAGAATATCCTAGCATTCTTCCGATAGGCTGTTCATCCGTGGATACCAAGGTTGAGGTTCTAGGAGCTGGAAACTAACTCTTATTGTCTTGCAGATATAAGGAGCATTGTAGATATCTTCAACTTCGACGAAGGAGAAGATACACCGGAATATTACGAAGACTTGGAAGCTGCTTTGGAAGTAAGGTTAGTCTTCTAATTGACGTGTTTATATATATACGACATATGCATAATCAATTAACCTGTATGTTAAGAAATTTTTTGAAATTCCGCTGCGTACCCTAGGGGTAACTCTGACCGTATTTTCTTACAGTGGTATCAGAGCCAAGTTAATTGATTACGTATATACGTATATATATTGTATGATTTTGTAGATATGTGGATGCAATTGATTCTATGATAAATTCGATTTTCAAAAGTTTTATTTTTATATAAATTTAGAATTTATATTTTTCAAAAAAAAAAATTATATATATATATATATATATTTTTTTCGACCGTGCCGCCTGCGAGACGCAGGCGGCGGCGGAGCCTGCGGCAGCAGGCGCCCGGAGGCGCCTGCGTGCCGCGGGCGCCCGACGCCTGCGCCCGGTACCCGCGTCCCGCGGGCGCCGGGCTCCCTGGGCCGCGGGCACCGGGGGGACGGGACTGTCCCGTCCCACGTTTTCAAAAAAAAAAAAAAAATTATATATATTTTCGGGTTGGACCCAAAATCGAATTTTGAAAGTTTTGAGGATTGAATTTTATATTTGGAATATAAATATGATTTAATTGTAATTGTTTTAAACTAGAGGCGTTAAACTTAATCAGTATAAAGTTAAAGGGCTTATTTGTAATTTATCAATTTATTGTTTATTGCAAATTAGTCCTTCTACTTTTGAATTTTAGATTTAACACCTCCAAGGTTTTTAAAATTACAATTAAGTCCTTCGGGTTTTCGAAAATTACTACTTGGTCAATAGAATTTTCGAATATTCAATCTAGTCCAAATTTTAAATTATTTCATAGAGATTATAAGTATGGGATTATAATTTTCATAATGAAATTATGAAGTCATTTGTCATCCATATAGGCTACTACTTGTTTCATATGCTCAATATGCTATTGTTTGACAATGCATGTTTAAATACCATGCTTTTACATTCCGTTCGACCGCTATGCATGCGAGGGTAGGCGGCGCCCTCTTATATGTCGGACCGCATATTTATGTATGGGTAGGCGGCACCCATTATGTGCTTGACCGCGTTTAGAACTAGAATGGATAGGCGGCATCCATTACGTGTAGACCGTTCATGCATGATGGGTAGGCGGCGCCCTTATTTGTTTGTAGATGACTGATAACAACCCTCAAGATACAAGCCCCAACCAATATAAGTACAGAAATATATATATGTATGTATTTCTGAGATGCTTTCCATAGGGTACTTTAATTCTGAACTTTCATTGCGTTTTCTTGTATTGGCGACCTCGTCTTACATACTCGCAGTAATCGTCAGATTAGAGTAAGCCTATGGTTATGACTTACTGCATATTGTATCTAGCGACCTCGATAGGTACAATATGTAGGGCATCGGGTTAAATTAGATTTAACAACCAAGAGTTGCGTGACGCAATTGGATAGTCTTACTAGTCCTACCGGTCATATTATGCTATGCGACCAGCCCCCGTTGGAGTATGGCATAATATGGATTTGGATCTTGGCCACTACTGTAACTTGTTGGACATTACCCGTATGTTTGTTGTGGGGGCAAGCATATGTGAAAATAGTGGGAGCTAAACAGCTAAAGGACCTTGTTGTTTAGTTATGTTGACTGTGTATTTAGAAATGATATTTCAATAGTTGATTTATTGTTTTCGTTCTATATTATTTCTCCTTAGGATATTAGATATGGCGAGTATCTCGCTCCGTGCTGTCTTGGAGAAGCAAATTTTAACCGGACCAAACTTCCTAGATTGGATCAGGAATATACGTTTGGTGCTGAGGTACGAAAAGATTGAGTACGTCTTGGACGAGGTCATTCCCGTGTGCCCCGAAAATCAGACTGCCGATCAGGTTGCTGCTTGGAATCAAGCCAACAAGGCAAGGTCTGATAAGCATCTTGAGGATGCTAGATCCGCGCAGTGTATTATGCTGGCGGCCATGAGCAATGAGCTGAAGAGGCAACATGAAAGCATGTTGTCGTATGAGATGTTAAAACATCTTGAGTCGCTCTTCAAGACGACAGCTAGAAGTGTTGAATTTGATTTGATCAAAGACATACACAGATGCAAGCTCAGTGAAGGAGGGAACATGTCTGAGCATGTTCTCAAAATGATTTGTCTCTTTGAAAAGCTTGCCGATGTCGGCGTTAAGCTAGAGAACAAGATCATGGTGATCTTTGTCCTTCAATCATTGCCGAGTTCGTATTCGCAGTTCATCATTAATTACACGATGAATGCGAAGGACGTAACACTGCCTGAACTTCATAATCTGCTGAAGACATATGATCAAACTCTTCCTAAGAAGGAAAAGTCGATCATGCTTGTTGGGCAACCGTCTAACTCAAACCCGAAAAGCAAAGGTGCTAAGGGTAAGGGAAAGTCGGGAGCCAAGGCTAACACTTGGAGTGATAAGACAAAGCGTTCGAACCAGAAAAGGAAGTTCAAGAGAAGAGGAACGGTGCGCACAGATGAATGTCTTTTCTGTAAGCAGAAAGGACATTGGAAGAAAGATTGCCCTAAGCTTAGGGCAAATCAAGCCAAGAAGTCATCAGCTTCTGGCTCAGGTATGTTTGTTATTGAAATGAACATGACTACTTTTGACTCCAATGGTTGGGTATTAGATACAGCCTGTGGCTCACACATTTGTAATAATGTGCAGGGGCTAATTGATCACAGGCTAGTCAAGCAAGGTGAAATCGACTTGCATGTTGGGAACGACAATCGAGTTGAAGCCAAACGCGTTGGACGCATCAAGATAGATTTACCTTCGGGACAATGTTTAGAACTTGATAATGTTTATTTTGTTCCATCCATTGTCAGAAATATTATTTCCATTCCATTGTTAGACAATATGGGTTTTTCCTTTCGATTTGCGAATAATACTTGTTATTTTTCATTAAATGATCAGTATTATGGAAAGGCTCGCTTGGTGAATGGTTTATATATTTTGCAAAGTAGTCTACCTTTGTTTCAAATACATAACAAACAACCGTCTTCAAGTAAGAAGAATAATCCATCTTATCTATGGCATTGTCGGCTAGGCCATATCAATGAAACACGGATTCAAAGACTAAGGAAGTTGGACTACTTAGAACCATTTGATTTCGAATCATATGGTACATGTGAATCTTGTGTTAAGGGTAAGATGACGAACAAACCTTTTGTTGGACAAGGTGTTCGTGCCACTCGCTGCTTAGAGCTCATACATACCGATGTATGTGGACCGTTTAAAGTCCATGCGCGTGGGGGTTATCCTTACTTCGTTACCTTTACTGACGATTTCTCAAGGTATGGATATATTTATCTTATGAAGAATAAATCCGAGACCTTTGGAAAATTCAAGGAGTTTAGGAATGAGGTCGAGAATGAATTGAATCTAAGGATAGTCACTCTTCGATCAGATCGAGGAGGTGAATACCTTAGTGAAGAATTTATCGATTACTTGAAGGAAAATGGGATTCAATCGCAATGGACTCCTCCTGGAACACCACAGTTAAACGGTGTGTCTGAGAGGAGGAATCGAACCCTGTTAGACATGGTAAGATCAATGTTGGATTCTCGACTCTTCCAAAGTATCTGTGGGGATATGCACTACAAACTGCAATCTACATTCTGAACCGTGTACCATCTAAATCAGTGGAGAAAACTCCTTATGAGTTATGGAAGGGAAAGAAGCCTTCACTAGGCTATCTTAGACCTTGGGGCTGTCCTGCGATAGTCAAGCTGATGCTCACTGATAAGTTAGATGCCAAGGGTGTCAAAGTATATTTCATAGGCTATCCTCGTCAGACGAGAGGCTATGAATTCTATCATGCTGAAGATCACAAGGTGATCGTGTCTAGAAACGTGAAGTTTTTAGAAGCTGAATACCTCGAAGAACAGAGGTTAGATGATGTGATAGAACTTGAAGAAATTCAAGACTTTGACACGCGCGAACATGAGGTCTCTAAATCTTCTGATTTGGACTCAAGTTCAGTGGGAGCTTTCGAAGCAGACAATGGTGATGATATGACACTTGCGAGGCATGTCATAGTCAGTGGGAGTCCTGTGATTAGATCAACAGTTGAAACCACACCTATAGAACCCGTTGTCAACCAACCTGTGCAACAAGTTGCACAAGAGCAGCCTCCCGCAAGGGAACAGGGTCGCGCCCAACGACCAGCTGCATCAGTACCCACTGATAATGTTCGTGTTACACGAAGCCAGAAAAGAAAAGCACCAGAACAAGTCAAGCTCCGTAGTCGAAGAGGATCCTAAGAGGACCTCAGAAGCAAAGTCTTATGATAGAAGACATCAGTGAACTTGATGTCGGTTTATCAGATCGGGAAGATCCCGAGACCTACAAAGAGGTAATATTTGATATTGACTCAGACAAATGGCAAGAGGCCATGGAATTAGAAATGGATTCAATGTACCAGAACCAAATTTGGAACTTGGTAGACTTGCCCCAAGGGGTTAGACCAATTGGGTGCAAATGGGTCTTTAAACGAAAGACAGATGCCGATGGCAAGGTACAAACGCACAAAGCTAGGCTTGTGACGAAAGGCTACACGCAAAGGTATGGCATCGATTACGATGAAACCTTTTCACCAGTAGCAAAATTGAAGTCCATTCGAATTCTACTTGCGATAGTTGCCTACTATGATTATGAGATCTGGCAGATGGATGTAAAGACAGTCTTCCTCAATGGAAACCTTGAGGAAGAAGTCTATATGGTACAACCGGAAGGTTTTATTAGTAAAACCAGGCCAACTGCTGTATGCAAATTACAATGATCCATCTATGGGCTAAAGCAAGCGTCAAGGAGCTGGAATATTCGCTTTGATGAAGCTGTCAAATCGTTTGACTTCATCAGAAGCAAGGAAGATCCCTGTGTCTACGCGAGACACAGCGACAAAGGAGTTGTTTTCATGATCATTTATGTAGATGACATTTTGATTATGGGAAACAATGTCTCTATTCTAGAAGAGACTAAAGTTTGGTTATCAAGTACCTTCTCGATGAAGGACTTGGGTGAAGCGAACTACATCCTAGGGATCAAGATCTTTAGAGATAGATCCAAGAGGATGTTGGGAATGACACAGTCCACCTACATCGACAAAATACTGAAGCGTTATAAGATGGACGACTCAAAGAGAGGCTTTCTCCCAGCTAGGCATGGGATTGTCTTATCAGTTAAGGATTGTCCTAATACTGATGAAGAAAGAAATGCAATGAGTCGTGTGCCCTATGCTTCGGCAGTAGGGTCTATAATGTATGCAATGAATTGCACAAGGCCCGATGTGGCATATGCGCTCAGTGTCACTTGTCGACACCAACAGAATCCAGGAGTACCTCACTGGACTGCTGTGAAGAACATTCTTAAGTACCTTAGGCGGACTAAAAAGATGTTCTTGGTGTTTGGTGGAGAACGAGAATTAAAGATGTCTGGGTATGTCGACGCTGGATTTGAATCAGATCCTGATGACTTTAAGTCACAGACAGGATACATATTCAAATTGAACGGAGGAGCTGTCTGTTCGAAGAGTTCTAAGCAAGCCACGGTTGCTGACTCATCCACAGAGGCCGAGTACATTGCTGCATCAGAAGCATCGAAAGAAGCTGTCTGGATTTCAGAGTTCTTGAAGGAATTGAGGGTGTTCCTGCTCCTAGTCCAATAACGATTTATTGTGACAACACGGGCGCCGTCGCTCAAGCTAGGGAGCCTAGATCTACAAACAAGAACAAACATGTACTTAGAAAATATCACGTTATACGTGAGATTATAGATAGAGGAGAAGTTAGTATAGAACGTGTCTCTACCACGGACAACGTGGCAGATCCTTTCACCAAGGTCTTATCAGTGGAAGTCCACTTAAGACATTATGCTAATCTGGGCATTAGGCATAAAGGTGACTGGCTCTAGTCCAAGTGGGAGATTGATAGTGTATATGTCCTAGAGACAGCCTTTACTAAGGGCATGGTGCTCTTATAGAGGGCATATATGTACTATTACACAGGTCAACGTAATATAATATATGTTTGTTGCATTTTACTATTGAGTATCACTTTCATATTTATATTACACTAGGCTGCAGCATGTCATATCTTTATTACTGTCTGTATTGATATTAAACATGTCCCATCGGATAGATGACCGATCACACAGTTAGTGGGAGCTATGTGAATTATCATCTATCCCAAACTCTCCTAGTCGTGGTTCATCTCGGATGTGGAGGTCTGAATGAACCTGATAAGACTAGTATGCGTGGAGGTTATACTTGTTGGAGCAAGTGTGAGCCGATCCCACGGCCACGGAACGGATTGTTGGACAATCAAGGAACGTTCCCATAACTGCGCATAGTTGTTCGAAGAAGCTTTATCGAACAATGGAAGTACCCACCGGACACTCCCATCGATGTATACTCTACACCGACGTGTCTATGGGAACCGGTGAGTTGTCGAAGTGATGCCAGTCGTCCTTTGTACTTGCAGGACTTTATCATCACATTTGTTGCCCCATATCCTTGGTGGACCCGTCGATGTTAGCTCTGAATAAGCAGCTGACCTAAGACACGATCCAGGATTATGGCTAAATACAAATGGGGGTGATAAGTGATTCTGTGAAGGATTCATCTCTCAAGTGTAGCACAGGAGAGCACTGCTCATAGTCTGCATAGTTGTGTTGGTAAAGTCACTGGCCAGTGCAAATGATATATTATGATGGTCATAAGTATATCTTAACCAAGCAACTCCCTGAGACGCCCGTGGATGTATTATTGGGATAGACACTTCATCGATCCTAGATACATTCGAGCAAGTCAGATGAAGGGACGTTACCATCGCCGCGTTGAGCGCGACAGGCTTCGCAACGAAAGGGTTAAGCTTTGAGAAACCTCTCAAACGTCCTCACGTATTAATATTGCAAATGGAACCGTATAGGAATTCCATGTTGCCTAGTCTAGGACTTGCTTAATATGGTGAGGCCCTATTGGTCACACTATGTGGTGATTCAGTCTATCAGATTATCCTTGAAGATGGAATCGCAATTAATTTGGAATTAATTGTGATTGATGGATTATAATTATTTGGAATTAATTATAATATTGGTGGCTCAATTAATGATTTGGAATTATTAATTGAATTGGCTAATTAATTGTATTTTATGTAAATACAATTAAAGATTATATTTTGGAAATATAATGGAGGTTTGATTGAAAGGATATGTTAATTTAGAATTAACATATGCACTTGGGCAAAATCTACTTGGAGTTTGAATTGCCTTAGAACTATAAGTGGGTCCCAAAACTGGGACCCACCTACTGTCCCTAGGGGCGCGCGCGCGCATGATGGATAGGGGAAGGAGTTCGACTCCTTCCTCTATTAGAAGTCCAAGGGATAAGTTAGATTTTCCTGATTGAGTTTTAATTTGATTGGGAATGAATCTAGACTTGATATTGGTTTCCTTGTGCGATAAGAATTAGATTCTTATTCCTTTACGAAGTCTAATTGCTTATGTTTTAGGCTTCTATAGACTACTATATATAGTAGACTATTAGAGAGAGTTTTATACACAGTTTTGAACACAGTTATTCTACCCAGTTTTCTTAGAGAAAATAAAAGCTCTCCCCTCCTCCTCTTAGACTCACGCGCGCGCCCACCACCTGGAGGAATCGCCGCCCCGTCTTCTTGGTCACATAAAAAATATCCTAGCATTCGTCCGATAGGCTGTTCATCCGTGGATACCAAGGTTGAGGTTCTAGGAGCTGGAAACTAACTCTTATTGTCTTGCAGATATAAGGAGCATTGTAGATATCTTAAACTTCGACGAAGGAGAAGATACACCGGAATATTACGAAGACTTGGAAGCTGCTTTGGAAGTAAGGTTAGTCTTCTAATTGACGTGTTTATATATATACGACATATGCATAATCAATTAACCTGTATGTTAAGAAAATTTTTAAATTCCGCTGCGTACCCTAGGGGTAACTCTGACCGTATTTTCTTACAGTTTAGTCAAGAACGTTCGCCCTAAGAGTATGACATCCCCCGTTCCAGGTGCAGACGCCGGCATAACTACAAATTGGTGTAAACAGAAGCTTCACCAATCTTGACCAACACATTTTTCACAACTCCTTCGGGTCTCATAAATGATCCATCCGCCAGTTGCACAATAGCCCTTTGCTCAGATAGTTTTCCAAGGTTACTCTCTTCAAACACATTAAAAGGGATTATGTTTGAGTAGGATCCCGTGTCTAGTGTGGCACGGACATCTTCAGCTCACCAATCCCTACCTTAACATCGAAACTTTTAGGGAGTGGTTCGGGATCCTCTTGCCTCATCACTTGCGTCAGAACCAAGGTCCTTCTTCTTCTTCCTTAGCCTATAGAAGTTCTTCCTTCTTGCAACACTCGCACTTAACAACCTTCTTGATGGTGATTTCGTCAGGTAGATCACCAGCCAATGTAATGGCATTCGACTTCACAGTGTTGCTAGGCAGCTTGCCTTGTTCCCTACTTGCTCTTGGTCGATCAACTCTTGCATCTTTTGATGGGCAAGCCTAGTGCTTTCTTCCAACCTATCAAGCTTGCCCTAGTCTTCTCGGAGTCGTCTTCATAACGTTTGAGAAAACTTTGTGTGTGATCAACCATCTTCTGCAAGTTCTCCATCAGTTGAGCCGACTTCGACTTCTGTGGCTCTTTCGGAGCGGGGTTTTCGCAGTGATCATTACCATAGTTTAGCCTACTACGGTCTTGGTTAGGGCCATAAGTTTGGTTAGCCGGTGCATATCCTTGATTGTTTCGGAATCCTCTTCTCCAAAATCCACCACGAGGATTCCTACCGTCTTGTCCGTAGCTAAATTCTTGAGTACCAAACTCCTGTAGCAAAGTCTTCTTCATCGCCTCCTCGAGCCCAGTTGCCATCATCATATGCAGCTCCGATATGAGCCCCATGCCCTAGTTCTTGCATATTCGGCATACTTCGTTCGAAACAGTTGTTCCGTGGCACTATTGAGGACTTGCTTCAATTCGTGTGGTAAAGCACTCGAATTGATCCCCATTCCCCCTATACATAGGGGCTTTCTTGAGTCGGTGGAGCTTCAGGTCCACGTCTCCTAACCATTGCTCTGGGGGTCCTTGAACTGCGAACCCTTAGCAAGCCTTTCGAAAACTGCCCAGACGGCTTCTGCGGTTTCCTCCTCCAAAATATTGCCTCGGCATTGGAAGTCCACCACTTGTTGGTTCTCGAAGGTTAGTCAATGGTAGAATGTTTGGACTAAGTCAGAAAGTTCAAACCATGGTGAGGGCACTTGTTCGTGAGATCTTGAATCTCTCAAACGCGAGTGGTAGAATGGTCTCAATGAACATAGTCCTGCTTGAATCCAGTGAGTTGGCGCCTTTAGCGCGGTATTCAAGGAGTGAGGGAAGTATTTCTCCTGAAATCTGAAAAAACCTTCTCCCAAGTGCCAGCGAGCCTGCTGGTAGAGACCTCTCAACCATGGACTTGGCTCTGTCGACCAAGTCCCATAGCAAAACCTCATCCGCCAACTCATCCTTTGTTATTTCACGCTCGCGTCGTGGAAGTTGGTGGACGAAATAATCGATATCTGCAAGTACCCACCCCCATCCACATCTTCCCTGATAAGCGTAGAACCTCGGAATTGTGGAATGGCGTGGTTCTTGATTTTCCAGATCTCGAGTTGCAGACGAAGCAATCCCGGTCCCTTCATACGATCCTTGGTGGGTTGAACCCATGCTTTCAGTGGTCGAGAAGCTTTTGCCATTCCGTCGATGTCCTTGAAAAGATTGTGGAAGATTTCAGAGAAATGCAATATCCTCTATTACTCTAGTGCACGCCTTTGCGTAGTAGGTCGCCGTCTTTGGTGGTAGACTCTGTCAACGATCCAGCAATTTAATCAGCAGCGGAGTTCCCTGCAGAACGTGTAATGGGATACATACTGTAAAAGCTAGGAAGCAGTATTCAGAGAGAGATTTAAAAAGGAAAACTAAAACTAATAGAATTAGGAATTGAAGCTGAAAATATAAGCAAATTAAACA
>CM051457.1:70694369-70793300 GCA_028274465.1 Plantago ovata | reverse complement strand
GAAATTACTACTGGTCAATAGAATTTTCGATTTTCAATCTAGTCCAAATTTTCAATTATTTCATAGAGATTATAAGTATGGATTATAATTTTCATAATGAAATTATGAAGTCATTTGTCATCCACATAGGCTACTACTTGTTTCATATGCTCATATGCTATTGTTTGACAATGCATGTTTAAATACCATGTTTTACATTCCGTTCGACCGCTATGCATGCGAGGGTAGGCGGCGCCCTCTTATATGTCGGACCGCATATTTATGTATGGGTAGGCGGCACCCATTATGTGCTTGACCGCGTTTAGAACTAGAATGGATAGGCGGCATCCATTACGTGTAGACCGTTCATGCATGATGGGTAGGCGGCGCCCTTATTTGTTTGTAGATGACTGATAACAACCCTCAAGCTACAAGCCCCAACCAATATAAGTACAGAAATATATATATGTATGTATTTCTGAGATGCTTTCCATAGGGTGCTTTAATTCTGAACTTTCATTGCGTTTTCTTGTATTGGCGACCTCGTCTTACAGACTCGCAGTAATCGTCAGATTAGAGTAAGCCTATGGTTATGACTTACTGCATATTGTATCTAGCGACCTCGATAGGTACAATATGTAGGGCATCGGGTTAAATTAGATTTAACAACCAAGAGTTGCGTGACGCAATTGGATAGTCTTACTAGTCCTACCGGTCATATTATGCTATGCGACCAGCCCCCGTTGGAGTATGGCATATATGGATTTGGATCTTGGCCACTACGGTAACTTGTTGGACATTACCCGTATGTTTGTTGTGGGGGCAAGCATATGTGAAAATAGTGGGAGCTAAACAGCTAAAGGACCTTGTTGTTTAGTTATGTTGACTGTGTATTTAGAAATAATATTTCAATAGTTGATTTATTGTTTTCGTTCTATATTATTTCTCCTTAGGATATTAGATATGGCGAGTATCTCGCTCCGTGCTGTCTTGGAGAAGCAAATTTTACCGGACCAAACTTCCTAGATTGGATCAGGAATATACGTTTGGTGCTGAGGTACGAAAAGATTGAGTACGTCTTGGACGAGGTCATCCCGTGTGCCCCGAAAATCAGACTGCCGATCAGTTGCTGCTTGGAATCAAGCCAACAAGGCAAGGTCTGATAAGCATCTTGAGGATGCTAGATCCGCGCAGTGTATTATGCTGGCGGCAATGAGCAATGAGCTGCAGAGGCAACATGAAAGCATGTTGCCGTATGAGATGTGAAACATCTTGAGTCGCTCTTAAGACGACAGCTAGAAGTGTTGAATTTGATTTGATCAAAGACATACACAGATGCAAGCTCAGTGAAGGAGGGAACATGTCTGAGCATGTTCTCAAAATGATTGGTCTCTTTGAAAAGCTTGCCGATGCCGGGTTAAGCTAGAGAACAAGATCATGGTGATCTTTGTCCTTCAATCATTGCCGAGTTCGTATTCGCAGTTCATCATTAATTACACGATGAATGCGAAGGACGTAACACTGCCTGAACTTCATAATCTGCTGAAGACATATGATCAAACTCTTCCTAAGAAGGAAAAGTCGATCATGCTTGTTGGGCAACCGTCTAACTCAAACCCGAAAAGCAAAGGTGCTAAGGGTAAGGGAAAGTCGGGAGCCAAGGCTAACACTTGGAGTGATAAGCCTAAGCGTCGAACCAGAAAAGGAAGTTCAAGAGAAGCGGAACGGTGCGCACAGATGAATGTCTTTTCTGTAAGCAGAAAGGACATTGGAAGAAAGATTGCCCTAAGCTTAGGGCAGATCAAGCAAGAAGTCATCAGCTTCTGGCTCAGGTATGTTTGTTATTGAAATGAACATGACTACTTTTGACTCCAATGGTTGGGTATTAGATACAGCCTGTGGCTCACACATTTGTAATAATGTGCAGGGGCTAATTGATCACAGGCTAGTCAAGCAAGGTGAAATCGACTTGCATGTTGGGAACGGCAATCCAGTTGAAGCCAAACGCGTTGGACGCAGCAAGATAGATTTACCTTCGGGACAATGTTTAGAACTTGATAATGTTTATTTTGTTCCATCCATTGTCAGAAATATTATTTCCATTCCATTGTTAGACAATATGGGTTTTTCCTTTCGATTGCGAATAATACTTGTTATTTTTCATTAAATGATCAGTATTATGGAAAGGCTCGCTTGGTGAATGGTTTATATATTTGCAAAGTAGTCTACCTTTATTTCAAATACATAACAAACAACCGTCTTCAAGTAAGAAGAATAATCCATCTTATCTATGGCATTGTCGGCTAGGCCATATCAATGAAACACGGATTCAAAGACTAAGGAAGTTGGACTACTTAGAACCATTTGATTTCGAATCATATGGTACATGTGAATCTTGTGTTAAGGGTAAGATGACGAACAAACCTTTTGTTGGACAAGGTGTTCGTGCCACTCGCTGCTTAGAGCTCATACATACCGATGTATGTGGACCGTTTAAAGTCCATGCGCGTGGGGGTTATCCTTACTTCGTTACCTTTACTGACGATTTCTCAAGGTATGGATATATTTATCTTATGAAGAATAAATCCGAGACCTTTGGGAAATTCAAGGAGTTTAGGAATGAGGTCGAGAATGAATTGAACCTAAGGATAGTCACTCTTCGATCAGATCGAGGAGGTGAATACCTTAGTGAAGAATTTATCGATTACTTGAAGGAAAATGGGATTCAATCGCAATGGACTCCTCCTGGAACACCACAGTTAAACGGTGTGTCTGAGAGGAGGAATCGAACCCTGTTAGACATGGTAAGATCAATGATTGGATTCTCGACTCTTCCAAAGTATCTGTGGGGATATGCACTACAAACTGCAATCTACATTCTGAACCGTGTACCATCTAAATCAGTGGAGAAAACTCCTTATGAGTTATGGAAGGGAAAGAAGCCTTCACTAGGCTATCTTAGACCTTGGGGCTGTCCTGCGATAGTCAAGCTGATGCTCACTGATAAGTTAGATGCCAAGGGTGTCAAAGTATATTTCATAGGCTATCCTCGTCAGACGAGAGGCTATGAATTCTATCATGCTGAAGATCACAAGGTGATCGTGTCTAGAAACGTGAAGTTTTTAGAAGCTGAATACCTCGAAGAACAGAGGTTAGATGATGTGATAGAACTTGAAGAAATTCAAGACTTTGACACGCGCGAACATGAGGTCTCTAAATCTTCTGATTTGGACTCAAGTTCAGTGGGAGCTTTCGAAGCAGACAATGGTGATGATATGACACTTGCGAGGCATGTCATAGTCAGTGGGAGTCCTGTGATTAGATCAACAGTTGAAACCACACCTATAGAACCCGTTGTCAACCAACCTGTGCAACAAGTTGCACAAGAGCAGCCTCCCGCAAGGGAACAGGGTCGCGCCCAACGACCAGCTGCATCAGTACCCACTGATAATGTTCGTGTTACACGAAGCCAGAAAAGAAAAGCACCAGAACAAGTCAAGCTCCGTAGTCGAAGAGGATCCTAAGAGGACCTCAGAAGCAAAGTCTTATGATAGAAGACATCAGTGAACTTGATGTCGGTTTATCAGATCGGGAAGATCCCGAGACCTACAAAGAGGTAATATTTGATATTGACTCAGACAAATGGCAAGAGGCCATGGAATTAGAAATGGATTCAATGTACCAGAACCAAATTTGGAACTTGGTAGACTTGCCCCAAGGGGTTAGACCAATTGGGTGCAAATGGGTCTTTAAACGAAAGACAGATGCCGATGGCAAGGTACAAACGCACAAGCTAGGCTTGTGACGAAAGGCTACACGCAAAGGTATGGCATCGATTACGATGAAACCTTTTCACCAGTAGCAAAATTGAAGTCCATTCGAATTCTACTTGCGATAGTTGCCTACTATGATTATGAGATCTGGCAGATGGATGTAAAGACAGTCTTCCTCAATGGAAACCTTGAGGAAGAAGTCTATATGGTACAACCGGAAGGTTTTATTAGTAAAACCAGGCCAACTGCTGTATGCAAATTACAATGATCCATCTATGGGCTAAAGCAAGCGTCAAGGAGCTGGAATATTCGCTTTGATGAAGCTGTCAAATCGTTTGACTTCATCAGAAGCAAGGAAGATCCCTGTGTCTACGCGAGACACAGCGACAAGGAGTTGTTTTCATGATCATTTATGTAGATGACATTTTGATTATGGGAAACAATGTCTCTATTCTAGAAGAGACTAAAGTTTGGTTATCAAGTACCTTCTCGATGAAGGACTTGGGTGAAGCGAACTACATCCTAGGGATCAAGATCTTTAGAGATAGATCCAAGAGGATGTTGGGAATGACACAGTCCACCTACATCGACAAAATACTGAAGCGTTATAAGATGGACGACTCAAAGAGAGGCTTTCTCCCAGCTAGGCATGGGATTGTCTTATCAGTTAAGGATTGTCCTAATACTGATGAAGAAAGAAATGCAATGAGTCGTGTGCCCTATGCTTCGGCAGTAGGGTCTATAATGTATGCAATGAATTGCACAAGGCCCGATGTGGCATATGCGCTCAGTGTCACTTGTCGACACCAACAGAATCCAGGAGTACCTCACTGGACTGCTGTGAAGAACATTCTTAAGTACCTTAGGCGGACTAAAAAGATGTTCTTGGTGTTTGGTGGAGAACGAGAATTAAAGATGTCTGGGTATGTCGACGCTGGATTTGAATCAGATCCTGATGACTTTAAGTCACAGACAGGATACATATTCAAATTGAACGGAGGAGCTGTCTGTTCGAAGAGTTCTAAGCAAGCCACGGTTGCTGACTCATCCACAGAGGCCGAGTACATTGCTGCATCAGAAGCATCGAAAGAAGCTGTCTGGATTTCAGAGTTCTTGAAGGAATTGAGGGTGTTCCTGCTCCTAGTCCAATAACGATTTATTGTGACAACACGGGCGCCGTCGCTCAAGCTAGGGAGCCTAGATCTACAAACAAGAACAAACATGTACTTAGAAAATATCACGTTATACGTGAGATTATAGATAGAGGAGAAGTTAGTATAGAACGTGTCTCTACCACGGACAACGTGGCAGATCCTTTCACCAAGGTCTTATCAGTGGAAGTCCACTTAAGACATTATGCTAATCTGGGCATTAGGCATAAAGGTGACTGGCTCTAGTCCAAGTGGGAGATTGATAGTGTATATGTCCTAGAGACAGCCTTTACTAAGGGCATGGTGCTCTTATAGAGGGCATATATGTACTATTACACAGGTCAACGTAATATAATATATGTTTGTTGCATTTTACTATTGAGTATCACTTTCATATTTATATTACACTAGGCTGCAGCATGTCATATCTTTATTACTGTCTGTATTGATATTAAACATGTCCCATCGGATAGATGACCGATCACACAGTTAGTGGGAGCTATGTGAATTATCATCTATCCCAAACTCTCCCTAGTCGTGGTTCATCTCGGATGTGGAGGTCTGAATGAACCTGATAAGACTAGTATGCGTGGAGGTTATACTTGTTGGAGCAAGTGTGAGCCGATCCCACGGCCACGGAACGGATTGTTGGACAATCAAGGAACGTTCCCATAACTGCGCATAGTTGTTCGAAGAAGCTTTATCGAACAATGGAAGTACCCACCGGACACTCCCATCGATGTATACTCTACACCGACGTGTCTATGGGAACCGGTGAGTTGTCGAAGTGATGCCAGTCGTCCTTTGTACTTGCAGGACTTTATCATCACATTTGTTGCCCCATATCCTTGGTGGACCCGTCGATGTTAGCTCTGAATAAGCAGCTGACCTAAGACACGATCCAGGATTATGGCTAAATACAAATGGGGGTGATAAGTGATTCTGTGAAGGATTCATCTCTCAAGTGTAGCACAGGAGAGCACTGCTCATAGTCTGCATAGTTGTGTTGGTAAAGTCACTGGCCAGTGCAAATGATATATTATGATGGTCATAAGTATATCTTAACCAAGCAACTCCCTGAGACGCCCGTGGATGTATTATTGGGATAGACACTTCATCGATCCTAGATACATTCGAGCAAGTCAGATGAAGGGACGTTACCATCGCCGCGTTGAGCGCGACAGGCTTCGCAACGAAAGGGTTAAGCTTTGAGAAACCTCTCAAACGTCCTCACGTATTAATATTGCAAATGGAACCGTATAGGAATTCCATGTTGCCTAGTCTAGGACTTGCTTAATATGGTGAGGCCCTATTGGTCACACTATGTGGTGATTCAGTCTATCAGATTATCCTTGAAGATGGAATCGCAATTAATTTGGAATTAATTGTGATTGATGGATTATAATTAATTTGGAATTAATTATAATATTCGGTGGCTCAATTAATGATTTGGAATTATTAATTGAATTGGCTAATTAATTGTATTTTATATAAATACAATTAAAGATTATATTTTGGAAATATAATGGAGGTTTGATTAGAAAGGATATGTTAATTTAGAATTAACATATGCACTTGGGCAAAATCTACTTGGAGTTTGAATTGCCTTAGAACTATAAGTGGGTCCCAAAACTGGGACCCACCTACTGTCCCTAGGGGCGCGCGCGCGCGCATGATGGATAAGGGGAAGGAGTTCGACTCCTTCCTCTATTAGAAGTCCAAGGGATAAGTTAGATTTCCTGATTGAGTTTTAATTTGATTGGGAATGAATCTAGACTTGATATTGGTTTCCTTGTGCGATAAGAATTAGATTCTTATTCCTTTACGAAGTCTAATTGCTTATGTTTTAGGCTTCTATAGACTACTATATATAGTAGACTATTAGAGAGAGTTTTATACACAGTTTTGAACACAGTTATTCTACCCAGTTTTCTTAGAGAAAATAAAAGCTCTCCCCTCCTCCTCTTAGACTCACGCGCGCGCACCACCACCTGGAGGAATCGCCGCCCCGTCTTCTTGGTCACATAAAAAATATCCTAGCATTCGTCCGATAGGCTGTTCATCTGTGGATACCAAGGTTGAGGTTCTAGGAGCTGGAAACTAACTCTTATTGTCTTGCAGATATAAGGAGCATTGTAGATATCTTAAACTTCGACGAAGGAGAAGATACACCGGAATATTACGAAGACTTGGAAGCTGCTTTGGAAGTAAGGTTAGTCTTCTAATTGACGTGTTTATATATATACGACATATGCATAATCAATTAACCTGTATGTTAAGAAATTTTTAAAATTCCGCTGCGTACCCTAGGGGTAACTCTGACCGTATTTTCTTACAGTTTAGTCAAGAACGTTCGCCCTAAGAGTATGACATCCCCCGTTCCAGGTGCAGACGCCGGCATAACTACAAAATTGGTGTAAACAGAAGCTTCACCAATCTTGACCAACACATTTTTCACAACTCCTTCGGGTCTCATAAATGATCCATCCGCCAGTTGCACAATAGCCCTTTGCTCAGATAGTTTTCCAAGGTTACTCTCTTCAAACACATTAAAAGGGATTATGTTTGAGTAGGATCCCGTGTCTAGTGTGGCACGGACATCTTCAAGCTCACCAATCCCTACCTTAACATCGAAACTTTTAGGGAGTGGTTCGGGATCCTCTTGCTCCTCATCACTTGCGTCAGAACCAAGGTCCTTCTCTTCTTCCTTAGCCTATAGAAGTTCTTCCTTCTTGCAACACTCGCACTTAACAACCTTCTTGATGGTGATTTCGTCAGGTAGATCACCAGCCAATGTAATGGCATTCGACTTCACAGTGTTGCTAGGCAGCTTGCCTTGTTCCCTACTTGCTCCTTGGTCGATCAACTCTTGCATCTTTTGATGGGCAAGCCTAGTGCTTTCTTCCAACCTATCAAGCCTTGCCCTAGTCTTCTCGGAGTCGTCTTCATAACGTTTGAGAAAACTTTGTGTGTGATCAACCATCTTCTGCAAGTTCTCCATCAGTTGAGCCGACTTCGACTTCTGTGGCTCTTTCGGAGCGGGGTTTTCGCAGTGATCATTACCATAGTTTAGCCTACTACGGTCTTGGTTAGGGCCATAAGTTTGGTTAGCCGGTGCATATCCTTGATTGTTTCGGAATCCTCTTCTCCAAAATCCACCACGAGGATTCCTACCGTCTTGTCCGTAGCTAACTTCTTGAGTACCAAACTCTGTAGCAAAGTCTTCTTCATCGCCTCCTCGAGCCCAGTTGCCATCATCATATGCCAGCTCCGATATGAGCCCCATGCCCATAGTTCTTGCATATTCGGCATACTTCGTTCGAAACAGTTGTTCCGGTGGCACTCTTGAGGACTTGCTTCAATTCGTTGGTAAAGCACTCGAATTGATCCCCATTCCCCCTATACATAGGGGCTTCTTGAGTCGGTGGAGCTTCAGGTCCACGTCTCCTAACCATTGCTCTTGGGTCCTTGAACTGCGAACCCTTAGCAAGCCTTTCGAAAACTGCCCAGACGGCTTCTGCGGTTTCCTCCCAAATATTGCCTCGGCATTGGAAGTCCACCACTTGTTGGTTCTCGAAGGTTAGTCAATTGTAGAAGTGTTGGACTAAGTCAGAAAGTTCAAAACCATGGTGAGGGCACTTGTTCGTGAGATCTTGGAATCTCTCAAACGCGGTGTAGATGGTCTCATCATAGTCCTGCTTGAATCCAGTGATTTGCGCCTTTAGCGCGGTAGTCAAGGAGTGAGGGAAGTATTTCTCCATGAAAGCTGAAAAAACCTTCTCCCAAGTGTCCAGCGAGCCTGCTGGTAGAGAACTCAACCATGACTTGGCTCTGTCGCCAAGTCCCATAGCAAAAACCTTCATCCTCAACTCATCCGTTGTTATTTCAGCTCCGCGTCGTGGAAGTTGGTGGACGAAATCATCGATATCGTGCAAGTACCCCATCACATCTTCCCTTGATAAGCCATAGAACCTCGGAAGTTGTTGGAATGCGTGGTTCTTGATTTCCAGATCTCGAGTTGCAGACGAAAGAACAATCGCCGGTCCCGTCATACGATCCTTGGTGGGTTGAACCCATGCTTTCAGTGGTCTAGCTTTTGCCATTCCGTCGATTTCCTTGAAAAGATTGTGTAGAGATTCAGAGAAATCAATATCCTCTATTTCCTCTAGTGCACGCCTTTCGAGTAGTCGCCTTCTTTGGTGGTAGACTCTGTCGATCTCAGCAATTGAATCAGCAAGCGGAGTTCCTGCAGAACGTGTATGCGGCATACATATCTGTAACAGACTAGGAAAGCAGTATCAGAGAGAGATTAAAAAGGAAAACTAAAACTAATAGAATTAGGAATTGAAAGCTGAAAATATAAGCAAATTAAACAGAAAAAAGGAGTATAGTCCCCGGCAACGGCGCCAATTTGATGAACGCGGATTTGTCGGTTCCGAATTCAGTCAAATAATATTTGTTATTTAGCCAAAAGCAATCCACAACTACAACAAAAACCGTAGTGTAGCAGCAGAATGACTCGAGTGTCGTTCTCTCAGGACTATAACTAGCTTTATCTATTTAACAAGAGAATATAAACAGCAGACAGATAGCAAGGGGTTTTTCTAACAGATAATGGAGATTGGTGATAGTATGATCCTTCAAAGCATAACGGGTCGATAATCATGCATAAATTCCTCGGTCTTGCATGGAGATCTTTGATCAATCTAATGTCCTGTTGCAATTATTAAGCACTACGAAGATAATGGGTCTGACAAGTCAATCACTATTGTCCTAATGTGTTCCGTAATTATTCAACACTACGAAGATAAACTCGCGTACAGGTCGACGAGGGTCCAATTGTGCATAATAATTAATACAACATACGAGAATTTAGGCTGAGCCTGATGAACGAAATAAAGCAATAACACGGAGTATAATGCGCGATATAGCCATTAGCATGATTATCTTCCCTTCGCTAAGAATTCACATACTACCACCAACGATAAGTTTAGCTACTCATAATAGGCATGCAATCAACAGAAATCATAGAAGAAAACTTGTTGAAAGATAAATAAGAATAAGTAGAATAAACTGTAAGATACAAAGTAACCGAAGGTTGTCAATCTCCGGAGAATTGCGATCCTACAAGCTCCAATCTGCTATGAAAAAGTGTCCCCTAAGCTACGGACCCCCAGAACAGGCTCTGGGAAGTCCCTACCAAAAACTACAGAGAGAGGTGAGAAAGTAGGTCCGGAAAAGTATGATTTTCGGAGAAAACTAAGCAACTATATATAGGCCTCGAAATACTGTGGGGCGGTTCGCCCCACACACCGGGCGATTCGCCCGGTGTGGGGCGGTTTGCCCCACATATGGGGCGGTTCGCCCCAGAGAATTTCTCGCGGAATTCCGCGTTTCCGACGCGTTTTTGGATTTCTTCCCCTTTTCGTACTCGGTTTCTGACTTCTAGTGGCCTTCTAACCTCCAGATTCGACCCCTAGACTCCAAATCCTATCCGGAAACATTCAGATACTGCAAATAGGCTTCTGGAACACCAATTCCTTGTCAACTTCAATATAATTGCCCGGAAATCCTCGATTTTCAACCAAAACCTGTAAAATAAAATCTAAAGGGAAACGTGACACTATTCTAATAAAATGCACTAAAATATAGCTAAATTAACATAGAGGATAGCTAAAATAGGTGAAAAAGACTCAAATGAAAGTGTAAAATACACATTCATCACTATATGACAGAGTAGGTTGTGCTTGCTGAAACTGAGACTGAGCGCTTGCTGAAATACATATGTGACCTCCTTGCTGAAAGTACTTGCATTTGCGCTCCAACGTTCATATTTGAATTTCGTTCATTAAATGCAAAAGTAAGCATGCGAAGAACATGAAGACTAGAAGACAAATGAAGGACGCTGCTGAATGTACAAAAGCAAGATAGTGACATCTTAAGGAACAAAGCCTTAGAATTTGAAATTCAAACGGCTCCCTTGATTCACTATAAATAGAGGTCATCCGGCAAAGAGTTGAAGTGTGTCAACAACGTGATCACACTCTCACTTGTGCTTAAACACTCATCTCCCTTACTCTTTACTGCCTATTGATCCGTTCCAAGGCTTAAAGCTTGAAATGAAAGCTACTTGTGAAGAAGTAGAACATTCACGGCTAAGAAATTAGTTAAGTGTTCTTTCTTTCGAACAAGAACAAGTCTTGACACCAGAAACAACTTAACTTGTTTACTGCAAAGTATTCAAAGTTTTGCTTCATAGATTACTTGTTATAGCTGAATAAGTTATACTCAAGTCATCTCATCCCAAACCTCTCTAACTGATAAACACCATTTTTCAGGCGTGAAATTCTGGGGGAATTAATCAGGCATAGTGTTGCTGATTATAAGTCCCAAGTTTGGTAGAGAACAAGGTTTTGTTCTCTAGTTAGTTGGAAACGAAGCAAGTGTGCTTTGGTTTCTGAAGAATCGCTCTAGATAGGTGTTGTAAGGAACCTCAAGCTTATCTTAGTGGATTTAGTCCTAGAAAGGACAAAGTGGATTAGTTGAGAGATTACGCCACTCTCAGATACCACTATAAAAAGTGTTTGTGTGATTGACTTTACTGCATTTAGGTTTCAGCAAGCTTTTCTATCTATACACTGTTACTCTGCTCACTTGCTGAAACTAGCGCTTACTGATAAGCACTTATTGTATAAAGACTTCCGCACTCTGTTTTTAAGTACCAGTAAAACTCGTTACTGAAAAGTAACTAGTACTTGCTGAGAAAGTTAAGTATCACCAAACTCATTTCTGAAAAGTAATAAACCCTTGCTGAGAAAATTTTTAAACGACAAAAATTTGAAAAGACTATTCACCCCCACCCGCCCTAGTCTTTTCTTGTTGTTTAAAGGGACCAACAATTGGTCAACTGATGACAGTGTTTTTTACACTATCATTCGGTTCTTATTCACCAAGTTTTAGCTATCCTCTTGTATGCATTTTAGTGCATTTTGTTAGAATAGTGTCACGTTTCCTTTTTCTTTGTTATTTTCAAGATTTAGGTGAAAATCGCACTTTTGGTTATGAATCATGGCGAAACATTGAAGTTTTGGTGCAACGAGATCATCCGTGGTGTGTCAAATAGTACCAGGACATGTTTCCAGGCCAAAAGACCGAGTTTCGGAGCTCAAAGTCGTGCCCAAAACCAAAAATCGAAGACTTGGAGGAAGAAAAGCACGGGCAACTTGCTTGCAAAAGATGTGAGTTTCGATTGTTCTGAAGATTGCTTAGAGGCCTTTTACACCCTTAAGGAAAGATTAATTACTGCTCCTATAGTTGTGCCACCGAATTGGAAACTTTCTTTCGAGATAATGTGTGATGCCTCAAATTTTGCTATGGGGGCTGTTTTATGCCAAAAGGTGGATAAGCAGTATCGTGTGATTTACTATGTTAGTAAGACCCTAGACTCAGCTCAAGTTAACTATACAACTACTCAAGTTAACTATGTTAGTAAGATTCTAAGCCAAGATTAATCCGTTGGGTCTTATTGTTACAAGACTTTGATTTGACCATAGTGGATAGGGCTGGTAAGGAAAATTGCGTAGCTGATCACTTGTCTAGAATTCTAAATATCCCCGTAGATGCAATTCCTGTTAATGAGGACCTTCCTGATGAACACTTGATGAGAGTAGATGAAGAGCCATGATATGCTGATATTGTGAATTATTTGGCTATGGGTATTTGCCCAACTAATTTCTCAACCTCCGATAGGAGAGCACTTTCAAAACAGTGCAGGTTTTACATATGGGATGATTCGAACCTTCTTAGACAAGGGGCTGATGGAATCTTGAGGAGATGCGTTCCACAAGGAGAACAACGAAGTGTACTAAGTCACTGCCATGAGCTTTAGTGCGGTGGACACTATAGTGGGGCTAAAACAGCCCGTAAGGTGTTACAAGCAGGATTTTTCTGGCCATCCTTGCACCGAGATGTGAGGGAATTTTTAAATAATTGTGACCCATGTCAGCGAGGGGGCAATATTAGCAAGAAGGAAAAAATGCCCCAGCAAGGGAATCTAGTGGTAGAACCTTTCGATGTATGGGGAATTGATTTCATGGGACCATTCCCATCAAGCTCGGGATATGAGTACATTCTAGTCGCGGTGGACTACGTAACTAAGTGGGTGAAGTCAATCCCCACTAGGAAGAATGATACTTCGGTAGTCTTGAGATTCTTGAAGGATGTGATTTTCACCCGGTTTGGAGTTCCGAGAACAATTATCAGTGATGGAGGTTCTCACTACGTCAACCGGTCCTTTGCCTCACTCATGAAGAAATACAGTGTTACCCATAATGTTGCTACACCATATCATCCGCAGACTTCTAGGCAAGTAGAGGTTAGCAACCGTCAAATTAAAAAGATCATTGAGCGTGTGGTGAAGCCTAGCAGGAAGGATTGGGCTGGAAAACAGAATGATGCGCTTTGGGCGTATAGAACCATCTACAAAACAACAATCGGCACCACTCCGTACCGACTTGTGTTTGGGAAAGCATGCCACCTTCCGATTGAGCTGGAACACAGAGCTTACTGGGCAATAAAGGAGATAAACCTTGATATCGGAAAAGCTGGGGAAGAAAGGTTGATGCAACTCGACGAGCTTGATGAAGTACGCCTCGGTGCCTATGAAACGCCAAGCTTTACAAGGAGCTCACCGAAAAGTATCACGACCGTGGTATTGTGCGGAAAGAGCTGATCCCTGGTCAGAAAGCCTTAGTGTTCTACTCCAGACTTCGCTTATTTCCAGGGAAGCTCCGTACTCGATGGGATGGACCATACGAGATTGTCCAAGTTGCTCCCCATGGAGCTGTAGAACTTTTGGACCCGAAGACTGGTGACACCTTCAAGGCGAATGGGCAACGTGTGAAACCATACTTTGAGCTTCCCGGTGATCAAATGGATGTTGATCATCTTAACCTCACCTCTCCCACCTTCACATGAGAGTATGTAGCTTGTACTTTTTCCTTTTGAATATTTAGTTGTTTTTCCCCTTGTGTTAGAGTGTATTTTTGGTGATAAAATAGGTAAAAAGTTGGTATTTTTTGAGTTCGGAGATGATTAACTCGGAGCCAAGGCTCTGCCGCTCCCAGGCAGACCGCCCCTCACACCGGGCGGTGCGCCCGGGAGAGGCAGACTGCCTGGGCGCCTCTACCGCTGATGAAACGAGATTGTCAGACTCAATTAATCAAATAAATTTGTTTTTAGCCAAAGGCAATTCACAACTATAACGAAAACCAAGGTACGTAGTGTAGAAGTAAAATAACCTCGAGTGTCGATCCCTAAGGACTATAACTAGCTTTATCTAACTTAACTTAAATTGTAAACTCAACAAACGACTTAGCACAGATTTTCTTATCAATAATAATGGAAGTTAGCGATAGTATGATCATTCAAAGCATCAGGTTAATAATCATGCATGAAGTACTTGAACGTTTGCATAGAAATCTAAGATCATGAATTTCCAATGTGTTCTGTTCAATTCAACACAACGAAGATAGAGGGCTTAGATAGATCAAAGGAATAAAGCAATAAGTCAAGTCTAAATCTCGTTACAGCCACTCATGCATAATCAAGAACCCTAACTAAGAAATCATATACTATCACCAATGATAGATTTAGCTACTCATAGATAAATTGCAATCAACAAGAATCAAAGCCAGATTGAATGAAAACATGTTGAAAGAAATAAATAAAAGTAGAAAAATCGTGAGATACAAGTTACCAACGAAGGGCGTCAATCTCCGAAGAATTGCTAACTCACAAGCAAGAATTGATAAACAACGAGGTCCAATTGCTATGCTTAATCCTCCAAATTGATAAGAAAAAGGGTCTCCTATGCTAAGAATTCCCAGAACAGGCTCTGGAGAATTTGTCTCTCAAAATAATGTGAAAAGGTATGAAAAACGTAGAGAATGGGCAAACATATATATAGAAGTCGGAAACTAGGGGGCGAATCGCCTGGGAGCTCCAGGTCGGTGCCGACGCGTTTTTGGTCTTCTTTTCCTTTTCGGACTCGGATTTTGCCTTCTAGTGACCTTTAAGCCCTGAAACTCGTCCCCTAGGCCTCAAATCTCATCCGTAACCTTCTAGATACACCACGAATATCCTCGAAACTCCAAAACTTTGCCCTCTTCATCAATATTGCCCATAAACATACATTTTTTACCTAATACCTGAAAAATGCAAAGAAAAGGGAAACGTGACACTATTCTAATAAAATGCACTAAAATATAAGCTAAATTAACCTAGAGGATAGCTAAATTGGTGAAAAAGACTCGAATGAAAGTGTAAAATACACGTTCATCAAACTCCCCAAACCGAACCTTTGCTTGTCCTCAAGCAACTAAGCTAGACTCTAATGCAAAAAAACAATGCAACACACAAAATGGAGTCTTATGCCAAATGAAATGAACTAATCTATTGAGTCTATCAAAAACTTATGAACAATGACCATACAAATCATAACATGGATATTGGTTGAAGAATGCCTCGATTGACTCATACACATTCACATATGCACTATGTTAAACAAGATAGTCTCTCGTAACATTCTCTACCTGGACCTAGTCAGTGACGACGTAATGAAACATGTTAAAATACGAATGGTTGTCACGTGCCTATGAAACTGAGGACTTACTGTTGTTCACCAAGTTAAGACTTTTCCTCAAAGAGATCGAACCAATACTGGCTCTCATCAAACGAAGGAGGTTTCCCTAAAAGTTCACACTCCCCTATTCTACCCATCTCTCAAGCAAAGTCAAAAATTAATCACCACTTCCTGAATGGCAGGACGAGGGTGGTCTAGAACAGATGACACTCAAACAATCAAAAGATAAAAAATTACAACTCGATTACGAACATTACATGAATTGAAAAACAAGACAAACACTTTGCTAAACTACTTTTTGGCTTTCTTTGGACCCTTCTTTGCTTTTTTGGGGTCTCTCTTTTTTTCTTTTTTTCTTTTCCAGATTTTTTTCTTTTTCCTGGAATTTTTCCTTCTTTTTTTGATTTTTTTTTATATATAGCCAACAGTAGCACAACGACAAAGAAATTACAATGACTCACAAACGACCTCCCCAAACCTATTCGAAAGAATAGGTTGGAGCACAACTTTACGAAAAAGGAAATCAAACTCACAACACTCAAAATCGAAAAACAAGCCATGATAACAGTATAACCCCCTCCCCAAACCTATTCGTTAGAATAGGTTTTAAACAAAGGATCACACAATTCTCACACTACCTCCTTCCTAGGCATTTAGCAATCTCAAAGCAAGGTGAAGACTTGTTGCCTCTTAGGTACATAATTACTCGGGAAAACAACCACAAGATTCTAACATGCATCATCCTATTATAAAGGCCTTCGTGAACCGCAGTAGAGAAAACACCACTAAGTGATGTCGAGACTACCAAGCTTAACTAAGTGCATATATAAATGTGACAAGCCAAGCGAGAAAAACCTCAAACAAATTTATAGAGATGAAACGCATGGTCAAAGGTCATAACTAGTTAATCTACCCAACAAAAAAGTTCAAAAAATTTGGCAATAAACTCCACATAAAAACATGCAAAACTATACTAGGATGAATGTAGTGTATGCAACTAAATACTAAGAAAGCGATAAACGTGCAAATGCTAATTCAAACAAAAGGTTTCACGAGTAATCATAAGCAAAACAAGTATAGAAATACCCAGCGATAGCCCCTCCCCCCCAAACCTGAACGTCGTCGCTCGTCCCGAACGTCAAAAGTGGATTATAAGGTGAAAGTTGTCTTGTATATGTAACCTATATTACTCAATCAAACTTGTGAGAAACCAAAACAGGTGACAAAAGAGGTGAAAAGATCAATAATTTAACATAATAGGGTAAAAATTGGGGTTCCGAACGAAATTCAGGAGGTTCGGATCTCTAGACGCCCAGGGCTAACCACCCCGGGTGCGGGGCGATCCGCCTGGGGCGTTAAGAACGCCCCAGGCAGCCTGGCAACGCCAAGCGAATCGCCCCACATGGGGGGCGGTTCGCCTGGCGCCTCCAGACCCCTGGAGACGTCTATTTTTCCCCCAAAATGTCAAATTATCATCTTAAAACCTTTTTTATCACCAAAAATATACGTAAACATAAAATAAAATACAATGATATGCTCAAAACGACAAAACACACTAACCTTCAGTAGAGGCGGAAAGGGTAAGCTCAAGATGATCAACCTCCCTTGGATCACTAGAAATCTCGAAGTATGGCTTCACTCGTTGACCATTCACCTTGAAAGTATTGCCCGTCTTCGGATCAAAGAGTTCTACAGCTCCATGTGGAGCAACTTTGATAATTTCGTATGGTCCATCCCAACGAGTACAGAGCTTTCCAGGAAATAGTCAAAGGCGAGAATTAAATACCAAAGTTTTTTGCCCAGGAATCAGTTCCTTACGTACTATTCCACGATCATGATACTTCTTGGTACGTTCTTTGTAGATCTTGGCATTTTCATAAGCACCTAGGCGTAATTCATCAAGCTCATCGAGTTGCAACAACCGTTCTTCGCCAGCTTTTCCCATATCAAGATTGAGTGCTTTGATAGCCCAATACGCCTTGTGTTCCAATTCTACGGGAAGATGGCATGCTTTCCCATACACAAGTCTGTACGGAGTGGTTCCAATCACCGTCTTGTAGCTAGTCCTGTATGCCCAAAGCGCATGATTCTATTTTCCTGCCCAATCTTTCCTGCTAGGCTTCACTACTCGCTCGAAAATTTTCTTAATTTGACGGTTACTAACTTCAACTTGGCCCGAAGTCTGTGGATGATATGGTATAGCAACACTATGGTGGACACCGTATTTCTTAAGAAGAGAGGCAAATGTTCTATTGACGAAGTGCGAACCTCCATCACTAATGATTGTCCTAGGACACCCAAATCTAGAAAATATCACATCCTTCAAAAACTTCATAACAACCGCGGCGTCATTCGTTTTTGTGGGAATTGCCTCCACCCACTTAGTCACATAATCCACCGCAACAAGAATGTATCCATAACCTCCACTTCATGGAAATGGTCCCATGAAATCAATGCCCCATACGTCGAAAGGTTCGACCACTAGATTTCCTTGAAGGGGCATTTCGTCTTTCTTGCCAATATTACCACCTCGTTGACATGGGTCGCAATTTTTCACAAAAGTTCGAGCATCTCGGTGCACTGTTGGCCAGAAAAATCCTGCTTGCAGTACTTTGCGAGTTGTTTTTATGCCACTATAGTGTCCACCACAATGAAGCTCATGGCAATGACTCAATACACTTTGTTGCTCTTATTGCGGCACGCATCTCCTCAGAATTCCATCAGCTCCTTCTTTGAAAAGATGCGGATCATCCCATAAGAAAGACCTGCAACGCTTGGCAAGAGCTCTCCTATCGAAGGCTGAAAAATTAGTTGGGCAAATACCCATAGTCAAATAGTTCACAATATCAGCATACCATGGCTCTTCATTAACCTTCATCAAGTGCTCATCGGGGAGATCCTCATTAATAGGAATCGAATCAACAGAGATATTTGGTATTCTAGACAAATGATCAGCTACCAAATTCTCCTTACCAGTCTATCCACTATGGTCAAATCAAAATCTTGTAGCAATAAGACCCAACGGATTAATCTAGACTTCGAATCTTGCTTAGCCATTAAATGTCTCAAAGCAGCATGATCAGTATGGACATTAAGTAGTTGTATAATTAACTTGAGCGGAGTCTAAAGTCTTACTAACATAATAAATCACACGATACTGCTTATCAACTTTTTGGCATAAAACAGCACCCATAGCAAAATTCGAAGCATCACACATAATCTCAAAAGGAAGATTCCAATCTGGTGGCACAACAATGGGAGCAGAAACAAGCTTTTCCTTAAGGGTATTAAAAGCAACTAGGCACTCATCAGAAAAATGGAAAACCACATCTTTTGCAAGCAAGCTACTTAATGGTTTAGCAATTTTTGAAAAATCCTTAATAAACCTCCAATGAAACCCTACATGACCAAGAAAAGACTGCAAATCTTTCACACAAGTAGGTGGGGAAAGTTTTTCAATGATTTCGATCTTAGCCTTGTCTAACTCAATACCTCTTTCAGAAACTACATGTCCTAGAACAATGCCTTCCCTAACCATGTAATGACTTTTCTCCCAGCTTAAAGTTAAATTGAATTCAATGCACCTTTTCAAAACAAGATCTAATCTATGCAGGCATTCATCAAACGAATCACCAAAAAGAGACAAATCATCCATGAAAACTTCAACAAACTTAGTTTCCATATCAGAGAAAACAGAGAGCATGCACCTTTGGAAAGTGGCGGGGGCGTTACATAGCCCAAACGGCATCCTCCTATAGGCAAACGTCCCGAATGGGCAAGTGAATGTCGTCTTCTCTTGATCCTCCGGTGCAATCGGGATCTGGTAGAAACTTGACAAGCCATCAAGAAAACAATAGAATTTCTGCCCCGCAAGGCGGTTTAGCATGTCATCTATAAATGGCAAAGGGAAGTGGTCTTTCTTAGTGGAGGCATTTAATCTTCTATAATCAATGCACATCCGCCATCCAGTGGTTTTCCTAACCGGTACTAACTCTCCCTTCTCATTTTCTTCTACCGTGACCCCTGATTTTTTAGGAACTACATGAACAGGGCTCACCCATCGACTATCAGGAATGGGGTAAACCATATCGGCATCTAGCAACTTAATTACTTCTTTCTTTACCACCTCTTGCATGGCCGAATTTATCCTACGCTGAGGTTGCCTAACGGGTTTGGCATCTTGTTCTAGAGTGATGTTGTGCACACACCGAGTAGGGCTAATTCCCTTGATATCACTAATCCCCCATCCTATAGCTGCAGAATTTTCTCTCAAAATTTCAACTAGCCTACTTTCTTCATCGCTGGAAAGATGTGAGGACACTATCACATGCTTTTTCTTATTCTCTCCTAAGTAGACATACTTGAGGTGTGCAGGGAGAGGCTTCAATTCTAAGCTAGGCTCTTCAGGAAATTTGCTTTTTTCCTCTTCCTCATCTAAGGGTTCAACCACTTTTTCTCCTACGGGAATTTTTGGGGTACTATCCATCATTTCAACTAATTCCCTTGCTTCTTCGGACATGTAACACGTCTCAACCTGCATGGTTAGTGCCTCCTAAAGAGGTTCAATATTATCAGGGTGATGAGGAAATTCAGAAAGTATAGAATTAAAGCAGTCAACGAAATTTAACTCATCCATACCATCTTTATTTACCTCCGCATTGCAACCTACCAATTGAATTTTCTCACCCATTACCTCCATAGAGATCTTCTTGCCTTTGAGTTCAAGGAACGTGTTGGTAGTTGCCATGAATGGTCTCCCAAGTAGTACCACGTGTTCGCGAATATGGCTCTTTCCCTCGTCTGCAGACTTCATTACCACAAAATCAGCTGGAATTATCAATTTGTCCACTTTCACAAGGATATCTTCTATTATCCCAACTGGCCTCTTCACGCTTTGGTCCGCCATTTGGACAACCATATCAGTTGGTTTCAATTCACCAAGATCTAAGGCCTTGTATACTGAATAGGGCATTAAGTTAATGCTAGCCCCCGAGTCAAGCATAGCCTTCGTGGTTCGACCATTCCCCAAAGCGATGTTGATGATGAAACTTCCAGGATCTCTTTTCTTCACAGGTAACTCGGCAATTGAATTCACCGTCTCAACCTCATTAACTTCCTTTCCTGAAGTAACCCTTTTGTTGTTCTTCATCTCATGAAAGAATTTCATATAAGCCGGAATGTTTTGGATTAACTCCAAGAGAGGCACATTAACTCCAACTTTTGAGAGGCGTTGGAATAGAGGTGACTCTTGAATATCCTTCTTCGCTGGCTTGATCCGACTTGGGAATGGCACATGTGGTTTCGGGGGAACATATGGATTAGAAGATTTGTGAAGTACCCCCGGATTAGGAGTGCCCCCTTCGACCTCATCATCAACCACATCTTCTTCAGATAGTCCTGGTTCATCATCCTTCTCTTGAGGGTCGTTGGAACTTTCACTAACTTCTTGTTCTGTGCTTGGTTCTGCATTGTTAGTTTCAGAAGATTTAATATGTTTAGGACGCACGAAGTTAGAAATTTTTGTCATCTTTCCTCCACGGAATAGTAGATTCACTTCTTCGTACTCAGGTTCCTCAGTAGAATCTGTTTGGAGAGGTTTAGGATCGAGAGAATCAACTTCGGGTGTCGGAACAGGGGAGCTGGGGTCGTCCAGCTCCCTGGAGCTGGGGGGCGATTTGCCCCCGGCCCTGGGCGGTTCGCCTGGGGCGGGGCGAGTCGCCCCCAACATGCTGCCTGTGGGGGGCGATTCGCCCCCCACGCTGGGCGATGCGCCCCCACCTCCAGGGGGGCGTCTTCGTCTAAAATCTTCTCTTCTTCAATTTGATGAACCTCCTCTGCCTTTTCACACTTCAACAAACTAAATTCCTCCATAAGTTGCTCAGTTACTTCGACTGCTTCAAAAATCGTTTCGATGCGAAGATTGTTTTCAACTTGCCCTGCGTGTGCTATCTCAAAAACATTCTCTATGGACTTAATCCCTGCGTAAAACGCAAGTTCATCCTCCTCACTGATATCTTCATCTTCAGAATATCCTTCGTATAAGCCTTTAGTTTCGCCCCGATTTGAATTCCCATTGGTGACTTGACTCGACATTAGCCTCTCAGATTGTGCAGAACCACTGGCGTACCTTTGAAAGACCTTCTTTGCCTCTTCAACTGTACATTCTTCTAATCCTCCACACATCCCATCCACTTGAAGCCTAACATCATCACGTAGACCACCAACAAAATACCAAATCAGCTCCCCATCGTCGAAACGGTGATGGGGGCACTCACGTTTATACAACTCAAAACGTTCGTAGGTGTCACAAAACCGCTCATACTCTCCTTGCTTGAAGTGTTCGATTTTATTTCGTAAGGCAATTGTCTCATGGTAAGGCATAAATCGCGCTAAGAACTCCTCTACTACTTGGCTCCATGTTTTCAGTGATCCCAGTGCTAACCTTGATATCCAAAGCCTTGGCTCATATCCGAGAGCGAAAGAAAATAATTTCCTGCATAATTGATCCTCAGTGAACCCCTTTGCTGGAACGTTTGCTATTTCTTCCTCATAGGATCTGATGAAACTTAACGGATTCATCCCCACTCCATCTTCGAACATTCGTATACTTCTCACTACAGAACTCGTTACCTCATACCCTGATAACTCTTCTTCCAAGTATATAGCTGACCCTTTCTTAACTTGCGAGAATGTAGGTGTCAAGCGAGCTTTTAAGGTCGTCATACCTGAAAATCTGGAACAGGAGTAGCTCAAAACTGAAAATAGTCTCGTTAGAAGTCTCGAATATCAAGAAAATTTCTGGAATTCTCCTAAAAAATCGAAAAACACTAATTAAACTACTAACTCTGAGATTTGAATGCTGAAAATATAAATAAGCTAAACAGAAAAAAGGAGTATAGTCCCCGACAACGGCGCCAATTTGATGAAACGAGATTGTCAGACTCAATTAATCAAATAAATTTGTTTTTAGCCAAATGCAATTCACAACTACAACGAAAGCCAAGGTACGTAGTGTAGAAGTAAAATAACCTCGAGTGTCGATCTCTAAGGACTATAACTAGATTTATCTAATTTAACTTAAATTATAAACTCAACAAACGACTTAGCACAGATTTTCTTATCAATAATAATGGAAGTTAGCGATAGTATGATCATTCAACGCATCAGGTTAATAATCATGCATGACGTACTTGTACGCTTGCATAGAAATCTAAGATCATGAATTGTCCAATGTGTTCCGTTCAATTCAACACTACGAAGATAGAGGGCTTAGATAGATCAAAGAAATAAAGCAATAAGTCAAGTCTACATCACGTTACAGCCACTCATGCATAATCAAGAACCCTAGCTAAGAAATCACATACTATCACCAACGATAGATTTAGCTACTCATAGATAAATTGCAATCAACAAGAATCAAAGCCAGATTGAATGAAAACATGTTGAAAGAAATAAATAAAAGTAGAAAAATCGTGAGATACAAGTTACCAACGAAGGGCGTCAATCTCCGAAGAATTGCTAACTCACAAGCAAGAATTGATAAACAACGATGTCCAATTGCTATGCTTAATCCTCCAAATTGATAAGAAAAAGGGTCTCCTATGCTAAGAATTGCCAGAATAGGCTCTGCAGAATTTGTCTCTCAAAATAATGTGAAAAGGTATGAAAAACGTAGAGAATGGGCAAACATATATATAGAAGTCGAACACTGGGGGCGAATCGCCTGGGGTCCCAGGCGAACCGCCTGGCACCGGGCGAACCGCCTGGGAGCTCCAGGTCGGTGGAGACGCGTTTTTGGTCTTCTTTTCCTTTTCGGACTCGGATTTTGCCTTCTAGTGACCTTTAAGCCCTGAAACTCGTCCCCTAGGCCTCAAATCTCATCCGGAACCTTCTTGATACACCACGAATGTCCTCGAAACACCAAAACTTCGCCCTCTTCATCAACATTGCCCATAAACATACGTTTTTTACCTAGAACCTGAAAAATACAAAGAAAAGGGAAACGTGACACTATTCTAATAAAATGCACTAAAATATAATCTAAATTAACCTAGAGGATAGCTAAATTGGTGAAAAAGACTCGAATGAAAGTGTAAAATACACGTTCAGCAGCCGCTCCCAAGCGGACAACCCCTCACATGAGGTAGTGCGCCCGGGAGAGGCAGAACGCCTCGGCGCCTCTGCCTCTCCCAGGCGGACCGCCCCTCACACGGCGCGGTGCGCCCGGGAGAGGCAGAAGCCTGGGCGTCCCCAGGCACCCCAGGCGGACCTCCCCTCACACGGGGCGGTGCGCCTGTGGGCGCTAGTGCTCCGGGTGTCCAGATTTTCATCCGGAGACCACGAATCACCCTGTATGCAAACATATTGACCTTTTTACCCTTTTTATCATCCGTTTTGGTTTCTCAAGAGTTTTATTGAGTAATATAGGTTACAGGTACACTTCCAGCTCTCAGTCAACATCCACTTTCGATGTTCGGGACGTACGACGAAGTTCAGGTTAGGGGGGTTATCTCTGGGTATTCCAATGACTTATTTTTCTCATTTCAACTCGTGAAAGCCTTTGTTTGCACGTTTACCGCTTTCTTAGGATTTAGTTTGTTCGTACGCATCCATCCTTAGTCTAGTTTTGCATGATGTTGTGTGGAATTTATTGCCAAATTTTTTGAACTTTTTTATTGTATAGACTAAGTGTTTTTTACCATTGACCATGCATTGCATTTCTACGGATTAGTTTGAGGTTTGTCTCGCTTGGCTTGTCATATTCGTACGTGCACTAGTTAAACTTGGTAGTCTCGACATCACTATGTGGTGTTTTCTCTACTGCGTGAAGGCCTTATAAAATGTTGCATGTTAGAGTCTTTGGTTGTATTCTCGTGTAATTATGTACCTAAGAGGCAACAAGTCTTCACCTTGCTTTTTGAGATTGCTAAATGCCTAGGAAGGAGGTAGAGTGAGGTGTGTGATCCTTTGTTTGAAACCTATTCTAACGAATAGGTTTGGGGAGGGGGTTACCATTGTTATGACTTGTCTTTCGTATAGTTGAGTCATGTTGAGTTTGTTCTTCTTCTTCTTTGTGAGTTTGTGCACCAACCTATTCTTTCGAATAGGTTTGGGGAGGTCGTTGTAGAGTCATTGTTATTTCTTTTCATTGTTGCTACTGGCTATATACAAAAATAAAAATAAAAAAGAAGAAAAAAATCGGAAAAAAAAAATCTATTCCAGAAATATGGAAAAATAAAAAATAAACAAGAAAAAGAAAAAAAAGAATAAAACCCAAAAAAAAAAAAAAAAGAAAAGGGTCCAAGCAAGCCAAAAAGCAGATTAGCAAAGAGTTGTGTAACACCCGTTTTTTTTATTATTATTTTATTATTTTATTATTTAATTATTTAATTTAATTAATTAATTATCGGAGTAAATTATTTTATTCGGTAATTATTTAATTTTTTCTGCATAAACAAATTCGACTTTAGTGGGTTCGCGTAGGATTGATTCGTTTGTTCCATATTGGGCTAGCTAGCAATCTGACTCCTTTTTGGTCCAAATTTTCGTGGCCCATCAGTTGGCCCATTTCTCTTAACCTAAACCCTAAACCTAATTTGCAGCTTCCCACTTCCCTCACT
Organism: Plantago ovata; assembly: GCA_028274465.1. Classification (NCBI taxonomy): domain Eukaryota; kingdom Viridiplantae; phylum Streptophyta; class Magnoliopsida; order Lamiales; family Plantaginaceae; genus Plantago; species Plantago ovata. The sequence continues at coordinate 70,768,135 of CM051457.1, read as the reverse complement.
CTCTCACTTTCACGCCACCATCTTCAGTAAAAGAAAAAAAAAAGAAAATCATTCTTGCTCTTCCTCATCTCTCTTAACCGCACCCATCATCATCTCATCACCACCATTCCGCCGCCGGTTCAATTCATATCGTCGAGCCGCGCCGCTTTCCGTCCGATCCGCTCCCGTTCGCACCACCGTTCCACCGCCGGTATCGTTCCAGTCCGCCCGTCCCTGTTCCGGTTCGATCTCGCCGCGCCGTATTCCATCCCCGTCCCTGTTATGTCCGTTCTGCTCTGTCACGCTCCGCCCGATTCCGTCCGTGTCCCGTCCAGTCCATCCTGCTCCGCCGTGCTCCGTCCAGTCCAGTCCGTGCGTCGCTCCGTTCGCTCAGCGCCGCCCGATCTCTTTCTTTCTGTCCGCTCCGATTCCGTTTTCGATCGGTAAGCCTCCGTCATTGTCCTTGTGCGTTTGGATTCAAATCTCGATTTGAATCTGGATTTTCATCCTTTTTGTTTACATTTAATTCGCAGATTGATTCACTCTCTTTTCCGTTCGAAGGTAATCTCGATCTCTTTCTGTTTCATTTTGATTTACAGTTCGTATTCTTTTTGGATATTTTTGCCCCTGGACCGTTTTGCCCTTGTACATTTGGGCCTTGTTGTTTTGATTCGAACCATGAACTCGAACTCTGACTTAGGATTGTTTGATTGTTGTGTGTTGACCGGTTGACCTCAGACCTCGTTTGTTGACCTTTTTCGAACTAAATTATGACTGTGATTTGAACTGGTTGGTTGTTTGGGACTGAAACTGTATTAATCTGAACCTTGTGACTGTTTTGGGAAGTATGAAAATCTAAAGGACCTTTTTGCAATTAGGCTTTGACTATAGTTGACTGACAGAGGACTGTTTTGTAAACCTTTTAATTCTGTGGGGACTGATATGTATGTTTGGGAACCTGCTGGACTTGTTTGAACTTTCTGTTTTCAAAAGGGATCTTTTTGCAATTTAACATTGAGGGTATTTTAGTAATTTCCAGAGATTGAAAGAGTATTTCTGAAAACGTTTCAAGTTAACTAGTTTCTTCTTTGGTACCTTGGTAGTGATTTACCTTCTAGCTTAGTTGGTTCAGGGTTGCTTGACTAACTTAGAGGTCCCGAGTTCGAACCCCTCCTTTACCACTTATTTACCGACCTTTTACTTTCCGTTCGTTCGACTTCTAGAGTGTAACTAGTTACTTTCTATTTAGGTTCTCCGTCGTTCGTTAACTCTTACGCTCACTGCTCGTTGAAGACTTTTGCTTGCAAGTTGAGGTGAGTGTTCACCCCAAAACTTATCTATTTGCGAAAAACTGGAAGGTTATGTGACAATTTATATCTATTACTATCTATTCTGTTATACCGTATGCTTCCGTGTAAAAGTAACTAAGTCCTAAGTATGACTATTTACTTATCTTTGTTTGTTACTACTCTGTTCTGGATTAACTCTTTTGCAGGAACACTTCTCGATGTTTCGAGATCTGATTATTATTATCTGTTTGTTCTGTATCTGTATATGTTCTGTCTGTTTCTGTGTGACCGGTCGATTAGGTCGTAATTAGGTAGGCTTGGGTAGTAGAGGACTATCGAGTTTGCTTGGTTATTGCCTAGTCTAATCCCTTTTAGGCGCGAGGCAAAAGTCGCTAAGGTCTAATAGGGTCGTAGGTTCTGTTTCCCCAAAGTACACGGGGGTTTCTGTTTCTGTCCGGAGTTGTGCACTCTCTGGAGGGAGCTATAAGGGCAATCTGGGAGTAGGAGTAACAAAGCGGGCTGCACCAACGGACTCCGACTTATCTGTTCTCTCATTCTGTTATGTTATCTGTTCTGGTTGTTATTTTATCTGTTGCAAAGGATTTTGATTTCAAAATTGTTTACTTTCTGTTTGTTAACTTAGAACCTCAATGAGATCCTTTATCTCACGCTCTCTTTGTTTTCAAAAATTTCTTCCTTCCAGATACTACCGAGGATGCACGCGAGTAGGATGCCAACGACTGAGAGAAGGGTCTTGTATGTCTCTGGGGTTTTGTTTTTTTAAATAAGAAGATGAAACTTTTTACTTTCTTCACTAGTCGTTATTCTATTTTGACTTCAAGTTACTGTTGGATTTTACTTGTTTCTCTTAGCGCTGTGGCGCCAAATATTGTTATGGCATTTATTGCCGATCGTTGTTTTTAAATTATTTTGGATTTTCTCTTTTCAAGAAATTTATTTGTTTTTAAAAACCGATACCGTTACAAGTTGCATCTTTTTTACAGCTTTTGTAGTAGTTTGTAATCGAGTTGTAAATTCTTCCTTGTGTTTTCGTGTCGCCTAGTCCAAGACATGTTTTAGACCACCCTCGTCCTGCCATTCAGGAAGTGGTGAAGAGTCTTTGCTCTAAGAGTCGGGTAGAATAGGGGAGTGTTTTCTATTAGGGAGCCCTCCTTCGTGTGATGAGAGCCAGTATTGGTTCGACCTCTCTTGAGGGAAAGTCTCACTTCGTGAACAGTAGTAAGCCCTCAGTTTCATAGGCACGGAGCAACCATTTGTATTCTAATATTCATCATTACGTCGTCACTGACCAGGTCCAGATAGAGAATGTTACGAGAGACTCCCTTGTTTAACAAAGTGCATATGTGAATGTGTATAGGTTCAATCGAGGCATTCTTCAACCTACTTCCATGTTATGATTTGTATGGTCTTTGTTCAAAAGCATTTGGTAGATACAATAGATTAGTTCTTGTTTGGCATGAGACTCCTCTTTGTGTTGCATGTGGTTTGCATAGACTCTAGCTAGTTGGTTGAGGACAAGCAAATGTTCGGTTTGGGGAGTTTGATGACAGTGTTTTTTACACTATCATTCGGTTCTTTTTCACCAATTTAGCTATCCTCTTGTATTCATATTAGTGCATTTTGTTAGAATAATGTCACGTTTCCATTTTCTTTGTTGTTTTCAGGATTTAGGTGAAAATCACACTTTTGGATATGAATCATGGCGAAACATTGAAGTTTTGGTGCAACGCGATCACCCGTGGTGTGTCAAGGAGTACCGGGACATGTTTCCAGGCCAAACGACCGAGTTTCGGAGCTCATAGTCGTGTCCAAGACCAAAAATCGAAGACTTGGAGAAAGAAAAGCACGAGCAATTCTCTGCAAAGAATTGTTAATTCGAATTACTTTTAAAGCAGTACGTGTTGCACTTTCATGCATAATTAGACCCCGATGCTTAGAATGAGCATTACTATCACCAGCTGTCGTCATATGTCGTTGAGTTAAGCTAAGTTAGATTTGTTTACTGAATTTATAATAGTTATTGTAGTTAAAGATAGTTAAGTCCCTAGAGATCGACACTCGATGTCATCTTACCTCTGCACTACGTGTTTTGTGTAGTTGTGAGTTGCCCTTTGGCTAAAAAAAATTCATTTGATTGTTCGAGTCTGACAATCTCGTTCATCATCAACGAATAACAACATATGTTACAAATAGAATTTCTCTTTCTAATCCAGTAATCCTAATTTATTCAGAAATTTTCTAGATGTACACCTATCTTTTAATATCTTTCTCACTCTGAAGGATGTGTGTAATACGGCTTACACAATCAAAGAAGTGTGTATTAAATTATTCAGTTTTTTAATTGTTCAATCCAAGCTTATGTCTTCTTGTTTTCATTTCTTATCACCTATAAAAGGGTCCATCGTGTATAACAAAATTACAGTAAAAACAATATTAATTTTAATGAAAATATAAAAAAGTGAAAACAAACATAAAAATTCCGCTGCCAGGATTCGAACCCGGATATCGGTGATTCATAAGGCTGACTCACAAGCCAAGACCTGTCAAGGTTATTTCTTCATTGATATTTCCGGTGCTACAGCGGATATTGTTGGTAAACAATTACAAAAATATGTTATAAATAAACAATAATTTTTCTTACTCATTAAAATTTGAACATTTTGTAGTAGTTCTGATTAGGGTCGTAATTAGGTAGGCTTGGGTAGTAGAGGACTATCGAGTTTGCTTGGTTATTGCCTAGTCTAATCCCTTTTAGGCGCGAGGCAGAAGTCGCTGAGGTCTATTAGGGTCGTAGGTTCTGTTTCCCCAAAGTACACGGGGGTTTCTGTTTCTGTCCAGAGTTGTGCACCCTCTGGAGGGAGCTATAAGGGAAATCTGGGAGTAGGAGTAACAAGGCGGGCTGCACCAACGGACTTCGACTTATATGTTCTATCATTCTGTTATATTATCTGTTCTGTTTGTTATTTTATCTGCTGCAAAGGATTTTGATTTCAAAATTGTTTACTTTCTGTTTGTTAAGTTAGAACCTCACTGAGATCCTTTATCTCACGCTATCTTTGTTTTCAAAAATTCCTTCCTTCCAGATACTACCGAGGATGCACGCGAGTAGGATGGCAGCGACTGAGAGAAGGGTCTGGGATGTCTCTGGGGTTTTGTTTTTTTTAAATAAGAAGATGAAACTTTTTACTTTCTTCACTAGTCGTTATTCTATTTTGACTTCTAAGTTACTGTTGGATTTTACTTGTTTCTCTTAGCGCTGTGGCACCAAATATTGTTATGGCATTTATTGTCGACCGTTGTTTTTAAATTATTTTGGATTTCCTCTTTTCAAGAAATTTATTTGTTTTTAAAAACCGATACCGTTACAGTTGGTATCAGAGCTTGAGTTCAAACTCGAGCTTGCTAGGATCGGATCTTTTGACCTTTGGGGTGTGTGTGAGGGTCCGAGTCGCTGGTTAGGTCTTGCATTTCGTTTTACTTCTCTGATCCGAGTCTTACGTACTAACCTTAAACTGTTTCTTCATCTTCTCTATTCTGATTCTGACGTCTTTCTGATCCGTTTCTGAAACTATTGAACTTCCGTGGATGCTTTCGATTTTGACGTAGTTATTAACTAGATAAATACGCATGTGCTTACAGATAGGTATGAGTACCGAAAAGAAAGTCATTCGTTACCGCCTAGTCGAAGGGAGTTTAAGCCTTATACCACCGTTCCCGTCATTGGCATTTACCCTAGAAGCGTGATGGACAGGGTCGTTCGCGAATGAGACCACTACTGGCTGGAAAACATGAAGCTTCAAGACGAAATGGCAATGAAGGATGCGGGAATCAGATACCTTAAGATGGCTTTACGCGCCGCAAAGGAGAACTCCGGCTTTGTCTCGTTAACCACATCCAACCTAGGCACCAAGATTCATAAGAGGAAGGCTCGGAGGACGTTTCCCGAGGGTTGCGGACCTTCACGTAGAGTGGAGGATGAGGAAGAACCCGAAGAAGAACCCGAGGAGGACCTCTCTGAGAAAGAAGGAGAAGATGCACATGTGCCCGAACGACGTTTCGAAGACGATATCGAAGACGTTTATTAGGATAGATGCCTTTTCGAGCTCGTACCGAATATCCCCTTTTGCCAAGCAAGTTTTTTTAGTTCAGCCCGACTGAATCTGTTTACGCTTTTCCGTTTACTTGACTCTGTGGTTTTCTGTTTACTCGCTAAGACGAGTAGAGACTGGTTTTCCTTTGAATAATTGCATGCTTGGTTTATTTGAGACTACGTTGATTTCTTGATTTGCGTTTTGTTTTAAAGTTCAAGGCATGTTTTCTTCACTGCTCAGTTACATACCTGTTGTAGAAGAATACGTACTTGCCTTAGTTCTTTTTTTCCGTTCTTTTCTAAGTTAGAAATTCGAGGTTGTTAAATAAACTGCTAAGTAGTGCCCTTTTATTAGAATGAATCGCAGAAACACTTGTGGCACCAGCAGCAATGGAAGTGGAGATGATCAACACGCTAAAAATGGAGACCAAGTGGACCGCATCATCGCCGCTTTGGGAAATTTCAGCGAAACCATTCGCCACGTTAGGGCACTACCTGTTCAGCCAGATCCTCCGCCACCACCACCGATTCAGACCATCGATCAAGCTGCGGAACGTTTCACTCGATTCCATCCTGAAAGGTTCGAGGGGACGCCTGATGCCCGTAAGGCTGAGCTCTGGTTAGAGAGTATGGATAACTTATTCTCGATCCTGCACTATCCGGACGAGAGGAAAATTGAGCTTGCAGCTTTCCAGTTCGTGGGAGCCGCCAGGAACTGGTGGAGGACCGTGAATGCAAGATGGAGGCAAGAGGGAGTTGCTCGCACCTGGGAGAACTTCACCAAGGATTTCATGGACAAGTACGTGCCTCGCCTGGTCCGCGAGAACAGGAGAGATGAGTTCCAGGCTTTGGTGCAAGGGAACATGGATGTTGCCGACTACGACTCAGAATTTACCCGACTATTGAAGTATGTGCAGCATTTCCAGGACGATGAACGGGAGAAGGTACGCCACTTTGTGAAGGGTCTGAACTCTGAGATCCAGTACAGTTTGTTTGAGACCAACATGCCTACCTACCTCAAGGCTGTCGAACTCGCTTCCGAGGTAGAAAGTGGTCTCAAAGGAATCAACATGGCTGATAAGCCGTACTCTAGCAAGAGGAGCTACTCTGGTTCTTCTGGGAACCATGGAGGTGGAAGCCAATCTGGATACAAGAGGGAGAGTCGAGGTGGGTATCAAACTAGATATCAAGCACCACCGGCGAAGTAGCCCCGTAATCAGCAGGACAACCGTTCCCGTAATGCCACTGGAGGGTCTGGGCAGTCATCCCAAGAAAGGAAAACTGCAACTACTGTGGAGGAGTCAACCACGATGAGAAAAACTGCCGGAAGAGATAAGGCTTGTGTTTGGCTTGTGGGATCAAGGATCACAAGATCAGCCATTGTCCGAACCGTCATGTAATTGTCAAAGGGGGAAGACCAGGAGGCTATGCTCCGAGAAATGACGGAAAGGGTACTATGGCTAAGCCCCGAGTTTCCAACATAGGTGGTCATGAAGTTCCTGACGCTGTGAATGTGGTTGAAGGTACGCTACTGATCGCTCAAACTTCTTCTAAAGCTTTATTTGATCCTGGTGCTACGCATTCTTTTATTGCTGAAGTATTTGCTGAGTCACTCATATTACCGTATGATGAATGTGTATTTTACACTTTCATTTGAGTCTTTTTCACCTATTTTAGCTATCCTCTATGTTAATTTAGCTATATTTTAGTGCATTTTATTAGAATAGTGTCACGTTTCCCTTTAGTTTCTATTTTACAGGTTTTGGTTGAAAAACGAGGTTTTCCGGGCAATTATATTGAAGTAGACAAGGAATTGGTGTTCCAGAAGCCTAATTGGAGTATCTGAAAGATTCCGGATAGGATTTGAAGTCTAGGGGTCGAGTCTGAAGGCTAATGATGAACGTATTTTTGACACGTTCATCTTGTCTTTTTTACCTTCTTTTGCTATCTTTTAGCCTTGTTTTTTGGTTAGTTTTGTAGAATAGTGTCACGTTTTGTGTTTTCTGCATTTTTAAGCACTTAGGTATGAAACGACGATTTTGGAGCTAAAAACGAGCCTTTTTGATGGAAAAGATGGCCTCGTTGAAGTTCCCCAATCTCCGTGGCTTGTTCGTGAGTGTCTGAGCCCCAATAAGTGCCGAGAAGGACGAGCCCAAGGCACCCGAGGGCCGTTCGTGGGCAAAAGATCGAATTTCGAGGCCAAAATCTGCCCAGGAGGCAAGCCCTTCGCTTGGAATTGGAGAAGCGGGACGCTTGGAATTTCAGGAGATTTCAAAAGAGGAACATGAAGCAAGCGCTTCGCTTGGCTCTGCCCAAGCGAAGCGCTTGGCAGCCGTTACAGATCCAGATTTTGCCTTCATTACTTGATTTTGGAGTTACTTTTGGATATACAGAACATTGGAGACGAGTTTTGGACAGCCCTAAGCCCCGAAAACTCAGAGAAACTCATATATTCATTGTAATTTAGCTTGGGATTCAAGATTTTGATTGGAATTCATCCTTTGTAATCATCTACGGAGAGGTTTTCTTTGATTTCCACCGATTAGTGACAGCTTTGGTGGTAACTTGTATCACTCTCTTGTCTTGTAGTTTGATATGATGTATTCTGATTATTATTCATATGAATTGATGTCTATGTTGATGAATATGAGTATCTAAATCCTTTGTGTTGGTGGTAGAATGTAGAATTATTCATGTTATGGATTATGCTTATGCTTACATGAGGTTGTGAGTCAATCTTGCTGCAAATTACTTCATATGATTCGTAGTTGCCTATAAAATATATTCGAATAGAGTATGTGACAAACTCGTTGGTCAATGAAAGCTATAGGATTGTATGTTAGTGATTTGCAGCATGCTAGATAAATGGTGTTAGTGACAAACACCTCTAAATTATTGATAGTTGCCTTTCATGATGTGTGTCTTGAAAGTTACCTAGACAAGTTGCTTAGCAGACTTAGTTGAAGGTTTTACGCACTGAACTTGTGAGCATATTCGTAATCCATGCATGTGTATTCGATTTCTACCACCGACCGTTTTCCAAACTTGTTTACAAAAACTCTTGATTTCTCACTTCCTTTGTTCAAACATCTCTCTCAAAAATCATCATCTAGTTGACTGAAATTAGCTAGCAAAAACCTTGATCAAAGCCACGTTAGGTCCCGAGAGAACGACACTCGGGGACAACTTGCCATTGCACTCTGTTTGTGTAGTGAAAGGTGTTCTTTGGCTTTTTAAACAAATTTAATTGGTGAAAAACGACATCATCAATTTGGCGCAGTTGCCGGGGACTTAACTCCTTTGGTTGGTGTTTTTGTTTGGTTTTTCCAGCCAACATCTCTTCTTTGTCTCATTTCTGTTTTTGTTTCTTTTTGCTTGAGATACTCACTATCTTGTATTTCAGGTGTGTGTATGCCTAGAACCCGAACGGGTGGGCCTAACGTTGAACCTTACATAGACGAAATTGATCGCTTGTATCGGAGGAGAAGAAGGAATCTCAATTCTCAGTTTGAAAGGGTAGCATCTAGAGCTTCCACATCTTGAAGTAGAGAAGAATCTTTCTCACATCTCTCTGAACCAATTCTTGAGTCGGTTTTCGTGGAAGGTGAAATAGCAGAGCAACCTATTCGTTCACTCACCAAGCCAACGGGTGGGGCTAGAGGACCAGCAATTGTCCTCAATGATGCCACTAGGAACCTGGAGATAAAGAACCACATGTTCCAACAACTTCCCAAGTTCTATGGGATGGTTAATGAGGACGTGATTGGGTTCTTGAATGAGCTCGAGAACTTTGTTCTCCATCTTGGGCGACCGGGTGCTGGAGTGACGGACGATGATCTTCGCATGAAGGTTTTCTCCATGGGTCTAGGTGATCGAGCAAAGGCTTGGCTCAATACTCTAGAGGCTGGGTCTTTGACTACATGGGCGCTCTGTTTCGACAAGTTCATGGATCGGTACTACCCCGCTTCCAAGACGATGGCTATGAAGAGCCAAATTAGCACCTTTGATCAGCGATATGATGAAGCTTTTCACGAGGCTTATGATCGTTTCATGGGGTTGCAACATAGATGCCCTCACCATGGGTATGATAAAGGTCAGCTTCTCCAATTCTTTTACAATAGCTTGCATCCTGAGATTCAATCTCAAGTGTATAGCATTTGCGGTGGAAGTATCGGAGAGTTGACTCCTACTCAAGCTCAAATGAAGCTAGACACGATGTATCGGAATTCTCAAAATCGGAATGTTAGAGCTCGTGTGCTTCAAAAGGAGCAAAGGGGAGAGGCAAAGGTAGTAATGAACAAGATGCCTTTGATGGGTTCTCCCATGAGGTCAAGCAAGCTTTGAGGCAAAGCGTTCCTATCCCTTCTACGGAGATTTGTGGTGTCTGCAAGAATTATGGGCACCCGGCCTATCTAAGCCGTTCTGAGTTTGCTAGAGAGCCATTCATCAAGAACGAGGTCCGTCAAGAGGTCTATGCTGCTGCCGAAGGGGAGCAAGTGACCGAGGATGTGAACTATGGCCAAGGATATGGCAATGTTAGGCCACAAAACCGTGGGGGACAAGGACCACGAGGTGGGCACCAGAACCAAGGCAACCGTGGTTATGTCCACAACCCGGACAAATATGCCTATGGTCCACATCAAGATCGAAGCCGTCTCAGCTGTGGGAACAACTGGTATGAAGGAGCACCACCTTCTAATCCCACACCCCCACCTCCGGTTGCTAGTTCAGGACCGCAAGGTGGAGGGGTGCTCCCTTCTCCTCTTGTTACTTCACTCAATGATCTGGTTATGAAGACGAACAAATTCATGGAGCATTACTATCGTAATGAGGCTACTAACAATCAACGCTTTGAGAAGCTTGAGGCTAGTAGTAGCAGTCTCCATAAGAAGCTACAAGAGCTTATAGATCGAGGAGCGAGTAGAGAGCAAAGGAAGTTTCCCGGAAACACGGAGAAAGCCATGGCTATAACCGTGGTGACTGATTTGCCCGTGGAGATCACGGTTGTGAGAGACAATGCACGAGTTGAGGTGCCAAGTTGCAAGATAACTGAAACATGCAAAGTGAATGAGGAGCTTGAGACTCCTAAGGTAGTTGTGGAAGAGAAAGTGGTCGCACAATCTGATGCGATAGTGGAAGAAGTGAATGAAAACTCATCGTCTGAGGATGAGTTGGTGGATATGGTGGAAGTGCCTATCCAAGAGAGCTTTGATGTGGAAATCGGTTTGGGTAAGAAGGATGGAATAGTGGCAACTTTAGACACGGGAGCGGGTGTGAATGTCATACCTTTGAACGTGCACGAAGAGTCAGGTTTGTCTGGCTTAAGACCAATGAAGTGCATGGTGCAATTGGCGGACGGGTCTATGAAGAAGCCATTGGGTGTGATCGAGAATCTAGTGGTAAGAGTCGTCGGTGTAGAGGTCAAGACGAACTTCATCGTCATGCCTACATCCTCCGCAAAGCTCAAGGATGTTGTTCTTTTGGGTAGAGCCTTCATCAACAAAGTACATATGGTGATAGACATGTATCGTCGTACATGTAGCTTCGAGGTAAATGGCAAGCAACATACGTTGCGAGCCATAATTAATTCATGTGCTTATGTTGATACTAACGAACTTGTAGGTTTCTTTGGTCCTCTTTATGTTCGTCAAGATGTGCAGGGACTTGATGCTTTGAAGAGCACTTGGACGGGGAAGTCTACTACCCGATGCGAAATTGATCCCGCATGAGCTAAGACGAGTCGAGCCAACGACTTCTAAACAAAGGCGCTTCTCGGGAGGCAACCCGAGGTTGTAGGTAATTGCATATAGATTAGGAGCATGTTTAAATTTTGTTTTGTTGAGTAGACAAGGTTTTTGAGGTGAAAATTGAGAAAAAGTCGAAAAAAAATGAAGTTAGGAGCTCCAGGTCCCAAGCGCTCCGCTTGGCTCAAGCCAAGCGGACCGCTTGGATTTACAGTAGGAACTTCTCCTACTGTAAATCCAAGCGAAGCGCTTGGGGCGACCCAAGCGTCCCGCTTGAACCAAGCGCTTCGCTTGGGACGCTCAAGCGGCTCGCTTGGCTTCTTTAAAAGCCAAGCGAGCCACTTGAGTTTTGAAGCTCTCCTCTTCATTCTTTTTCATCTTCTTCCCGATTTTTCACCCCAAAAACTTCAATCTCACTTAATTCTCCACCAATTTTTGCAATCTTGTGCATTCTAAAGAGCCCATCACCTCCTCTATCATCTAAACTGAACAAATTTCACGTTTGAAGCATCATTCACAAGGAATCGAAGGTAACCCTCAAGAACCCTAACTTTCTTGAATTTGGGATTTTGATCTTATTGGCTTCAATTATGTTATGTATTGGTAAATTAGAGTTTGATATTAATTGTTTAGCATGTTTCTTATTGGATGTGATGTCTAAATTCGAATTTTGCTTACTTTGATTTTGATGAACTCTATGGCTTGAATTCTTGCTAGATAATTGTTTGCATGATTGTTAGCTCGAAATTTGAGTATTGATATGATGTTGGTGTTGTTTAGATTGCATGAGATTGTGTAGGATTGGTTGGGTAGTTCTAATGGCGAGTTTGTTTGCTTGGTTTGATTCGAATTAGCTAATCGTAACGAAGTGTTAAAGCTTCTCGATTCGCTATGTTTGAATTTTAGCAAGCCTTCAAACTCGTTAAAAAGAACACTTGAGTGAGTTTTGACGTCTAAGAGTCGACTTGTTGCGTTATGACTTGTTTTAAACGAAGAACGTATACTTGTCTTAGAGTAGAAGTAGATTGTTTGGTAGTAGTGTAAGAATCTAGTCTTTTTGATCTATTGGAATGGTCTAATGGGATTTTTCTAGGTACCATGTCGACAAGAAGGAACAAGAGAACCCGAGGAGAAGGATCCTCACGGGATGGTCAAAGGGGAGCTCGGTATCAACTAACGGATAAAGCGAGGTTATATGAAACTCACTTCCATTCCAGACCCCACACATACATTGGGGAGAGGAGCATTCGCTTTATGGCTAGCGAAAATGAATTGCCCGGTGTTGGTGAGCTCAACGCCCTAATCACCAAGCGGGGATGAAAGTACTATGGAGAAGTTATGCCCAATTGGGACCAAGCCGTGGTGGAGGATTTCTACATTGGCTTTGCGGATCGAGATGAACGGACCGGTGAAGTCCCCGTCCGAGGAGTAGGAGTTGTCTTCACTCCCTTGAGCATCACCAGCTTTCTGATGCAATTGGAAACGCCTCTGGAGCGTGACCCAAATCGCAGGCCCGAGCCCTATGAGAGGCGCGACTACACTCAGGTCTATGTCTACGACCGGGAGACCACCCACTTCTCATTGGCGATAGTTGAGGGCATCACCGTGGATGATTATGTGATGCCTGAGGAACCACCCCGTGTCTTGCACCACAATGATCTCTCCTTCGAGGCTCGGATGATGTTGAAGTTTGTCCACGCAAACTTGATTCCTACTACTCATGACACCGCCATTCAGTCTTACTATGGAGCCTTGGTGTACGCCCTTCTGAATGATGTAGCTCTCACTCCCGGCATCATCATTTTCGAGGAGTTCAAGCAACGCCGCGACAGAAATAGGAAGCTAACCTTTGGCAATCTGATCACGGGCATGTGCAAGGTCACCGGAGTTCCCAACATCGAGCCAACTGTGAGGGCTAAGAAGCCCATGAACATTGACACATACAATGAGATGTACGGGACTTGGTGCCTTCACCAAGGGGAGGCCGCACCGCCGAGGGAGCCACGCTATGTAGCACCACCATCTCCTCCACCTTCAGCCGATCAAGGGAGCGGCCAAGGGGGCTTCGACTTTTTGGAGTTCATCCAGCTATTGGCCACTCAGTTTGGGAACTTCCAAACCAGCATGTTGACGGCTCAGTCGAACCAGATGACCGAGCAATTCAGAAGCTTTGAGGAGCGAGAGGAGAAAAGGTGGGAGGACTACTAGGTGCGAGACGGTCAGCGTTGGGATACCTTTCAGACGCGTGTTGATGAGCGTTGGGAGGCCGCACGAGCAGAGGACGCCGAGAGGTGGAGAGTTTACCAGGAGGACACGATGAACCGGTATGATGCTCTAGCTCGCCAAGTTCTGGGGTACCCGTTCCACCCGCAAGGTGATGGTAGTGGAAGCAACCTTCCTCCTTCCTTCTAGAGATCTCAGCTGACAGAGGCCATTTATTCGGTAGTATCCTTATTATCGTTATTTTGGCTTGTTCACTATTGTTGGTTGAAACTCTTTTTCTTTCGGTTTGGTTGCATGATTCATGAGATTAAGACTATTTCGATTTGGTTGTATGATGCTATGACTTATGACTCTTGTACTCTTAGTTTGCTTTTGTAGTTGTGGCCTGTGTGCCTTTTGTCGTGTTTAGAGTAGCTTAGCCTTTTGTCTCGGTGCCTTAGATGGTGGAAATTGGAAAACAATGGAAAATGGAGTAACAGGGGTCAAGCGACCCGCTTGGGCGATACCAAGCGGGCCGCTTATCCAAGCGCTCCGCTTGGACATCACCAAGCGGACCGCTTGGATTTTCAGTAGGATTTTCTCCTACTGAAAATCCAAGCGGCCCGCCTGGATGATGCCCAAGCGGGCCGCTTGGCATAATCCAAGCGGCCCGCTTGGGCCCTGCTTCCCCGTTTTCCCCTTTTTTCCAATTTTCTCAACTTTGTGCACCCGTTTCCACATGTTTCTTGAGTCCTTTCAGGTACTACTCATATATAGGAGATTGGACACGAACCTTATTCTCAGGGAAGTGTACTTTCAATCCAATTTTTCCTTTTCATTCAACTTTTCTTTGCTCGAGGACGAGAAAAAGTTTAGGTTTGGGGGGGGGTATTGGATTTTCAGTACTATATGCTTGTGTGGTTCGTACATGCCTGATTTTACTCAAGTTCATGTGATTTGTCGTGTTTTTTCAAATTTTTGCATGCATATCATCCATAGATTAGTTGTTGCACGTTGTTGTGTGTAGTCTATTGCCAAGTTTTTTCGAACTTTTCTATTGTGTAGACTAAGTGCTGATGACCATTATCATATGTTGCATCACTTTGCAAGTAGTTTGAGGCTTGTCTCGCTTGGTTTGTCACATTCACTTGTGCACTAGTTAAGCTTAGTAGTCTCGACATCACCTCCAGTGGTGTTTCTTCTACTGCGGTTCACGATGACCTTATAAAATGATGCATGTTAGAATCCCCGTGTAATTATGTACGTAAGAGGCGACAAGTTTTTCACCTCGATTAGAGATTGCCAAATGCCTAGGAAGGAGGTAGTGTGAGGTGTGTGACTCCTTGTATTAAACCTATTCTATCGAATAGGTTTGGGGAGGGGGTACGTTGTTATACTTGTCTTTCGTCTTGAGTCGTTGTAGATTTTTCTTAGCTTTATTTTTCTTTTGTTTTGTGTCCCAACCTATTCTCTCGAATAGGTTTGGGGAGGTGTCTTTGTAAAAAGTTTTTCCCTTTTTCTTTTTCATCTTTGTGCTCAAACCTATTCTCTCGAATAGGTTTGGGGAGGTTTCTGACACGTAGTACTGCTGCTTGCCTAGCTATTTATAAATAAAAAAAAATAATAAAAAAAAAGAGAAAAGAGAAAGAGAAAATAAAAAAAGAAGAAAGAAAATAAAGAATAAGACCCAAAGTAAAAGAAGGGTCGTTGCAAGCCAAAAGCAGTCTCGTAGTGTCGAGTGTCATGTAAATATTTTGTCCTTGTGAAGTATCGAGTTGTAAATTCTATCTTTTGTTTCGTGTCGCCTTTGTCCAAGGCCTGTTCTTGACCACCCTCGTCTTGCTATTCAAGAAGTGGTTGAATGAGATTCGTTCTTTGAGAGTCTGGGTAGAATAGGGGAGTGTCTTCTTTTTCTAGGGAACCCTCCTTCGTTTGATGAGAGCCAGTATTGGTTCGCCCTCTTTTGAGGAAAAGTCACGCTTGGTGAACAGTAGTAAGCCCTCGGTTTCATAGGCACGGGCCAATTGTAGTATGATAATGTGAATCATTGTGTCGTCACTGACCAGGTCCAGGTAGAAGATGTTACGAGAGACTCCTTTGCTTAACCAAGTGCACATGAGAATATGTATATTCGTAATCGAGGCATTCTTCAACCTACTTGCATGTCATGCTCATTTGGTTTTGTTCATAAGCATTTGGTAGATTCAATAGATTAGTTCACTTTACTTGGCATGAGACTCCTTTTGTGTTGCATTTAGGATAGTTTGTTGCTTGAGGACAAGCAAAGGTTTGGTTTGGGGAGTTTGATGAACGTATTTTTGACCCGTTCATCTTGTCTTTTTACCTTCTTTTGCTATCTTTTAGCCTTGTTTTTTGGTTAGTTTGTAGAATAGTGTCACGTTTTGTCTTTTCTGCATTTTCAGGCACTTAGGTACGAAACGGCGTTTTTGGAGCTAAAAACGAGCCTTTTTGATAGAAAAGATGGCCCCGTTGAAGTTCTCCAATCTCCGTGGCTTGTTCATGAGTGTCTGAGCCCCAATAAGTGCCGAGAAGGACGAGCCCAAGGCACCCGAGGGCCGTTCGTGGGCAAAAGATCGAGTTTCGAGGCCAAAATCTGCCCAGGAGGCAAGCCCTTCGCTTGGAATTGGAGAAGCGGGACGCTTGGAATTTCAGGAGATTTCAAAAGAGGAACAGGAAGCAAGCGCTTCGCTTGGCTCTGCCCAAGCGAAGCGCTTGGCAGCCGTCACAGATCCAGATTTTGCCTTCATTACTTGATTTTGGAGTTACTTTTGGATATACAGAACATTGGAGACGAGTTTTGGACAGCCCTAAGCCTCGAAAACTCAGAGAAACTCATAGATTCATTGTAATTTAGCTTGGGATTCAAGATTTTGATTGGAATTCATCCTTTGTAATCATCTACGAAGAGTTTTCTTTGATTTCCACCGATTAGTGACAGCTTTGGTGGTAACTTGTATCACTCTCTTGTCTTGTAGTTTGATATGATGTATTCTGATTATTATTCATATGAATTGATGTCTATGTTGATGAATATGAGTAGCTAAATCCTTTGTGTTGGTGGTAGAATGTAGAATTATGCATGTTATGGATTATGCTTATGCTTACATGAGGTTGTGAGTCAATCTTGCTGCAAATTACTTCATATGATTCGTAGTTGCCTATAAAATATATTCGAATAGAGTATGTGACAAACTCGTTGGTCAATGAAAGCTATAGGATTGTATGTTAGTGATTTGCAGCATGCTAGATAAATGGTGTTAGTGACAAACACCTCTAAATTATTGATAGTGGCCTTTCATGATGTGTGTCTTGAAAGTTACCTAGACAAGTTGCTTAGCAGACTTAGTTGAAGGTTTTACGCACTGAACTTGTGAGCATATTCGTAATCCATGCATGTGTATTCGATTTCTGCCACCGACCGTTTTCCAAACATGTTTACAAAAACTATTGATTTCTCACTTCCTTTGTTCAAACATCTTTCTCAAAAATCATCATCTAGTTGACTGAAATTAGCTAGCAAAAACCTTGATCAAAGCCACGTTAGGTCCCGAGAGAACGACACTCGGGGACAACTTGCCATTGCACTCTGTTTGTGTAGTGAAAGGTATTCTTTGGCTTTTAAACAAATTTAATTGGTGAAAAACGACATCATCAGCTAAAAGGTCACTAGAAGGCAGAAACCGAGTCCGAAAAGGGGAAGAAATCCAAAAACGCGTCGAAAACGCGTAAATGGCCGAAATTTACTCCCGGGCGAGTCGCCCTGGACGTGGGGCGAATCGCCCCACACCAGGCAAATCGCCCGGTGTGTGGGGCCCTTCGCCCCACACAATTCGAATGCCTATATATATGAGCTCAGTTTTCTCCGTTTTTCATTCTTTTCCAGACCTTTTCTCTCACCTTTCTCAGTAGTTTTAGGTAGAAATTTCCCAGAGCCTGTTCTGGGGGTTCTTAGCTTAGGAGATACTTTTTCTTAGCAATTTGGAGCTTGTAAGATCGCGATTCTTCGGAGATTGACAACCTTCGGTAACATTGTATCTTACAGTTTTTCTATTTATATTTATATATCTTTCATCATGTTTTCATTCATTCGTGGTATGATTTCTGTTGATTGCATGACAACTATGAGTAGCTAAACTTCTCGTTGGTGATAGTATGTGATTTCTTGGCGAAGGGTTAATAATTATGCTAATGAATATATCGCGCATTATACTCTGAGGTATTGCTTTATTTCTTTGATCTATCTAAATCTATATCTTCGTAGTGTTGAATAATTACGGAACACAACTGGAGAATTCATTGATCAAAGATCTCCATGCAAGACCGAGGAATTTACGCATGATTATTAACCTCTTATGCTTTGAATGACCATACTATCACCAATCTCCATTATCTGTTAAGAAAAACCTTTGCTAAGACGTCTGCTGTTTTATATTCTTAAGTTAGATTAGATAAAGCTAGTTATAGTCCTTAGAGATCGACACTCGAGGTTATTCTACTGCTACACTACGGTTTTCGTTGTAGTTGTGAATTGCCTTTGGCTAAATACAAATTTATTTGATTAGTTGGAACCCGACAATCCAACCGTTCATCAAATTGGCGCCGCTGCCGGGGACTATACTCCTTTTTTCTGTTTAATTTGTTTATATTTTCAGCATTCAATTCCTAGTTCTAGTAGATTTTAGTTTTCCTATTTAATCCCTTTCTGATACTCCTTTCCTAGTCTTAGTAGTATTCGATATCTAGAAATTTTCTTGATCTTCGAGATTTCTAACGAGGCTAATTTTCAGTTTTGAGTTACTCCTGTTCTAGATTTCCAGGTATGACGACCTTAAAAGCTCGCTTGACACCTACGTTCTCGCAAGTCAGGAAAGGGTCAGCTATATACTTGGAAGAAGAGTTATCGGAGTATGAGGTAACGAGTTCTATAGTGAGAAGGATACCAAGGTTCGAAGATGGAGTGGGGATGAATCCGTTAAGCTTCATCAGGTCCTATGAAGAGGAAATAGCAAAAGTTACAGCAAAGGGGTTCACCGAGGATCAATTATGCAGGAAATTATTTCCTTTTGCTTTGGGATATGAACCGAGGATTTGGATAGCAAGGTTAGCACCATGATCACTGAGGACCTGGAGCCAAGTAGTAGAGGAGTTCTTGGCACCTTTCATGCCTTACCATGAGACGATTGCACTGCGGAATCGGATCGAACACTTCAAGCAAGGGGAATACGAGCGGTTCTGTGACACCTATGAACGTTTTGAGCTGTATAAACGTGAGTGCCCCCACCACCATTTCGACGACGGGGAGCTGATTTGGTTTTTTGTTGGTGGACTACGGGATGATGTTAGGCTTCAAGTGGGTGAGATGTGTGGAGGTTTAGAAGAATGTACAGTTGAAGAGGCAGAGAAGGTCTTTCAAAAGTACGCCAATGGATCAGCACAATCCGAGAAGATAACGTCGAGTCAAGTCACCAACATACATTCAAACCAGGGCGAAACTGACGGCTTATACGAAGGATATTCTGAAGACGAAGATATCAGTGAAGAGGAGGAACTTGCGTTCTACGCAGGGATTAAAGCCATTGAGAGTGTCTTCGAGATAGCACACGCAGGGCAAGCTGAAAACAATCTTCGCATCGAAAAGGCTTTTGAAGCAGTCGAAGTAACTGAGCAACTTATCAAGGAGCTTAGCCTGCTAAAGTGTGAAAAGTGCGGAAAAGCAGTCGAAGACGCCCCCCTAGAAGTGGGGGGCGAACCGCCCAATGAGGGGAGCGAATCGCCTCCAACTCCAGGCAATTGGACGACCCAGTTCCCCCGATGTGACACCTGAAATTGATCCCGAGCCACTTCCAGCTGTTACTACCGAGGAAAATGAGTGCGAAGAGGTGAATCTACTACTCCGTGGAGGCAAGATGACCAAAATTTCTAACTTCGTGCGTCCTAAACGGGTTGAATCTACTGGGACCGAAAATACAGGACCAAGCACAGAACAAGAGGTTAGCGAAAGTTCCAAAGAACCT
This sequence comes from Plantago ovata, assembly GCA_028274465.1. Classification (NCBI taxonomy): domain Eukaryota; kingdom Viridiplantae; phylum Streptophyta; class Magnoliopsida; order Lamiales; family Plantaginaceae; genus Plantago; species Plantago ovata. The sequence goes on along the minus strand of CM051457.1, from coordinate 70,748,775 downwards.
CAAGAAGTTCCGGAAAGGAATGATGAACCAAGACCATCTGTGGAAGACATAGGTGATGATGAGGTCGAGGTAGGAACTCCTACGCCAGGGGAACTTCAGAAATCTTCTAATCCATATGTGCCTTCAAAGCCACATGCACCATTCCCAAGTCGGATCAAGCCAGCCAAGAAGAATATTCGAGAATCACCCCTATTCCAACGCCTCTCAAAAGTGGAAGTAAATGTGCCTCTCTTGGAGTTAATCCAAAACATTCCAGCTTATACGAAATTCTTTCGTGAGATCAAGAACAAAAGGGTTACTTCAGGAAAGGAAGTGAATGGGGTTGAAACGGTCAACTCAATTGCCGGATTGCCCATGAAGAAAAAGGATCCTGGAAGTTTCATCATCGACATCGCCTTAGGGAATGGACGAACTACGAAGGCAATGCTTGACCTAGGGGCTAGGATTAACTTAATGCCCTATTCGGTATACAAGGCCCTGGATCTCGGAGAATTGACACCAACTGATATGGTCGTCCAAATGGCAGATCAAAGTGTGAAGAGGCCGGTCGGGATAATAGAAGACATCCTTGTGAAGGTGGACAAATTGATAATCCCAACTGATTTTGTAGTAATGAAGTTTGCAGACGAGGGAAAAAGCCATATTCGCGAGCACGTAGTACTACTTAGGAGACCGTTCATGGCGACTACCAACACATGCCTTGAACTTAAGGGCAAGAAAACCATGGAGGTAATGGGCGAGAAGATTGAGTTGGTAGGATGCAACATCGGAGATAAGGAAGTCGCGGAAGATTTAAATTTTGTCGATTGCTATGATTCCGTGATTTCCGAATTTCATCATTGCCATGATAATCGTGAACCACTTGAGGAGGCACCAACCATGCAAACTGAGACGTTCTACATGACCAAAGAATCAAGGGAACTAGTTTAAATAATGCATAGCACCCCAGAAATTCCCGAAGGAGAGGAGGTACTTGAACCTTTAGATGAAGAAGAGGAAGAAAGTAGGTTTTCTGAAGAGCCTAGCTTAGAATTGAAACCACTTCCTGCGCACCTCAAGTATGTGTACTTAGGAGAAAATCAGAAGAAGCCTGTAATTATCTCCTCACATCTCTCCAACGATGAAGGAAGTAGGTTGATTGAAGCATTGAAATAAAATTCTGCAGCTATAGGATGTGGGATTAGTGATATCAAAGGAATTAGCCCTACACGGTGTGTGCACAACATCACTCTAGAACAAGATGCCAAACCCGTTAGGCAACCTCAGCGAAGGATAAATCCATCCATGCAAGAGGTGGTAAAGAAAGAAGTGATCAAGTTGCTAGATGCCGATATGATTTACCCCATTCCTGATAGCCGATGGGTGAGCCCGGTACATGTAGTTCCTAAGAAATCAGGAGTCACAGTGGAAGAGAATGAGAAGGGAGAGTTGGTACCGGTTAGGAAGACCACTGGATGGCGGATGTGCATTGACTATAGAAGATTAAATGTCGCCACTAAGAAAGACCACTTCCATTTATAGATGAAATGCTAAACCGCCTTGCGCGGCGGAAGTTTTATTGTTTTCTTGATGGTTTATCAGGTTTCTACCAGATTCTGATCGCACCGGAGGATCAGGAGAAGACGACATTCACTTGCCCATTCAGAACATTTGCCTATAGGAGGATGCCATTTGGACTATGCAACGCTCCCGCCACTTTTCAAATGTGCATGCTTTCTGTTTTCTCTGACATGGTAACTAGATTTGTTGAAGTTTTCATGGATGATTTTTCCCCTTTTGGTGATTCGTTTGATGAATGCTTGCAAAGATTAGATCTTTTTTGAAAAGGTGCATTGAATGCAATTTGACCTTAAGCTGGGAGAAGAGTCATTACATGGTTAGAGAAGGCATTGTTCTAGGACATATAGTTTCTGAAAGAGGTATTGACTATTGAGGTAGACAGGCTAAGATTGAAATCATTGAAAAACTTCCCCCACCTACTTGTGTGAAAGAATTGCAATCTTTTCTTGGCCATGTAGGATTTCATAGGAGGTTTATTAAAGATTTTTCGAAAATTGCTAAACCTTTAAGTAGCTTGCTTGCAAAAGATGTGGTTTTCCATTTCTCTAATGAATGCTTAGTTGGATTTAATACCCTTAAGGAAAAGCTTGTTTCTGCTCCCATTGTTGTGCCGCCTGATTGGAATCTTCCTTTTGAGATTATGTGTGATGCTTCGAATTTTGCTATGGGTGTTGTTTTATGCCAAAAAGTTGATAAGCAGTATCGTGTGATTTATTATGTTAATAAGACTCTAGACTCTGCGCAAGTTAATTATACAACTACTGAAAAGGAATTTTTAGTTGTTGTCTTTGCTTTACAAAAGTTTAGGTCTTATTTAATTGGCCATCATGTGAATGTCCATACTGATCATGCTGCTTTGAGACATTTGATAGCTAAGCAAGATTCTAAGCCTAGGTTAATCCGTTGGGTCCTTTTGCTGCAAGACTTTGATTTGACCATAGTGGATAGAGCTGTTAGGGAGAATTTAGTAGCCGACCATTTGTCTAGAATACCTAATATCCCTGTTGATTCGATACCCATCAATGAGGACCTCCCGGATGAGCACTTAATGAAGGCTGGTGAAGAGCCATGGTATGTTGATATTGTAAACTATTTGGCTATGAATGTTTGCCCCACTAACTTTTCAGCCTCAGACAAGAGAGTCCTTGCTAAGCGTTTCAGGACTAACATATGAGATGATCCGCATTTATTCAAAGAAGGAGCTGATGGGATTCTAAGGAGATGTGTGCCACAAGAAGAGCAACAAAGTGTGTTGAGTCATTGCCATGAGCTTAATTGTGGGGGACACTATAGTGGCTTGAAAACAGCTCGCAAGGTACTGCAAGCAGGGTTTTTCTGGTCAACAATATACCGAGATGCTCGAAGTTTTGTGAAGAATTGTGACCCATGTCAACGAGGTGGTAACATTGGCAAGAAAGACGAAATGCCCCTTCAAGGGAATCTAGTGGTAGAACCTTTCGATGTATGGGGCATTGATTTCATGGGACCATTTCCATCAAGTGGAGGCTATGTATACATTCTTGTTGCGGTGGATTATGTGACTAAATGGGTGGAGGCAATTCCTACACAAACAAATGACGGCGCAGTTGTTATGAAGTTTTTGAAGGAAGTAATATTCTCTAGATTTGGGTGCCCTAGGACAATCATCAGTGATGGAGGGTCACACTTCGTCAATAGAACGTTTGCCTCCCTTCTTAAGAGATACAGTGTCCACCATAGTGTCTCTACACCATATCACCCACAGACATCCGGACAAGTCGAAGTCAGCAACCGTCAAATTAAGAAGATCCTGGAGCGAGTAGTGAAGCCTAGTAGGAAAGATTGGGCAGGAAAATTGAATGATGCACTTTGGGCATACAGGACTAGCTACAAGACGGTGATCGGGACCACTCCGTACAGACTTGTGTATGGGAAAGCATGTCATCTTCCCGTAGAACTGGAACACAAGGCATATTGGGCTATAAAGGCACTCAATCTTGATATGGGAAAAGCTGGCGAGGAACGATTGTTGCAACTAGATGAGCTTCATGAATTACGACTAGGTGCTTATGAAAATGCCAAGATCTACAAAGAACGTACTAAGAAGTATCATGATCGTGGTATAGTAAGTAAGGAGTTGATTCCTGGACAAAAATCTTTGGTATTTAATTCGCGCCTTCGACTATTTCCTGGAAAGCTCCGTACTCGTTGGGATGGACCGTACGAAATTATCGAAGTTGCTCCCCATGGAACTGTAAAACTCTTTGATCCAAAGACGGGCAATAACTTCAAGGTGAATGGCCAAAGAGTGAAGCCATACTTCGAGATATCTAGTGATCAAAGGGAGGTTGATCACCTTGAACTTACCCTTACCGCCTCCACTAAAGGTTAGTGTGTTTTGTCGTTTTGTTTTTTCACGAGTTTGATTGAGTATTATAGGTCACTTATACAAGTATTAGCTCTCACCTTGATTCCACTTTCGACGTTCGGGACGAGCGACGACGTTCAGGTTTGGGGAGTGGGTTATCGCTGGTTATCTCTGATGAATGTGTATTTTACACTTGCATTTGAGTCTTTTTCACCTATTTTAGCTATCCTCTATGATAATTTAGCTATATTTTAGTGCATTTTATTAGAATAGTGTCACGTTTCCCTTTAGATTTTATTTTACAGGTTTTGGTTGAAAATCGAGGATTTCCGGGCAATTATATTGAAGTTGACAAGGAATTGGTGTTCCAGAAGCCTATTTGGAGTATCTGAAGGTTTCCGGATATGATTTGGAGTCTAGGGGTCGAATCTGGAGGTTAGAAGGCCACTAGAAGTCAGAAACCGAGTCCGAAAAGGGGAAGAAATCCAAAAACGCGTCGAAAACGCGGAATTTCGCGAAAAAGTCTCCGGGGCGAACCGCCCCAGACGTGGGGCGAACCGCCCCACACTTATTCGAGGCCTATATATAGTTGCTCAGATTTTCTCCGAAATTCATACTTTTCCAGACCTACTTTCTCACCTTTCTCTGTAGTTTTAGATAGGAACTTCCCAGAGCCTGTTCTGGGGGTTCGTAGCTTAGGGGACACTTTTTCATAGCAGTTGGAGCTTGTAGGATCGCAATTCTTCGGAGATTGACAACCTTCGGTAACATTGTATCTTACAGTTTATTCTACTTATTTTTTATATCTTTCAACATGTTTTCTTCTATGATTTATGTTGATTGCATGCCTATTATGAGTAGCTAAACTTATCGTTGGTGGTAGTATGTGAATTCTTAGCGAAGGGAAGATAATCACGCTAATGGCTATATCGCGCATTATACTCCGTGTTATTGCTTTATTTCGTTGATCAGGCTCAGCCTAAATTCTCGTATGTTGTATTAATTATTATGCACAATTGGACCCTCGTCGACCTATACGCGAGTTTATCTTCGTAGTGTTGAATAATTACGGAACACATTAGGACAATAGTGATTGACTTGTCAGAATCGTTATCTTCGTAGTGCTTAATAATTGCAACATGACATTAGATTGATCAAAGATCTCCATGCAAGACCGAGGAATTTATGCATGATTATCAACCCGTTATGCTTTGAAGGATCATACTATCACCAATCTCCATTATCTGTTAGAAGACCCCTTTGCTATCTGTCTGCTGTTTTTATATTCTAAATTAGATTTGATAAAGCTAGTTATAGTCCTGAGAGAACGACACTCGAGTCATTCTACTGCTACACTACGGTTTTCGTTGTAGTTGTGGATTGCCTTTCGCTAAATAACAAATATATTTGACTGAACCGGAACCCGACAAATCCGCGTCCATCAAATTGGCGCCGTTGCCGGGGACAATACTCCTTTTTTCTGTTTAATTTGTTTATATTTTCAGCTTTCGATTCCTAATTCTATTAGTTTTAGTTTTCCTTTTTAATCTCTCTCTGATACTGCTTTCCTAGCCTTAGTAGTATTCGATATCTAGAAGTATTCTCGATTTTCAAAATTTATAACGAGGCTAATTTTTGTTTTGAGTTACTCCTGATACAGATTTCCAAGTATGACGACCTTAAAAGCTCGCTTGACACCTACGTTCTCGCAAGTCAGGAGGGGGTCAGCTATATACTTGGAAGAAGAGTTATCAGAGTACGAGGTAACAAGCACCATAGTGAGAAGGATACCAAGGTTCGAAGAAGGAGAGGATATGAATCCAATAAGCTTCATCAGGTCCTATGAAGAGGAGATAGCAAAACTTCCAGCAAAGGGATTCACCGAGGATCAATTATGCAGGAAATTATTTCCTTTTGCTTTGGAATATGAACCGAGGATATGGATAGCAAGGTTAGCACCAGGATCATTGAAGACCTGGGGCCAAGTAGTAGAGGAGTTCTTGGCACGTTTCATGCCTTACCATGAGACAATTGCACTGCGGAATCGGATCGAATACTTCAAGCAAGGAGAATACGAGCGGTTCTGTGACACCTATGAACGTTTTGAGCTGTATAAACGTGAGTGCCCCCACCCACCACCGTTTTGACGATGGGGAGCTGATTTGGTTTTTTGTTGTAGGACTACGAGATGAAGTTAGGCTTCAAGTGGATGGGATGTGTGGAGGTTTAGAAGAATGTACAATTGAAGAGGCAGTGAAGGTCTTTCAAAAGTACGCCAATGGATCCGCACAATCCGAGAAAATAATGTCAAATAAAGTCGCCAACATATACTCAAATCAAGACGAAACTGACGGGTTATACGAAGGATATTCTGAGGACGAAGACATCAGTGAGGAGGAGGAACTTGCGTTTTACGCAGGGATTAAAGCCATTGAGAGTGTTTTCGAGATAGCACACGCAGGGCAAGCTGAGAACAATCTTCGCATCGAGAAGGCTTTTGAAGCGATCGAAGTAACTGAGCAACTTATCAAAGAACTTAGCCTACTGAAGTGTGGAAAGTGCGGTAAAGAAGTCGAGGATACCCCCTAGGAAGTAGTGAGCAAACCACCCGAGGTGAGGAGCGAATCACCCCCCAACTCAAGGGAACCGGTCAATCCTAGTCCTCCCGATGAGACAACTGAAACTGATCCCGAGCAACCTCCAGCTGTTGCCACTGAGGAGAATGAGTGCGAAGAGGTGAATCTACTGCTCCGAGGAGGCAAGATGACCAAAATTCCTAACTTCATACGTCCTAAGCGGGTGGAATCTACTGAGATCGATAATACAGGACCGAGCACAGAACAAGAGGTTAGCGGAAGTTCCAAAAAACCTCAAGAAGTTCCAGAAAGGAATGATGAACCAAGACCATCTGTAATAGACATAGATGATGACGAAGTCGAGGTAGGAACTAGTATGCCAGGAGAACTTCACAAATCTTCCAATCCATATGTGCCTCCGAAGCCACATGTGCCATACCCGAGTCGGATCAAACCAGCCAAGAAGGATATTCAAGATTCACCCCTATTCCAACGCCTGTCAAAAGTGGAAGTCAATGTACCTCTCTTAGAGTTAATCCAGAACATTCCAGCTTATACGAAATTCTTTCGTGAGATCAAGAACAAAAGGATTACTTCAGGAAAGGAAGTGAATGGGGTTGAAACAGTCAACTCAATTGCCGGATTGCCCATGAAGAAAAAGGATCGTGGAAGCTTCATCATCGACATCGCCTTAGGGAATGGACGAACTACGAAGGCAATGCTTGACTTAGGGGCTAGCATTAACTTAATGCCGTATTCAGTATACAAGGCCCTGGAACTCGGAGAATTGACACCAACTGATATGGTGGTCCAAATGGCAGACCAAAGTGTGAAGAGGCCAGTCGGGATAATAGAAGACATCCTTGTAAAAGTGGACAAATTGGTAATCCCAACTGATTTTGTAGTAATGAAGTTCGTGGACGAGGGAAAGAGACATATCCGTGAGCACGTAGTACTACTAGGGAGACCATTCATGGCAACTACCAACACGTGGTAGGATGTAGCATCAGAGATAAGGAAGTTGCGGAGGAGTTAAAATTTGTCAATTGCTACGAATCCGTAATTCCCGAATTTCATCATAGCCATGGTAATCGCGAACCACTTCAGGAGGCACTAACAATGCAAGCTGAGATGTGCTACATGACCAAAGAGGCAAGGGAACTAGTTGAAATAATGGATAGCACCCCAGAAATTCCCGCAGGAGAAGAGGTACTTGAACCTTTAGAGGAAGAAGAAGAAGAAAGTGGGTTTCCTGAAGAACCTAGCTTAGAATTGAAACTGCTTCCTGCGCACCTCAAGTATGTGTACTTAGGAGAAAATCAGAAAAAGCATGTGATTGTCTCCTCACATCTCTTCGACAATGAAGAAAGTAAGCTGATTGAAGTATTGAAGGAAAATTCCGCAACTATAGGATGGGGGATCAGCGATATCAAAGGAATTAGCCCTACAAGATGCCAAACCCGTTAGGCAACCTCAGCGAAGGATAAATCCATCCATGCAAGAGGTGGTAAAAAAGGAAGTGATCAAGTTGCTAGAAGCTGATATGATTTACCCCATTCCTGATAGTCGATGGGTGAGCCCGGTACATGTAGTTCCTAAGAAATCGGGAGTCACGGTAGAAGAGAATGAGAAGGGAGAATTGGTAGCGGTTAGGAAGACCACTGGATGGCGGATGTGCATTGACTATAGAAGATTAAATTCCGCCACTGAAAAAGACCACTTCCCTTTACCATTTATAGATGACATGCTAAACCGCCTTGCGGGGCGGAAGTTTTATTGTTTTCATGATGGTTTATCAGGTTTCTACCAGATTCCGATTGCACCGGAGGATCAGGAGAAGACGACATTCACTTGCCCATTCGGAACATTTGCCTATAGGAGGATGCCATTTGGACTATGCAATGCTCCCGCCATTTTTCAAAGGTGCATGCTTTCTGTTTTCTCTGAGATGGTAACTAAATTTGTTGAAGTTTTCATGGATGATTTTTCCCTTTTTGGTGATTCATTTGATGAATGCTTGCAAAGATTAGATCTAGTTTTGAAAAGGTGCATTGAATGCAACTTGACCTTAAGCTGGGAGAAGAGTCATTATATGGTTAGAGAAGGCATTGTTCTAGGACATGTAGTTTCTGAAAGGGGTATTGAGGTAGACAAGGCTAAGATTGAAATCATTGAAAAACTTCCCCCACCTACTTGTGTGAAAGAATTGCAGTCTTTTCTTGGCCATGTAGGTTTTCATAGGAGGTTTATTAATGATTTTTCGAAAATTGCCAAACCTTTAAGTAGCTTGCTTGCTAAAGATGTGGTTTTCCATTTCTCTAATCATTGCTTAGTTGCTTTTAATACCCTTAAGGAAAAGCTTGTTTCTGCTCCCATTGTTATGCCACCTGACTGGAATCTTCCTTTCGAAATTATGTGTGATGCTTCGAATTTTGCTATGGGTGCTGTTTTATGCCAAAAAGTTGATAAGCAGTATCGTGTGATTTATTATGTCAGTAAGACTCTGGACTCTGCGCAGGTTAATTATACAACTACTGAAAAGGAATTTTTAGCTGTTTTCTTTGCTTTACAAAGTTTAGGTCTTATTTAATTGGACATCCTGTGAATGTCCATACTGATCATGCTGCTTTGAGACATTTGATAGCTAAGCAAGATTCTAAGCCTAGATTGATCCGTTGGGTCCTTTTGCTGCAAGACTTTGATTTGACCATAGTGGATAGAGCTGGTAGGGAGAATTTAGTAGCAGATCATTTATCTAGAATACCTAATATCCCTGTTGATCCGATACCCATCAATGAAGACCTCCCCGATGAGCACCTAATGAAGGCTAATGAAGAGTCATGGTATGCGGATATTGTAAACTATTCTGCTATAAATATTTGCCCCACTAACTTTTCAGCCTCGGACAAGAGAGCTCTTGCCAAGCAATGCAGGACTTACATATGGGATGATCCGCATCTATTCAAGGAAGGAGCTGATGGGATTCTAAGGAGATGCGTGCCACAAGAAGAGCAACAAAGTGTACTGAGCCATTGCCATGAGCTTAATTGTGGGGGGCACTACAGTGGATTGAAGACAGCACGCATGGTACTGCAAGCAGGATTTTTCTGGCCAACAATATACAAAGATGCTCGAAGTTTTGTGAAGAATTGTGACCCATGTCAACGAGGTGGTGGTATCGGCAAGAAAGATGAAATGCCCCTTCAAGGGAATCTAGTGGTAGAACCTTTCGATGTGTGGGGCATTTATTTTATGGGACCATTTCCATCTAGTGGAGGCTATGAATACATTCTGGTTGCAGTGGACTATGTGACTAAATGGGTGGAGGCAATTCCTACAAAAACAAATGACGGCGCAGTGGTTATGAAGTTCTTGAAGGAAGTAATATGCTCGAGATTTGGGTGCCCTAGGACAATCATTAGCGATGGAGGGGCACACTTCGTCAATAGAACGTTTGCCTCCCTTCTTAAGAGATACAGTGTCCACCATAGTATCGCTACACCTTATCACCCATAGACGTCGGGACAAGTCGAAGTCAGCAATCGTCAAATCAAGAAGATCCTGGAACGAGTAGTGAAGCCTAGTAGGAAGGATTGGGCAGGAAAATTGAATGATGCACTTTGGGCATACAGGACTAGCTACAAGACGGTGATCGGGACCACTCCGTACAGACTCTTGTATGGGAAAGCATGTCATCTTCCCGTAGAACTGGAACACAAGGCATATTGGGCCATAAAAGCACTCAATCTTGATATAGGAAAAGCTGGCGAGGAACGATTGTTGCAACTAGATGAACTTGATGAATTACGACTAGGTGCTTATGAAAATGCCAAGATCTACAAGGAACGTACTAAGAAGTATCATGATCGTGGTATAGTACGTAAGGAATTGATTCCTGGACAAAAAGCTTTGGTATTTAATTCTCGCCTTCGACTATTTCCTGGGAAGCTCCGTACTCGTTGGGATGGACCGTACGAAATTATCGAAGTTGCTCCCCATGGAGCTGTATAACTCTTCGATCCAAAGACAGGCAATACCTTCAAGGTGAATGGCCAGCGAGTGAAGCCGTACTTCGAGATATCTTGTGATCAAAGGGAAGTTGATCACCTTGAGCTTACCCTTACCGCCTCCACTAAAGGTTAGTGTGTTTGTTGTTTTGTTTTCTCACGAGTTTGATTGAGTATTATAGGTCACTTATACAAGCATTAGCTCTCACCTTGGATCCACTTTCGACGTTCGGGACGAGCGACGACGTTCAGGTTTGGGGAGGAGGTTATCGCCGGTTATCTCTATACTTATCTTGCTTATGATAAACTCGTGAATTTTTTTTTGCATTTGCACGTTTACTGCTTTCCTATGATAGTCTTGCATGTTTTATATGGAGTTTATTGCCGCATTTTTTGAACTTTTTTATTGGGTAGATCAACCAACTATGCCATTAATCGTATGCTTCATCTCTATGAATTTGTTTGAGGTTTTTCTCGCTTGGCCTGTCACATTTATGTATTGCAATTAGTTAAGCTTGGTAGTCTCGACATCACTTAGTGGTGTTTTCTCTACTGCGGTTCACGAAGGCCTTTATAATAGGATGATGCATGTTAGGATCTTATGGTTGTTTTCCCGAGTAATTATGTACCTAAGAGGCAACAAGTCTTCACCATGCTTTGAGATTGCTAAATGCCTAGGAAGGAGGTAGTGTGAGGTTGTGTGATCCTTTGTTTATAACATATTCTTCCGAATAGGTTTGGGGAGGGGGTTACACCATCATTAGACTTGTTTCTGTTTTTCATTTTTGTATCGTGAGTTTATTTTTTCTTTTTCCGTAAATTTTGTACTCCAACCTATTCTTTCGAATAGGTTTGGGGAAGTCGTGTGAGTCATTTTGTTTCTCTTTTTGTTATGCTACTGCTGGCTAAAAAAAATCAAAAAAAAAGAAAGAAAGAAAAATTCCAGAAGAAAAAAAAGAGAGAAAAAGAAAAGAGAAAAAAGAAATCCGGAAAGAAGAAAAAAAAAAAGAAAAGACCCCAAAAAAGCAAAGAAGGGTCCAAAAAAAGAAAGCCAAATAGCAGTTTAGCAAAGTGTTGTGTCTTTTCAATTCTTGTAATGTTCGTAATCGTGTTGTAATTTTCTATTTTTATCTTTTTTGTCTTGAGTGTCATCTGTTCTAGACCACCCTCGTCCTGCCATTCAGGAAATGGTGAATAGCTTAAGACTTTACTTGAGAGATGGGTAGAATAGGGGAGTGTTATCTTTTATAGGGAACCCTCCTTCGTTTGATGAGAGCCAGTACTGGTTCGACCTCTTTTGAGGAAAAGTCTTAACATGGTGGAACAGCAGTAAGCCCTCAGTTTCATAGGCACGGGACAACCATTCGTATCTTAGCATGCTTCATTACGTCGTCACTGACTAGGTCCAGGTAGAGAATGTTACGAGAGACTATCTTGTCTTGACATAAGTGCTTATGTGGATGTGTATAAGTCAATCGAGGTATTCTTCAACCTATATTCATGCTTTGATTTATATGGTTTTTGTCCATATGTTTTTATGTAGATTCAGTAGATTAGTTCATTTATTTGGCATGAGACTCCATTTTGTGTCTTGCATGTTTTTTGCATTAGAGTCTAGCTTAGTTGCTTGAGGACAAGCAAAGGTTCGGTTTGGGGAGTTTGATGAATGTGTATTTTACACTTTCATTTGAGTCTTTTTCACCTATTTTAGCTATCCTCTATGATAATTTAGCTATATTTTAGTTCATTTTATTAGAATAGTGTCACGTTTCCCTTTAGATTTTATTTTACAGATTTTGGTTGAAAATCGAGGATTTCCGGGCAATTATATTGAAGTTGACAAAGAATTGGTGTTCCAGAAGCCTATTTGGAGTATCTGAAGGTTTCCGGATAGGATTTGGAGTCTAGGGGTCGAATCTGGAGGTTAGAAGGCCACTAGAAGTCAGAAACCGAGTCCGAAAAAGGGAAGAAATCCAAAAACGCGTCGAAAACGCGGAATTCCGCGAAAAGTCTCCAGGGCGAACCGCCCCACACTTATTCGAGGCCTATATATAGTTGCTTAGATTTCTCCGAAATTCATACTTTTCCAGACCTACTTTTTCACCTATCTCTGTAGTTTTAGGTAGGAACTTCCCAGAGCCAGTTCTGGGGGTTCGTAGCTTAGGGGACACTTTTTCATAGCAGTTGGAGCTTGTAGGATCGCAATTCTTCGGAGATTGACAACCTTCGGTAACATTGTATCTTACAGTTTATTCTACTTATTTTTATATCTTTCAACATGTTTTCTTCTATGATTTCTGTTGATTGCATGCCTATTATGAGTAGCTAAACTTATCGTTGGTGGTAGTATGTGAATTCTTAGCGAAGGGAAGATAATCATGCTAATGGCTATATCGCGCATTATACTCCGTGTTATTGCTTTATTTCGTTGATCAGTCTCAGCCTAAATTCTCGTATGTTGTATTAATTATTATGCACAATTGGACCCTCGTCGACCTATACGCGAGTTTATCTTCGTAGTCTTGAATAATTACGGAACACATTAGGACAATAGTGATTGACTTGTCAGAATCGTTATCTTCGTAGTGCTTAATAATTGCAATAGGACATTAGATTGATCAAAGATCTCCATGCAAGACCGAGGAATTTATGCATGATTATCGACCCGTTATGCTTTGAAGGATCATACTATCACCAATCTCCATTATCTGTTAGAAAACCCCTTTGCTATCTGTCTGCTGTTTTTATATTCTAAATTAGATTTGATAAAGCTAGTTATAGTCCTGAGAGAACGACACTCGAGTCATTCTACTGCTACACTACGGTTTTCGTTGTAGTTGTGGATTGCCTTTGGCTAAATAACAAATATATTTGACTGAACCGGAACCCGACAAATCCGCGTCCACCAATCTCTATACTTATCTTGCTTATGATAAACTCGTGAAATGTTTTGCATTTGCATTTGCACGTTTACCGCTTTCTTAGTTTTTAGGTTGCATTCACTACATTCATCCTAGGATAGTCGTGCATGTTTTATATGGAGTTTATTGCCAAATTTTTTGAACTTTTTATTTGGTAGATCAACTAATTATGCCATTAATCATATGCTTCATCTCTATGAATTTGTTTGAGGTTTTTCTCGCTTGGCTTGTCACATTTATGTATTGCACTTAGTTAAGCTTGGAGTCTCGACATCACTTAGTGCTGTTTTCTCTATTGCGGTTCACGAAGGCCTTTATAATAGGATGATGCATGTTAGGGTCTTATGGTTGTTTTCCCAAGTAATTATGTACCTAAGAGGCAACAAGTCTTCACCATGCTTTGAGATTGCTAAATGCCTAGGAAGGAGGTAGTGTGAGGTTGTGTGATCCTTTGTTTGTAACCTATTCTTCCGAATAGGTTTGGGGAGGGGGTTACACCATCATTAGACTTGTTTTTCGTTTTTTTTCAAATCTGTGTTGTGAGTTATTTTCCTTTTTCATAAATTTTATACTCCAACCTATTCTTTCGAATAGGTTTGGGGAAGTCGTTTGTGAGTCATTTTATTTCTTTTCATTGTGCTACTGCTGGCTAAAAAAATCGTAAAAAAGAGGAAAAGAAAAATTCCAGGAAAAAGAAAAAACTGGAAAAGGAAAAAGAAAAAAAAGAAGAAAAAAAGAAAAGACCCCAAAAAAAAGGCAAAGAAGGGTCCAAAAAATAGAAAGCCAAAAAGCAGTTTAGCAAAGTGTTGTGTCTCATTTTCCAATTCTTGTAATGTTCGTAATCGTGTTGTAATTTTCTATCTTTTCATTTGAGTCATCTGTTCTAGACCACCCTCGTCCTTCCATTCAGGAAGTGGTGAATAGCTTTAGACTTTGCTTGAGAGATGGGTAGAATAGGGGAGTGTTATCTTTTTTTAGGGAACCCTCCTTCGTTTGATGAGAGCCAGTATTGGTTCGACCTCTTTGAGGAAAAGTCTTAACTTGGTGAACAGCAGTAAGTCCTCAGTTTCATAGGCACGGGACAACCATTCGTATTTTAGCATGCTTCATTACGTCGTCACTGACTAGGTCCAGGTAGAGAATGTTACGAGAGACTATCTTACTTGACATAAGTGCTTATGTGAATGTGTTTGAGTCAATCGAGGCATTCTTCAACCTATATTCATGTTATGATTTGTATGGTTTTTGTTCATATGTTTTTTGATAGATTCAATAGATTAGTTCATTTCATTTGGCATGAGACTCCATTTTTTGTGTTGCATTGTTTTTTGCATTAGAGACTAGCTTAGTTGCTTGAGGACAGGCAAAGGTTCGGTTTGCGGAGTTTGATGAATGTGTATTTTACACTTTCATTTGAGTCTTTTTCACCTATTTTAGCTATCCTCTATGTTAATTTAGCTATATTTTAGTGCATTTTATTAGAATAGTGTCACGTTTCCCTTTAGTTTTTATTTTACAGGTTTTGGTTGAAAAATGAGGTTTTACGGGCAATTATATTGAAGTAGACAAGGAATTGGTGTTCCAGAAGCTTAATTGGAGTATCTGAAAGATTCCGGACAGGATTTGACGTCTAGGGGTCGAGTCTGAAGGCTAAAAGGTCACTAGAAGGCAGAAATTGAGTCCGAAAAGGGGAAGAACACCAAAAACGCATCGAAAACGCGTAAAGGGCAGAAATTTACTCCCGGGCGAGTCGCCCAGGACGTGGGCCGAATCGCCCCACACCAGACGAATCGCCCGGTGTGTGGGGCCCTTCGCCCCACACAATTCGAATGCCTATATATATGAGCTCAGTTTTCTCCGTTTTTCATACTTTTCCAGACCTTTTCTCTCACCTTTCTCAGTAGTTTTAGGTAGAAATTTCCCAGAGCCTATTCTGGGGGTTCTTAGCTTAGGAGATACTTTTTCTTAGCAATTTGGAGCTTGTAAGATCGCGATTCTTCAGAGATTGACAACCTTCGGTAACATTGTATCTTACAGTTTTTCTATTTATATTTATATATCTTTCATCATGTTTTCATTCATTCGTGGTATGATTTCTGTTGATTGCATGACAACTATGAGTAGCTAAACTTCTCGTTGGTGATAGTATGTGATTTCTTGGCGAAGGGTTAATAATTATGCTAATGAATATATCGCGCATTATACTCTGAGTTATTGCTTTATTTCTTTGATCTATCTAAATCTATATCTTCGTAGTGTTGAATAATTACGGAACACAACTGGACAATTCATTGATCAAAGATCTCCATGCAAGACCGAGAAATTTACACATGATTATTAACCTGTTATGCTTTGAATGACCATACTATCACCAATCTCCATTATCTGTTAAGAAAAACCTTTGCTAAGACGTCTGCTGTTTTATATTCTTAAGTTAGATTAGATAAAACTAGTTATAGTCCTTAGAGATCGACACTCGAGGTTATTCTACTACTACACTACGGTTTTCGTTGTAGTTGTGAATTGCCTTTGGCTAAATACAAATTTATTTGATTAGTTGGAACCCGACAATCCAACCGTTCATCAACGAAGAAGTTCATCGAGCGTAGCGAAATTTCTATCCTAGGCAGAACTTTCCCTGCTGACCTTATCTTTCTACCTCTTTCGACCTACGATGTTATTCTGGGTATGGATTGGTTGTCTGAGCACTACGCACAACTGGATTGTCGAACCAAGGCTATATCCCTGGGAAAACCTGGAGAGGAGAAAGTCGTGTGGAAAGGAGATAAGAGAAAGGATGAGAAGTTTCTGCTGTCTGCTATGGAAGCTAGGAGGCTGTACGTGAAGGGCGCTACCTGCTTTTTGGCGTATCTGATCAATAACCTAAAGATCAACCAAAAATCTAGGAAGTTAGGGTGGTTAAGGAATTCAAGAGTGTTTTCCCTGAGAAGCTGGATTCCGTACCCCCTGAACGAGAAGTGGAGTTTAGTATTGATCTGGTACCTGGCACCGCACCCATTTCGAAGTCACCCTATAGGATGGCACCTGCTGGGCTTAAAGAACTTAAGACTCAACTGCAAGATCTGGTTGATAACGGTTTTGTGAGACCTAGTTCTTCACCTTGGGGATCACCGGTTCTGTTCGTAAAGAAGAAGGATGGTAGTATGAGGATGTGCATCGACTATCGAGGCCTGAACCAAGTCACTGTCAAGAACAAATACCCCCTACCCCGTATTGAGGAACTCTTCGATCAATTAGAGGGTTCGAAGGTTTACTCGAAGCTTGATCTACGACAAGGCTATTATCAAGTTAGGGTAAGGGAAGAAGACATACCTAAGACTGCTCTGAACTCGAGGTATGGTCATTATGAGTTTGTAGTGATGCCGTTTGGCGTTACAAATGCCCAGCGATGTTCATGGATTTGATGCACCGGGTTTTTCAGTTGTATTTGGATCAGTTTGTTGTTGTTTTCATCGATGATATTCTCGTTTACTCGAAATCCGAAGAGGATCATGAGAAACATCTTCGAATTGTCTTGGAAACTCTTCAGAACAACAAGTTGTATGCCAAATTCAGCAAGTGTGAGTTTTTGCTAGATAAAGTAGCCTTTTTAGGGCACATTATCTCTGGAGAAGGTTTGGAGGTCGACCCATCGAAGATTCAGTCGATAGTTAAGTGGAAGAGACCCGAATCTGTCACTGAGGTGAGGAGTTTTCTCGGTTTGGCGGGTTACTATCGCCGTTTTGTGAAGGATTTCTCGAAGATAGTTGGACCCTTGTCCTCTTTAATAGGGAAAAATCCTAAGTTCGTTTGGAGTGACAAGTGTGAGGAAGCTATGAAGAGCTGAAGAAGAGACTGACCACTGCTCCTATACTAGCTCTTCCCGAGGGGACCAACGACTTTGTGGTTTACACTGATGCTTCAAAGGAAGGTTTGGGTTGTGTACTGATGCAACGGGAAAAGGTGATCGCATATGCTTCGAGAAAGTTGAAGCCATATGAAAGAAATTACCCAACCCATGACCTTGAGCTAGCTGCTATAGTCTTTGCCTTGGAAAAGTGGAGACACTACCTTTATGGTCCTGAGTTCACCATCCTCACTGATCATAAGAGCTTGAAGTATGTGTTCACGCAAAAGGAGTTGAACATGAGACAACGAAGATGGATGGAATTTCTGGGCGATTACACTTGTACCATTCGATATCACCCTGGTAAGGCCAATGTGGTCGCTGATGCCTTAAGTCGTAGGGTACATGTGTCAAATCTCGAAGTATCCAACTTGTTTTGTATGTTCGCCAACATCACTTTGAGGTATGAGCTGGCAGGTAGGATTCTTGAAGCCCATGAGCATGGTGAAGAGCTTCACGACATCAAAGCACATATCACTGAACCTCGAGATGCGAAATTCTCTGTTGATGAGAATGGAGCCCTAAGGTTTCAAGGTAGATTGTGCGTGACTTCTGATGAAGAGCTTAGGCGTCTAATTTTAGATGAAACTCATAAATCTAAGTACTCGATGCATCCTGGAGGAAACAAAATGTATGAAGATTTGAAGAAGGTTTACTGGTGGACCAATATGAAGCGAGATATTGCACAGTTTGTGCAAAGTTGTTTAGTCTGCCAGCAAGTAAAGGCTGAGCACCAGAAACCGGGAGGGTTACTACAACCACTCGAGATTCCACAGTGGAAATGGGAGATGATAACTATGGATTTTGTAACTGGTTTACCGGTATCTAGGGGTGGTTTTGATAGTGTTAGGGTTATTTTCGATAGGTTGACAAAATCGGCACACTTTCTGCCTGTGAAAACCACCTACACGTCCGAGAAGTTAGCCGAGGTTTATCTTGATGATATAATTAAGCTACATGGTACTCCGGTGAGTATTGTGTCTGATAGAGATCCGAAGTTTGTTTCGAGGTTTTGGAAGCAAGTACACGAGGGTTTAGGTACTAAGTTGAATTTTAGTACCGCAGAGCATCCGCAAACAGATGGTCAATCCGAAAGGACCATTCAAACTCTAGAGGATCTGTTGAGATTGTGTGTGTTGGATCACCAAGGAAGTTGGGCACAACATTTTTCATTAGTTGAGTATGCTTATAATAATTGTTATCAAGCATCGATTGGTATGGCACCGTTTGAAGCACAGTATGGTCGGAAATGTAGATCACCGCTGTACTGGGATTTGGAAGACCGAATTTCTACACCGGTAGCCGGAGAGAGGACTCTCAATGAGATGATACAAGAAACCTTGGAAAAGGTTAGGCTTATCCGAGACCGACTGAGAACTGCTCAAAGTAGACAAAAGAGTTACGCCGATAATCGTAGGCGAGATTTGGAGTTCGAAGTTGGTGATTTTGTCTTTCTCAAGCTATCTCCGAGAAAGGGAATTGTTCGTATGGGCCGTAGAGCTAAACTGAACCCTCAGTATGTAGGACCATACGAGATCATTGAGAGAGTTGGCATTGTGGCTTATCGGTTGCAGCTACCCACTACTATTACTGGGATTGACAATGTCTTCCATGTATCTCAACTGAAGAAGTACTATCCTGACCCGTCGCACGTGATTCAACCCGACGAGGTGACTATTGAGGAGGATTTGACTTATGTGGAGCAACCGGTTCGTATTCTGGACCAAAAGGTGCATCAACTCCGTAATAGGCAGATCAAGCAAGTAAAGGTTCTGTGGCGAAACCACCAGTACGAGGAGGCAACCTGGAAAAGCGAGGATGACATGCGCCGGCAGTATCCCGAACTCTTCAACTTTCAGGTGCGAATTTGGGGACCAAATTCTTTTAAGGGGGGAAGAGTGTAACACCCCGTTTTTTTAATTATTTTTTCATTATTTTATTATTTAATTAATTAATTATCGGAGTAAATTATTTTATTCGGTAATTATTTAATTTTTCCCGCGTAAACAAATTCGACTTTAGTGGGTTCGCGTAGGATTGATTCGTTTGTTCCGTATTGGGCTAGCTAGCAATCTGACTCCTTTTTGGCCCAAATTTTCGTGGCCCATCAGTTGGCCCATTTCTCTTAACCTAAACCCTAAACCTAATTTGCATCTTCCCACTTCCCTCACTCTCTCACTTTCACACCACCATCTTCAGTAAAAGACAAAAAAAAGAAAATCATTCTTGCTCTTCCTCATCTCTCTTAACCGCACCCATCATCATCTCATCACCACCGTTCCGCCGCCGGTTCGATTCATCTCACCGAGCCGTGCCGCTTTCCGTCCGATCTTCTCCCGTTCGCGCCGCCGTTCCACCGCCGGTATTGTTCTAGTCCGCCCGTGCCTGTTCCGGTTCGATCTCGCCGCGCCGTCGTCCATCCCCGTCCTTGTTCTGTCCGTTCTGCTCTGTCACGCGCCGCCCGTGTCCCGTCCAGTCCGTCCGTGCTCCGTCCAGTCCAGTCCGTGTGCCGCTCCGTTCGCTTAGCGCCGCCCGATCTCGTTCTTTCTGTCCGCTCCGATTCCGTTTTTGATCGGTAAGCCTCCGTCCTTGTCCTTGTGCGTTTGGATTCAAATCTCGATTTGAATCTGGATTTTAATCCTTTTTGTTTACATTTAATTCGCAGATCGATTCACTCTCTTTTCCGTTCGAAGGTAATCTCGATCTCTTTCTGTTTCTTTTCGATTTACAGTTCGTATTCTTTTTGGACATTTTTGCCCCTGGACCGTTTTGCCCTTGTACATTCTGGCCTTGTTGTTTTGATTCGAACCGTGAACTCGAACTCGGACTTAGGATTTTTTGATTGTTGTGTGTTGACCGGTTGACCTCAGACCTTGTTTGTTGACCTTTTTTGAACTAAATTAGGACTGTGATTTGAACTGGTTGGTTGTTTTGGACTGAAATTGTATTAATCTGAACCTTGTGACTGTTTTGGGAAGTATGAAAACCTAAAGGACCTTTTTGCAATTAGGCTTTGACAATAGTGGACTGGCAGAGGACTGTTTTGTAAACCTTTTAATTCTGTGGGGACTGATATGTATGTTTGGGAACCTGCTGGACTTGTTTGAACTTTCTGTTTTCAAAAGGGATCTTTTTGCAATTTAACATTGAGGGTATTTTAGTAATTTCCAAAGATTGAAAGAGTATTTCTGAAAACGTTTCAAGTTAACTAGTTTCTTCTTTGGTACCTTGGTAGTGATTTACCTTCTAGCTTAGTTGGTTCAGGGTTGCTTGACTAACTTAGAGGTCCCGAGTTCGAACCCCTCCTTTACCACTTATTTACCGACCTTTTACTTTCCGTTCGTTCGACTTCTAGAGTGTAACTAGTTACTTTCTATTTAGGTTCTCCGTCGTTCGTTAACTCTTACGCTCACTGCTCGTTGAAGACTTTTGCTTGCAAGTTGAGGTGAGTGTTCACCCCAAAACTTATCTATTTGCGAAAAACTGGAAGGCTATGTGACAATTTATATCTATTACTATCTATTCTGTTATACCGTATGCTTCCGTGTAAAAGTAACTAAGTCCTAAGTATGACTATTTACTTATCTTTGTTTGTTACTACTCTGTTCTGGATTAACTCTTCTGTAGGAACACTTCTCGATGTTTCGAGATCTGATTATTATTATCTGTTTGTTCTGTATCTGTATATGTTCTGTCTGTTTCTGTGTGACCGGTCGATTAGGTCGTAATTAGGTAGGCTTGGGTAGTAGAGGACTATCGAGTTTGCTTGGTTATTGCCTAGTCTAATCCCTTTTAGGCACGAGGCAGAAGTCGCTAAGGTCTAATAGGGTCGTAGGTTCTGTTTCCCCAAAGTACACGGGGGTTTCTGTTTCTGTCCGGAGTTGTGCACCCTCTGGAGGGAGCTATAAGGGCAATCTGGGAGTAGGAGTAACAAGGCGGGCTGCACCAACGGACTCCGACTTATCTGTTCTCTCATTCTGTTATGTTATCTGTTCTGTTTGTTATTTTATCTGTTGCAAAGGATTTTGATTTCAAAATTGTTTACTTTCTGTTTGTTAACTTAGAACCTCACTGAGATCCTTTATCTCACGCTCTCTTTGTTTTCAAAAATTTCTTCCTTCCAGATACTACCGAGGATGCACGCGAGTAGGATGCCAGCGACTGAGAGAAGGGTCTGGGATGTCTCTGGGGTTTTGTTTTTTAAATAAGAAGATGAAACTTTTTACTTTCTTCACTAGTCGTTATTCTATTTTGACTTCAAGTTACTGTTGGATTTTACTTGTTTCTCTTAGCGCTGTGGCGCCAAATATTGTTATGACATTTATTGCCGACCGTTGTTTTTAAATTATTTTGGATTTTCTCTTTTCAAGAAATTTATTTGTTTTTAAAAACCGATACCGTTACAAGTTGCATCTTTTTTATAGCTTTTGTAGTAGTTTGTAATCGAGTTGTAAATTCTTCCTTGTGTTTTCGTGTCGCCTAGTCCAAGACATGTTTTAGACCACCCTCGTCCTGCCATTCAGGAAGTGGTGAAGAGTCTTTGCTCTAAGAGTCGGGTAGAATAGGGGAGTGTTTTCTATTAGGGAGCCCTCCTTCGTGTGATGAGAGCCAGTATTGGTTCGACCTCTCTTGAGGGAAAGTCTCACTTCGTGAACAGTAGTAAGCCCTCAGTTTCATAGGCACGGAGCAACCATTTGTATTCTAATATTCATCATTACGTCGTCACTGACCAGGTGCAGATAGAGAATATTACGAGAGACTCCCTTGTTTAACAAAGTGCATATGTGAATGTGTATAGGTTCAATCGAGGCATTCTTCAACCTACTTCCATGTTATGATTTGTATGGTCTTTGTTCAAAATCATTTGGTAGATACAATAGATTAGTTCTTGTTTGGCATGAGACTCCTCTTTGTGTTGCATGTAGTTTGCATAGACTCTAGCTAGTTGCTTGAGGACAAGCAAATGTTCGGTTTGGGGAGTTTGATGACAGTGTTTTTTACACTATCATTCGGTTCTTTTCACCAATTTAGCTATCCTCTTGTATTCATATTAGTGCATTTTGTTAGAATAATGTCACGTTTCCATTTTCTTTGTTGTTTTCAGGATTTAGGTGAAAATCACACTTTTGGATATGAATCATGGCGAAACATTGAAGTTTTGGTGCAACGCGATCACCCGTGGTGTGTCAAGGAGTACCGGGACATGTTTCCAGGCCAAACGACCGAGTTTCGGAGCTCATAGTCGTGTCCAAGACCAAAAATCGAAGACTTGGAGAAAGAAAAGCACGAGCAATTCTCTGCCAAGAATTGTTAATTCGAATTACTTTTAAAGCAGTACGTGTTGCACTTTCATGCATAATTAGACCCCGATGCTTAGAATGAGCATTACTATCACCAGCTGTCGTCATATGTCGTTAACTTAAGCTAAGTTAGATTTGTTTACTGAATTTATAATAGTTATTGTAGTTAAATATAGTTAAGTCCCTAGAGATCGACACTCGATGTCATCTTACCTCTGCACTACGTGTTTTGTGTAGTTGTGAGTTGCCCTTTGGCTAAAAAAAATTCATTTGATTGTTCGAGTCTGACAATCTCGTTCATCATCAACGAATAACAACATATGTTACAAATAGAATTTCTCTTTCTAATCCAGTAATCCTAATTTATTCAAAAAATTTCTAGATGTACACCTATCTTTTAATATCTTTCTCACTCTGAAGGATGTGTGTAATACGGCTTACACAATCAAAGAAGTGTGTATTAAATTATTCAGTTTTTTAATTGTTCAATCCAAGCTTATATCTTCTTGTTTTCATTTCTTATCACCTATAACAGGGTCCATCATGTATAACAAAATTAGAGTAAAAACAATATTAATTTTAATGAAAATATAAAAAAGTGAAAACAAACATAAAAATTCCGCTGCCAGGATTCGAACCCGGATATCGGTGATTCATAAGGCTGACTCACAAGCCAAGACCTGTTCAAGGTTATTTCTTCATTGATATTTCCGGTGCTACAGCGGATATTGTTGGTAAACAATTACAAAAATATGTTATAAATAAACAATAATTTTTCTTAATCATTAAAATTTGAACATTTTGTAGTAGTTCTGATTTATTTTAAAATTTTCGTGTATGGGCACATCTCATTGAAAATTTTTCTCACAATGAAGGAAAATGTTCAATCAATATTGCCGGTGCTACAGCGGAACTTGTTGGTCAATCAATAACAACATATGTTACAAATAAGATTTCTCTTCCTATTCCAGTAATCCTAATTTATTCAGATATTTTCTTGCATGAACACCTATCTTTTAATATCTTTTCACTATGAAGGATGTGTGTCATACGGCTTACACAATCAAAGAACTGTGTATTAAATTATTTAGTTGTTTAATTGTTCAATCCAAGCTTATATCTTCTTGTTTTCATTTCTTATCAGCCATAAAAGGGTCCATCGTGTATAAGAAAATTAGAGTAAAAACAACATTAATTTTAATAAAAATATAAAAAAGTGAAAAAAAACATAAAAATTTCGCTGCTGGGATTCGAACCCGGATATCGGTGAGTCATAAAGCTGACTCACAAGCCAAGACCTGTCAAGGTAATTTCTTCATTGAAATTGCAAGTGCTATAGCGGATAATGTTGGTAAACAATTACAAAAATATTTTATAAATAAACAACAATTTTTCTTACTCATTAAAATTTGCACATTTTGTGGTATTTCTGATTTATTTTAAAATTTTCGTGTATGCGCACATCTCATTGAAAATCTTTCTCACAATGAAGGAAATTGTTCAATCCATATTGCCGGTGCTACAACGGAACTTGTTGGTCAACCAATAACAACATATGTTACAAATAAGATTTCTCTTTCTAATCCAGTAATCCTAATTTATTCAGAAATTTTCTTGCATAAACACCTATCTTTTAATATCTTTCTCACTATGAAGGATGTGTGTAATACGGCTTACACAATCAAAGAAGTGTGTATTAAATTATTCAGTTTCTTAATTGTTCAATCAAAGCTTATGTTTTCTTGTTTTCATTTCTTATCTGCTATAAAAGGGTCCATCGTGTATAAGAAAATTAGAGTAAAAACAACATTAATTCTAATGAAAATATAAAAAAGTGAAAAAAAATAAAAAAATTCCGCTGCCGGGATTCGAAACCAGATACCGGTGAGTCATAAGGCTGACTCACAGACCAAGACCTGTCAAGGTTATTTTTTCATTGATCTTGCCAGTGCTACAACGGAAATTGTTGGTAAACAATTACAAAAATATGTTATAAATAAACAACAATTTTTCTTACTCATTAAACTTAACACATTTTGTGGTATTTCTGATTTATT
Organism: Plantago ovata; assembly: GCA_028274465.1. Taxonomy (NCBI): domain Eukaryota; kingdom Viridiplantae; phylum Streptophyta; class Magnoliopsida; order Lamiales; family Plantaginaceae; genus Plantago; species Plantago ovata. Next base: position 70,724,100 of record CM051457.1, on the reverse strand, counting down.
TTGAAATTATCGTGTATGGGCACCTCTCTTTGAAAATCTTTCTCACAATGAAGTAAAATGTTCAATCCATATTGACAGTGTTACAACTGAATTTGTTGGTCAACCAATAACAACATATGTTACAAATAAGATTTCTGTTTCTAATTCAAATTTGCAAATTTTGTAGTAATCCTAATTTATTCAGAAATTTTCGTGCATGAACACCTATCTTTTAGTATCTTTCTCACTGTGAAGGATGTGTAATACGGGTTACACAATCAAAAAAGTGTGTATTAAATTATTCAGTTTTTTAATTGTTCAATCCAACATTATGTCTTCTTATTTTCATTTCATATCACCTATAAAAGGGTTCATCGTGTATAACAAAATTAGAGTAAAAACAACATTAATTTTAATGAAAATATAAAAAGTGAAAACAAACATTAAAATTCCACTGCCAGGATTCGAACCCGGATATCGGTGAGTCATAAGGCTGACTCACAAGCCAAGACCTGTCAAGGTTATCTCTTCATTGATATTTCCAGTGCTACAACGGATATTGTTGGTAGATAATTACAAAAATATGTCATAAATAAACAACAATTTTTCTTACTCATTAAAATTTGAATATTTTGTGGTAGTTCAGATTTATTTTAAAATTTTCGTGTATGGGCACATCTCATTGAAAATCTTTCTCACAATGAAGGAAAATGTTCAATCCATATTGCTGGTGCTACAGCGGAACTTGTTTGTCAACCAATAACAACATATGTTACAAATAAGATTTCTCTTTCTAATCCAGTAATCCTAATTTATTCATATATTTTCTTGCATGAACACCTATCTTTTAATATCTTTTCACTATGAAGGATGTGTGTCATACGGCTTATACAATCAAAGAAGTGTGTATTAAATTATTTAGTTGTTTAATTGTTCATTCCAAGCTTATGTCTTCTTGTTTTCATTTCTTATCTGCTACAAAAGGGTCCATCGTGTATAAGAAAATTAGAGTAAAAACAACATTAATTTTAATGAAAATATAAAAAAGTGACAAAAAGCATAAAAATTCCGTTGCAAGAATTTGAACCCGGATATTAGTGAGTCATAAGGCTGACTGACAAGCCAGGACCTGTCAAGATTATTTCTTCATTGATATTGCCAGTGCTACAGCGGATATTGTTGGTAAACAATTACAAAAATATGTTATAAATAAACAACCATTTTTCTTACTCATTAAAATTTGAATATTTTGTGGTAGTTCAGATTTATTTTAAAATTTTCGTGTATGGGCACATCTCATTGAAAATCTTTCTCACAATGAAGGAAAATGTTCAATCCATATTGCTGGTGCTACAGCGGAACTTGTTTGTCAACCAATAACAACATATGTTACAAATAAGATTTGTCTTTCTAATCCAGTAATCCTAATTTATTCAGATATTTTCTTGCATGAACACCTATCTTTTAATATCTTTTCACTATGAAGGATGTGTGTCATACGGCTTATACAATCAAAGAAGTGTGTATTAAATTATTCAGTTGTTTAATTGTTCATTCCAAGCTTATGTCTTCTTGTTTTCATTTCTTATCTGCTACAAAAGGGTCCATCGTGTATAAGAAAATTAGAGTAAAAACAACATTAATTTTAATGAAAATATAAAAAAGTGACAAAAAGCATAAAAATTCCGTTGCAAGAATTTGAACCCGGATATTAGTGAGTCATAAGGCTGACTGACAAGCCAGGACCTGTCAAGATTATTTCTTCATTGATATTGCCAGTGCTACAGCGGATATTGTTGGTAAACAATTACAAAAATATGTTATAAATAAACAACCATTTTTCTTACTCATTAAAATTTGAACATTTTGTGGTAGTTCAGATTTATTTTAAAATTTTCGTGGATGGGCACATCTCATTGAAAATCTTTCTCACAATGAAGGAAAATGTTCAATCAATATTGTTGGTGCTAATACGGAACTTGTTTGTCAACCAATAACAACATATGTTACAATAAGATTTCTCTTTCTAATCCAGTAATCCTAATTTATTCAGATATTTTCTTGAATGAACACCTATCTTTTAATATCTTTTAACTATGAAGGATGTGTGTCATACGGCTTATACAATCAAAGAAGTGTGTATTAAATTATTCAGTTGTTTAATTGTCAATCCAAGCTTATGTCTTCTTGTTTTCATTTCTTATCTGCTACAAAAGGGTCCATCGTGTATAAGAAAACTAGAGTAACAACAACATTAATTTTAATGAAAATATAAAAAAGTGAAAAAAAAACATAAAAATTCCGTTGCAAGAATTTGAACCCGGATATTAGTAGGTTATAAGGCTGACTCACAAGCCAAGACCTGTCAAGATTATTTCTTCATTGATATTGCCAGTGCTACAGCGGATATTTTTGGTAAACAATTACAAAAATATGTTATAAATAAACAACAATTTTTCTTACTCATTAAAATTTGCACATTTTGTGGTAGTTCTGATTTAGTTTAAAATTTTCGTGTATGGGCACATCTCATTGAAAATCTTTCTCACAATGAAGGAAAATGTTCAATCCATATTGCTGGTGCTACAGCGGAACTTGTTTGTCAACCAATAACAACATATGTTACAAATAAGATTTTTCTTTCTAATCCAGTAATCCTAATTTATTCTGATATTTTTTTGCATGAACACCTATCTTTTAATATCTTTTCACTATGAAGGATGTTTGTCATACGGCTTATACAATCAAAGAAGAGTGTATTAAATTATTTAATTGTTCAATCCAAGCTTATGTCTTCCTGTTTTCATTTCTTATCTGCTACAAAAGGGTCCATCGTGTATAAGAAAATTAGAGTAAAAACAACGTAAATTTTAATGAAAATATAAAAAATTGAAAAAAAACATAAAAATTCCGTTGCAAAAATTCGAACCCGGATATTAGTGAGTCATAAGGCTGACTCACAAGCCAAGACCTGTCAAGATTATTTCTTCATTGATATTGCCAGTTCTACGGTAGATATTGTTGGTAAACAATTACAAAAATATGTTATAAATAAACTACAATTTTTCTTACTCATTAAAATATGCACATTTTGTGGTAGTTCTGATTTAGTTTAAAATTTTCGTGTATGGGCACATCTCATTGAAAATCTTTCTCACAATGAAGGAAAAATGTTCAATCCATATTGCCAGTGTTACAACTGAACTTGTTGGTCAACCAATAACAACATATGTTACAAATTAGATTTCTGTTTCTAATTCAAATTTGCAAATTTTGTAGTAATCCTAATTTATTCAGAAATTTTCGTGCATGAACACCTATCTTTTAATATCTTTCTCACTGTGAAGGATGTGTAAAACGGCTTACACAATCAAAGAAGTGTGTATTAAATTATTCAGTTTTTTAATTGGTCAATCCAAGCTTATGTCTTCTTATTTTCATTTCTTATCACATATAAAAGGGTTCATCGTGTATAACAAAATTAGAGTAAAAACAACATTAATTTTAATGAAAATATAAAAAAGTGAAAACAACGATAAAAATTCCACTGCCACGATTGGAACCCGGATATCGGTGAGTCATAAGGCTGACTCACAAGCCAAGACCTGTCAAGGTTATTTCTTCATTGATATTTCCAGTGCTACAGCGGATATTGTTGGTAAATAATTACAAAAATATGTTATAAATAAACAACAATTTTTCTTACTCATTAAAATTTGAACATTTTGTGGTAGTTCAGATTTATTTTAAAATTTTCGTGTATGGGCACATCTCATTGAAAATCTTTCTCACAATGAAGGAAAATGTTCAATCCATATTGCTGGTGCTACAGCGGAACTTGTTTGTCAACCAATAACAACATATGTTACAAATAAGATTTCTCATTCTAATCCAGTAATCCTAATTTATTTAGATATTTTCCTTCATGAAAACCTATCTTTTAATATCTTTTCACTATGAAGGATGTGTGTCATACGTCTTATACAATCAAAGAAGTGTGTATTAAATGATTCAGTTGTTAAATTGTTCAATCCAAGCTTATGTCTTCTTGTTTTCATTCTTATCTGCTACAAAAGGGTCCATCGTGTATAAGAAAATTAGAGTAAAAACAACGTTAATTTTAATGAAAATATAAAAACGTGAAAAAAAACATAAAAATTCCGTTGCAAGAATTTGAATCCGGATATTAGTGAGTCATAAGGCTGACTCACAAGCCAAGACCTGTGAAGATTATTTCTTCATTGATATTGCCAGTGCTACGACGGATATTGTTGGTAAACAATTACAAAAATATGTTATAAATAAACAACAATTTTTCTTACTCATTAAAATATGCACATTTTGCGGTAGTTCTGATTTAGTTTAAAATTTTCGTGTATGGGCAAATCTCATTGAAAATCTTTCTCACAATGAAGGAAAATGTTCAATCCATATTGCTGGTGCTACAGCGGAACTTGTTTGTCAACCAATAACAACATATGTTTCAAATAAGATTTCTCTTTCTAATCGAGTAATCCTAATTTATTCAGATATTTTCTTGCATGAACACCTATCTTTTAATATCTTTTCACTATGAAGGATGTGTGTCATACGGCTTATACAATCAAAGAAGTGTGTATTAAATTATTCAGTTGTTTAATTGTCAATCCAAGCTTATGTCTTCTTGTTTTCATTTCTTATCTGCTACAAAAGGGTCCATCGTGTAAAAGAAAATTAGAGTAAAAACAACATTAATTTTAATGAAAATATAAAAAAGTGAAAAAAAAACATAAAAATTCCGTTGCAAGAATTTGAACCCGGATATTAGTGAGTCATAAGGCTGACTCACAAGCCAAGACCTGTCAAGATTATTTGTTCATTGATATTGCAAGTGCTACAACGGATATTGTTGGTAAACAATTACAAAAGTATGTTATAAATAAACAACAATTTTTTCTTACTCATTAAAATATGCACATTTTGCGGTAGTTCTGATTTAGTTTAAAATTTTCGTGTATGGGCAAATCTCATTGAAAATCTTTCTCACAATGAAGGAAAATGTTCAATCCATATTGCTGGTGCTACAGCGGAACTTGTTTGTCAACCAATAACAACATATGTTTCAAATAAGATTTCTCTTTCTAATCGAGTAATCCTAATTTATTCAGATATTTTCTTGCATGAACACCTATCTTTTAATATCTTTTCACTATGAAGGATGTGTGTCATACGGCTTATACAATCAAAGAAGTGTGTATTAAATTATTCAGTTGTTTAATTGTCAATCCAAGCTTATGTCTTCTTGTTTTCATTTCTTATCTGCTACAAAAGGGTCCATCGTGTAAAAAAAATTAGAGTAAAAACAACATTAATTTTAATGAAAATATAAAAAAGTGAAAAAAAAACATAAAAATTCCGTTGCAAGAATTTGAACCCGGATATTAGTGAGTCATAAGGCTGACTCACAAGCCAAGACCTGTCAAGATTATTTGTTCATTGATATTGCAAGTGCTACAACGGATATTGTTGGTAAACAATTACAAAAGTATGTTATAAATAAACAACAATTTTTTCTTATTCATTAAAATTTGCACATTTTGTGGTAGTTCTGATTTAGTTTAAAATTTTCGTGTATGGGCACATCTCATTGAAAATCTTTATCACAATGAAGGAAAATGTTCAATCCATATTGCTGGTGCTACAGCGGAACTTGTTTGTCAACCAATAACAACATATGTTACAAATAAGATTTCTCTTTCTAATCCAGTAATCCTAATTTATTCTGATATTTTCTTGCATGAACACCTATCTTTTAATATCTTTTCACTATGAAGGATGTTTGTCATACGGCTTATACAATGAAAGAAGAGTGTATTAAATTATTCAGTTGTTTAATTGTTCAATCAAAGCTTATGTCTTCTTGTTTTCATTTCTTATCTGCTACAAAAGGGTCCATCGTATATAAGAAAATTACAGTAAAAACAACATAAATTTTAATGAAAATACAAAAAATTGAAAAAAAACATAAAAATTCCGTTGCAAGAATTCGAACCCGGATATTAGTGAGTCATAAGGCTGACTCACAAGCCAAGACCTGTCAAGATTATTTCTTCATTGATATTGCCAGTGCGACGGTGGATATTGTTGGTAAACAATTACAAAAATATGTTATAAATAAACAACAATTTTTCTTACTCATTAAAATATGCACATTTTGCGGTAGTTCTGATTTAGTTTAAAATTTTCGTGTATGTGCACATCTCATTGAAAATCTTTCTCACAATGAAGGAAACTGTTCAATCCATATTGCCGGTGCTGCAACGGAACTTGTTGATCAACCAATAACAACATATGTTACAAATAAGATTTCTCTTTCTAATCCAGTAATCCTAATTTATTCAGAAATTTTCTTGCATAAACACCTATCTTTTAATATCTTTCTCACTATGAAGGATGTTTGTAATACGGCTTACACAATCAAAGAAGTGTGTATTAAATTATTCAGTTTCTTAATTGTTCAATCAAAGCTTATGTTTTCTTGTGTTCATTTCTTATCTGCTATAAAAGGGTCCATCGTGTATAAGAAAATTAGAGTAAAAACAACATTAATTCTAATGAAAATATAAAAAAGTGAAAAAAAAATAAAAAAATTCCGTTGTCGGGATTCGAAACCAGATACCGGTGAGTCATAAGGCTGACTCACAGACCAAGACCTGTCAAGGTTATTTTTTCATTGATCTTGCCAGTGCTACAACGGAAATTGTTGGTAAACAATTACAAAAATATGTTATAAATAAACAACAATTTTTCTTACTCATTAAACTTAACACATTTTGTGGTATTTCTGATTTATTTTGAAATTATCGTGTATGGGCACCTCTCTTTGAAAATCTTTCTCACAATGAAGTAAAATGTTCAATCCATATTGCCAGTGTTACAACTGAATTTGTTGGTCAACCAATAACAACATATGTTACAAATAAGATTTCTGTTTCTAATTCAAATTTGCAAATTTTGTAGTAATCCTAATTTATTCAGAAATTTTCGTGCATGAACACCTATCTTTTAATATCTTTCTCACTGTGAAGGATGTGTAATACGGGTTACACAATCAAAAAAGTGTGTATTAAATTATTCAGTTTTTTAATTGTTCAATCCAATTTTATGTCTTCTTATTTTCATTTCATATCACCTATAAAAGGGTTCATCGTGTATAACAAAATTAGAGTAAAAACAACATTAATTTTAATGAAAATATAAAAAAGTGAAAACAAACATTAAAATTCCACTGCCAGGATTCGAACCCGGATATCGGTGAGTCATAAGGCTGACTCACAAGCCAAGACCTGTCAAGGTTATCTCTTCATTGATATTTCCAGTGCTACAACGGATATTGTTGGTAGATAATTACAAATATATGTCATAAATAAACAACAATTTTTCTTACTCATTAAAATTTGAATATTTTGTGGTAGTTCAGATTTATTTTAAAATTTTCGTGTATGGGCACATCTCATTGAAAATCTTTCTCACAATGAAGGAAAATGTTCAATCCATATTGCTGGTGCTACAGCGGAACTTGTTTGTCAACCAATAACAACATATGTTACAAATAAGATTTCTCTTTCTAATCCAGTAATCCTAATTTATTCAGATATTTTCTTGCATGAACACCTATCTTTTAATATCTTTTCACTATGAAGGATGTGTGTCATACGGCTTATACAATCAAAGAAGTGTGTATTAAATTATTCAGTTGTTTAATTGTTCATTCCAAGCTTATGTCTTCTTGTTTTCATTTCTTATCTGCTACAAAAGGGTCCATCGTGTATAAGAAAATTAGAGTAAAAACAACATTAATTTTAATGAAAATATAAAAAAGTGACAAAAAGCATAAAAATTCCGTTGCAAGAATTTGAACCCGGATATTAGTGAGTCATAAGGCTGACTGACAAGCCAGGACCTGTCAAGATTATTTCTTCATTGATATTGCCAGTGCTACAGCGGATATTGTTGGTAAACAATTACAAAAATATGTTATAAATAAACAACAATTTTTCTTACTCATTAAAATTTGAACATTTTGTGGTAGTTCAGATTTATTTTAAAATTTTCGTGGATGGGCACATCTCATTGAAAATCTTTCTCACAATGAAGGAAAATGTTCAATCAATATTGTTGGTGCTAATACGGAACTTGTTTGTCAACCAATAACAACATATGTTACAATAAGATTTCTCTTTCTAATCCAGTAATCCTAATTTATTCAGATATTTTCTTGAATGAACACCTATCTTTTAATATCTTTTCACTATGAAGGATGTGTGTCATACGGCTTATACAATCAAAGAAGTGTGTATTAAATTATTCAGTTGTTTAATTGTCAATCCAAGCTTATGTCTTCTTGTTTTCATTTCTTATCTGCTACAAAAGGGTGCATCGTGTATAAGAAAATTAGAGTAACAACAACATTAATTTTAGTGAAAATATAAAAAAGTAAAAAAAAAAACATAAAAATTCCGTTGCAAGAATTTGAACCCGGATATTAGTAGGTCATAAGGCTGACTCACAAGCCAAGACCTGTCAAGATTATTTCTTCATTGATATTGCCAGTGCTACAGCGGATAGTGTTGGTAAACAATTACAAAAATATGTTATAAATAAACAACAATTTTTCTTACTCATTAAAATTTGCACATTTTGTGGTCATTCTGATTTAGTTTAAAATTTTCGTGTATGGGCACATCTCATTGAAAATCTTTCTCACAATGAAGGAAAATGTTCAATCCATATTGCTGGTGCTACAGCGGAACTTGTTGGTCAACCAATAACAACATATGTTACAAATTAGATTTCTGTTTCTAATTTAAATTTGCAAATTTTGTAGTAATCCTAATTTATTCAGAAATTTTCGTGCATGAACACCTATCTTTTAATATCTTTCTCACTGTGAAGGATGTGTAATACGGCTTACACAATCAAAGAAGTGTGTATTAAATTATTCAGTTTTTTAATTGGTCAATCCAAGCTTATGTCTTCTTATTTTCATTTCTTATCACATATAAAAGGGTTCATCGTGTATAACAAAATTATAGTAAAAACAACATTAATTTTAATGAAAATATAAAAAAGTGAAAACAAAGATAAAAATTCCACTGCCACGATTGGAACCCGGATATCGGTGAGTCATAAGGCTGACTCACAAGCCAAGACCTGTCAAGGTTATTTCTTCATTGATATTTCCAGTGCTACAGCGGATATTGTTGGTAAATAATTACAAAAATATGTTATAAATAAACAACAATTTTTCTTACTCATTAAAATTTGAACATTTTGTGGTAGTTCAGATTTATTTTAAAATTTTCGTGTATGGGCACATCTCATTGAAAATCTTTCTCACAATGAAGGAAAATGTTCAATCCATATTGCTGGTGCTACAGCGGAACTTGTTTGTCAACCAATAACAACATATGTTACAAATAAGATTTCTCATTCTAATCCAGTAATCCTAATTTATTCAGATATTTTCCTTCATGAACACCTATCTTTTAATATCTTTTCACTATGAAGGATGTGTGTCATACGTCTTATACAATCAAAGAAGTGTGTATTAAATGATTCAGTTGTTAAATTGTTCAATCCAAGCTTATGTCTTCTTGTTTTCATTCTTATCTGCTACAAAAGGGTCCATCGTGTATAAGAAAATTAGAGTAAAAACAACGTTAATTTTAATGAAAATATAAAAACGTGAAAAAAAACATAAAAATTCCGTTGCAAGAATTTGAATCCGGATATTAGTGAGTCATAAGGCTAACTCACAAGCCAAGACCTGTGAAGATTATTTCTTCATTGATATTGCCAGTGCTACGACAGATATTGTTGGTAAACAATTACAAAAATATGTTATAAATAAACAACAATTTTTCTTACTCATTAAAATATGCACATTTTGCGGTAGTTCTGATTTAGTTTAAAATTTTCGTGTATGGGCAAATCTCATTGAAAATCTTTCTCACAATGAAGGAAAATGTTCAATCCATATTGTTGGTGCTACAGCGGAACTTGTTTGTCAACCAATAACAACATATGTGTCAAATAAGATTTCTCTTTCTAATCGAGTAATCCTAATTTATTCAGATATTTTCTTGCATGAACACCTATCTTTTAATATCTTTTCACTATGAAGGATGTGTGTCATACGGCTTATACAATCAAAGAAGTGTGTATTAAATTATTCAGTTGTTTAATTGTCAATCCAAGCTTATGTCTTCTTCTTTTCATTTCTTATCTGCTACAAAAGGGTCCATCGTGTATAAAAAAATTAGAGTAAAAACAACATTAATTTTAATGAAAATATAAAAAAGTGAAAAAAAAACATAAAAATTCCGTTGCAAGAATTTGAACTCGGATATTAGTGAGTCATAAGGCTGACTCACAAGCCAAGACCTGTCAAGATTATTTGTTCATTGATATTGCCAGTGCTACAGCGGATATTGTTGGTAAACAATTACAAAAGTATGTTATAAATAAACAACAATTTTTTCTTACTCATTAAAATTTGCACATTTTGTGGTAGTTCTGATTTAGTTTGAAATTTTCGTGTATGGGCACATCTCATTGAAAATCTTTCTCACAATGAAGGAAAATGTTCAATCTATATTGCTGGTGCTACAGCGGAACTTGTTTGTCAACCAATAACAACATATGTTACAAATAAGATTTCTCTTTCTAATCCAGTAATCCTAATTTATTCTGATATTTTCTTGCATGAACGCCTATCTTTTAATATCTTTTCACTATGAAGGATGTTTGTCATACGACTTATACAATGAAAGAAGAGTGTATTAAATTATTCAGTTGTTTAATTGTTCAATCAAAGCTTATGTCTTCTTGTTTTCATTTCTTATCTGCTACAAAAGGGTCCATCGTGTATAAGAAAATTACAGTAAAAACAACATAAATTTTAATGAAAATACAAAAAATTGAAAAAAAACATAAAAATTCCGTTGCAAGAATTCGAACCCGGATATTAGTGAGTCATAAGGCTGACTCACAAGCCAAGACCTGTCAAGATTATTTCTTCATTGATATTGCCAGTGCTACGGTGGATATTGTTGATAAACAATTACAAAAATATGTTATAAATAAACAACAATTTTTCTTACTCATTAAAATATGCACATTTTGCGGTAGTTCTGATTTAGTTTAAAATTTTCGTGTATGTGCACATCTCATTGAAAATCTTTCTCACAATGAAGGAAACTGTTCAATCCATATTGCCTGTGCTACAACGGAACTTGTTGATCAACCAATAACAACATATGTTACAAATAAGATTTCTCTTTCTAATCCAGTAATCCTAATTTATTCAGAAATTTTCTTGCATAAACACCTATCTTTTAATATGTTTCTCACTATGAAGGATGTTTGTAATACGGCTTACACAATCAAAGAAGTGTGTATTAAATTATTCAGTTTCTTAATTGTTCAATCAAAGCTTATGTTTTCTTGTTTTCATTTCTTATCTGCTATAAAAGGGTCCATCGTGTATAAGAAAATTAGAGTAAAAACAACATTAATTCTAATGAAAATATAAAAAAGTGAAAAAAAATAAAAAAATTCCGCTGTCGGGATTCGAAACCAGATACCGGTGAGTCATAAGGCTGACTCACAGACCAAGACCTGTCAAGGTTATTTTTTCATTGATCTTGCCAGTGCTACAACGGAAATTGTTGGTAAACAATTACAAAAATATGTTATAAATAAACAACAATTTTTCTTACTCATTAAACTTAACACATTTTGTGGTATTTCTGATTTATTTTGAAATTATCGTGTATGGGCACCTCTCTTTGAAAATCTTTCTCACAATGAAGTAAAATGTTCAATCCATATTGGCAGTGTTACAACTGAATTTGTTGGTCAACCAATAACAACATATGTTACAAATAAGATTTCTGTTTCTAATTCAAATTTGCAAATTTGGTAGTAATCCTAATTTATTCAGAAATTTTCGTGCATGAACACCTATCTTTTAATATCTTTCTCACTGTGAAGGATGTGTAATACGGGTTACACAATCAAAAAAGTGTGTATTAAATTATTCAGTTTTTTAATTGTTCAATCCAAAATTATGTCTTCTTATTTTCATTTCATATCACCTATAAAAGGGTTCATCGTGTATAACAAAATTAGAGTAAAAACAACATTAATTTTAATGAAAATATAATAAAGTGAAAACAAACATTAAAATTCCACTGCCAGGATTCGAACCCGTATATCGGTGAGTCATAAGGCTGACTCACAAGCCAAGACCTGTCAAGGTTATCTCTTCATTGATATTTCCAGTGCTACAGCGGATATTGTTGGTAGATAATTAAAAAAATATGTCATAAATAAACAACAATTTTTCTTACTCATTAAAATTTGAATATTTTGTGGTAGTTCAGATTTATTTTAAAATTTTCGTGTATGGGCACATCTCATTGAAAATCTTTCTCACAATGAAGGAAAATGTTCAATCCATATTGCTGGTGCTACAGCGGAACTTGTTTGTCAACCAATAACAACATATGTTACAAATAAGATTTCTCTTTCTAATCCAGTAATCCTAATTTATTCAGATATTTTCTTGCATGAACACCTATCTTTTAATATATTTTCACTATGAAGGATGTGTGTCATACGGCTTATACAATCAAAGAAGTGTGTATTAAATTATTCAGTTGTTTAATTGTTCATTCCAAGCTTATGTCTTCTTGTTTTCATTTCTTATCTGCTACAAAAGGGTCCATCGTGTATAAGAAAATTAGAGTAAAAACAACATTAATTTTAATGAAAATATAAAAAAGTGACAAAAAGCATAAAAATTCCGTTGCAAGAATTTGAACCCGGATATTAGTGAGTCATAAGGCTGACTGACAAGCCAGGACCTGTCAAGATTATTTCTTCATTGATATTGCCAGTGCTACAGCGGATATTGTTGGTAAACAATTACAAAAATATGTTATAAATAAACAACAATTTTTCTTACTCATTAAAATTTGAACATTTTGAGGTAGTTCAGATTTATTTTAAAATTTTCGTGGATGGGCACATCTCATTGAAAATCTTTCTCACAATGAAGGAAAATGTTCAATCAATATTGTTGGTGCTAATACGGAACTTGTTTGTCAGCCAATAACAACATATGTTACAATAAGATTTCTCTTTCTAATCCAGTAATCCTAATTTATTCAGATATTTTCTTGAATGAACACCTATCTTTTAATATCTTTTCACTATGAAGGATGTGTGTCATACGGCTTATACAATCAAAGAAGTGTGTATTAAATTATTCAGTTGTTTAATTGTCAATCCAAGCTTATGTCTTCTTGTTTTCATTTCTTATCTGCTACAAAAGGGTCCATCGTGTATAAGAAAATTATAGTAACAACAACATTAATTTTAATGAAAATATAAAAAAGTGAAAAAAAAACATAAAAATTCCGTTGCAAGAATTTGAACCCGGATATTAGTAGGTCATAAGGCTGACTCACAAGCCAAGACCTGTCAAGATTATTTCTTCATTGATATTGCCAGTGCTACAGCGGATATTGTTGGTAAACAATTACAAAAATATGTTATAAATAAACAACAATTTTTCTTACTCATTAAAATTTGCACATTTTGTGGTAGTTCTGATTTAGTTTAAAATTTTCGTGTAGGGGCACATCTCATTGAAAATCTTTCTCACTATGAAGGAAAATGTTCAATCCATATTGCTGGTGCTACAGCGGAACTTGTTTGTCAACCAATAACAACATATGTTACAAATAAGATTTTTCTTTCTAATCCAGTAATCCTAATTTATTCTGATATTTTTTCGCATGAACACCTATCTTTTAATATCTTTTCACTATGAAGGATGTTTGTCATACGCCTTATACAATCAAAGAAGAGTGTATTAAATTATTTAATTGTTCAATCCAAGCTTATGTCTTCCTGTTTTCATTTCTTATCTGCTACAAAAGGGTCCATCGTGTATAAGAAAATTAGAGTAAAAACAACATAAATTTTAATGAAAATATAAAAAATTGAAAAAAAACATAAAAATTCCGTTGCAAAAATTCGAACCCGGATATTAGTGAGTCATAAGGCTGACTCACAAGCCAAGACCTGTCAAGATTATTTCTTCATTGATATTGCCAGTGCTACGGTAGATATTGTTCGTAAACAATTACAAAAATATGTTATAAATAAACTACAATTTTTCTTACTCATTAAAATATGCAGATTTTGCGGTAGTTCTGATTTAGTTTAAAATTTTCGTGTAGGGGCACATCTCATTGAAAATCTTTCTCACAATGAAGGAAAATGTTCAATCCATATTGCTGGTGCTACAGCGGAACTTGTTTGTCCACCAATAACAACATATGTTTCAAATAAGATTTCTCTTTCTAATCGAGTAATCCTAATTTATTCAGATATTTTCTTGCATGAACACCTATCTTTTAATATCTTTTCACTATGAAGGATGTGTGTCATACGGCTTATACAATCAAAGAAGTGTGTATTAAATTATTCAGTTGTTTAATTGTCAATCCAAGCTTATGTCTTCTTGTTTTCATTTCTTATCTGCTACAAAAGGGTCCATCGTGTATAAGAAAATTACAGTAAAAACAACATTAATTTTAATGAAAATATAAAAAAGTGAAAAAAAAACATAAAAATTCCGTTGCAATAATTTGAACCCGGATATTAGTGAGTCATAAGGCTGACTCACAAGCCAAGACCTGTCAAGATTATTTGTTCATTGATATTGCCAGTGCTACAGCGGATATTGTTGGTAAACAATTACAAAAGTATGTTATAAATAAACAACAATTTTTTCTTACTCATTAAAATTTGCACATTTTGTGGTAGTTCTGATTTAGTTTAAAATTTTCGTGTATGGGCACATCTCATTGAAAATCTTTCTCACAATGAAGGAAAATGTTCAATCCATATTGCTGGTGCTACAGCGGAACTTGTTTGTCAACCAATAACAACATATGTTACAAATAAAATTTCTCTTTCTAATCCAGTAATCCTAATTTATTCTGATATTTTCTTGCATGAACGCCTATCTTTTAATATCTTTTCACTATGAAGGATGTTTGTCATACGGCTTATACAATGAAAGAAGAGTGTATTAAATTATTCAGTTGTTTAATTGTTCAATCAAAGCTTATGTCTTCTTGTTTTCATTTCTTATCTGCTACAAAAGGGTCCATCGTGTATAAGAAAATTACAGTAAAAACAACATAAATTTTAATGAAAATACAAAAAATTGAAAAAAAACATAAAAATTCCGTTGCAAGAATTCGAACCCGGATATTAGTGAGTCATAAGGCTGACTCACAAGCCAAGACCTGTCAAGATTATTTCTTCATTGATATTGCCAGTGCTACGGTGGATATTGTTGGTAAACAATTACAAAAATATGTTATAAACAAACAACAATTTTTCTTACTCATTAAAATATGCACATTTTGCGGTAGTTCTGATTTAGTTTAAAATTTTCGTGTATGTGCACATCTCATTGAAAATCTTTCTCACAATGAAGGAAACTGTTCAATCCATATTGCCGGTGCTACAACGGAACTTGTTGATCAACCAATAACAACATATGTTACAAATAAGATTTTTCTTTCTAATCCAGTAATCCTAATTTATTCAGAAATTTTCTTGCATAAACACCTATCTTTTAATATGTTTCTCACTATGAAGGATGTTTGTAATACGGCTTACACAATCAAAGAAGTGTGTATTAAATTATTCAGTTTCTTAATTGTTCAATCAAAGCTTATGTTTTCTTGTTTTCATTTCTTATCTGCTATAAAAGGGTCCATCGTGTATAAGAAAATTAGAGTAAAAACAACATTAATTCTAATGAAAATATAAAAAAGTGAAAAAAAAATAAAAAATTCCGCTGCCGGGATTCGAAACCAGATACCGGTGAGTCATAAGGCTGACTCACAGACCAAGACCTTTCAAGGTTATTTTTTCATTGATCTTGCCAGTGCTACAACTGAAATTGTTGGTAAACAATTACAAAAATATGTTATAAATAAACAACAATTTTTCTTACTCATTAAACTTAACACATTTTGTGGTATTTCTGATTTATTTTGAAATTATCGTGTATGGGCACCTCTCTTTGAAAACCTTTCTCACAATGAAGTAAAATGTTCAATCCATATTGCCAGTGTTACAACTGAATTTGTTGGTCAACCAATAACAACATATGTTACAAATAAGATTTCTGTTTCTAATTAAAATTTGCAAATTTTGTAGTAATCCTAATTTATTCAGAAATTTTCGTGCATGAACACCTATCTTTTAATATCTTTCTCACTGTGAAGGATGTGTAATACGGGTTACACAGTCAAAAAAGTGTGTATTAAATTGTTCAGTTTTTTAATTGTTCAATCCAAAATTATGTCTTCTTATTTTCATTTCATATCACCTATAAAAGGGTTCATCGTGTATAACAAAATTAGAGTAAAAACAACATTAATTTTAATGAAAATATAAAAAAGTGAAAACAAACATTAAAATTCCACTGCCAGGATTCGAACCCGTATATCGGTGAGTCATAAGGCTGACTCACAAGCCAAGACCTGTCAAGGTTATCTCTTCATTGATATTTCCAGTGCTACAGCGGATATTGTTGGTAGATAATTAAAAAAATATGTCATAAATAAACAACAATTTTTCTTACTCATTAAAATTTGAATATTTTGTGGTAGTTCAGATTTATTTTAAAATTTTCGTGTATGGGCACATCTCATTGAAAATCTTTCTCACAATGAAGGAAAATGTTCAATCCATATTGCTGGTGCTACAGCGGAACTTGTTTGTCAACCAATAACAACATATGTTACAAATAAGATTTCTCTTTCTAATCCAGTAATCCTAATTTATTCAGATATTTTCTTGCATGAACACCTATCTTTTAATATATTTTCACTATGAAGGATGTGTGTCATACGGCTTATACAATCAAAGAAGTGTGTATTAAATTATTCAGTTGTTTAATTGTTCATTCCAAGCTTATGTCTTCTTGTTTTCATTTCTTATCTGCTACAAAAGGGTCCATCGTGTATAAGAAAATTAGAGTAAAAACAACATTAATTTTAATGAAAATATAAAAAAGTGACAAAAAGCATAAAAATTCCGTTGCAAGAATTTGAACCCGGATATTAGTGAGTCATAAGGCTGACTGACAAGCCAGGACCTGTCAAGATTATTTCTTCATTGATATTGCCAGTGCTACAGCGGATATTGTTGGTAAACAATTACAAAAGTATGTTATAAATAAACAACAATTTTTTCTTACTCATTAAAATTTGCACATTTTGTGGTAGTTCTGATTTAGTTTAAAATTTTCGTGTATGGGCACATCTCATTGAAAATCTTTCTCACAATGAAGAAAAATGTTCAATCCATATTGCTGGTGCTACAGCGGAACTTGTTTGTCAACCAATAACAACATATGTTACAAATAAAATTTCTCTTTCTAATCCAGTAATCCTAATTTATTCTGATATTTTCTTGCATGAACGCCTATCTTTTAATATCTTTTCACTATGAAGGATGTTTGTCATACGGCTTATACAATGAAAGAAGAGTGTATTAAATTATTCAGTTGTTTAATTGTTCAATCAAAGCTTATGTCTTCTTGTTTTCATTTCTTATCTGCTACAAAAGGGTCCATCGTGTATAAGAAAATTACAGTAAAAACAACATAAATTTTAATGAAAATACAAAAAATTGAAAAAAAACATAAAAATTCCGTTGCAAGAATTCGAACCCGGATATTAGTGAGTCATAAGGCTGACTCACAAGCCAAGACCTGTCAAGATTATTTCTTCATTGATATTGCCAGTGCTACGGTGGATATTGTTGGTAAACAATTACAAAAATATGTTATAAACAAACAACAATTTTTCTTACTCATTAAAATATGCACATTTTGCGGTAGTTCTGATTTAGTTTAAAATTTTCGTGTATGTGCACATCTCATTGAAAATCTTTCTCACAATGAAGGAAACTGTTCAATCCATATTGCCGGTGCTACAACGGAACTTGTTGATCAACCAATAACAACATATGTTACAAATAAGATTTCTCTTTCTAATCCAGTAATCCTAATTTATTCAGAAATTTTCTTGCATAAACACCTATCTTTTAATATGTTTCTCACTATGAAGGATGTTTGTAATACGGCTTACACAATCAAAGAAGTGTGTATTAAATTATTCAGTTTCTTAATTGTTCAATCAAAGCTTATGTTTCTTGTTTTCATTTCTTATCTGCTATAAAAGGGTCCATCGTGTATAAGAAAATTAGAGTAAAAACAACATTAATTCTAATGAAAATATAAAAAAGTGAAAAAAAAATAAAAAAATTCCGCTGTCGGGATTCGAAACCAGATATTAGTAGGTCATAAGGCTGACTCACAAGCCAAGACCTGTCAAGATTATTTCTTCATTGATATTGCCAGTGCTACAGCGGATATTGTTGGTAAACAATTACAAAATATGTTATAAATAAACAACAATTTTTCTTACTCATTAAAATTTGCACATTTTGTGGTAGTTCTGATTTAGTTTAAAATTTTCGTGTAGGGGCACATCTCATTGAAAATCTTTCTCACAATGAAGGAAAATGTTCAATCCATATTGCTGGTGCTACAGCGGAACTTGTTTGTCAACCAATAACAACATATGTTTCAAATAAGATTTCTCTTTCTAATCGAGTAATCCTAATTTATTCAGATATTTTCTTGCATGAACACCTATCTTTTAATATCTTTTCACTATGAAGGATGTGTGTCATACGGCTTATACAATCAAAGAAGTGTGTATTAAATTATTCAGTTGTTTAATTGTCAATCCAAGCTTATGTCTTCTTGTTTTCATTTCTTATCTGCTACAAAAGGGTCCATCGTGTATAAAAAAATTAGAGTAAAAACAACATTAATTTTAATGAAAATATAAAAAAGTGAAAAAAAAACATAAAATTCCGTTGCAATAATTTGAACCCGGATATTAGTGAGCCATAAGGCTGACTCACAAGCCAAGACCTGTCAAGATTATTTGTTCATTGATATTGCCAGTGCTACAGCGGATATTGTTGGTAAACAATTACAAAAGTATGTTATAAATAAACAACAATTTTTTCTTACTCATTAAAATTTGCACATTTTGTGGTAGTTCTGATTTAGTTTAAAATTTTCGTATATGGGCACATCTCATTGAAAATCTTTCTCACAATGAAGGAAAATGTTCAATCCATATTGCTGGTGCTACAGCGGAACTTGTTTGTCAACCAATAACAACATATGTTACAAATAAAATTTCTCTTTCTAATCCAGTAATCCTAATTTATTCTGATATTTTCTTGCATGAACGCCTATCTTTTAATATCTTTTCACTATGAAGGATGTTTGTCATACGGCTTATACAATGAAAGAAGAGTGTATTAAATTATTCAGTTGTTTAATTGTTCATTCCAAGCTTATGTCTTCTTGTTTTCATTTCTTATCTGCTACAAAAGGGTCCATCGTGTATAAGAAAATTAGAGTAAAAACAACATTAATTTTAATGAAAATATAAAAAAGTGACAAAAAGCATAAAAATTCCGTTGCAAGAATTTGAACCCGGATATTAGTGAGTCATAAGGCTGACTGACAAGCCAGGACCTGTCAAGATTATTTCTTCATTGATATTGCCAGTGCTACAGCGGATATTGTTGGTAAACAATTACAAAATATGTTATAAATAAACAACAATTTTTCTTACTCATTAAAATTTGAACATTTTGTGGTAGTTCAGATTTATTTTAAAATTTTCGTGGATGGGCACATCTCATTGAAAATCTTTCTCACAATGAAGGAAAATGTTCAATCAATATTGTTGGTGCTAATACGGGACTTGTTTGTCAACCAATAACAACATATGTTACAATAAGATTTCTCTTTCTAATCCAGTAATCCTAATTTATTCAGATATTTTCTTGAATGAACACCTATCTTTTAATATCTTTTCACTATGAAGGATGTGTGTCATACGGCTTATACAATCAAAGAAGTGTGTATTAAATTATTCAGTTGTTTAATTGTCAATCCAAGCTTATGTCTTCTTGTTTTCATTTCTTATCTGCTACAAAAGGGTCCATCGTGTATAAGAAAATTAGAGTAACAACAACATTAATTTTAATGAAAATATAAAAAAGTGAAAAAAAACATAAAAATTCCGTTGCAAGAATTTGAACCCGAATATTAGTGAGTAATAAGGCTGACTCACAAGCCAAGACCTGTCAAGATTATTTCTTCATTGATATTGCCAGTGCTACAGCGGATATTGTTGGTAAACAATTACAAAAGTATGTTATAAATAAACAACAATTTTTCTTACTCATTAAAATTTGCACATTTTGTGGTAGTTCTGATTTAGTTTAAAATTTTCGTGTATGGGCACATCTCATTGAAAATCTTTCTCACAATGAAGGAAAATGTTCAATCCATATTGCTGGTGCTACAGCGGAACTTGTTTGTCAACCAATAACAACATATGTTACAAATAAGATTTCTCTTTCTAATCCAGTAATCCTAATTTATTCTGATATTTTCTTGCATGAACACCTATCTTTTAATATCTTTTCACTATGAAGGATGTTTGTCATACGGCTTATACAATGAAAGAAGAGTGTATTAAATTATTCAGTTGTTTAATTGTTCAATCAAAGCTTATGTCTTCTTGTTTTCATTTCTTATCTGCTACAAAAGGGTCCATCGTGTATAAGAAAATTAGAGTAAAAACAACATAAATTTTAATTAAAATAAAAAAAATTGAAAAAAAACATAAAAATTCCGTTGCAAGAATTCGAACCCGGATATTAGTGAGTCATAAGGCTGACTCACAAGCCAAGACCTGTCAAGATTATTTATTCATTGATATTGCCAGTGCTACGGTGGATAGTGTTGGTAAACAATTACAAAAATATGTTATAAATAAACAACAATTTTTCTTACTCATTAAAATTTGCATATTTTGTGGTAGTTCTGATTTAGTTTAAACGTATGGGCACATCTCATTGAAAATCTTTCTCACAATGAAGGAAAATAGTCAATCCATATTGTTGGTGCTACAACGGAACTTGTTTGTCAACCAATAACAACATATGTTATAAATAAGATTTCTCTTTCTAATCCAGTAATCCAAATTTATTCTGATATTTTCTTGCATGAACACCTATCTTTTAATATCTTTTCACTATGAAGGATGTTTGTCATACGGCTTATACAATGAAAGAAGAGTGTATTAAATTATTCAGTTGTTTAATTGTTCAATCAAAGCTTATGTCTTCTTGTTTTAATTTCTTATCTGCTACAAAAGGGTCCATCGTGTATAAGAAAATTAGAGTAAAAACAACATAAATTTTAATGAAAATACAAAAAATTGAAAAAAACATAAAAATTCCGTTGCAAGAATTCGAACCCGGATATTAGTGAGTCATAAGGCTGACTCACAAGCCAAGACCTGTCAAGATTATTTCTTCATTGATATTGCCAGTGCTACGGTGGATATTGTTGGTAAACAATTACAAAAATATATTATAAATAAACAACAATTTTTCTTACTCCTTAAAATATGCACATTTTGCGGAAGTTCTGATTTACTTTAAAATTTTCGTGTATGTGCACATCTCATTGAAAATCTTTCTCACAATGAAGGAAAATGTTCAATCCATATTGTCAGTGTTACAACTGAACTTGTTGGTCAACCAATAACAACATATGTTACAAATTAGATTTCTGTTTCTAATTCAAATTTGCAAATTTTGTAGTAATCCTAATTTATTCAGAAATTTTCGTGCATGAACACCCATCTTTTAATATCTTTCTCACTGTGAAGGATGTGTAATACGGCTTACACAATCAAAGATGTGTGTATTAAATTATTCAGTTTTTTAATTGGTCAATCCATGCTTATGTCTTCTTATTTTCATTTCTTATCACATATAAAAGGGTTCATCGTATATAACAAAATTAGAGTAAAAACCACATTAATTTTAATGAAAATACAAAAAAGTGAAAACAAAGATAAAAATTCCACTGCCACGATTGGAACCCAGATATCGGTGAGTCATAAGGCTGACTCACAAGCCAAGACCTGTCAAGGTTATTTCTTCATTGATATTTCGAGTGCTACAGCGGATACTGTTGGTAAATAATTACAAAAATATGTTATAAATAAACAACAATTTTTCTTACTCATTAAAATTTGAACATTTTGTGGTAGTTCAGATTTATTTTAAAATTTTCGTGTATGGGCACATCTCATTGAAAATCTTTCTCACAATGAAGGAAAATGTTCAATCCATATTGCCAGTGTTATAATTGCACTTGTTGGTCAACCAATAACAACATATGTTACAAATAAGATTTCTCTTTCTAATCCAGTAATCCTAATTTATTCAGATATTTTCTTGCATGAACACCTATCTTTTAATATCTTTTCACTATGAAGGATGTGTGTCATACGACACATACAATCAAAGAAGTGTGTATTAAATTATTCAGTTGTTTAATTGTTCAATCCAAGCTTATGTCTTCTTGTTTTCATTTCTTATCTGCTACAAAAGGGTCCATCGTGTATAAGAAAATTAGAGTAAAAACAATATTAATTTTAATGAAAATATAAAAAAGTGAAAAAAAACATAAAAATCCGTTGCAAGAATTTGAACCCGGATATTAGTGAGTCATAAGGCTGACTCACAAGCCAAGACCTGTCAAGATTATTTCTTCATTTATATTGCCAGTGCTACAGCGGATATTGTTGCTAAATAATTAAAAAAATATGTTATAAATAAACAACAATTTTTCTTACTCATTAAAATTTGCACATTTTGTGGTAGTTCTGATTTAGTTTAAAATTTTCGTGTATGGGCACATCTCATTGAAAATCTTTCTCACAATGAAGGAAAATGTTCAATCCATATTGCTGGTGCTACAGCGGAACTTGTTTTTCAACCAATAACAACATATGTTACAAATAAGATTTCTCTTTCTAATCCAGTAATCCTAATTTTTTCAGATATTTTCTTGCATTAACACATATCTTTTCACTATGAAGGATGTGTGTCATACGGCTTATACAATCAAAGAAGAGTGTATTAAATTATTTAGTTGTTTAATTGTTCAATCCAAGCTTATGTCTTCTTGTTTTCATTTCTTATCTGCTACAAAAGGGTCCATAGTGTATAAGAAAATTAGAGTAAAAACAATATAAATTTTAATGAAAATATAAAAAAGTGAAAAAAAAAAAACATAAAAATTCCGTTGCAAGAATTCGAACCCGGATATTAGTGAGTCATAAGGCTAACTCACAAGCCAAGACCTGTCAAGATTATTTCTTCATTGATATTCCCAGTGCTACGGTGGATATTGTTGGTAAACAATTACAAAAATATGTTATAAATAAACAACAATTTTTCTTACTCATTAAAATTTGCACATTTTGTCGTAGTTCTGATTTAGTTTAAAATTTTCGTGTATGGGCACATCTCATTGAAAATCTTTCTCACAATGAAGGAAAATGTTCAATTCATATTGCCAGTGTTACAACTGAACTTGTTGGTCAACCAATAACTACATATGTTACAAATAAGATTTCTGTTTCTAATTCAAATTTTCAAATTTTGTAATAATCATAATTTATTCAGAAATTTTCGTGTATGAACACCTATCTTTTAATATCTTTCTCACTGTGAAGGATGTGTAATACGACTTACACAATCAAAGAAGTGTGTATTAAATTATTCAGTTTTTTAATTGTTCAATCCAAGCTTATGTCTTCTTATTTTCATTTCTTATCACCTATAAAAGGGTTCATCGTGTATAACAAAATTAGAGTAAAAACAACATTAATTTTAATGAAAATATAAAAAAGTGGAAACAAACATAAAAATTCCACTGCCACGATTCGAACCCGGATATCGGTGAGTCATAAGGCTGACTCACAAGCCAAGACCTGTCAAGGTTATTTCTTCATTGATATTTCCAGTTCTACAGTGGATATTGTTGGTAAATAATTACAAAAATATGTTATAAATAAACAACAATTTTTCTTACTCATTAAAATTTGAACATTTTGTGGTAGTTCAGATTTATTTTAAATTTTCGTGTATGGGCATATCTCATTGAAAATCTTTCTCACAATGAAGGAAAATGTTCAATCCATATTGTTGGTGCTACAGCGGAACTTGTTTGTCAACCAATAACAACATATGTTACAAATAAGATTTCTCTTTCTAATCCAGTAATCCTAATTTATTCAGATATTTTCTTGCATGAACACCTATCTTTTAATATCTTTTCACTATGAAGGATGTGTGTCATACGACATATACAATCAAAGAATTGTGTATTAAATTATTCAGTTGTTTAATTGTTCAATCCAAGCTTATGTCTTCTTGTTTTCATTTCTTATCTGCTATAAAAGGGTCCATCGTGTATAAGAAAATTAGAGTAAAAACAACATTAATTTTAATGAAAATATAAAAAAGTGAAAAAGACATAAAAATTCCGCAGCTGGGATTCGAACCCGGATATCGGTGAGTCACAAGGCTGACTCACAAGCCAAGACCTGTCAAGGTTATTTCTTCATTGATATTGCCAGTGCTACAGCGGATATTGTTGGTAAACAGTTACAAAAATATGTTATAAATAAACAACAATTTTTCTTACTCATTAAAATTTGCACATTTTGGGTAGTTCTGATTTATTTTAAAATTTTCGTGTATGGGCACATCTTATTGAAAATCGTTCTCACATTGAAGGAAAATGTTCAATCCATATTGCCGATGCTACAGTGGAACTTGTTGGTCAACCAATAACAACATATGTTACAAATAATATTTCTCTTTCTAATCCAGTAATCCTAATTTATTCAGAAATTTTCGTGCAGGAACACCTATCTTTTAATATCTTTCTCTGTTGGTCCCTTTAAACAACAAGAAAAGACTAGAGGGAGGGGTGAATAGTCTTTTCAAACTTTTATCGTTTAAAACTTTCTCAGCAAGTACTTATTACTTTTCAGTAATGAGGTTGCTGATACTTAACTTTCTCAGCAAGCGTAAGTTACTTTACAGTAGCTTGGTTTGCTGATACTTTAAATCAGAGAGCGGAAGTCTTTGAAACGATAAGTGCTTTTTCAGCAAGTAAAGTGTTTCAGCAAGTGATGTGAGTGAGTGTACAAACAGATATAATTTGCTGAAAGCTAAATGCAGTAAGTAAATCACACAAACGCTTTTAGAGTGGTATCTGAGAGTGGCGTAATCTCCCAACTAATCCACTTTGTCCTTTCAAGGACTGAATCCACTAAGATATGATCGAGGTTCCTTACAATCTCCTATCTAAAGCGATTCAACAGAAACCAAAGCACACTTGCTCTGTCTCCAACCTAAACTAGAGAACTCAACCTTGTTCTCCACCAAACTTGGTACTTTTAATCAGCAAAAGCTTGCTCGATTAAGTTCCCCCTGAATATCACGCCTGAAAGGGCGTATTTTCAGTTAGAGAGTTTTGGGGTGAGATAACGTAATTATAACTTATTCAGTTACAACAAGTAATCTAAGAAACACAACTTGGAATACTTTGCAGTAAACAAGTTTGATTGTTTCTGGTGTCAAGACTTGTTCTTGTTCGAAAGAAAGAACACTTAACTAATTTCTTAGCCGAGTTTGTTCTACTTCTTCACAAGTAGCTTTTTCAAGCTTTAAGTCTTGGAATGGATCAATGGCAGTAAGAGTGTTTGAACGTTTGTGAATTTTAAGCACAAGTGAGAGTTTGATCACGTTGTTGACACTCTTCAACTCTTTGCCGGATGACCTCTATTTATAGTGCAAGTAAGGAGCCGTTTGAATTTCAAATCCTAAGGCTTTTGTTCCTTAACATGTCACTATCTTGCTTTTGTACTTTCAGCAGCAACCTTTGTTTGTCTTCAAGTCTTCGTGTCTTTCGCGTGTAAGCTTTGCATTAAATGCACATTTGAATAGAATTCAAACAGTAACATTGGAGCGCAAAATCACGTACATTCAGCAAGAGGTCACATATGTTCATCAGCAAGTGTTCATTCTCAGTTTCAGCAAGCACAACCTACTCTGTCTTTCAGATTTTCACTTATGCAATGCTGTTGCTGAAAATTTCACTTTCTGAGCAACACGTGCCTTACCAGTCTTCAGCAATCTTCAAGTCTTCATGTCTTCAAGTCTTCAAGTCTTCAGATCTTCAAAAGTCTTCAAGATTCTGACCGGTTTCTTATTTGCTTCAATAATTTGTTTGTAATAAACAAAATACATCTTCAGCAAATGCTTCAATAGGTCATTTTCTTTTCAGAAAATAAGTTACATCAAAGCTAAGCATCAATAAGATATTTTCTTTTCAGAAAATAAAATACATCATACGCAAATGTGTCAATAGATTAATTTCTTCACAGAAATTAAAGTACGTCATCCACAAAAGAAATAACTTATCTAACACCTATCTAAGTCAACAGCAAACGTTCCTCTTTTACAATGTCCTTAAAATTCTAAATTCCAATGGACCTTAAGAGTACTAGTTACTGGACTGTTCTTAATTTAGCATGGTTAATTGCTCATCAAAATTACAAGTTTCCTAACAAATTTCCTCCTTTTTGATGTTAGCAATCCATGGCTAAATTAATTGTTACCCTTTTAGAGGTTTCTGATGTTGAATAAATCAGATGATTAATGCAAGCATACTTGAAATAATAAACAGTAAGCATAAGTAAGTTGCATAATCAAAAACCAATAAGAGTCAAAAAAGAATTCATTGCTGAAAGTTATCATTCAGAAGTTTACAAGAAAGCATAGATAACAGAGAATCAGCAAACAAAAACTTTAACAAGAAACTATTGCAGGGGCTTAAACTCTTTCAGAGGATTTTCTTAGAATCTCTCTTACACTCTTCTCAGCAAGAGCAGTGAATTCAACACAATCCTTCTCGTAGTTTTCCAGAAGCCTACGGACTTGTAGTTGAAGAATTCTTGCATTTTTGCAGGCAGTATGATGATGCTTTTCAGCATTCATTTTCATGTAGTTAACTACCCACAAATGCATGCCCCAATTGCTGGCATGGAGAAGCTGTGTATCTGAAATGTTTCTCGGATGAATCTTTCTTAACCAGAGAAGATCTTCTTCTTGATCCTGAGCAGTCAGATAGAAGTACTTATAAGGAATCAATCCAAGTTTCTTCTTAGGTTTCTTTGTTACCGGGTCAGCATAGAAAGCGATGCCAGGTGGTTTGATTATATTTGGTTCTTGCTTGTATGTCTTACCAATGGCAACTCTTCTTACATAGACCTCTAGATTCAACCATTTCCCAGCAATATTTCTTGGGAGGGATTCTTCCCTTTGCTTTCTTTGGACCTTGAGTTCAATCCATTTGAACATCTGATTCAAAATGGTTGTAGGAAAGAACTCATTCACCAGCAAGTCTTCCAGCTTTAAAATCCAGCCACCATGAATGTTTCTTATTACATTCTGAGTGGTTTCCTCATTGCTGGTCTTAGTATATTCAATGCCGGAGCCAATAGCAATGCTGGCCAGCCTTTTCTCTTCCTGTCTTTGCCTTCTTCTTCTTGTTTTAGCATTGTCTTGATCTCTTGCTGAAGAGTCAGACGAAAAATGCCTTGAGTGGCCAGACGGAGTTATGGCTGTTAAGGGTCTAGCTCTTATGGCTTGAGCTATTGTTTGATTGTCATCATCTTCTTCATCATCTTCATTCAGATTGTGATGACTTTCATTGTGACAGAAATCTTGAGTTTCAGCAGCGGTTTTTCTCTTTTTGGTACTTGCTGAATTTAACTCAGTTTCTGCTTGTCTTTTAGAACTTTGCTCTCTTTCAGCAAGAGGTTCTAGTGGAAGTGGCGCATCAGCAGCAGGAGTAGGAGGGGTTTGATTGCTTTTTCTAGTCTTCTTTTCCCCCCTAGACATGGATTGCAACATCGGAGTGATGTGCAGAGAATAAAACTCATTGCAATTTTCAGCAAGAGTGTTGAGGCTGTTATACTTCATGATGATTTCTTGTTGGTCAGAGTTCATTGTTGCTAACTCTTTTGAATATTCATCATGTTCTCTTCATGTCTTTTCTCTGTTGCGGCCTTCTCATCCATAATATTCTGAGCTTTGACGAGAGCCGTCTTTGCAAGTCTGAGCGCCTGACTTACATCTTCTTCATAGCTCTTGTGATAAAGACTTATGTCTCTCTGAGCTATTGTCAAAGTTGTAGTGCGTCTCAGCACTGTAGCCAATATCTTTCCAATGTCAAGTGGGCTCTCAGCAAGCAATGCCTCATCTTCAGCTTTGCAGGCATCATGGACTTGCTTTAGTGCTAGAATTCTGGGAGTAAACTCCTCAACTCTTGGGAACGGCACTAAATGCGGTGTTAAGGAATGAACCTTAATTTCAGAAGCAAACTGATCATCACGCGTCAGCAATTCGGCTCTTAGTCCATCGTCTAAATCATCGATGTAATCAGGAGGAGGAATCTGAACGACTTTTGGGTCTCTTTTGGATTGATCATCATCATTTTCTGACAAGTCGTCATCATCCTCAGATTCATCAAGTTGAGCGACTTTGGAGCCTTTGTCAGTAGCTTCACTTCCTTTTTGTTGAGTGGTTGCTGATGGCAACACTTCAGACTCAACGACTGGAGTTTCACCAGTAGATAGTTGTTTCAATTGAGTTTGGGGCTCAATTACTGGAGTTTCGCCAGTAGTTAGTTTTAATTGAGTAGTTGCTGAAGGCAACGTTTGAGACTCAATAACTGGAGTTGCGCCAGTAGTAGGTGGAAGGGATGGAACTTCCTTCGATTTTGGTCTTGAAGATTCACCAATTTCCAGATCCTGCGTATGCCTTGCATGGATCACGAGACTATTTTGTAGAGCTCGTTGGTAATCTTCATCTTCTTCATCCTCATCTTCAAGGTTTTCTTCAGTAACCTTGGCATCAGAAACTGGACTCTTGCCATTTTTCAAGGCAGCCCTTTTTCTGGCGTATTCTTCTTCAGTATCAGCACCTTGTACAGGTGCTTGATTTTCAGCAGCAGCAGGAGGAGGTTGAGATTCTTGCTGAGATGGTTGTTGATCAGTTTGCTGATTGTCAGAGGGATTAGTTTCAGCAACTGTTAACTTTAATCCACCAGCACCAGGACTTGGACCTTGATTGTCATCATCGTCATCCTTTTTGTCCTTAGAATCTTTCCCTTCATCATCACTGGGATCAGTGGGAATGTTCTCATCTTCTTCTTCTTCTTCATCATCAGTCAAAATGACTAGCTCAACGTGCTTATACAAAGCAACACTTGTCACTTCCTCTTCCTCAGTTAGTTTGTGGGGATCAGCCACCACAGGAACAAATGAGCCTTTGAGCATCACACAGCTTGTTCAGCTGGAGAGGCACTCTTAAATTTGGCCTTCATATTCTCTCTGATTTGAGCAATCAGATTTGAACTCATTTGCTGAGAATATGTCATTTCGTCAGGAAGGATGGAGTGGACAAATGTTTCGAGCTTCAGGCATGAAGATCTCTTTTTCTCATTTGAGAGATGAAGGTGAAGATCTGAGAAGTCCATTCTCCTATATCTTTGCCAGTTGCTGACGGACTTAGCAACTCTTGACAAGTGTCCTCTTGAAGCTCAAGTAAAGTTCTTCGAACTTAC
>CM051457.1:70472136-70694269 GCA_028274465.1 Plantago ovata | reverse complement strand
TTGTTGTCAGAAATGAACCTAAAACCATAGAAGAAGCGTTTAAAGCATTCTGAATGGATAAAGGCAACAATGCAAGAAGAACTGGATCAATTTGAAAGAAAAAAAGTCTGGAAACTTGTGCCACTTGCTGAAGACAAGAAAGCTATTGGTACAAAGTGGGTGTTCAGAAACAAGCTGAGCGAGTCTGGTGAAGTAACAAGAATAAAGCACGCTTAGTTGCTCAAGGTTACTGTCAGACTGAAGGATTGGGACTATGATGAGTCTTATGCACCAGTTGCAAGATTGGATGCAATTAGGCTTTTCTTGGCCTTTGCTGCTCACAATGACTTCATTGTTTACCAAATGGATGTTAAAGTGCATTCTTAAATGGTGAACTTGCTGAAGAAGTCTACCTAGAACAACCCCTGGCTTTGAACTTCCCTCAGAAATCAAGATGGTATACAAGCTTCAGAAAGCTGTATATGGTCTAAAGCAAGCACCAAGAGCATGGTATGATACCTTGGCTAAGTTCTTGCTGGAAAATGGTTTCAAGAAAGGTGAAGTTGACAAAACCTTATTTACCATGAACCATGATGGTAAAATACTCTTAGTTCAATTTATGTGGATGACATAATTTTGGATCTAAGGACAAGCAACTTTGTGATGATTTTGCCAAACTCATGACAAATAAGTTTGAAATGAGTATGATGGGAAAATTGAATTATTTCCTAGGATTGCAAGTCAAGCAACTCAAAGATGGAATATTCATAAATCAAGCAAAGTATGCGAAAGAAATGCTCATAAAGTTTAGGATCAAAGAGGATGAGAAACCTGAAAAGATCCCTATGAGTGTTGGTACCAAATTGGGCTATACTAAAGAGGACAAAAGTGTTGAAGAACACAAGTATAGGAAGCTCATTGGTTCCTTGTTGTATTTAACAGCAAGTAGACCTGACATTCAGTATGCTGTTTGTGTGTGTGCAAGATTCCAATCTGATCCAAGAGAATCACACTACAAAAAGGCAATCAAGATACTGAAATATGTTAAAGGTACAGTCAATGTTGGATTATGGTATCCTAAAGATTCTGGACTTGAATTGGTTGGTTATTCTGATGCTGATCATGGAGGATCAACTCTTGATAGAAAAAGTACCTCTGGAACTTGTCAGTTTTGGGTACTAGATTAATATCATGGTTCAGCAAGAAGCAAACGTGTGTTGCCAATTCATCTACTGAATCTGAATACATTGCAGCTGGTTGTTGCACAGCTCAAATCCTATGGATTCAGCAACAATTAAGAGATTATGGTATTTCTGCAAAGAAAACACCAATCTTTTGTGATAATACAAGTGCTATTGCAATACGCAAAATCCTAAGTTTCACTCTAGGACTAAGCACATTGATATTAGACATCATTTCATTAGAGATCATGTGGAAAAAGGTATATGAGGTTGTGAAAGTAGGCACTGATGATCAGCTTGCTGACATCTTTACCAAGCCCCTACCGATAATAGGTTCGCAATGCTAAGGTATAACCTTGGATTGATTGAACTACCTCAATAAAGGATACACTTGGCAGAATGCTGAAACAGGTATTCAGCAAGCCAAAGTATTCCTGTTAAAAGACTCAGTCACTGATTTCTTCTAAGAAATGATAAGTCACTACATGTTGCTGAAACAGGCATTCAGCAAGTAATTCCTTCAAAACGGGTATTTGTTAGGAAACTTGATCACTTGCTGAGACAGGACTCAGTAAGAGAAAGACTTAAGGATTGCTGAGACAGGCACTCAGACAATCAAAGATACTGAAACAGGTATTCAAGTATCAAAGGAATTTTCTGAGACGGGAACTCAGAAAAGAGCAAAGCTCATCTCTCAGATTTTACCAAAGGATATCTCAAGTACAAAGAATTTACTGATACGGGAAATCAGAAATATCTTTTAAACTTAAGAAAATATGAGATATCTAAGTAAGGGGGAACTTTCAGCAAGTATCTAGGTGATAATTCAAACTCGCTGAAAAGATTCTTGTCTATTTCAGCAAGCAATCTATCCCTTAAAACTCGGTAAAATCAATTTGTGACGTTAATCGGGCACAGATAAACTCGAATAATCATGACATGAAATTCAATCGTGGCCATTGATTAAAAGGAGTTACTAATCTAACGGCTAACAAACAAAGAGAGAGAGTGCTCTGACGGTTTTAGTTAGTGGGCCACTACGCATTTAATGCAAAGGCTCCACTAACTCCAGTGTTTCTCTGTTTTACCCTTGCTGAGAGCTCAAATCGATTGAGTTTCTCACACACCAGAGACACTATATAAAGAAGGAGTTAGAGAAATGACAAAATTCTTTAACTCACATTTCCTTTCTCTGCAAATTTTAGCCTGAATCTACTGTACCTCCGGTCAAAAAGCAAACTATCTCTTTTCGTACACATTTTCTTGCTCTATAAAAGAAATGGCTCCCAAGAGACAGTCTTCTAAGTCCTCAAAGTCATCAAAGGTTGACAGTGCTGAAACACGCACTGCTCCGGTGACTACTCCGGCCACAAACACAACGAAAGTTGTGTTGAAAAACGACCGATATCACAAAAAACCTATGCCTCCGTCATATCTTGACACTGCAAAGTGTGAGATGTTGATGCAATGGGGAGGTTTGCAAAAGAAAAGTACATTAGGTACTTTTATGAACAAGAACTCGATGACGAAAATGAAGAGGCGCTTGAGTTATCAAGCAGCAAGGCCTCATGAACTTTATCTCTGCTCGCACTAAGCAAGTGAGCATGATTGATACAATGGATTCTACAACAATGCAGAAATCCAGTCCCTTACTGATAGTAAAGGAGTCACTGAAAAAGTGATCTTTACTACAGTTCAGAACACGCAAATCGTCCTGAAATGGACTGATTTAGCGGAGATTTTTCAGATTCCAACCACTGGAACTGAAGATGACGTCACTGCCACTGACGAAGAAATTGAAGCTTTCTACAGTGACGTCAGAAATGAGAAAATGAAGAAAGGCGAGATTGCTCCCGTGACTTGGACAAAGCACGTTAAGAGAAAGCATCTCTGCCTTCACTTGGTCTAGTAGCTCTGCTACTAATAAAAGTTCTTGACTCCCAAGTTGGAGGAATTGACCAAGTAGGCCTGAGAAGATGGCCATTGCTGATGCATATCCATGAAAATAAAACGGAACTTAACTGGGCTAAGTACATTTTCAACAGGCTTGTTGATTGTGTTACTAAGTTTAAGGTAAAGGTAGAAGACAACAAGGTCTCACCTTCCTTTCCAGTTATGTATGGAATCAAGATATGCTACATCCTTGAACATTTCAGGATTCAGCTAAGAAACCCATTGCCAATCAAAAAGTGTGTGCAATGTGGGAAGATCTTTCTACAAGCAGAATGTACCTAAGACTGCTGGAAGAAAACTAAGAAGACAACAACTGCAAATGTTGTCAGCACAAGCCAGCAAGAAAGGTATACAACAGCTGCAGATGTTACCACTCAGCAACTTAGAGATGAAACTGTTGTTGGTGGTGGTAACACAAATGAAACTGCTGTAGAAAATCAACAAGGTACGTGTACAAGAGCCGTTGCTGAAAATGCAACTATAGAGGACTCTGGGAAACTGGAGAAATCTAACAAGAAAAAGAGGAAGCTGATGATGACACTCAGACTGCAGCGTCATCAGCAAACCCCGTACCTAAGAGGAAACGGACCAGCAACAAAAGAAAGAAAACACTGGCCGCAAGTCAGTCCCTGCTGTCCAAGATCTCTCAGACAATTCCCAGACAAATGCTGAAACGCATTTGCCAGTAGATGTTGCTGAGGTGATCACTGAAACCTATGTCAGCAATGTTGAAGTTTTTGCGGAAGCCTTCAACAATCAACTTAATGTTGATACCTCTACTGAGAATAGACCACAAGGCAGTGGAAATGAAATTCCTGCCCAAGTCCCAGATATCTACATTGTAGATAATTTAGATGATCCAACTTTGAGACCAGCAAGTGACATTGCTACTGATCTGCAAAGAGCGGCACTTGCTGATGCTGCTGAAAAGATGGTTGCTGAACAAGCAACTCATCAAGTTGCTGAAACCCCCACTTGCTGAAGGACCAGTTGCTGAGACAGCAATGGTTCCGGTTCAAGAAGTTGCTGAAACACAAGAAGCATTATTCAATGACGCATCTCGTGATGCTGAGAATACTGGCCCAAGTTCACCCAAGACATCAATCGAAAAAGTCCAGCTTGTACTGGAAGAAATAAGCAAACAAATGGAGTTGGAGATTGAAGAATCATCCAACAAATCTATTGATGCCTTCATGACAAGCAATGAGCTCAAGGGTCAAGATGCTTCTGCTCAACTTGTCATTTCAGAGACAAGGGAGATTGCTGAAACCGCACAACTTCTCAAATAGAGCAAACCAGAAGTCTGCTGAAGAAATAGTCCAAGAAGCTGAAGAAACTGTTAATGCTGAAAGGACTGAGCCACAACCTGTCCTTCTTCAGCAGGTAGTTAATTCAACCATCAGTAAAACTTCAATTTCTGAAAATTGTTCTTTGCTAATATTATATTATCTCTACAGACTTCTCAAGATGCAAGTCAGATGGTTGCTGAAGCCTCTGCACCAGAACCAACACTCCCTGCTCAGTAGGTAGCTAATAATTTTGGTATTAAAACTAAGTTTGACAGCTTAGTACTTGTGTCTAACTCTAATTTATTTCAGGATGAACAAATGGAGGATGCTACTCAAGCTCCTCATGGAATGGAAATTGTACTACATGAGCTTGCTGACTCTCAACAGGTAAATCATGTTTCAGATATGAACTCTAAAATAATTCTCCAAACCATTCCTGATCTAAATAACGTTCTTTTTCAGGTTCAAAAGGAGACCACTGAAGTGGTACTCATCACTGAAGATCATCAAGTAAGTTCTGAGGAACTGTACTTGAACTTCAAAAGAACAACTTTGTCAAGAGTTGCTAAGTCCGTCAGCAACTGGCAAAGGTACAGGCGAATGGATTTTTCTGATCTCCATCTTCATCTTTCAAACGAGAAAAAGAGATCTTCTCTGCTGAAGCTCGAGACGTTTGTCCACTCCATACTTCCTGAAGACATGTCATATTCTCAGCAAATGAGCTCGAATTTGATTGCTCAAATCAGAGAGAATATGAAGGCAAAATTCAAGAGTGCCTCTCCAGCTGAACAAGCTGTGATGCTCAAAGGTTCATTTGTACCTGTGGTGGTTGATCCCCACAAAATCAATGAGGAAGAGGAAGTGACAAGTGTTGCTTTGTATAAGCACGTTGAGCTAGTTATTCTGACAGACGATGATGAAGAAGAAGAAGATGAGAACATTCCCACTGATCCCAGTGATGATGAAGGGAAAGATTCCAAGGACAAGAAAGACGATGATGATGACAATCAAGGTCCAAGTCCTGATGCTGGAGGATTGAAGTTGACAGTTGCTGAAAATACTCAACCTGAAAATCAGCAAGCTGAACAACAACAACCTCAGCAAGAACCTCAACCTCCTCCTGCTGCTGCTGAAAATCAAGCACCTGTGCAAGGTGCTGATACTGAAGAAAAATATGCCAAAAAAAGGGCTGCCTTGAAAAATGGCAAAAGTCCAGTTTCTGATGCCAAGGTTACTGAAGAAAACCTTGAGGATGATGAAGAACAAGATGAAGATTACCAACGCGCTCTCAAGAACAGTCTCTTGATCCATGCAAGGCATACGCAGGATCTAGAAATTGGTCAATCTTCAGGAGTAAGATCAACGGAAGTCCCCTCCCTTCCATTTACTACTGGCGAAACTCCAGTACTTGAGTCTCAAACTCAATTAAAACTAACTACTGGCGAAACTCCAGTTATTGAGTCTCAAACGTGCCTTCAGCAACTACTCAATTAAAACTAACTACTGGTGAAACTCCAGTTGTTGAGTCTGAAGCGTTGCCATCAGCAACCACTCAACAAAAAGGAAGTGAAGCTACTGATAAAGGTTCTAAAGTTGCTCAACTTGATGAATCTGAGGATGATGACTACTTGTCAGAAAATGAGGATGAACAATCCAAGCGAGACCCAAAAGTTGTTCAGATTCCTCCTCCTGATTACATCAATGATTTAGACGATGGTCTAAGAGCAGAATTGCTGACGCGTGATGATCAGTTTGCTTCCGAACTCAAGGTTCATTCCTTGACACCACATTTAGTGCCGTTCCCAAGAGTTGAGGAGTTTACTCCTAGAATTTTAGCACTAAAGGAAGTCCATAATGCCTGCAAAGCTGAAGATGAGGCATTACTTGCTGAGAGCCCACTTGACTTTGGAAAGATATTGGCTACAGTGCTGAGACGCACTACTACTTTGACCATAGCTCAGAAAGACATCAGTCTTTATCACAAAAGCTATGAAGAAGATGTAAGTCAAGCTCTAAAGCTAGCAAAGACCGCTCTCGTAAAGGCTCAGACTTTCATGGATGAGAAGGCCGCAACAGAGAAAAGACATGAAGAGAACGTGATGAGCATTCAAAAAGAGTTGTAAAAAATGACTTCTGACCAGCAACAAATAATCATGAAGTATAACAGTTTAAGCACTCTTGCTGAAAATTGCAATGAGTTTTATTCTCTGCACATCACTCCGATGTTGCAATCCATGTCTAAGGGGGAAAAGAAGAGTACCAGAAAAAGAAACCAAACCCCTCCTTCTGTTGATGAGTCACTGCCCATAGAACCACTTGCTGAAAGAGAGCAAAGTTCTAAAACGCAAGCAGAATCTGCGTTGAATTCAGCAAGTGATGAATGTGTATTTTACACTTTCATTCGAGTCTTTTTCACCTATTTTAGCTATCCTCTATGTTAATTTAGCTATATTATAATGCATTTTATTAGAATAGTGTCACGTTTCCCTTTAGATTTTATTTTACAGGTTTTGGTTGAAATTCGAAGATTTTCGGGCAATTATATTGAAGTTGACAAGGAATTGGTGTTCCAGAAGCCTATTTGGAGTATCTGAAGGTTTCCGGATGGGATTTGGAGTCTAGGGGCCGAATCTGGAGGTTAGAAGGCTACTAGAAGTCAGAAACCGAGTCCGAAAAGGGGAAGAAATCCTAAAACGCGGAATTCCACGAGAAAAACCTGGGGGCGGACCGCCGCACAGCTGGGGCGAACCGCCCCACACCGGGCGAACCGCCGGGCGTGTGGGGCGAACCGCCCCGTGGTATTTCGGGGCCTATATATAGTTGCTCAGTTTTCTCCGAAAATCATATCTTTCCAGACCTACTTTCTCACCTCTCTCTATAGTTTTAGGTAGGAACTTCCCGGGACCTGTCCTGGGAGTTCCGTAGCTTAGGGGATACTTTTTCATAGCGGATTGGAGCTCGTAGGATCGTAATTCTTCGGAGATTGACAACCTTCGGTAACTTGTATCTTACAGTTTAATCTACTTATTTTATATATCTTTCAATATGTTTTCTTCTATGATTTCTGTTGATTGCATGCCTATTATGAGTAGCTAAACTTATCGTTGGTGGTAGTATGTGAATTCTTAGCGAAGGGAAGATAATCATGCTAATGGCTATATCGTGCTTTATACTCCGTGTCATTGCTTTATTTCGTTGATCAGGCACAGCGTAAATTCTCGTATGTTGTATTAATTATTATGCACAATTGGACACTTGTCGACCATCAGACCAATTATCTTCGTAGTGTTGAATAATTACGGAACACATTAGGACAATAGTGATTGACTTGTCAGACCGATTATCTTCGTAGTGCTTAATATTTGCAACAGGACACTAGATTGATTCAAAGATCTCTATGCAAGACCGAGGAATTTATGCATGATTATCGACCCGTTATGCTAAGAAGGATCATACTATCACCAATCTCCATTATCTGTTAGAAAAACCCCCTTGCTATCTGTTTGCTGTTTTTATATTCTAAATTAGATTTGATAAAGCTAGTTATAGTCCTGAGAGAACGACACTCGAGTCATTCTACTGCTACACTACGGTTTTCGTTGTAGTTGTGGATTGCCTTTGGCTAATTACAAATATTATTTGCTGAATTAGAATCTGAAAAATTCTACTGCTACACTACGGTTTTCGTTGTAGTTGTGGATTGCCTTTGGCTTAATAACAAATTTATTTGATTCGTTCGCGTTGGAACACGACACCAGCGCGTTCATCAAATTGACGCCGCTGCCGGGGACTATACTCCTTTTTTCTGTTTAATTTGTTTATATTTACAGCTTTAGATTCCTAATCCTACTAGTTTTAGTTTTCCTTTTTAATCTCTCTCTGATACTGCTTTCCTAGTCTGTTACAGATAGTGTATGCCGCATACACGTTCTGCAGGAACACCGCTTGCTGATTCAATTGCTGAGATCGACAGAGTCTACCACCAAAGAAGGCGACTACTTGAAAGGCGCGCACTAGAGGAAATAGAGGAAACCGATTTCTCTGAATCTCTACACATTCTTTTCAAGGAAATCGACGGAATGGCAGAAGCTAGACCACTGAAGGCATGGGTTCAACCCACCAAGGATCGTATGAGGGGACCGGCGATTGTTTTTCGTCTGCAACCCGAGATCTGGTGTAAAACCCCAGAAATTTATTTTGCTTATTTAATACTTTATTTATTAAAAAGGTATTATTAAGTAGAATATTAAAAGAAGTGGGTTTAATAAGTCAAATAAGAAAAGGAGTGGGAATTAAGTAAATTTCCTATTTAGACTTTTTGACTTATTATATATATTCTTCAGATACTACGTTCAGCTCAGAAGAAATTTAGGTTTCGTTGTTTGGGTCTCCAGCGCCGCTCATCCAAATTTTTGTAACTGTTCTGAATCTGAATTTCAAGGTAATTTCTCTGTTCTCTCGTCCTTCAGCTTTTCACGTATCGGTCAAGATCAATTGTTTATTGTGTATGATTTCATCATAAATCTTACTGCTTCGTCCTTTTGTGAGGAATTATACTTCACTTGTCAATTTGCTCGGTAAATTGGGGTTCAAGGGCCTATTTCAGGGGCTTATTCATGCAATTTACCATCCATTCCTTTTCCAATTCAATTTCTCCGTATGCATGCAGCGAATTTTGTTTGTCCTTTTCCAGTGATGATGTCATGCTGATGTCGTGACCCACTAGCTCTTGTCCCCTTACCTTGATTTATTTGTTTTGCTCTGTTTAAGTTCAGCTGTTAGTGTAGTTTTCGCGTAGTAATTATACTACTCTGTTTTGTTAGGTGTTTAGACCGAGGTTAGAAGCTTGTGAGTTTTGGAGCTTACGGTTTAGTTGAGGTAAGGGGATATTCTGACACCAAAGCTTATAATTTCAGTACTCTTATTACCTATAAAAAATATGATTTATTATATATTCAAGTTTTGTGAATGATTTTTTTATGAAAACTATTATAT
The DNA here is from genome assembly GCA_028274465.1 of Plantago ovata. Taxonomy (NCBI): domain Eukaryota; kingdom Viridiplantae; phylum Streptophyta; class Magnoliopsida; order Lamiales; family Plantaginaceae; genus Plantago; species Plantago ovata. The sequence goes on along the minus strand of CM051457.1, from coordinate 70,684,872 downwards.
CAAGTTATGGGGCTTGATATAGTAGGAAAATAAGGATCAAGTGTGTTACCCAAAGTAAATGTTTCGAAATTTTGCATGTGATGAATGTAAATTGTTTTTGTCTAGTGCATGGACTAATGTTATGTTTGAGCTCCAGATGTGCCTGTGAACTGTTCTGTACCCTTCGGGGAATTTTGTCGTGCTAGGCCTTTTTGTTATGCCCTTTGGTAGGGTACTTTGTTTTGTTCTGTTATGTAAAGCCAACCTCTGTGCCACCGGACTTATACTAGTGGCCATAGGTACATGCCTGTTGAGCCGAAATGTTTCGTTACGTTTTCCATGCACCTTTTGTTACGTGTGATGTTATTGTATGTATATATATATGATTTTGAAGCATTACTTGATCCGGGTGGAGGTGCCAGGATATTCTCTTACTGAGTTGGTAGCTCACCCCTTACTCCTTTGTTTTTTACAGACGGTCAGCAGGGTGAGCAGTGTTAGAGTTTTCTTGGGAGTTTTCGAGTTATTGTTCTTTGTAGGATTTCTTTTTGTTCAGACCTGGCTTTTTAGTTGTTTGAGCTAGAGACTTGTAGCTAGTTTCGAAGACTGTTGCTTTGGGTTTTAGTTTGCTCTGATACTTACTCTTGGACACAGTTCCTTTTTAAAAAGTTTATGTTTCCGTAAAGTTATGCTTGTGTTTTGTTGAGATTTCGTGTTGGCGTAAGACCATCTTACGATACACGGTCGGTCGCGTCTTTTGAAAATCTTTAAAAATTGTATTTTGGTTTTGGGGCGTGACAAAAGTGGTATCAGAGCCAGGTTTGAATCTTTTGGGTGTCTAGACCTCCTTAGGACTTGATCTTGAAAGTTTAGTTTAGGAGTTTGCCTTTGTTTTGTTAGGACCTTTGCGTTTCGTTCTTAATCCTTTGGTTAACTCTGCAATAGTGCGAAAATGGCTGGCCGTAAGAAAAGAGGAAGAGGTGGAGGCAACGGAGGTCGGACTGGTGGTCGCCATGGAGACGAGCGTGAGAACCCGGAAGTGATGTATCGATCTCCATCACCTCCTCCGCAGCAGGATGATGCTGCTAGAGCACTGAATGCGGTGGCAACCTTGTTGGAGCAGCAACAACAGTTGTTGGCACTGAGACAGTCCTCAGTTTCATGCTTTGAGAGGTTTCAGAGGACTCACTATCCGGAGTTTGAGGGTGGTTCGGATCCACTTAAGGTTGAAAAATGGATCACTGGAATTGAAGAGAGGTTTTGGGCATTGGAGTTTCCAGAGGAAGTTTGGTTGAGGGTCACTGTCCCTCATTTAGGTGGGAATGCTAAGTTCTGGTGGGATGCGACGAAGATTACCCAGGAGAGTGCCGCCAACCCGATGACTTGGGGGCGATTCAAAGAACTTTTTCTTCAGCAGTACTTTCCCGTCCACGAAGTTAGAGTTGCAGCTGCAGTTCCTTAACTTGAAACAGGGGGATATGAGTGTTTTGGATTTGGTGGATAAGTTCCATGAGTTGGGACGTTTCTCCCCAGCTTACATGGCGTCCGAAGCAGCAAAGTCACTTTATTCTGCAATTGTTTGAGGGAGGATATTCGTATGAGTGTGGTCCCTCACATGGATAAGTCACTAGTTGATGCGGTGGAGCGTGCAAAGGTTGTGGAGAGGGCACTGCCAAAGAATCTACCACCGAAGAGAGATTTGAAGAGGCCGCATGATCAGTTTCGCAGAGGCAACAAAGTGGCTAAAGGAGATGGGGCTCGTTTTGTATCGAAGTTTTGTCAGAACTGTCAGAGGAATCATCCCGGGGAGTGTCGCTGGAAGACACGTGGTTGCTTTCGTTGTGGTGATACACGTCACCAGATTAGGGATTGTCCTAAAAATGACCAAGGGCAGCAGTCTGCAGAAGCACCTGGTGGTCGAGCACCAAACAAAGGGAAGAACAATGGAAGGGTTTTCACTATCACCCAAGGCGATGCTAATGCTAGTACCGATGTTGTTACAGGTACCCTTTCAGTTAATTCTGTTGATGCATTTGTGCTATTTGATTCTGGTGCTTCTCATTCGTTTATTTCCGGAAAGTTTGTCCAGTCAAAGAACTTTTTGCTTTCTAAACTTACGGATTCTATGCATGTAACTACTCCTGTGAAAAAGAATGTTGTGTGTGATGACTATTGTAAAGAGTGCATAGTTCGCATAGGTGAGAAAGAGTTTAGTGCCAATTTAGTAGTACTCGATATGTTAGACTTTGATGTAATTCTGGGGATGGACTGGTTATCGAATTACCATGCTAAGATAGATTGTTTCGAGAAGAGGATCTATTTCCAAGTTCCAAGACAGGCTGAAGCGATGTTCCAGGGAGATGTGTCTACTCAAAAGTCTTGTGTGCCAATAATTTCAGCTGTGCAAGCTCGAAAAGCTTTGAGACAGGGTTGTACCGGATTTTTAGCTTATGCAATTGATTCCCGGAAGAAAAGTTTAGAGCTTGATGATATTCCGATCATTAAAGAGTATCCTGATGTGTTTCCCGAAGATTTACCGGGTGTACCCCCTGATAGAAATATTGAGTTTGAGATTAAACTTGCCCCGGGTACTGAACCGATTTCGAAGGCACCGTATAGAATGGCACCCGCAGAGTTGCGAGAACTTAAAGTTCAACTTCAGGAGTTACTCGACAAGGGTTTTATTCGACCGAGTGTATCTCCGTGGGGAGCCCCGGTGTTATTTGTGAAGAAGAAGGATGGAAGTATGCGCCTTTGTATCGACTACCGGGAGCTGAACAAAGTTACCGTGAAGAATAGGTATCCTCTTCCGAGGATAGATGATCTGTTTGACCAGTTGCGTGGTGCTAAGGTTTTCTCGAAGATCGACTTGAGATCAAGCTACCACCAGTTGAAGATTAAGGCTGGAGATGTGCCTAAGTCAGCTTTTCGCACGAGGTATGGCCACTACGAATTTGTTGTTATGCCTTTTGGTCTAACCAATGCTCCTGCAAAGTTTATGGACTTGATGAATACGGTCTTCAAGCAGTACCTAGACCAGTTTGTGGTGGTCTTTATTGATGACATTCTGATTTATTCGAAAAAGTGAAGAGGAGCATGCAGAACACTTGAGGTTGGTAATGGAAAGACTGAGAGAAGAGCAGTTGTTTGCGAAATTCAGTAAGTGTTAGTTCTGGTTGGATAGTGTTGCATTCATGGGCCATGTCGTATCTAGTGAAGGAATTTCTGTTGATCCGTCTAAGGTGGAAGCCGTGACGAGTTGGCCTCGTCCAACCAATGTGACTGAAGTAAGGAGTTTTCTCGGTTTCGCCGGTTATTACAGGAAGTTTGTTGAAGGGTTCTCCTTATTATCCTTTCCCTTGACTCGGTTGACTCAGAAAGGAGTCAAGTTTGAGTGGTGTGATGAGTGCGCCAAGAGTTTCAAAGAGCTAAAGAATCGTTTGATCTCTGCACCAGTTTTGGCTTTACCTAACGAAGTCGATGATTATGTTATCTACAGTGACGCTTCGAAAAATGGTTTAGGGTGTGTCTTGATGCAGAAGGAGAAGGTGATAGCTTATGCCTCTCGAGAGTTGAAGCCGTATGAACGAAATTACCCTACTCATGATTTGGAATTGGCAGCAGTGATCTTTGCCTTGAAGATATGGCGACATTATTTGTATGGTGTGCGATGTGAGATATATACTGACCATAAGAGCCTCAAGTATTTGTTTACGCAAAAAGAGCTGAACATGAGGCAACGCAGGTGGTTAGAGCTACTCAAAGATTATGATGTGGGTATTAATTACCATCCCGGTAAAGCTAATGTTGTCGCTGATGCACTTAGCAGAAAAGGTCCGGTGCTTGCATCCTTGTTGACCACACAGCGAAAGATTCTGGAAGAGTTGGAGAACCTTGAAATTGAAGTGGTTAAGAATGGTCAAGGAAACATGATTGCTAGCCTTATTGCTCAGCCGATGTTGATTGATCGCATTAAGGAAGCACAAAAATCTGATCCGGAGTTGGTTAAGATTATTGATGGTGTGGGGAAAGATCTATACCCCAGGTTTGGGATCCATGGAGACGGATCGTTGAGGTACGGAAACAGAATATGTGTTCCATCGAATATTGAACTGAAGGAAGAGATTCTAACAGATGCCCATAAGTCTCGATTTTCAGTACATCCCGGCAGCACTAAGATGTATCGAGACATGATAAAACATTTCTGGTGGAAGGGCATGAAGCGTGATATAGAAGATTTTGTTGCTAGATGCATCACTTGTCAACAAGTCAAGATAGAACATCAACGAGTTGCTGGTACATTACAGAACTTGGAAATTCCTGAGTGGAAGTGGGAACACATAACCATGGATTTTGTTACTGGTTTACCTCCTACACCGAGGAAGAGACATGATTCTGTATGGGTGATTGTGGATAGACTTACCAAATCAGCTCATTTCATACCGATAAAGAAAACGACACCACTGGATAAGCTAGCGAAGAAGTATGTGAAGCATATAGTGTGCCTTCATGGAGTTCCAGTGAGCATAATTTCTGATCGTGATCCAAGGTTTGCTTCTCAGTTTTGGAAGAGTCTACAGTCTGCTCTCGAAACACAGTTGAAGTTTAGTACGGCTTTTCATCCGCAGACAGATGGACAGTCAGAAAGAACAATTCAGATTTTGGAGGATATGTTGAGAGCTTGTGTAATGGACTTCAAAGGAAGTTGGGGTGATAATTTGAAGTTAGTGGAGTTTGCTTACAACAATAGCTATCAAAGTAGCATTGGCATGGCACCTTATGAAGCGTTATATGGGAGGAAGTGTAGATCTCCGATACATTGGGATGACATTGGTGAGAAGAGATTATTGGGTCCAGAGTTGGCTAGAATTGCCGAAGAGAAGATACCGATAATAAAGAAAAGACTTGAAGTGGCTCAAAACCGACAGAAAAGTTGGGCGGATTTGAAGAGAAGACATTTGGAGTTCGATGTTGGTGATTCAGTTCATTTGAAAATTTCTCCATGGAAGGGCGTGATGCGTTTGGAAAGCGTGGGAAGTTGAGCCCTCGTTATATCGGACCATTTGAAATTCTTGATAGAGTTGGTGAAGTGGCTTATCGTTTGGCATTACCGCCGGACCTATCACGTGTGCATAATGTTTTCCACGTATCATTGTTGAGGAAATATGTACCTGATCCTACTCATGTCTTGAGTTATGAACCTCTAGAAGTTCGAGAGGATTATCCTACGAAGAGGTTCCAATTGGTATACTTGATCGTAAGGTGCAAGAGTTGAGACGACGTTCGATACCTTTCGTGAAGGTTCGGTGGTCAAATCACTCACCTAAGGAAGCTACTTGGGAGTTGGAAGAGGAAATGAGAAAGTCATACCCTCAGCTGTTCGAAAATGAAGGTACGTATTTTATTTTATTTCAAGTTTCGAGGACGAAACTTATTTTAAGGGGGGAAGGATGTAAAACCCCAGAAATTAGAAGGATCGAGTGAATGAACCACTGGGAGTCCAGTGAGACAAGCGGAGAAGGCTTGGGCTAAGTCAAGACGAAGCGAATCCTCTTCTGGAGTTTCTGGTGGATACGCTGAGATTAAAAAGAGATATTTTGCTTATTTAATACTTTATTTATTAAAAAGGTATTATTAAGTAGAATATTAAAAGAAGTGGGTTTAATAAGTCAAATAAAAAAAGGAGTGGGAATTAAGTAGATTTCCTATTTAGACTTTTTTGACTTATTATATATATTCTTCAGATACTACGTTCAGCTCAGAAGAAATTTAGGTTTCGTTGTTTGGGTCTCCAGCGCCGCTCATCCAAATTTTTGTAACTATTCTGAATCTGAATTTCAAGGTAATTTCTCTGTTCTCTCGTCCTTCAGCTTTTCACGTATTGGTCAAGATCAATTGTTTATTGTGTATGATTTCATCATAAATCTTACTGCTTCGTCCTTTTGTGAGGAATTATACTTCACTTGTCAATTTGCTCGGTAAATTGGGGTTCAAGGGCCTATTTCAGGGGCTTATTCATGCAATTTACCATCCATTCCTTTTCCAATTCAATTTCTCCGTATGCATGCAGCGAATTTTGTTTGTCCTTTTCCAGTGATGATGTCATGCTGATGCCGTGACCCACTAGCTCTTGTCCCCTTACCTTGATTTATTTGTTTTGCTCTGTTTAAGTTCAGCTGTTAGTGTAGTTTTCGCGTAGTAATTATACTACTCTGTTTTGTTAGGTGTTTAGACCGAGGTTAGAAGCTTGTGAGTTTTGGAGCTTACGGTTTAGTTGAGGTAAGGGGATATTCTGACACCAAAGCTTATAATTTCAGTACTCTTATTACCTATAAAAAATATGATTTATTATATATTCAAGTTTTGTGAATGATTTTTTATGAAAACTATTATATCAAGTTATGGGGCTTGATATAGTAGGAAAATAAGGATCAAGTGTGTTACCCAAAGTAAATGTTTCGAAATTTTGAATGTGATGAATGTAAATTGTTTTTGTCTAGTGCATGGACTAATGTTATGTTTGAGCTCCAGATGTGCCTGTGAACTGTTCTGTACCCTTCGGGGAATTTTGTCGTGCTAGGCCTTTTTGTTATGCCCTTTGGTAGGGTACTTTGTTTTGTTCTGTTATGTAAAGCCAACCTCTGTGCCACCGGACTTATACTAGTGGCCATAGGTACATGCCTGTTGAGCCGAAATGTTTCGTTACGTTTTCCATGCACCTTTTGTTACGTGTGATGTTATTGTATGTATATATATATGATTTTGAAGCATTACTTGATCCGGGTGGAGGTGCCAGGATATTCTCTTACTGAGTTGGTAGCTCACCCCTTACTCCTTTGTTTTTTACAGACGGTCAGCAGGGTGAGCAGTGTTAGAGTTTTCTTGGGAGTTTTCGAGTTATTGTTCTTTGTAGGATTTCTTTTTGTTCAGACCTGGCTTTTTAGTTGTTTGAGCTAGAGACTTGTAGCTAGTTTCGAAGACTGTTGCTTTGGGTTTTAGTTTGCTCTGATACTTACTCTTGGACACAGTTCCTTTTTAAAAAGTTTATGTTTCCGTAAAGTTATGCTTGTGTTTTGTTGAGATTTCGTGTTGGCGTAAGACCATCTTACGATACACGGTCGGTCGCGTCTTTTGAAAATCTTTAAAAATCGTATTTTGGTTTTGGGGCGTGACATCTGGAGATCAAGAACCACACATTCCAACAACTTCTGAGGTTCTATGGCGAAAAAGAAGCCTTTGCTACGGAGTTTGGTACTCAAGAAGTTGGCTACGGACAAGACGGTAGGAACCCACGAGGTGGATTTTGAAGAAGGGGATACCGAAACAATCAAGGATATGCACCGGCTAACCAAACTTATGGACCTAACCAAGACCGTAGTAGGCTAAACTATGGTAATGATCACTGTGAAAACCCCGCTCAGAAAGAGCCACCGAAGTCGAAGTCGGCTCAACTGATGGAGAACTTGCAAAAGATGGTCGATCACACACAAAGTTTTCTCAAACGTTATGAAGAAGATTCTGAGAAGACTAGGGCAAGGCTCGATAGGTTGGAAGAGAGCACTAGGCTTTCCCATCAAAAGATGCAAGAATTGATCGACCGAGGAGCAAGTAGGGAACAAGGCAAGCTGCCTAGCAACACTGAGAAGTCGATGTCCATTACCTTAGTGGGTGATCTACCTGTGGAAATCACCTCAAGAAGGTTGCTAAGTGCGAGAGTTGCAAAAGGGAAATGCCCCCACAAGCCGAAGAAGAAGAGAAGGACCTTGGTACTAACAAGAGTGAAGAGGAGCAAGAGGATCCCGAGCCACTCCCTCAAGGTTTCGATGTTAAGGTCGGGATTGGGGAACTTGAAGATGTCCGAGCCACACTACACACAGGATCCTACTCTAATGTGCTCCCTTTGAATGATTTCGAGAAGAGTAACCTTGGAGAACTAACTGTGCATAAGGCTATTGTGCAACTGGCGGATGGATCCCTTGTGAAACCTGAAGGCGTTGTGAAGAATGTATTAGTCAAGATTGGTGAAGCTTCTGTCTACACCGATTTTGTAATTATGCCGGCGTCAGCACCAGGAACGGGGGATGTCATACTCTTAGGACGAACATTCTTGACTAAGCTACGCTCTGTGATGCACATCTACGAAAGGACTTGTACTATTGAAGTGGATGGCAAGCAACATGTGTTGCAAGCCATATCCGATCCACCTGACCCACCTGATACTTCTAACACTATTGATTACAGTGGTCTTAACGTCTATGTTCACTCTTATTCACAGGATCGAGGCTCGGGAAGGAGACTCGTGAAGGGGAAGTCTAGTACCCTCAGAAGGAAAAGATAGGCGAAGACAGGAGTCCAGTCAGAGACTTTAAACAATGGCGCTATCCGGGAGGCAACCCGGGGTTTTTATCGCTTTCTTTACCGCTTTATTGCATGCATTCATACTTGAACAATTCGCTTTTCATATGTGAATTTGTTCGGTTCTGTGTCGTATGTGCTTATGTTGTGTTCGAGTGCGACTTTTCGAGTGATTTTTTGAGGAAAATGATTTTTCGGGGACTAAAAACCGCATTTTTATTCCAAAAACGTTCGTCTCCCACCTAGGAGTGGGGGGCGAATCGCCCCACGACCAGAGCGCGCGCGCGCGCCCCGGACGTGCGGGGCGGTTCGCCCCGCACGGGGCGGTCCGCCCCAGGTGTGGGACGAACCGCCCCACACCTCCAGAATGTTAAAAAACGTGGGTTTCTTCCCCAAACACCCATTTTCCTCCTTTTTCATCTTCTAAACTCAAAATTTTCCTCCATATTCAAAATAACTTCAAATATTCATAACTTCTTCGTCTCTCCATCATTTTGTGTGTTCTTTAGCTTCATTCGAAGCCCGTTACGTGCTCTATCTTTCTATCCGAACAAATTTCTTCCTAGCTCATTCAATTTCCGGATTTGAGGTATTATCACATGAACCCTAATTTTTACAATTTGGGAATTTTTTGATTTATGCTTCAATTAGGCTTGAATGATGTATGGTTGATGTTTTATGTGATTAGATTCGTTATTCATTGTCAATTGCATGTTCAATTAGGCTTGGTTTGTTGATTTGAGATTTTTGCTATTAGATGATTTATATCTTGTTAGGAAAATGTATCTCTTATTATCATGCCATGCTTAAACATGTGTTTGTTGATATGATGATGATGATGGATGTATTGGTAGAATGCATGATTGATGGAATTAAGGATTCATGCTAGATTTTTGATTTTTATGGTATGGATTGAACCTTGTGATTCAAGGCATTTGTTGTTTAGCAAGAGCATGATGTGATATGTTATTGTAGTAGTTACATTGATATGTTGCGTAATGAATTAGCTAGACTATGCTTTGGGTTTTTTAGGAGTTGGATTTTTGAAAATATTACTCGTTTGTTCGCTCGTATATTTACATATGCATCGGTCTGTTTTACATCGTACAAGATACTAATTGCTGTTTGTAGGAATCATGGCACCGAGATCAAGGAGAGCCGGCTCTAGCAAGAAGGGGAAGGGAGTAGCATCAAGCTCCAAATCATCTCACCATTTGTTTGAGTTGTCTGTAGCTGCGATAGAGGTGCGACAAAGGCTAGAGGCGGAGATGGCCGACGGAGGAAGGTCGATCATCCCCGATAGGAGGATTGACATTCCCGAGTCCGCAGTGGATAGAGCGGGATATAGGACGCTGTCACGATTGGGGTCACAAAGGAATTGGGCATGGTACAGTTCCAACAGGTTCAAAGGTTACGACGAGAGCCTCCTCCAAGAGTTCTACACTGGATACACGGATCTCGAGGAGAAGAATGGGGTGCTAGTCCGAGGCCTAATTCTACCGTGGAACCCAAAGTACATTTCTTCCTTCATCCATTTCAGGAACCCGGAATTCACAGGGAGCGACCATGCCTACCTGTATTCGAGAACCTCTAGGGGGATAGGGAGACACATCACAGACGTGATCTGCAACAGGGCGTACCGATATCCAGAACTCGGGGGAGAACCTGGACGGATCAGTTATAGCGACCTTAGCATTGAAGCTAAGGTGATGATGAAATTTTGCATCTCCGACTTGATCCCAAGGCAGAATGACACATGGATTCAGCCCCACTACGCCGAGCTCCTCTACTGCCTCATAGACGGACATCAGATCAACATAGGACACATTATGTATGAGGAGTAATAGCGCCACTGGGAAAAGAAGAGGAAGCCTTTCATCTTCCCAAGCTTCATCACAGCCTACTGCAAATATCATGGGGTCGATGATATTGAGGAGGGGGATTGCGAGGTCGCTGCCCTTTCACCCTCGACCATTGAGGTGCAGCTCAACAGGTATCAGTTGAAGAACCCCACAGCTGCCGCAGCTGATGTAGGAGCACCATTCCAGCCAAATGATTCCGATCATGAGGATGCTATGGAGGCCGATGTTGGCGAAGCCCCTATCCCAGATATTCCGTTTGTCCATAGAGCGCCACATGCACCGCCTAGAGCACCACAGGGGTCTAGAGGATTTGACTTCTCTGAATTCCGTACCTACCTCGACGGCCGTTTCGACAGAATTGATGCCAACAACGCGGTCATGCGACAGGACCTCGACAGGTACATTGTCCAGCACAACCGCGATTGGGAGATATTCGAGGAGCATTGCCGAGAGGATAGGCAGCACATGTGGGAGCAGCAACAGCTCATCCAGCAACAGCAGGAAGCTCTACGTCAGTCCAATGAACTCATGAACGACATGTGGAGTGACTTTTATGGGGATTACCATTCCGATGATTAGTCCTTCCGTTCGGTAACATCTAGTATCACTTCTTATTACTCATTCTCTTTTGCTAGGGGCTAGCTTAAGAATCGTAAGGGGGATGGGATGTGAACCATGATGTTAAGTATTGTTTGGCTTTGTGTTGATTAGTATCTTGTTCTTTGTTTGCATTTGCATTTGCACGTTTACTGCTTTCTTAGATTTTTTTAGGTTGCATTCACTACATTCATCCGAGGATAGTCTTGCATGTTTTATATGGAGTTTATTGCCGAATTTTTTGAACTTTTTTATTGGGTAGATCAACCAACTATGCCCTTAATCGTATGCTTCATCTCTATGAATTTGTTTGAAGTTTTTCTCGCTTGGCTTGTCACATTTATGTATTGCACTTAGTTGAGCTTGGTAGTCTCGACATCACTTAGTGGTGTTTTCTCTACTGCGGTTCACGAAGGCCTTTATAATAGGATGATGCATGTTAGGGTCTTATGGTCGTTTTCCCGAGTAATTATGTACCTAAGAGGCAACAAGTCTTCACCATGCTTTGAGATTGCTAAATGCCTAGGAAGGAGGTAGTGTGAGGTTGTGTGATCCTTTGTTTATAACCTATTCTTCCGAATAGGTTTCGGGAGGGGGTTACACCATCATTAGACTTGTTTCTGTTTTTCATTTTTCGTATCGTGAGTTTATTTTTCCTTTTCCGTAAATTTTGTACTCCAACCTATTCTTTCGAATAGGTTTGGGGAAGTCGTGTGAGTCATTTTGTCTCTCTTTTTTATGCTATTGCTGGCTAGAAAAACCGAAAAAAAGAAAGAAAAATTCCAGAAAAAAAAGAAAAAATCTGGAAAGAAAAAAAGAAAAAAGAAAAGACCCCAAAAAAGCAAAGAAGGGTCCCAAAAAAAGAAAGCCAAATAGCAGTTTAGCAAAGTGTTGAGTCTTTTCCATTTTTGTAATGTTCGTAATCGTGTTGTAATTTTATATTTTTTATCTTTTTTGTCTTGAGTGTCATCTGTTCTAGACCACCCTCGTCCTGCCATTCAGGAAGTGGTGAATAGCTTAAGACTTTACTTGAGAGATGGGTAGAATAGGGGAGTGTTTTCTTTTATAGGGAACCCTCCTTCGTTTGATGAGAGCCAGTACTGGTCCGACCTCTTTTGAGAAAAAGTCTTAACATGGTGGAACAGCAGTAAGTCCTCAGTTTCATAGGCACGGGACAACCATTCGTATCTTAGCATGCTTCATTACGTCGTCACTGACTAGGTCTAGGTAGAGAATGTTATGAGAGACTATCTTGTCTTGACATAAGTGCTTATGTGGGTGTGTATAAGTCAATCGAGGTATTCTTCAACCTATATTCATGCTTTGATTTATATGGTTTTTGTTCATATGTTATTTGGTAGATTCAGTAGATTAGTTCATTTTATTTGGCATGAGACTCCATTTTGTGTCTTGCATGTTTTTTGTGTTAGAGTCTAGCTTAGTTGCTTGAGGACAAGCAAAGGTTCGGTTTGGGGAGTTTGATGAATGTGTATTTTACACTTTCATTCGAGTCTTTTTCACCTATTTTAGCTATCCTCTATGTTAATTTAGCTATATTATAATGCATTTTATTAGAATAGTGTCACGTTTCCCTTTCGATTTTATTTTACAGGTTTTGGTTGAAATTCGAAGATTTCCGGGCAATTATATTGAAGTTGACAAGGAATTGGTGTTCCAGAAGCCTATTTGTAGTATCTGAAGGTTTCCGGATGGGATTTGGAGTCTAGGGGCCGAATCTGGAGGTTAGAAGGCTACTAGAAGTCAGAAACCGAGTCTGAAAAGGGGAAGAAATCCAAAAACGCGTCGAAAACGCAGAATTCCGCGAGAAAAACCCGGGGGCGAACCGCCCCACACCGGGCGAACCGCCGGGCGTGTGGGGCGAACCGCCCCGTGGTATTTCGGGGCCTATATATAGTTGCTAAGTTTTCTCCGAAAATCATATCTTTCCAGACCTACTTTCTCACCTCTCTCTATAGTTTTAGGTAGGAACTTCCCGGGGCCTGTCCTGGGAGTTCCGTAGCTTAGGGGATACTTTTTCATAGCGGGTTGGAGCTCGTAGGATCGCAATTCTTCGGAGATTGACAACCTTCGGTAACTTGTATCTTACAGTTTAATCTACCTATTTTATATATCTTTCAATATGTTTTCTTCTATGATTTCTGTTGATTGCATGCCTATTATGAGTAGCTAAACTTATCGTTGGTGGTAGTATGTGAATTCTTAGCGAAGGGAAGATAATCATGCTAATGGCTATATCGCGCATTATACTCCGTGTCATTGCTTTATTTCGTTGATCAGGCACAGCCTAAATTCTCGTATGTTGTATTAATTATTATGCACAATTGGACACTTGTCGACCATCAGACCAATTATCTTCATAGTGTTGAATAATTACAGAACACATTAGGACAATAGTGATTGACTTGTCAGACCAATTATCTTCGTAGTGCTTAATATTTGCAACAGGACACTAGATTGATTCAAAGATCTCTATGCAAGACCGAGGAATTTATGCATGATTATCGACCCGTTATGCTAAGAAGGATCATACTATCACCAATCTCCATTATCTGTTAGAAAAACCCCCTTGCTATCTGTTTGCTGTTTTTATATTCTAAATTAGATTTGATAAAGCTAGTTATAGTCCTGAGAGAACGACACTCGAGTCATTCTACTGCTACACTACGGTTTTCGTTGTAGTTGTGGATTGCCTTTGGCTTAATAACAAATTTATTTGATTCGTTTGCGTTGGAACACGACACCAGCGCGTTCATCAGCAAGTACCAAAAAGAGAAAAACCGCTGCTGAAACTCAAGATTTTTGCCATACTGAAAGTCATCACAATCTGAATGAAGATGATGAAGATGATGACAATCAAACAATAGCTCAAGCCATAAGAGCTAGATCCTTAACAGCCTTGACTCCGTCTGGCCAATCAAAGCATTTCTCGTCCGACTCTTCAGCAAGAGATCAAGACAATGTTAAGACAAGAAGAAGAAGGCAAAGACAGGAAGAAAAGAGGCTGGCCAGCATTGCTACTGGCTCCGGCATTGAATACACAAAGACCAGCAATGAAGAAACCACTCAGAATGTAATCAGAAACATTCATGGTTGCTGGATCTTAAAGCTGGAAGACTTGCTGGTGAATGAGTTCTTTCCTACAGCAATATTGAATCAAATGTTCAAATGGATTGAACTAAAAGTCGAAAGAAATCAAAGGGAAGAATCCCTCCCAAGAAATATTGCTGGGAGATGGTTGAATCTTGAGGTCTCAGTAAGAAGAATCGCCATTGGTAAGACTTACAAACAAGAACCAAATCTGATCAAACCACCTGGCATTGCTTACTACTCTGACCCAGTAACAAAGAAAACAAAGAAGAGACTTGGATTGATTTCTTATGAGTACTTCTATCTCACTGCTAAGGATCAAGAAGAAGATCTTCTCTGGCTAAGAAAGATTCATCCGAAAAGCATTTCAGATACACAGCTTCTCCCTGCCAGCAATTGGGGCATGCATTTGTGGGTGATTAATTACATGGAAATGAATGCTGAAAAGCATCATCATACCGCCTGCAGAAACGCAAGAATTCTTCAACTACAAGTCCGTAGGCTTCTGGAAAACTACGAAAAGGACTGTGTTGAATTTACTGCACTTGCTGAGAAGAGTGTAAGAGAGATTTTGAGAAAATCTTCTGGAAGAGCTTAACTCTCTGTAATACTTTTTGTTAAAGTTTTTGAGAAAATCTTCTGGAAGAGCTTAAATCTCTGCTATTTCATGTAATCTTCTGAAAGATAACTATCAGCAATGAAGCTTTTGACTCTTATTGGTTTTTGATTATGCAATTTACTTATGCTTACTGTTTAATTATTCAAGTATGCTTGCATTAATCAACTGATTTATTCAACATCAGAAACCTCTAAAAGGGTAACAATTAATTTAGCCATGGATTGCTAACATCAAAAAGGGGGAAATTTGTTAGGAAACTTATAATTTTGATGAGCAATTAACCATGCTAAATTAAGGAAAGTCCAGTAACTAGTACTCTTAAGGTCCATAGGAATTTAGAATTTTAAGGACATCGTAAAAGAGGAACGTTTGCTGAAGACTTAGATTAGGTATTAGTTAGGGTTGTTTTTACCGCGTATGATGTATTTTATTTTCTGAAAAGAAAATAACTTATTGATGTTGTAGCTTATGATGTATCTTATTTTCTGAAAAGAAAATAACCTATTGAAGCATTTGCTGACGATGTACTTTGTTTTTACAAACAAACTATTGAAGCATTTAGAAACCGCTCAGAATCTTGAAGATTATTGAAGATCTGAAGACTTGAAGAATTCGAAGATCTGAAGACTTGAAGAATTCGAAGATCTGAAGACTTGAAGATTGCTGAAGCCTGGTATCTACAAAGGCACGTGTTGCTCAGAAAGTGGAAACTTCAGCAACAACATTGCATAAGTGAAAATTTGAAAGACAGAGTAGGTTGTGCTTGCTGAAACTGAGACTAACCACTTGCTGATGGAACATATGTGACCTCTTGCTGAAAGTACTTGAATTTGCGCTCCAATGTTACTCTTTGAACTCTATTCAAATATGTATTGAATGCAAAGCTTACACGCGAAGGACATGAAGGCTAGAAGACAAACAAGGACGCTGCTGAAAGTACAAAAGCAAGATAGTGACATTTTAAGGATCAAAAGCCTTGGAATTTAAAATTCAAACGGCTCCTTACTTGCACTATAAATAGAGGTCATCCGGCGATGAGTTGAAGTGTGTCAACAACGTGATCAAACTCTCACTTGTGCTTAAATTCACATACCTTCAAACTCTCTATACTGCCATTGATCCGTTCCAAGACTTAAAGCTTGAAAAAGCTACTTGTGAAGAAGTAGAACAAACTCGGCTAAGAAATTAGTTAAGTGTTCTTTCTTTCGAACAAGAACAAGTCTTGACACCAGAAACAATCAAACTTGTTTACTGCAAAGTATTCAAAGTTGTGTTTCTTAGATTACTTGTTGTAACTGAATAAGTTATAATTAAGTTATCTCACCCCAAAACTCTCTAACCGAAAATACACCCTTTCAGGCGTGATATTCAGGGGGAACTTAATCGAGCATAGTTTTGCTGATTAAAAGTACCAAGTTTGGTGGAGAACAAGGTTATGTTCTCTAGATTAGGTTGGAGACAAAGCAAGTGTGCTCTGGTTTCTGTTGAATCGCTCTAGATAGGAGATTGTAAGGAACCTCAATCATATCTTAGTGGATTCAGTCCTAGAAAGGACAAAGTGGATTATTTGAGAGATTACGCCACTCTCAGATACCACTATAAAAGTGTTTGTGTGATTTACTTACTGTAGTTAGTACATCACTTGCTGAAACCTTTACTTACTGAAAAAGCACTTATTGTATCAAAGACTTCCGCTCTCTGATTTTAAGTATCAGCAAACCAAGCTACTAAAAAGTAACTTACGCTTGTTGAGAAAGTTAAAGTATCAGCAAACTCATTACTGAAAAGTAATAAGCACTTGCTGAGAAAGTTTTAAACGACGAAAGTTTGAAAAGACTATTCACCTCCCCCCCCCTCTAGTCTTTTCTTGTTGTTTAAAGGGACCAACAGAGGCTTACTGGGTTGAAGCGATTAATACCGCCTGTTACACTCAAACAGATGTTTGATTACTAAGGAATACAACAAAACTCCTTATGAATTGTTTGTTGGAAGACCTCCTAATATCACTCATCTAAGAGTATTTGGTTGCAAGTGTTTCGTTCTTAATAACGGTAGAGAATACCTAAGAACATTTCAACCAAAGGCAGACGAAGCGATATTTCTCGGCTACTCCTTGCATAGTAAAGCTTATAGAGTTTACAACAAAAAGGCACAAAAGATCGAAGAATCAGTGCACGTTGTATTCTATGAAAAGACACAAGGAGTGCCTGCTGAAGAAGAAATATCAGAATGTATGAAAAAGTTAATCATACATGAGCAAAGAAGTGAATCTAATGCTAGGCAAATCAAGTCAATTGAACTAAATGATGATTCTGACAATGACTCTCCTCCCCCAAGTCATGACAAGATAAATATAGTTCACGACAAAGAATTTCCAGCAAAAGACGCAGTTGCTCCGGAAGTTGCTGAAACTAAGCAATCTCCAGTGCCTGCTGATGAACTACCACAATCAAGCAATGCTGAACAAGCAGTTGCTGATGAACCAATCTCAGCAGAGACACAAAATTCCAGTAGTACTGAACAAGTACATACTGAAGAGTCACATGCTGATGAGCAAACATATCCTGATCCAACAAGCAGAAAACCTGTTAATAAATGGATTAGAGATCATCCCTCTACAGATATGATTGGTGATATTAATAAACGCCAAGTGACTAGATCCAAAGCATCTACTACTCATGGACTTGCTGAAGAAGCAACTGTCGTAGAAGTAGAATCATTGTTCTCTTGCTTTGTTTCAGAAATTGAACCTAAAACCATAGAAGAAGCTTTAAAGCATTCTGAATGGATAAAGACAATGCAAGAAGAACTGGATCAATTCGAAAGGAACAAAGTCTGGAAACTTGTACCACTTGCTGAAGGCAAGAAAGCTATTGGTACAAAGTGGGTGTTCAGAAACAAGTTGAGTGAGTCTGGTGAAGTAACAAGAAATAAAGAACGTTTAGTTGCTCAAGGTTACTGTCAGACTGATGGATTGGACTATGATGAGTCTTATGCACCAGTTGCAAGATTGGATGCAATTAGGCTTTTCTTGGCCTTTGCTGCTCACAATGACTTCATTGTTTACCAAATGGATGTTAAAAGTGCATTCTTGAATGGTGAACTTGCTGAAGAAGTCTACTTAGAACAAGCCCCTGGCTTTGAACTTCCCTCAGAAATCAAGATGGTATAGAAGCTTCAGAAAGCTGTATATGGTCTAAAGCAAGAACCAAGAGCATGGTATGATACCTTGGCTAAGTTCTTGCTGGATAATGGTTTCAAGAAAGGTGAATTTGACAAAACCTTATTTACCATGAACCATGATGGTAAAATACTCTTAGTTCAAATTTATGTGGATGACATAATTTTTGGATCTAAGGACAAGCAACTTTTGTGATGATTTTGCCAAACTCATGACAAACATGTTTGAAATGAGCATGATGGGAAAATTGAATTATTTCCTAGGATTGCAAGTCAAGCAACTCAAAGATGGAATATTCTTAAATCAGGCAAAGTATGCGAAAGAAATGCTCATAAAGTTTAGGATCAAAGAGAAAGAGAAACCTGAAAAGATCCCTATGAGTGTTGGTACCAAATTGGGCTATACTAAAGAAGATAAAAGTGTTGAAGAATACAAGTATAGGAAGCTCATTGGTTCCTTGTTGTATTTAACAGCAAGTAGACCTGACATTCAGTATGCTGTTTGTGTGTGTGCAAGATTCCAATCTGATCCAAGAGAATCACACTACAAAAAGGCAATCAAGATACTGAAATATGTCAAAGGTACGTCAATGTTGGATTATGGTATCCTAAAGATTCTGGACTAGAATTGGTTGGTTATTCTGATGCTGATCATGGAGGATCAACTCTTGATAGAAAAAGTACCTCTGGAACTTGTCAGTTTTTGGGTACTAGATTAATATCATGGTTCAGCAAGAAGCAAACCTGTGTTGCCAATTCATCCATTGAATCTGAATACATTGCAGCTGGTTGTTGCACAGCTCAAATCCTATGGATTCAGAAACAATTAAGAGATTATGGTATTTCTGCAAAGAAAACACCAATCTTTTGTGATAATACAAGTGCTATTGCTATCACGCAAAATCCTAAGTTTCACTCTAGGACTAAGAACATTGATATTAGACATCATTTCATTAGAGATCATGTGGAAAAAGGAGATATTGAGGTTGTTAAATTAGGTACTGATGATCAACTTGCTGACATCTTTACCAAGCCCCTACCAGATAATAGGTTCGCAATGCTAAGGTACAACCTTGGATTGATTGAACTACCTCAATAAAGGATACACTTGGCAGAATGCTGAAACAGATATTCAGCAAGCCAAAGTATTCTTACTTAAAAGCTCCGTCCACTAATTTCTTCTAAGAAATGATAGGTCACTACATGATTGCTGAAACAGGCATTCAGCAAGTAATTCCTTCAAAACGGGTATTTGTTAGGAAACTTGATCACTTGCTGAGACAGGCACTCAGTAAGAGAAAAACCTTAAGGATTGTTGAAACGGGCATTCAGAGAATCAAAGATACTGAAACAGGTATTCAAGTATCAAGGGAATATTCTGAGACGGGAACTCTGAAAAAGAGCAAAACTCATTTCTCAGATTTTACCAAAGGATATCTCAAGTACAAGAGAATTTACTGATACGGGAAATCAGAAATATCTTTTAAACTTAAGAAAATATGAGATATCTAAGTAAGGGGGAACTTTCAGCAAGTATCTAGGCTATTAATGCAAACTCGCTGAAAAGATTCTTGTCTATTTCAGCAAGCAATCTAATCCCTTAATTAAGGAGTTATTGATCTAACGGTTAACAAAACAAAGAGAGAGAGCGCTCTGACGGTTTTAGTTAGTGGGTCACTACGCATTCAATGCAAAGGCTCCACTAACGCCTTTGTTTCTCTGTTTTACCCTTGCTGAGAACTCAAATCGATTGAGTTTCTCACACATCAGAGACAATATATAAAGAAGGAGTTAGAGAAATGACAAAATTCTTTAACTCACATTTCCTTTCTCTGCAAATTTTAGCCTGAATCTACTGTACCTCCGGTCAAAAAGTAAACTATCTTTTTCGTACACATTCTCTTCTCTATAAAAAGAAATGGCACCAAAGAGACAGTCCTCCAAGACCTCCAAGTCGTCTAAGGTTGACAGTGCTGAGAAACGCACTGCTCCGGCATCAAAGACAACGAAAGTTGTGTTGAAAAACGATAGAATATCGGAAAAACCTATGCCTCCTTCATATCTTGACACTGCAAAGTGTGAGATGATGATGCAATGGGGTGGATTTGCAAAAGAGAAGTATATTCGATACTTCTATGAACAAGAACTTGACGATGAAAATGAAGAGGCGTTTGAATTTATGAAGCAGCAAGGCCTCATGAATTTTATAACTGCTCACACTAAGCAAGTGAGTATGTTGGACACAATGGAGTTCTACAATAATGCAGAAATCCAGTCCCTAACTGATAGTAAAGGAGTCACTAAAAAGTGATCTTTACTACAGTTCAGAACACGCAAATCGTCCTGAAATGGACTGATTTAGCGGAATTTTTTCAGATTCCAACCACTGGAACTGAAGATGACGTCACTGCCACTGACGAAGAAATTGAAGCTTTCTATAGTGACGTCAGAAATGAGAAAATGAAGAAAGGAGAGATTGCTCCCGTGACTTGGACAAAGCACGTTAAGAGGAAGCATCTCTGCCATTCACTTGGTCTAGTAGCTCTGCTACTGATTAAAGTTTTAGACTCCCAAGTTGGAGGAATAGACCAAGTAGGCCTGAGAAGGTGGCCGCTGCTGATGCATATCCATGAAAATAAAACGGAACTTAACTGGGCTAAGTACATTTTCAACAGGCTTGTTGATTGTGTCACTAAGTTCAAGGTTAAGGTGGAAGACAACAAGGTCTCATCTTCCTTTCCAGTTATGTATGGAATAAAGATATGCTATATCCTTGAACATTTCAGGATTCAGCTGAGAAACCCATTGCCAATCAAGAAATCTGTATGCAATGTGGGAAGATCCTTCTACAAGCAGAATGTACCTAAGAATGCTGGCAAGAAACTTGAAAAATCTAAGAAGACAACAGCTGCAGATGTTGTCAGCTCAAGTCAGCAAGAAAGGTATACAACAGCTGCAAATGTCACCACTCAGCAACTTAGAGATGAAACTGCTGTAGATGGTGGTGACAAAGATGAAACTGCTGTAGATGGTGGTGAAAAAGATGAAACTGCTCTAGATGGTGATCATGCTGACACCACTACTCCCGTTGCTGAAAATGCAACTACTGACGCCTCTGCTGGGAAACTGAAGAAATCTAACAAGAAAAAGAGGAAAGCTGATGATGACACTCAGACTGCAGCGTCATCAGCAAACCCTGTACCCAAGAGGAAAAGGACAAGTAACACAAGGAAGAAAACACTGGCTCGCAAGTCAGTACCTATTGTCCATGACCTCTCAGACAATTCCCAGACAATTGCTGAAACGCAAGTTCCAGTAGATGTTGACAAGGTAGTTACTGAAGCCTATGTCAGCAACATTGAAGTGTTTGCGGAAGCCTTCAATGATCGACTCAATGTTGATCCTTCTACTGAGAACAGACCACAAGGCAGTGGAAATGAAATTCCTGCCCAAGTCCCAGATATCTACATTGTAGATAATCTAGATGATCAAACTCTGGAACCAGCAAGTGATATTGCTGCTGATCTGAGAACTGCGGCACTTGTTGATGCTGCTGAAAAGATGGTTGCTGAACAAGCAACTCATCAAGTTGCTGAAACCACGGTTGTTGAAGAACTAGTTGCTGAGACAGCAATGGTTCAAGTTCCAGAAGTTGCTGAAGAAACACAACAAGCATTATTCAACGACGCATCTCTGAATGCTGAGAATACTGACCCAAGTTCACCAAAGACATCAATTGACAAAGTCCATCTTGTACTGGAAGCTATAAGCCAACAAATGGAGTTGGAGATTGAAGAATCATCCAACAAATCCATTGATGTCTTCATGACAAGCAGTGAGCTTAAAGGTCAAGATGCTTCTGCTCAACTTGTCATTTCAGAGACAAGGGAGATTGCTGAAACCGTGCAGCTTTCTCAAACAGAGCAAGCCAAGAAGTCTGCTGAAGAAACAGTCCCAGAAAATGAAGAAACTGTTAATGCTGAAAGGACTGAGCCACAACCTGTCCATCTCCAGCAGGTAGATAACTCAACCATCAGTAAAACTTAACTTTCGGAAACTTATTCTTTTGCTAATATTATGATATCTCTACAGACTTCTCAAGATGCAAGTCAGATTGTTGCTGAAGCCTCTGCACCAGAATCAACACTCCCTGCTCAGCAGGTAGTTAACGTTTTTGGTAATAAAACTAAGTTTGATAGCTTAGTACTTGTGTCTAACTCATATTTATTTCAGGATGAACAAATGGAGGATGCTACTCAAGCTCCTCAAGGAATGGAAATTGTACAACATGAGCTTGCTGAATCTCAGCAGGTAATTCATGTTTCAGCTTTGAACTCTAAAGCAATTATCCAAACCTCTCCTGATCTAAATATTGTTCTTTTTCAGGCTCTAAAGGAGACCACTAAAGTGGTGCACATCACTGAGGATCCACAAGTAAGTTCTGAGGAACTGTACTTGAACTTCAAAAGAACAACCTTGTCCAGAGTTGCTAAGTCTGTCAACAACTGGCAAAGGTACAGAAGAATGGATTTTTCTGATCTCCATCTTCATCTTTCAAACGAGAAAAAGAGATCTTCTCTGCTGAAGCTCGAGACGTTTGTCCACTCCATACTTCCTGAAGACATGTCATATTCTCAGCAAATGAGCTCAAATCTGATTTCTCAAATCAGAGAGAATATGAAGGCAAAATTCAAGAGTGCCTCTTCAGCTGAACAAGCTGTGATGCTCAAGGGTTTATTTGTACCCGTGGTGGCTGAT
The DNA here is from genome assembly GCA_028274465.1 of Plantago ovata. Taxonomy (NCBI): domain Eukaryota; kingdom Viridiplantae; phylum Streptophyta; class Magnoliopsida; order Lamiales; family Plantaginaceae; genus Plantago; species Plantago ovata. The sequence continues at coordinate 70,662,414 of CM051457.1, read as the reverse complement.
CCCCACAAAATAAATGAGGAAGAGGAAGTAACGAGTGTTGCTTTATACAAGCATCTCGAGCTAGTAATTCTGACTAATGATGATGAAGAGGAAGAAGATGAAAACATTCCAACTGATCCCAGTGATGATGAAGGGAAAGATTCAAAGGACAAAAAGGATGACGATGATGACAATCAAGGTCCAAGTCCTGATGCTGGGGGACTAAAAATGACAGTTGCTGAAACTGAACAACAAGACAATCAGCAAGCTGAACAACCACAACCTCATCATGAATCTCAACCTGCTCCTGCTAATGCTGAAAATCAAGCACCTGTACAAGGTGCTGATACTGAAGAAGAATATGCCAGAAAGCGAGCTGCCTTGAAACATGGCAAGGGCCAACTTTCTGATGCCAAGGTCACTGATGCAAACCTTGATGATGACGATGAATTGGATGAAGATTACCAACGCGCTCTACAAAACAGTCTCATGATCCATGCAAGGCATACGCAGGATCTAGAAATTGGTCAATCTTCAGGAGTAAAACAAAAGGAAGTCCCCTCCCTTCCATTTACTACTGGCGAAACTCCAGTAATTGAGTCTCAAACGTTGCCCTCAGCAACTACTCAATTAAAACTAACTACTGGCGAAACTCCAGTAATTGAGTCTCAAACGTTGCCCTCAGCAACTACTCAATTAAAACTAACTACTGGTGAAACTCCAGTTGTTGAGTCTGAAGCGTTGCCATCAGCAACAACTTAACCAAAAGGAAATGAAGCTGCTGACTTAGGTTCCAAGGTTGCTGACCTTGATGAATCTGAGGATGAAGATGATCTATCAGCAAACGAGGATGAACAATCCAAGAGAGATCCCAAAGTGGTTCAAATCCCTCCTCCTGATTATATAAATGATGTAGACGATGATTTGAGAGGAGAATTGCTGATGAAAGATGATCAGTTTGCTTCAGAACTGAAAGTTCATTCCTTGACCCCAAACCTAGTGCCGTTCCCACGAGTTGAGGAGTTTACTCCTAGAATTCTGGCACTGAAGAAAGTCCATGATGCCTGCAAAGCAGAAGATGAGGCATTGCTTGCTGAGAGCCCGCTTGACATTGGGAAAATATTGGCTACAGTGCTGAGACGCACTACTACTCTTACAATAGCTCAGAAAGACATCAGTCTTTATCACAAGAGCTATGAAGAAGATGTAAGTCAAGCACTCCGGTTAGCAAAGACCGCTCTAGTAAAGGCTCAGACTTTCATGGAAGATAAGGCCGCAACAGAGAAAAGACATGAGGAGAACATGGTGAGTATTCAAAAAGAGTTGTCAAAGATGACTTCTGATCAGCAACAAATCATCATGAAATACAACAACTTAAGTACTCTTGCTGAAAACTGCAATGAGTTCTATTCTTTGCACATCACTCCGATGTTGCAATCCATGTCTAAGGGGGAAAAGAGAAGTACAAGAAAAAGAACCCAAACCCCTCCTACTGTTGATGAGCCACTGCCCATAGAACCTCTTGCTGAAAGAGAGCAAAGTTCTAAAAGGCAAGCAGAATCTGAGTTAAATTCAGCAAGTCCCAAAAAGAGAAAAACTACTGCTGAAACTCAACATTTTTGCCACACTGAAAGTCATCAAGATCTGAATGAAGATGATGATGATGATGACAATCAGACAATAGCTCAAGCCATAAGAGCTAGACCAATCACAGCCTTAACTCCGTCTGGCCACTCAAAGCATTTCTCTTCTGACTCAAGATCTTCAGCAAGAGATCAAAACAATGCAAAGTCAAGAAGAAGAAGGCAAAGACAGGATGAAAAGAGGCTAGCCAGCATTGCTATTGGCTCCGGCATCGAGTATACAAAGACCAGCAATGATGAAACCACTCAGAATGTGATCAGAAACATTCATGGTTGCTGGATCTTAAAGCTGGAAGACTTGTTGGTGAATGAGTTCTTTCCTACAGCCATATTGAAACAAATGTTCACATGGATTGAACTCAAGGTAAAAAGGAATCAAAGGGATGAGTCCCTTCCAAGAAATATTTCTGGGAGATGGTTGAATCTTGAAGTCTCAGTAAGAAGAACTGCAATTGGTAAATCTATAAGACAAGAACCAGATTTGATAAAACCAGTTGGCATTGCTTATTACTCTGACCCAGTAACCAAGAAAACAAAGAAGAGACTTGGATTGATTCCTTATGAGTACTTTTATCTCATTGATAAGGATCAAGAAGAAGATCTTCTCTGGCTAAGAAAGATTCATCCTAAAAGCATTTCAGATACACAACTTCTCAATGCCAGCAATTGGGGCATGCATTTGTGGGTAACTCATTACATGGAAATGAATGCTGAAAAGCATCATCATACTACCTGCAAAAATGCAAGGATTCTTCAATTACAAGTCCGTAGGCTACTTGAGAACTACGAAAAGGACTGTGTTGAATTTACTGCACTTGCTGAGAAGAGTGTAAGAGAGATTTTGAGAAAATCCTCTGGAAGAGCTTAAATCTCTGTAATAGTTCTTTTAAAGTTTTTCCTTGCTGATTTTGTTTAGTTATCTCTGCTATTTCTTGTAAACTTCTGAAAGATAACTATCAGCAATGAAGCTTTTGACTCTTATTGGTTATTGATTATGCAATTTACTTATGCTTACTGTTTAATTATTCAAGTATGCTTGCATTAATCAACTGATTTATTCAACATCAGAAACCTCTAAAAGGGTAACAATTAATTTAGCCATGGATTGCTAACATCAAAAAGGGGGAAACTTGTTAGGAAACTTGTAATTTTGATGAGCAATTAACCATGCTAAATTAAGGAAAGTCCAGTAACTAGTACTCTTAAGGTCCATAGGAATTTAGAATTTTAAGGACATTGTAAAAGAGGAACGTTTGCTGAAGACTTAGAGTAGGTGCTAGATAGGTTGGTTTTACCGCTTATGATGTATCTTGTTTTCTGAAAAGAAATACAACCTATTGAAGCATTTGCTGATGATGTACTTTGTTTTTACAAACAAACTATTGAAGCATTTAGAACCGCTCAGAAACTTGAAGATTTTGAAGATCTGAAGACTGGTATCTACAAAGGCACATGTTGCTCAGAAAGTGGAAACTTCAGCAACAACATTGCATAAGTGAAAATCTATATGACAGAGTAGGTTGTGCTTGCTGAAACTGAGACTGACCACTTGCTGATAGAACATATGTGACCTCTTGCTGAAAGTACTAGTATTTGCGCTCCAATGTTACTGTTTGAATTTTATTCAAATAAGCATTAAATGCAAAGCATGCACGCGAAGGACATGAAGACTAGAAGACAAACAAGGACGCTGCTGAAAGGACAAAAGCAAGATAGTGACATTTTAAGGAACAAAAGCCTTGGAATTTAAAATTCAAACGGCTCCTTATTTCACTATAAATAGAGGTCATCCGGCAAAGAGTTGAAGTGTGTCAACAACGTGATCATACTCTCACTTGTGCTTAAAACTCACATACCCTTCAATACTCCTACTGCCATTGATCCGTTCCAAGACTTAAAGCTTGAAAAAGCTACTTGTGAAGAAGTATAATTTACACGACTAAGAAATTAGTTAAGTGTTCTTTCTTTCTTTCGAACAAGAACAAGTCTTGACACCAGAAACAATCGAACTTGTTTAATGCGAAGTATTCAAAGTTTTGTTTCTTAGGTTACTTGTTGTAACTGAATAAGTTATAATTAAGTTATCTCATCCCAAACCTCTCTAACTGAAAATACACCCTTTCAGGCGTGATATTCAGGGGGAACTTAATCGAGCATAGTTTTGCTGATTAAAAGTACCAAGTTTGGTGGAGAACAAGGTTACGTTCTCTAGATTAGGTTGGAGACGAAGCAAGTGTGCTTTGGTTTCTGTTTGGATCGCTTTAGATAGGTGTTGTAAGGAACCTCAATCTTATCTTAGTGGATTCAGTCCTAGAAAGGACAAAGTGGATTAGTTGAGAGATTACGCCACTCTAAGATACCACTATAAAATTGTTTGTGTGATTTACTTACTGTACTTGGTTTTCAGCAAATCATATCTATCTGTACACAGTCACTCACATCACTTGCTGAAACCTTCATTTACTGAAAAAGCACTTATTGTATCAAAGACTTCCGCTCTCTGATTTGAAGTATCAGCAAACATAGTTACTGTAAAGTAACTTGCGCTTGCTGAGAAAGTTAAGTATCATCAAACTGATTACTGAAAAGTAATAAGCACTTGCTGAGAAAGTTTTAAACGACGAAAGTTTGAAAAGACTATTCACCCCCCCCCCCTCTAGTCTTTTCTTGTTGTTTAAAGGGACCAACAAACACTATGCTCGATTAAGTTCCCCCTGAATATCACGCCTGAAAGGGTGTATTTTCAGTTAGAGAGTTTTGGGGTGAGATAACTTAATTATAACTTATTCAGTTACAACAAGTAATCTAAGAAACAAAACTTTGAATACTTTGCAGTAAACAAATTTGATTGTTTCTAGTGTCAAGACTTGTTCTTGTTCGAAAGAAAGAAAGAACACTTAACTAATTTCTTAGTCGTGTAAGTTCTACTTCTTCACAAATAGTTTTTCAAGCTTTAAGTCTTGGAACGGATCAATGGCAGTAAAGAGTATTGAAGAGTATGTGAGTTTAAGCACAAGTGAGAGTATGATCACGTTGTTGACACACTTCAACTCTTTGCCGGATGACCTCTATTTATAATGAAATAAGGAGCCGTTTGAATTTCAAATTCTAAGGCTTTTGTTCCTTAAAATGTCACTATCTAGCTTTTGTACTTTCAACAGCGTCCTTGTTTGTCTTCTAGTCTTCCTGTCCTTCGCGTGCATGCTTTGCATTTAATGCTCATTTGAATGAAATTCAAACAGTAACATTGGAGCGCAAAAATAAGTACTTTCAGCAAGAGGTCACAAATGTTCCATCAGCAAGTGGTCAGTCTCAGTTTCAGCAAGCACAACCTACTCTGTCGTTCAGATTTTCACTTATGCAATGTTGTTGCTGAAGTTTCCACTTTCTGAGTAACATGTGCCTTTGTAGATACCAGTCTTCAGAAATCTTCTAGTCTTCAGTCTTCGAAATCTTCAAGTTTCTGAGTGGTTCTAAATGCTTCAATAGTTTGTTTGTAAAAACAAAGTACATCATCAGCAAATGCTTCAATAGGTTGTTTTTCTTTTCAGAAAACAAGATACATCATAAGCGGTAAAACCAACATATCTAGCACCTACTCTAAGTCTTCAGCAAACGTTCCTCTTTTACAATGTCCTTAAAATTCTAAATTCCTATGGACCTTAAGAGTACGAGTTACTGGACTTTCCTTAATTTAGCATGGTTAATTGCTCATCAAAATTACAAGTTTCCTAACAAATTTCCCCCTTTTTGATGTTAGCAATCCATGGCTAAATTAATTGTTACCCTTTTAGAGGTTTCTGATGTTGAATAAATCAGTTGATTAATGCAAGCATACTTGAATAATTAAACAGTAAGCATAAGTAAGTTGCATAATCGAAAACCAATAAGAGTCAAAAGCTTTATTGCTGATAGTTATCTTTCAGTAAGTTTACAGGAAAGAGCAGAGATAACTAAACAAAATCAGCAAATAAAAACTTTAAAAGAACTATTACAGAGAGTTAAGCTCTTTCAGAGGATTTTCTCAAAATCTCTCTTACACTCTTCTCAGCAAGTGCAGTGAATTCAATACAGTCCTTTGCGTAATTCTCAAGTAGCCTACGGACTTGTAATTGAAGAATCCTTGCATTTTTGCAGGCAGTATGATGATGCTTTTCAGCATTCATTTCCATGTAATGTGTTACCCACAAATGCATGCCCCAATTGCTGGCATGGAGAAGCTGTGTATCTGAAATGCTTTTAGGATGAATCTTCCTTAGCCAGAGAAGATCTTCTTCTTGATCCTTAGCAGTGAGATAGAAATACTCATAAGGAATCAATCCAAGTCTCTTCTTTGTCTTCTTGGTCACTAGGTTAGAGTAATAAGCAATGCCAACTGGTTTTACCAATTCAGGTTCCTGTCTTATAGACTTACCAATTGCAGTTCTTCTTACTGAGACTTCTAGATTCAACCATCTCCCAGCAATATTTCTTGGGAGGGACTCAGCCCTTTCTTTCCTTTTTACCTTGAGATCAATCCAAGTGAACATTTGGTTCAATATGGCTGTTGGAAAGAACTCATTCACCAGCAAGTCTTCCAGCTTTAAGATCCAGCAACCATGAACGTTTCTGATCACGTTCTGAGTGGTTTCATCATTGCTGGTCTTTGTATATTCAATGCCGGAGCCAATAGCAATGCTGGCCAGCCTCTTTTCTTCATGTCTTTGCCTTCTTCTTCTTGACTTTGCATTGTCTTGATCTCTTGCTGAAGATCTTGAGTCAGAAGAGAAATGCTTTGAGTGGCCAGACGGAGTTAAGGCTGTTAAAGGTCTAGCTCTTATGGCTTGAGCTATTGTCTGATTGTCATCATCATCATCATCATCTTCATTCAGATCTTGATGACTTTCAGAGTAGCAAAAACCTTGAGTTTCAGCAGCAGTTTTTCTCTTTTTGGGACTTGCTGAATTTAACTCAGATTCTGCTTGTCTTTTAGAACTTTGCTCTCTTTCAGCAAGAGGTTCTATGGGCAGTGGCTCATCAACAATAGGAGGGGTTTGGGTTATCTTTCTTGTACTTCTCTTTTCCCCATTAGACATGGATTGCAACATCGGAGTGATGTGCAAAGAGAAGAACTCATTGCAATTTTCAGCAAGAGTACTTAGGCTGTTGTATTTCATGATGATTGCTTGCTGATCAGAAGTCAACTTTGACAACTCATTTTTAACACTCACCATGTTCTCCTCATGTCTTCGCTCTGTTGCGGCCTTTTCTTCCATGAAAGTCTGAGTCTTTACTAATGCGGTCTTTGCTAGCCGGAGTGCTTGACTTACATCTTCTTCATAGCTCTTGTGGTAAAGACTGATGTCTTACTGAGCTATTGTAAGAGTAGTAGTGCGTCTCAGCACTGTAGCCAATATCTTTCCGATATCAAGCGGGGTCTCAGCAAGCAATGCCTCATCTTCTGCTTTGCAGGCATCATGGACTTTCTTTAGTGCCAAAATTCTAGGAGTAAACTCCTCTACACGTGGGAACGGCACTAGATTTGGGGTCAAGGAATGAACTTTAAGTTCTGAAGCAAATTGATCATCTTTCATCAACAATTCTCCTCTAAAATCATCGTCTACATCATTTATATAGTCAAGAGGAGGAATTTCAACCACTTTTGGGTCTTTCTTGGAGTTTTCATCCTCATTTGCTGATAGATCATCTTCATCATCTGATTCATCAAGGCCAGCAACGTTGGAACCTAAGTCAGCAGCTTCATTTTCTTTTGGTTGAGTTGTTGCTGATGGCAACGCTTCAGACTCAACAACTGGAGTTTCACCAGTAGTTAGTTTTAATTGAGTAGTTGCTGAGGGCAACGTTTGAGAGTCAATTGCTGGAGTATCACCAGTAGTAAGTTTAAATTGAGTAGTTGTTGAGGGCAACGTTTGAGACTCAATTACTGGAGTTTCACCAGTAGTAAGTGGAAGGGAGGGGACTTCCTTTGGATTCACTCCTGAAGATTGACCAATTTCCAAATCCTGCGTATGTCTTGCATGAATTAGGAGACTGTTTTGTAGTGCTCTTTGGTAATCTTCATCCATTTCATCTTCACCATCAAGGTTTGTATCAGTGACCTTGGCATCGAGTAAAGGTAACTCGGCATTAGAAAACTTGCTCTTGCCATGTTTCAAGGCAGCTCGCTTTCTGGCGTATTCCTCTTCAGTATCAGCGCCTTGCACAGGTGCTTGATTTTCAGCATCAGCAGGAGCAGGTTGAGATTCATGCTGAGTTGGTGTTTGTTCAGCTTGTTGATTGTCTTGTTGTTCAGTTTCAGCAACTGTCATTTTTAATCAACCAGCATCAGGACTAGGACCTTGATTGTCATCATCGTCATCCTTTTTGTCATTTGAATCTTTCCCTTCATCATCACTGGGATCAGTAGGGATGTTTTGATCTTCTTCCTCTTCATCATCATCAGTCAGAATGACTAGCTCAAGATGCTTGTATAAAGCAACACTCGTTACTTCCTCTTCCTCATTGATTTTGTGGGGATCAGCCACCACGGGTACAAATAAACCCTTGAGCATCACAACTCGTTCAGCTGGAGAGGCACTCTTAAACTTTGTCTTCATATTCTCTCTGATTTGAGCAATCAGATTCGAGCTCATTAGCTGAGAATATGACAATTCTTCAGGAAGTATGGAGTGGAAAAACGTCTCGAGCTTCAGCAGAGAAGATCTCTTTTTCTCATTTGATAGATGAAGATGGAGGTCAGAAAAGTCCATCCTTCTGTACCTTTGCCAGTTGCTGATAGACTTAGCAACTCTTGACAAGGTTGTTCTTTTGAAGTTCAAGTAAAGTTCCTCAGAACTCACTTGTGAATCTTCAGTGATGTGCACCACTTCAGTGGTCTCCTTTAGAGCCTGAAAAAGAATATTATTTAGATCAGGAGAGGTTTGGATAATTGTTTTAGAGTCCAAAGCTGAAACATGAATTACCTGCTGAGTTTCAGCAAGCTCATGTTGTACAATTTCCATTCCTTGAGGAGCTTGAGTAGCATCCTCCAACTGTTCATCCTGAAATAAATATGAGTTAGATACAAGTACTAAGTTGTCAAACTTAGTTTTAATACCAAAAACTTTAACTACCTGCTGAGCAGGAAGTGTTGATTCTGGTGCAGAGGCTTGAGCAACCATCTGACTTGCATCTTGAGAAGTCTGTAGAGATATCATAATATTAGCAAAAGAATGAGTTTCAGAAAATGAAGTTTTACTGATGGTTGAGTTATCTACCTGCTGAAGAAGGACAGGTTGTGGCTCAGTCCTTCTTGTGTCGCTGAATAATGCTTCTTGTGTTTCTTCAGCAACTTCTGGGACTTGAACCATTGCTGTCTCAGCAACTGGTTCTTCATCAACCTGATGAGTTGCTTGTTCAGCAACCATCGTTTCAGCAATGGCAGCTTCAGCAAGTGCCGCGGTTCTTATATCTGCAGTGATATCAGTAACCGGTTCCAGAGTTGGGTCATCAAGATTATCTACAATGTAGATATCCGGTACTTGGGCAGGAATTTCATTTCCACTGCCTTGTGGTCTATTCACAGTAGAAGGATCAACGTTAAGTTGATTGTTGAAGGCTTCCGCAAACACTTCAACATTGTTGACATAGGTTTCAATAACCAGCTCAGCAACATCTACTGGAACTTGCTTTTCAGCAACTGCTTGGGAATCGTCCGAGAGATCATGGACAATTGGTACTGACTTGCGAGCCAGTGTTTTCTTCCTTGGGTTATTTGTCCTTTTTCTCTTGGGGACGGGGTTTGCTGATGACGCTGCAGTCTGAGTGTCATCATCAGCTTTCCTCTTTTTCTTCTTTGATTTTTCCAGTTTCCCAGCAGAGGCGTCAGTAGTTGCATTTTCAGCAACGGGTGTAGTGGTGTCAGCATGATCACCATCTAGAGCAGTTTCATCTCTATCACCACCATCTACAGCAGTTTCATCTCTAAGTTGCTGAGTGGTGACATCTGCAGCTGTTGTATACCTTTCTTGTTGGCTTGTGCTGACAACATTTGCAGCTGTTGTCTTTTTAGATTTTTCAAGTTTCTTGCCAGCAATCTTAGGCACATTCTGCTTGTAGAAGGCTCTTCCCACATTGCATACAGATTTCTTGATTGGCAATGGGTTTCTCAGCTGAATCCTCAAATGTTCAAGGATAGAGCATATCTTTATTCCATACATAACTGGGAAGGAAGGTGAGACTTTGTTGTCTTCCACCTTAACCTTAAACTTAGTAACACAATCAACAAGTCTGTTGAAAATGTACTTAGCCCAGTTAAGCTCCGTTTTGTTCTCATAGATATGCATCAGCAGCGGCCACCTTCTCAGGCCTACATGGTCTATTCCTCCAACTTGGGAGTCCAAGACTTTGATTAGTAGCAGAGCTACTAGACCAAGTGAATGGCAGAGATGCTTCCTCTTAACGTGCTTTGTCCAAGTCACGGGAGCAATCTCTCCTTTCTTCATTTTCTCATTTCTGACATCACTGTAGAAGGCTTCAATTTCTTCATCAGTGACAGTGACGTCATCTTTAGTTCCAGTAGTTGGAATCTGAAAGATTTCCGCTAAATCAGTCCATTTCAGGACGATTTGCGTGTTCTGACCTGTAGTAAAGATCACTTTTTCAGTGACTCCTTTACTATCAGTTAGGGACTGGATTTCTGCATTGTTGTAGACCTCCATTGTGTCTAACATGCTCACTTGCTTAGTGCGAGCAGTTATAAAATGAATGGGGCCTTGCTGCTTGATAAATTCAAGCGCCTCTTCATTGTCACCGTCAAGTTCTTGTTCATAGAAGTATCGAATATACTTCTCTTTAGCGAATCCGCCCCATCGCATCATCATCTCACACTTTGCAGTGTCAAGATATGAAGGAGGCATGGGTTTTTCAGAGATTCTATCATTTTTCAACACAACTTTCGCTGTGTTTGTTGCCGGAGTAGTCACCGGAGCAGTGCGTTTCTCAGCACTGTCAGCCTTAGACGACTTGGAGGTCTTGGAGGATTGTCTTTTCGATGCCATTTCTTTATATAGAAGAAAGTGTGTACGAAAAAAATAGTTTGCTTTTTGACCGGAGGTACAGTAGATTCAGGCTAAAATTTGCAGAGAAAGGAAATGTGAGTTAAAGAATTTTGTCATTTCTCTAACTCCTTCTTTATATAGTGTCTCTGATGTGTGAGAAACTCAATCGATTTGAGTTCTCAGCAAGGGTAAAACAGAGAAACAAAGGCGCTAGTGGAGCCTTTGCATTGAATGCGTAGTGGCCCACTAAGTAAAACCGTCAGAGCACTCTCTCTCTTTGAAAATGTTAACCGTTAGATCAATAACTCCTTTTAATCAATGGCCACGATTGTATTTCATGTCATGATTATTACGAGTTTATCTGTGCCCGATTAACGTCACAAATTGATTTTACCGAGTTTTAAGGGAATAGATTGCTTGCTGAAATAGACAAGAATCTTTTCAGCGAGTTTGAATTATCAACCTAGATATTTGCTAAAAGTTCCTCCTTACTCAGATATCTCATATTTTCTTAAGTTTAAAAGATATTTCTGAGTTCCCGTATCAGTAAATTCTTTTGTACTTGAGATATCCATTGGTAAAATCTGAGAAATGAGTTTTGCTCTTTTTCTGAGTTCCCGTCTCAGAATATTCCCTTGATACTTGAATAAATGTTTCTGATAGTGTATATGTCCTAGAGACAGCCTTTACTAAGGGCATGGTGCCCTTATAGAGGGCATATATGTACTATTACACAGGTCAACGTAATATAATATATGTTTGTTGCATTTTACTATTGAGTATCGCTTTCATATTTATATTACACCAGGCTGCAACATGTCATATCTTTATTACTGTCTGTATTGATATTAAACATGTCCCCTCGGATAGATGACCGATCACACAGTTAGTGGGAGCTATGTGAGTTATCATCTATCCCAAACTCTCCCTAGTCGTGGTTCATCTCGGATGTGGGGGTCTGAATGAACCTGACAAGACTAGTATGCGTGGAGGTTATACTTGTTGGAGCAAGTGTGAGTCGATCCCACGGCCACGGAACGGATTGTTGGACAATCAAGGAACGTTCCCATAACTGCGCATAGTTGTTCGAAGAAGCTTTATCGAACAATGGAAGTACCCATCGGACACTCCCATCGATGTATACTCTACACCGACGTGTCTATGGGAACCGGTGAGTTGTCGAAGTGATGCCATTCTTCCTTTCTACTTACAGAACTTTATCATCACATTTGTTGCCCCATATCCTTGGTGGACCCGTCGATGTCAGCTCTGAATAAGCAGCTGACCTAAGACACGATCCAGGATTATGGCTAAATACCAATGGGGGTGATAAGTAATTTTGTGAAGGATTCATCTCTCAAGTGTAGCACAGGAGAGCGCTGCTCATAGTCTGCATAGTTGTATTGGTAAAGTCACTGGCCAGTGCAAATGATATATTATGATGGTCATAAGTATATCTCAACCAAGCAACTCCCTGAGACGCCCGTGGATGTATTATTGGGATAGACACTTCATCGATCCTAGATACATTCGAGCAAGTCAGATGAAGGGACGTTACCATCGCCGCGTTGAGCGCAACAGGCTTCGCAACGAAAGGGTTAAGCTTTGAGAAACCTCTCAAACGTCCTCACGTATTAATATTGCAAATGGAACCGTGTAGGAATTCCATGTTGCCTAGTCTAGGACTTGCTTAATACGATGAGGCCCTATGGGTCACACTATGTGGTGATTCAGTCTATCAGAATATCCTTGAAGATGGAATCACAATTAATTTGGAATTAATTGTGATTGATGGATTATAATTAATTTGGAATTAATTATAATATTTGGTGGCTCAATTAATGATTTGGAATTATTAATTGAATTGGCTAATTAATTGTATTTTATGTAGATACAATTAAAGATTATATTTTAGAAATATAATGGAGGTTTGATTAGAAAGGGTATGTTAATTTAGAAGTAACATATGCACTTGGGCAAAATCTACTTGGAGTTTGGATTGCCTTAGAAATATAAGTGGGTCCCAAAAGTGGGACCCACCTCCCGTAGGACTAGGCGCGCGCGCGCGTGTCTGGGTAGGGGAAGGAGTTCGACTCCTTCCTCTATTAGAAGTCCAAGGGATAAGTTAGATTTTCCTGATTGAGTTTTAATTTGATTGGGAATGAATCTAAACTTGATATTTGTTTCCTTGTGCGATAAGAATTAGATTCTTATTCTTTACGAAGTCTAATTGCTTATGCTTTAGGCTTCAATAGACTACTATATATAATAGACTATTAGAGAGCTTTATACACAGTTTTGAACACAGTTATTCTACCCAGTTTTCTTAGAGAAAATAAAAGCTCTCCCCTCTTCCCTTAGCCACCCACGCGCGCGCACCACCACCGGAGGAATCGCCGCCCCGTCTTCTTGGTGACATAAAGAATATCCTAGCATTCTTCCGATAGGCTGTTCATCCGTGGATACCAAGGTTGAGGTTCTAGGAGCTGGAAACTAACTCTTATTGTCTTGCAGATATAAGGAGCATTGTAGATATCTTCGACTTCGACGAAGGAGAAGATACACCGGATTATTACGAAGACTTGGAAGCTGCATTGGAAGTAAGGTTAGTCTTCTAATTGACGTGTTTATATATATACGACATATGCATAATCAATTAACCTGTATGTTAAGAAAAATTTTGAAATTCCGCTGCGTACCCTAGGGGTAACTCTGACCGTATTTTCTTATAGTGGTATCAGAGCCAGGTTAATTGATTACGTATATACGTATATATATTGTATGATTTTGTAGATATGTGGATGCAATTGATTCTATGATAAATTCGATTTTAAAAAGTTTTGTTTTTTATATAAATTTGGAATTTATATTTTTCAAAAAAACAAAAAATTAAATATATATATGTTTTTTTCGATCGGGATGAATTTTGACCCAAAATCGAATTTTGAAAGTTTTGAGGATTGAATTTTATATTTGGAATATAAATATGATTTAATTGTAATTGTTTTAAACTAGAGGCGTTAAATTTAATTAGTATAAAGTTAAAGGGCGTATTTGTCATTTATCAATTTATTGTTTATTGCAAATTAGTCCTTCTACTTTTGAATTTTAGATTTAACACCTCCAAGGTTTTTAAATTACAATTAAGTCCTTCGGGTTTTCAAAAATTGCTACATGGTCAATAGAATTTCGAATATTCAATCTAGTCCAAATTTTTAATTATTTCATAGAGATTATAAGTATGGGATTATAATTTTCATAATGAAATTATGAAGTCATTTGTCATCCACATAGGCTACTACTTGTTTCATATCCTCAATATGCTATTGTTTGACAATGCATGTTTAAATACCATGTTTTACATTCCGTTTGACCGCTATGCATGCGAGGGTAGGCGGCGCCCTCTTATATGTCGGACCGCGTATTGATGTATGGGTAGGCGGCACCCATTATGTGCTTGACCGCGTTTAGAACTAGAATGGATAGGCGACATCCATTACGTGTAGACCGTTCATGCATGATGGGTAGGCGGCGCCCTTATTTGTTTGTAGATGACTGATAACAACCCTCAAGATACAAGCCCCAACCAATATAAGTACAGAAATATATATATGTATGTATTTCTGAGATGCTTTCCATAGGGTGCTTTAATTCTGAACTTTCATTGCGTTTTCTTGTATTGTCGACCTCGTCTTACAGACTCGCAGTAATCGTCAGATTAGAGTAAGCCTATGGTTATGACTTACAGCATATTGTATCTAGCGACCTCGATAGGTACAATATGTAGGGCATCGGGTTAAATTAGATTTAACAACCAAGAGTTGCGTGACGCAATTGGATAGTCTTACTAGTCCTACCGGTCATATTATGCTATGCGACCAGCCCCTGTTGGAGTATAGCATAATATGAATTTGGATCTTGGCCACTACGGTAACTTGTTGGACATTACCCGTATGTTTGTTGTGGGGGCAAGCATATGTGAAAATAGTGGGAGCTAAAGAGCTAAAGGACCTTGTTGTTTAGTTATGTTGACTGTGTATTTAGAAATGATATTTCAATAGTTGATTTATTGTTTTCGTTCTATATTATTTCTCCTTAGGATATTAGATATGGCGAGTATCTCGCTCCGTGCTGTCTTGGAGAAGCAAATTTTAACCGGACCAAACTTCCTAGATTGGATCAGGAATATACGTTTGGTGCTGAGGTACGAAAAGATTGAGTACGTCTTGGACGAGGTCATTCCCGTGTGCCCCGAAAATCAGACTGCCGATCAAGTTGCTGCTTGGAATCAAGCCAACAAGGCAAGGTCTGATAAGCATCTTGAGGATGCTAAGTCCGCGCAGTGTATTATGCTGGCGGCAATGAGAAATGAGCTGCAGAGGCAACATGAAAGCATGTTGCCGTATGAGATGTTGAAACATCTTGAGTCGCTCTTTAAGACGACAGCTAGAAGTGTTGAATTTGATTTGATCAAAGACATACACAGATGCAAGCTCAGTGAAGGAGGGAACATGTCTAAGCATGTTCTCAAAATGATTGGTCTCTTTGAAAAGCTTGCCGATGCCGGCGTTAAGCTAGAGAACAAGATCATGGTGATCTTTGTCCTTCAATCATTGCCGAGTTCGTATTCGCAGTTCATCATTAATTACACGATGAATGCGAAGGACGTAACACTGCCTGAACTTCATAATCTGCTGAAGATATATGATCAAACTCTTCCTAAGAAGGAAAAGCCGATCATGCTTGTTCGGCAACCGTCTAACTCAAACCCGAAAAGCAAAGGTGCTAAGGGTAAGGGAAAGTCGGGAGCCAAGGCTAACACTTGGAGTGATAAGCCAAAGCGTCCGAACCAGAAAAGGAAGTTCAAGAGAAGCGGAACGGTGCGCACAGATGAATGTCTTTTCTATAAGCATAAAGGACATTGGAAGAAAGATTGCCCTAAGCTTAGGTCAGATCAAGCCAAGAAGTCATCAGCTTCTGGCTCAGGTATGTTTGTTATTGAAATGAACATGACTACTTTTGACTCCAATGGTTGGGTATTAGATACAGCCTGTGGCTCACACATTTGTAATAATGTGCAGGGGCTAATTGATCACAGGCTAGTCGAGCAAGGTGAAATCGACTTGCATGTTGGGAATGGCAATCCAGTTGAAGCCAAACGCGTTGGACGCAGCAAGATAGATTTACCTTCGGGACAATGTTTAGAACTTGATAATGTTTATTTTGTTCCATCCATTGTCAGAAATATTATTTCCATTCCATTGTTAGACAATATGGGTTTTTTCTTTCGATTTGCGAATAATACTTGTTATTTTTCATTAAATGATCAGTATTATGGAAAGGCTCGCTTGGTGAATGGTTTATATATTTTGCAAAGTAGTCTACCTTTATTTCAAATACATAACAAACAACCGTCTTCAAGTAAGAAGAATAATCCATCTTATCTATGGCATTGTCGGCTAGGCCATATCAATAAAACACGGATTCAAAGACTAAGGAAGTTGGACTACTTAGAACCATTTGATTTTGAATCATATGGTACATGTGAATCTTGTGTTAAGGGTAAGATGACGAACAAACTTTTTGTTGGACAAGGTGTTCGTGCCACTCGCTGCTTAGAGCTCATACATACCGATGTATGTGGACCGTTAAAAGTCCATGCGCGTGGGGGTTATCCTTTACTGACGATTTCTCAAGGTATGGATATATTTATCTTATGAAGAATAAATCCGAGACCTTTGGGAAATTCAAGGAGTTTAGGAATGAGGTCGAGAATGAATTGAACCTAAGGATAGTCACTCTTCGATCAGATCGAGGAGGTGAATACCTTAGTGAAGAATTTATCGATTACTTGAAGGAAAATGGGATTCAATCGCAATGGACTCCTCCTGGAACACCACAGTTAAACGGTGTGTCTGAGAGGAGGAACCGAACCCTGTTAGACATGGTAAGATCAATGATTGGATTCTCGACTCTTCCAAAGTATCTGTGGGGATATGCACTACAAACTGCAATCTACATTCTGAACCGTGTACCATCTAAATCAGTGGAGAAAACTCCTTATGAGTTATGGAAGGGAAAGAAGCCTTCTCTAGGCTATCTTAGACCTTGGGGATGTCCTGCGATAGTCAAGTTGATGCTCACTGATAAGTTAGATGCCAAGGGTGTCAAAGTATATTTCATAGGCTATCCTCGTCAGACGAGAGGCTATGAATTCTATCATGCTGAAGATCACAAGGTGATCGTGTCTAGAAACGTGAAGTTTTTAGAAGCTGAATACCTCGAAGAAGAGAGGTTAGATGATATGATAGAACTTGAAGAAATTCAAGACTTTGACACGCGCGAACATGAGGTCTCAAAATCTTCTGATTTGGACTCAAGTTCAGTGGGAGCTTTCGAAGCAGACAAGGGTGATGATATGACATTTGCTAGGCATGTCATAGTCAGTGGGAGTCCTGTGATTAGATCAACAGTTGAAACCACACCTATAGAACCCGTTGTCAACCAACCTGTGCAACAAGTTGCACAAGAGCAGCCTCCCGCAAGGGAACAGGGTCGCGCCCAACGACCAGCTGCATCAGTACCCACTGATAATGTTCGTGTTACACGAAGCCAGAAAAGAAAAGCACCAGAACAAGTCGAGCTCCGTAGGTCGAAGAGGATCCTAAAAGGACCTCAGAAGCAAAGCCTTATGATAGAAGACATCAGTGAACTTGATGTCGGTTTATCAGATCGGGAAGATCCCGAGACCTACAAAGAGGCAATAATTGATATTGACTCAGACAAATGGCAAGAGGCCATGGAATTAGAAATAGATTCAATGTACCAGAACCAAGTTTGGAACTTGGTAGACTTGCCCCAAGGGGTTAGACCAATTGGGTGCAAATGGGTCTTTAAACGAAAGACAGATTCCGATGGCAAGGTACAAACGCACAAAGCTAGGCTTGTGGCGAAAGGCTACACGCAAAGGTATGGCATCGATTACGATGAAACCTTTTCACCAGTAGCAAAATTGAAGTCCATTCGAATTCTACTTGCTATAGCTGCCTACTATAATTATGAGATCTTGCAGATGGATGTAAAGACAGCCTTCCTCAATGTCTACCTTGAAGAAGAAGTCTATATGGTACAGCCGGAAGGTTTTATTAGTAAAATCAGGCCAACTGTTGTATGCAAATTACAAAGATCCATCTATGGGCTAAAGGAAGCGTCAAGGAGCTGGAATATCCGCTTTGATGAAGCTGTCAAATCGTTTGACTTCATCAGAAGCAAGGAAGATCCCTGTGTCTACGCAAGACACAGCGACAAAAGAGTTGTTTTCATGATCATTTATGTAGATGACATTTTGATCATGGGAAACAATGTCTCTATGCTAGAAGAGACTAAAGTTTGGTTATCAAGTACCTTCTCGATGAAGGACTTGGGTGAAGCGAACTACATCCTAGGGATCAAGATCTTTAGAGATAGATCTAAGAGGATGTTGGGAATGACACAGTCCACCTACATCGACAAAATACTGAAGCGTTATAAGATGGAATACTCAAAGAGAGGCTTTCTCCCAGCTAGGCATGGGATTGTCTTATCAGTTAAGGATGGTCCTAAAACTGATGAAGAAAGAAATGCAATGAGTCGTGTGCCCTATGCTTCGGCAGTAGGGTCTATAATGTATGCAATGAATTGCACAAGGCCCGATGTGGCATGCGCGCTTAGTGTCACTTGTCGACACCAACAGAATCCAGGAGTACCTCACTAGACTGCTGTGAAGAACATTCTTAAGTACCTTAGACGGACTAAAGATATGTTCTTGGTGTTTGGTGGAGAACCAGAATTAAAGATGTCTGGGTATGTCGACGCTGGATTTGAATCAGATCCTGATGACTTTAAGTCACAGACAGGATACGTATTAAAATTGAACGGAGGAGCTGTATGTTGGAAGAGTTCTAAGCAAGCCACGGTTGCTGACTCATCCACAGAGGCCGAGTACATTGCTGCATCAGAAGCATCGAAATAAGCTGTCTGGATTTCAGAGTTCTTGAAGGAATTGAGGGTTGTTCTTGCTCCCAGTCCAATAACGATTTATTGTGACAATACGGGCGCCGTCGCTCAAGCTAGGGAGCCTAGATCTACAAACAAGAACAAACATGTACTTAGAAAATATCACGTTATACGTGAGATTATAGATAGAGGAGAAGTTAGTATAGAACGTGTCTCTACCACGGACAACGTGGCAGATCCTTTCACTAAGGTCTTATCAGTGGAAGTCCACTTAAGACATTATGTTAATCTGGGCATTAGGCATAAAGGTGACTGACTATAGTACAAGTGGGAGATTGATAGTGTATATGTCCTAGAGACAGCCTTTACTAAGGGCATGGTGCCCTTATAGAGGGCATATATGTACTATTACACAGGTCAACGTAATATAATATATGTTTGTTGCATTTTACTATTGAGTATCGCTTTCATATTTATATTACACCAGGCTGCAGCATGTCATATCTTTATTACTGTCTGTATTGATATTAAACATGTCCCCTCGGATAGATGACCGATCACACAGTTAGTGGGAGCTATGTGAGTTATCATCTATCCCAAACTCTCCCTAGTCGTGGTTCATCTCGGATGTGGGGGTCTGAATGAACCTGACAAGACTAGTATGCGTGGAGGTTATACTTGTTGGAGCAAGTGTGAGTCGATCCCACGGCCACGGAACGGATTGTTGGACAATCAAGGAACGTTCCCATAACTGCGCATAGTTGTTCGAAGAAGCTTTATCGAACAATGGAAGTACCCACCGGACACTCCCATCGATGTATACTCTACGTGTCTATGGGAACCGGTGAGTTGTCGAAGTGATGCCATTCTTCCTTTCTACTTACAGAACTTTATCATCACATTTGTTGCCCCATATCCTTGGTGGACCCGTCGATGTCAGCTCTGAATAAGCAGCTGACCTAAGACACGATCCAGGATTATGGCTAAATACCAATGGGGGTGATAAGTAATTTTGTGAAGGATTCATCTCTCAAGTGTAGCACAGGAAAGCGCTGCTCATAGTCTGTATAGTTGTGTTGGTAAAGTCACTGGCCAGTGCAAATGATATATTATGATGGACATAAGTATATCTCAACCAAGCAACTCCCTGAGACGCCCGTGGATGTATTATTGGGATAGACACTTCATCGATCCTAGATACATTCGAGCAAGTCAGATGAAGGGACGTTACCATCGCCGAGTTGAGCGCAACAGGCTTCGCAACGAAAGGGTTAAGCTTTGAGAATCCTCTCAAACGTCCTCACGTATTAATATTGCAAATGGAACCGTCTAGGAATTCCATGTTGCCTAGTCTAGGACTTGCTTAATACGATGAGGCCCTATGGGTCACACTATGTGGTGATTCAGTCTATCAGAATATCCTTGAAGATGGAATCACAATTAATTCCAAATTAATTGTGATTGATGGATTATAATTAATTTGGAATTAATTATAATATTTGGTGGCTCAATTATGATTTGGAATTATTAATTGAATTGGCTAATTAATTGTATTTTATGTAGATACAATTAAAGATTATATTTTAGAAATATAATGGAGGTTTGATTAGAAAGGGTATGTTAATTTAGAATTAACATATGCACTTGGGCAAAATCTACTTGTAGTTTGGATTGCCTTAGAAATATAAGTGGGTCCCAAAAGTGGGACCCACCTCCCGCAGGACTAAGCGCGCGCGCGCGTGTCTGGGTAGGGGAAGGAGTTCGACTCCTTCCTCTATTAGAAGTCCAAGGGATAAGTTAGATTTTCCTGATTGAGTTTTAATTTGATTGGGAATGAATCTAGACTTGATATTGGTTTCCTTGTGCGATAACAATTAGATTCTTATTCCTTTACGAAGTCTAATTGCTTATGCTTTAGGCTTCTATAGACTACTATATATAGTAGACTATTAGAGAGCTTTATACACAGTTTTGAACACAGTTATTCTACCCAGTTTTCTTAGAGAAAATAAAAGCTCTCCCCTCCTCCCTTAGCCACCCACGCGCGCGCACCACCGCCGGAGGAATCGCCGCCCCGTCTTCTTGGTCACATAAAGAATATCCTAGCATTCTTCCGATAGGCTGTTCATCCGTGGATACCAAGGTTGAGGTTCTAGGAGCTGGAAACTAACTCTTATTGTCTTGCAGATATAAGGAGCATTGTAGATATCTTCGACTTCGACGAAGGAGAAGATACACCGGATTATTACGAAGACTTGGAAGCTGCTTTGGAAGTAAGGTTAGTCTTCTAATTGACGTGTTTATATATATACGACATATGCATAATCAATTAACCTGTATGTTAAGAAAATTTTTGAAATTTCGTTGCGTACCCTAGGGGTAACTCTGACCGTATTTTCTTGTAGTTTCAGTATCTTTGATTGTCTGAATACCCGTTTCAGCAATCTTTAATGTTTTTCTCTTACTGAGTGCCTGTCTCAGCAAGTGATCAAGTTTTCTAACAAATACCCGTTTTGAAGGAATTACTTGCTGAATGCCTGTTTCAGCAATCATGTAGTGACCTATCATTTATTAGAAGAAATTAGTGGAAGGAGCTTTTAAGTAAGAATACTTTGGCTTGTTGAATACCTATTTCAGCATTCTACCAATTGTATCCTTTATTGAGGTAGTTCAATCAATCCAAGGTTATACCTTAGCATTGCGAACCTATTATCTGGTAGGGGCTTGGTAAAGATGTCAGCAAGTTGATCATCAATACCTACTTTCACAACCTCAATATCTCCCTTTTCCACATGATATCTAATGAAATGATGTCTAATATCAATGTGTTTGGACCTAGAGTGAAACTTAGGATTTTGCGTGATAGCAATAGCACTCGTATTATCACAAAAGATTGGTGTTTTCTTTGCAGAAATACCATAATCTCTTAATTGTTTCTGAATCCATAGGATTTGAGCTGTGCAACATCCAGCCGCAATGTATTCAGATTCAGTGGATGAATTGGCAACACAGGTTTGCTTCTTGCTGAACCATGATATTAATCTAGTACCCAAAAACTGACAAGTTCCAGAGGTACTTTTTCTATCAAGAGTTGATCCTCCATGATCAGCATCAGAAAAACCAACCAATTCTAGTCCAGAATCTTTAGGATACCATAATCCAACATTGACTGTACCTTTGACATATTTCAGTATCTTAATTGCCTTTTTGTAGTGTGATTCTCTTGGATCAGATTGGAATCTTTCACACACACAAACAGTATACTGAATGTCAGGTCTACTTGTTGTTAAATACAACAAGGAACCAATGAGCTTCCTATATTTGTATTCTTCAACACTTTTATCTTCTTTAGTATAGCCCAATTTGGTACCAACACTCATAGGGATATTTTCAGGTTTCTCTTCCTCTTTGATCCTAAACTTTATGAGCATTTCTTTCGCATACTTTGCTTGATTTATGAATATTCCATCTTTAGTTGCTTGACTTGCAATCGTAGGAAATAATTCAATTTTCCCATCATACTCATTTCAAACTTGTTTGTCGTGAGTTTGGCAAAATCATCACAAAGTTGCTTGTCCTTAGATCCAAAAATTATGTCATCCACATAAATTTGAACTAAGAGTATTTTACCATCATGGTTCATGGTAAATAAGGTTTTGTCAACTTCAGCTTTCTTGAAACCATTATCCAGCAAGAACTTAGCCAAGGTATCATACCATGCTCTTGGTGCTTGCTTTATACCATATACAGCTTTCTGAAGCTTGTATACCATTTTGATTTCTGAGGGAAGTTCAAAGCCAGGGGGTTGTTCTAAGTAGACTTCTTCAGCAAGTTCACCATTCAAGAATGCACTTTTAACATCCATTTGGTAAATAATGAAGTCGTTGTGAGAAGCAAAGGCCAAGAAAAGCCTAATTGCATCCAATCTTGCAACTGTTGCATAAGACTCATCATAGTCCAATCCTTCAGTCTGACAGTAACCTTGAGCAACTAAACGTGCTTTATTTCTTGTTACTTCACCAGACTCACTCAACTTATTTCTGAACACCCACTTTGTACCAATAGCTTTCTTGCCTTCAGCAAGTGGTACAAGTTTCCAGACTTTGTTCCTTTCAAATAGATCCAATTCTTCTTGAATTGCTTTGATCCATTCAGAATGCTTTAAAGCTTCTTCAATGGTCTTAGGTTCAATTTCTGAAACAAAGCAAGAGAACAATGATTCTACTTCTACGACAGTTGCTTCTTCAGCAAGTCCATGAGTAGCAGAAACTTTGGATCTAGTCACTTGGCGTTTATCAATATCACCAATCATATCCGTAGAGGGATGATCTCTAATCCATTTATTAACAGGTTTTCTGCTTGTTGGATCTGGATATGTTTGCTTATCAACATGTGACTCTTCAGCATGTACTTGTTCAGTACTACTGGAATTTTGTGTCTCTGCTGAGATAGGTTCATCAGCAACTGCTTGTTCACCAATTCTAGATTGTGGTAGCTCATCAGCAGGCACTGGAGGTTGCATAGTTTCAGCAACTTCCGGAGCAACTGCGTCTTTTGCCGGAAATTCTTTGTCGTGAACTATATTTATCTTGTCATGACTTGGGGGAGGAGAGTCACTGTCAGAATCATCATTTAGTTCAATTGACTTGATTTGCCTAGCATTAGATTCAGTTCTTAGCTCATGTATGATTAACTTTTTCATACATTCTGATATTTCTTCTTCAGCAGGCACTCCTTGTGTCTTTTCGTAGAAAACAACATGCACTGATTCTTCGATCTTTTGTGCCTTTTTGTTGTAAACTCTATAAGCTTTACTATGCAAGGAGTAACCGAGAAATATCGCTTCGTCTGCCTTTGGTTGAAATGTTCTTAGGTATTCTCTACCGTTATTAAGAACAAAACACTTGCAACCAAATACTCTTAGATGAGTGATATTAGGAGGTCTTCCAACAAACAATTCATAAGGAGTTTTGTTGTATTCCTTAGTAATCAAACATCTGTTTTGAGTGTAACAGGCGGTATTAATCGCTTCAACCCAGTAAGCCTCACTTATTTCAGTATCAGCAAGCATTGTTCTTGCGGCTTCTTTCAGGGTACGATTCTTCCGTTCAGCAACACCGTTTTGTTGTGGTGTCCTTACTGAGGATAACTGATGTTGTATGCCTTTTGAGGTGCAATACTCAATTATGTACTTTTTCATCTTTTTCATCTCTTGAATTTCAGCAAGTAACTTTAGAATTGAGGACTAATACTCTTTCAATTCTAATGCCATTTGAGAATTCTTCTCTGTAGCTTCAGCAATCAACTTCTTAAGACGCCTTATTTCAGCATCCTTTTCTTCTATCTCTTCCTTCAGCAAGATATACTTTTCAGTAGTCTGCTTGGTTAGAATTTCAGCAATCTGTAGTTTTTCTTGCTGTCTGCTCAGAGTTTTCTCAAATCTTTCGATTTCTCCTTGAATCTTGTCAAGGTCAATCTCGTCTTCTCTTTCTGAGTCTGAGTCAGAGGTAGGGTTGTTTACCTGACCGACCATGAGGCAGAACTCGTAGTTTGACACATCTGGATAAGCTTCCATAGCTATTCCACAAACTTCTTTGCCAATCTCTACGTCAAGAGTGGCTTCTTCATCGTCAGTGTCTGAACTTTCATCCTCACTGTCTTCGGAGCTAGTATCAATGCACAATGCATCGATTTTTGCTTGAAGCTTCTTCTTTTCTTCAGTAATAAAAGCTCTTTTGAACTTCTTCTTCTTTTCAGCAGATTTGCCTTTCAGCAAAGGGCAATTTGCTTTGAAGTGTTCAGGCTTTTTGCAGTAAAAGCAGAGATCATTTCCAACTGCTGGTTCTTCTGATGAAGTTGCTTGTTCAGCGAGCTAGCCTCATTCTTGTACTGTTGGTCCCTTTAAACAACAAGAAAAGACTAGAGGGGGGGGGGGTGGTGAATAGTCTTTTCAAACTTTTGTCGTTTAAAAACTTTCTCAGCAAGTGCTTATTACTTTACAGTAATGAGTTTGCTGATACTTAACTTTCTCAGCAAGCGCAAGTTACTTCACAGTAACTAGGTTTGCTGATACTTAAAATCAGAGAGCGGAAGTCTTTGATACAATAAGTGCTTTTTTTTTTCAGTAAATGATAGTTTCAGCAAGTGATGTGAGTGACTGTGTACAGATTGATAAGCTTTTGCTGAAAACTAAGTACAGTAAGTATATCACACAAACACTTTTATAGTGGTATCTGAGAGTGGCGTAATCTCTCAACTAATCCACTTTGTCCTTTCTAGGACTGAATCCACTAAGATAAGTTTGAGGTTCCTTACAACACCTATCTAGAGCGATTCAACAGAAACCAAAGCACACTTGCTTCGTCTCCAACCTAACTAGAGAACAAGGCAAACTTGGTACTTTTAATCAGCAACACTATGCTTGATTAAGTTCCCCCTGAATATCACGCCTGAAAGGGTGTATTTTAAGGCTGTAATTGGTCTAGCTCTTATGGCTTGAGCTATTGTCTGATTGTCATCATCATCATCATCTTCATTCAGATCTTGATAACTTTCAGTGTGGCAAAAACCTTGAGTTTCAGCAGCAGTTTTTCTCTTTTCGGGACTTGCTGAATTTAACTCTGATTCTGCTTGTCTTTTATAACTTTGCTCTTTTTCAGCAAGAGGTTCTAAGGGCAGTGGCTCATCAACAGTAGGAGGGGTTTGGGTTCTTTTTCTTGTACTTCTCTTTTCCCCCTTAGACATGGATTGCAACATCGGAGTGATGTGCAGAGAGTAGAACTCATTGCAATTTTCAGCAAGAGTACTTAGACTGTTGTATTTCATGATGATTTGTTGCTGATCAAAAGCCATCTTTTACAACTCATTTTTAATACTCACCATGTTCTCCTCATGTCTTTGCTCTGTTGCGGCCTTTTCTTCCATGAAAGTCTGAGCCTTTACTAATGCGGTCTTTGCTAACCGGAGTGCTTGTCTTACATCTTCTTCATAGCTCTTGTGATAAAGACTGATGTCTTTATGAGCTATTGTAAGAGTAGTAGTGCGTCTCAGCACTGTAGCCAATATTTTTCCAATATCAAGCGAGCTCTCAGCAAGCAATGCCTCATCTTCTGCTTTGCAGGCATCATGGACTTTCTTTAGTGCTAAAATTCTAGGAGTAAACTCCTCTACACGTGGGAACGGCACTAGATTTGGGGTCAACGAATGAACTTTTAGTTCTGAAGCAAACTGATCATCTTGTAACAACAATTCTACTCTTAAGCAATCGTCTTTATCAGTTATGTAATCAGGAGGAGCAATTTCAACCAGTTTTGGGTCTTTCTTGGAGTTTTCATCCTCGTTTGCTGATAGATTATCTTCATCCTCAGATTCATCAAGGCCAGCAACCTTGGAACCTAAGTCAGCAGCTTCATTTCCTTTTGGTTGAGTGGTTGCTGATGGCAACGCTTCAGACTCAACAACTGGAGTTTCACCAGTAGTTAGTTTTAATTGAGTAGTTGCTGAGGGCAACGTTTGAGACTCAATTACTGGAGTTTCGCCAGTAGTAAGTTTAAATTGAGTAGTTGCTGAGGGCAACGTTTGAGACTCAATGACTGGAGTTTCACCAGTAGTAAGTGGAAGGGAGGGGACTTCCTTTGACTTTACTCCTGAAGATTGACCAATTTCCAAATCCTGCGTATGCCTTGCATGAATCAGGAGACTGTTTTGTAGAGCTCGTTGGTAATCTTCATCCATTTCATCTTCATCATGAAGGTTTGTATCAGTGACCTTGGCATCAGAAAATTGGCTCTTGCCATGTTTCAAGGCAGCTCGTTTTCTGCGTATTCCTCTTCAGTACCAGCGCCTTGTACAGGTTCTTGATTTTCAGCATCAGCAGGAGCAGGTTGAGATTCATGCTGAGTTTGTGTTTGTTCATCTTGCTGATTGTCTTGTTGTTCAGTTTCAGCAACTGTCAATTTTAAACCACCAGCATCAGGACTTGGCCCTTGATTGTCATCATCGTCATCCTTTTTGTCCTTTGAATCTTTGCCTTCATCATCACTGGGATCAGTAGGGATGTTTTCATCTTCTTCCTCTTAATCATCATCAGTCAGAATGACTAGCTCAAGATGCTTGTATAAAGCAACACTTGTTACTTCCTCTTCCTCATTGATTTTGTGGGGATCAGCCACCATGGGTACAAATGAACCCTTGAGCATCACAGCTTGTTCAGCTGGAGAGGCACTCTTAAATTTTGCCTTCATATTCTCTCTGATTTGAGCAATCAGATTCGAGCTCATTAGCTGAGAATATGACAATTCTTCAGGAAGTATGGAGTGGAAAAATGTCTCGAGCTTCAGCAGAGAGGATCTCTTTTTCTCATTTGATAGATGAAGATGGAGGTCAGAAAAGTCCATCCTTCTATACCTTTGCCAGTTGCTGACAGACTTAGCAACTCTTGACAAGGTTGTTCTTTTGAAGTTCAAGTAAAGTTCCTCAGAACTCACTTGTGAATCTTCAGTGATGTGCACCACTTCAGTGGTCTCCTTTAGAGCCTGAAAAAGAATAATATTTAGATCAGGAGAGGTTTGGATAATTGCCTTAGAGTTCAAAGCTGAAACATGAATTACCCACTGAGTTTCAGCAAGCTCATGTTGTACAATTTCCATTCCTTGAGGAGCTTGAGTAGCATCCTCCATTTGTTCATCCTGAAATAAATATGAGTTAGATACAAGTACTAAGTTGTCAAACTTAGTTTTATTACCAAAAACTTTAACTACCTGCTGAGCAGGGAGTAATGATTCTGGTGCAGAGGCTTCAGCAACCATCTGACTTGCATCTTGAGAAGTCTGTAGAGATATCATAATATTAGCAAAAGAATGAGTTTCAGAAAATGAAGTTTTACTGATGGTTGAGTTATCTACCTGCTGAAGATGGACAGGTTGCGGCTCAGTCCTTTCAGCATTAACAGTTTCTTCAATTTCTAGGACTGTTTCTTCAGCAGACTTCTTGGCTTGCTCTCTTTGAGAAAGCTGCGCGGTTTCGGCAATCTCCCTTGTCTCTGAAATGACAAGTTGAGCAGAAGCATCTTGACCAAGAAGCTCACTGCTTGTCATAAAAACATCAATGGACTTGTTGGATGTTTCTTCAATATCCAAGTCCATCTGTTGGCTTAAAGATTCCAGTACAAGCTGGACTTTTTCAATTGATGTCTTTGGTGAACTGGGGCCAGTATTCTCAGCATTGTGAGATGCGTCGTCGAATAATGCTTCTTGTGTTTCATCAGCAACTTCTGGGACTTGAACCATTGCTGTCTCAGCAAATGGTTCTTCAGCAACTGTGGTTTCAGCAATTTGATGAGTTGCTTGTTCAACAACCATCTTTTCAGCAGCATCAGCAAGTGCCGCGGTTCTCAGATCAGCAGCAATATCACTTGCTGGTTCCAGAGTCTGATCATCTAGATTATCTACAATGTAGATATCTGGGACTTGGACAGGAATTTCATTTCCACTGCCTTGTGGTCTGTTCACAGTAGAAGGATCAACATTAAGTTGATTGTTGAAGGCTTCCACAAACACTTCAACATTGCTGACATAGGTTTCAGTAACCACCTCAGCAACATCTATTGGAACTTGCTTTTCAGCAACTGCTTGGGAATCATCCGAGAGATCATTGACAATTGGTACTGACTTGCGAGCCAGTGTTTTCTTCCTTGTGTTATTTGTCCTTTTCTCTTAGGGACGGGGTTTGCTGATGACGCTGCAGTCTGAGTGTCATCATCAGCTTTCCTCTTTTTCTTCTTTGATTTTTCGAGTTTCCCAGCAGAGGCGTCAGTAGTTGCATTTTCAGCAACAGGTGTAGTGGTGTCAGCATGATCACCATCTAGAGAAGTTTCATCTTTGTCACCACCATCTACAACAGTTTCATCTCTAAGTTGCTGAGTGGTGACATCTGCAGCTGTTGTATACCTTTCTTGCTGACTTGTGCTGACAACATCTGCAGCTGTTGTCTTTTTAGATTTTTCAAGTTTCTTGCCAGCAATCTTAGGTACATTCTGCTTGTAGAAGGATCTTCCCACATTGCATACAGATTTCTTGATTGGCAATGGGTTTCTCAGCTGAATCCTGAAATGTTCAAGGATATATAGCATATCTTTATTCCATACATAACTGGGAAGGAAGGTGAGACTTTGTTGTCTTCCACCTTAACCTTGAACTTAGTGACTGTTGGTCCCTTTAAACAACAATAAAAGACTAGAGGGGGGGGGGTGAATAGTCTTTTCAAACTTTCGTCGTTTAAAACTTTCTCAGCAAGTGCTTATTACTTTTCAGTAATGAGTTTGCTGATACTTAACTTTCTCAGCAAGCGTAAGTTACTTTTCAGTAGCTAGGTATGCTGATACTTAAAATCAGAGAGCGGAAGTCTTTGATACAATAAGTGCTCTTTCAGTAAGTAAAGGTTTCAGCAAGTGATGTGAGTGACTGTGTACAGACAGATAAGATTTGCTGAAAGCTAAGTACAGTAAGTAAATCACACAAACACTTTTATAGTGGTATCTGAGAGTGGCGTAATCTCTCAACTAATCCACTTTGTCCTTTCTAGGACTGAATCCACTAAGATATGATTGAGGTTCCTTACAATCTCCTATCTAGAGCGATTCAAACAGAAACCAAAGCACACTTGCTTCATCTCCAACCTAATCTAGAGAACGTAACCTTGTTCTCCACCAAACTTGGTACTTTTAATCAGCAAAACTATGCTCGATTAAGTTCCCCCCTGAATATCACGCCTGAAAGGGTGTATTTTCAGTTAGAGAGTTTTGGGGTGAGATAACTTAATTATAACTTATTCAGTTACAACAAGTAATCTAAGAAACACAACTTTGAATACTTTGCAGTAAACAAGTTTGATTGTTTCTGGTGTCAAGACTTGTTCTTGTTCGAAAGAAAGAACACTTAACTAATTTCTTAGCCGAGTTTGTTCTACTTCTTCACAAGTAGCTTTTTCAAGCTTTAAGTATTGGAACGGATCAATGGAAGTATAGAGAGTTTGAAGGTATGTGAGTTTAAGCAAAAGTGATATTTTGATCACGTTGTTGACACACTTCAACTCTTCGCCGGATGACCTCTATTTATAGTGAAAATAAGGAGCCGTTTGAACTTTAAATTCCAAGGCTTTTGAACCTTAAGATGTATCTTGCTTTTGTACTTTCAGCAGCGTCCTTGTTTGTCTTCTAGTCTTCATGTCCTTCGCGTGCATGCTTTGCATTTAATACTTATTTGAATAGAATTCAAACAGTAACATCGGAGCGCAAAAGTAAGTACTTTCAGCAAGAGGTCACATATGTTCCATCAACAAGTGGTCAGTCTCAGTTTCAGCAAGCACAACCTACTCTATCTTTCAGATTTTCACTTATGCAATGCTGTTGCTGAAGTTTCCACTTTCTGAGCAACACGGGCCTTTGTAGATACCAGTATTCAGAAATCTTCTTGTCTTCAGATCTTCGAATTCTTCAAGTCTTCAGATCTTCGATAATCTTCAAGATTCTGAGCGGTTTCTAAATGCTTCAATATTTTGTTTGTAAAAACAAAGTACATCTTCAGCAAATGCTTCAATAGGTTATTTTCTTTTCAGAAAATAAGATACATCATAAGCGGTAAAAACCAACCTATCTAGCACCTAATCTAAGTCTTCAGCAAACGTTCCTCTTTTACAATGTCCTAAAAATTCTAAATTCCTATGGACCTTAAAAGTACTAGTTACTGGACTTTCCTTAATTTATCATGGTTAATTGCTCATCAAAATTACAAGTTTCCTAACAAATTTCCCCCTTTTTGATGTTAGCAATCCATGGCTAAATTAATTGTTACCCTTTTAGAGGTTTCTGATGTTGAATAAATCAGTTGATTAATGCAAGCATACTTGAATAATTAAACAGTAAGCATAAGTAAATTGCATAATCAAAAACCAATAAGAGTCAAAAGCTTCATTGCTGATAGTTATCTTTCAGAAGTTTACATGAAATAGCAGAGATAACTTAAACAGAATCAGCAAACAAAAACTTTAACAAAAACTATTACAGATAGTTAAGCTCTTCCAGATGATTTTCTCAAAATCTCTCTTACACTCTTCTCAGCAAGTGCAGTAAATTCAACACAGTCCTTTTCGTAGGTTTCCAGAAGCCTACGGAGTTGTAGTTGAAGAATTCTTGCATTTTTGCAGGCGGTATGATGATGCTTTTCAGCATTCATTTCCATGTAATTAGTCACCCACAAATACATGCCCCGATTGCTGGCATGGAGAAGCTGTGTATCTGAAATGCTTTTCGGATGAATCTTTCTTAGCCAGAGAAGATCTTCTTCTTGATCCTTAGCAGTGAGATAGAAGTACTCATAAGGAATCAATCCAAGTCTCTTCTTTGTTTTCTTTGTTACTGGGTCAGAGTAGTAAGTAATGCCAGGTGGTTTGATCAGATTTGGTTCTTGTCTATAAGTTTTAACAATGGCGATTCTTCTTACTGAGACCTCAAGATTTAACCATCTCCCAACAATATTTCTTGGGAGGGATTCTTCCCTTTGATTTCTTTCGACTTTGAGTTCAATCCATTTGAACATTTGATTCAATATGGCTGTAGGAAAGAACTCATTCACCAGAAAGTCTTCCAGCTTTAAGATCAAGCAACCATGAATGTTTCTGATTACATTCTGAGTGGTTTCTTCATTGCTGGTCTTTGTGTATTCAATGCTGGAGCCAATAGCAATGCTGGCCAGCCTCTTTTCTTCCTGTCTTTGCCTTCTTCTTCTTGTCTTAGCATTGTCTTGATCTGTTGCTGAAGAGTCAGACGAGAAATGCTTTGA
This sequence comes from Plantago ovata, assembly GCA_028274465.1. Classification (NCBI taxonomy): domain Eukaryota; kingdom Viridiplantae; phylum Streptophyta; class Magnoliopsida; order Lamiales; family Plantaginaceae; genus Plantago; species Plantago ovata. The sequence goes on along the minus strand of CM051457.1, from coordinate 70,630,923 downwards.
GTGGCCAGACGGAGTCAAGGCTGTTAAGGGTCTAGCTCTTATGGCTTGAGCTATTGTTTGATTGTCATCATCTTCATCATCTTCATTCAGATTGTGATGACTTACAGTATGGCAAAAATCTTGAGTTTCAGCAGCGGTTTTTCTCTTTTTGGTACTTGCTGAATTCAACTCAGATTCTGCTTGCCTTTTAGAACTTTGCTCTCTTTCAGCAAGCGGTTCTATGGGCAGTGGCACATCAATAGCAGGCGGGGTTTGGTTTCTTTTTCTGGTACTCTTCTTTTCCCCCTTAGACATGGATTGCAACATCGGAGTGATGTGCAGAGAATAGAACTCATTGCAGTTTTCAGCAAGAGTGCTTAAACTGTTATACTTCATGATGATTTGTTGCTGGTCAGAAGTCATTTTTGACAACTCTCTTTGAATGCTCATCATGTTCTCTTCATGTGTTTTCTCTGTTGCGGCCTTCTCATCCATGAAAGTCTGAGCCTTCACGAGAGTGTTCTTTGCGAGTTTGAGCGCTTGACTTACATCTTCTTCATAGATCTTGTGATAAAGACTGATGTCTTTCTGAGCTATTGTCAAAGTAGTAGTGCGTCTCAGCACTGTAGCCAATATCTTTCCAAAGTCAAGTGGGCTCTCAGCAAGCAATGCCTCATCTTCAGCTTTGCAGGCATCATGGACTTTCTTTAGTGCTAAAATTCTAGGAGTAAATTCCTCAACTCTTGGGAACGGCACTAGATGTGGTGTCAAGGAATGAACTTTTAGTTCAGAAGCAAACTGATCATCCTGTAATAGGAATTCTGCTCTTAGACCATCGTCTATATCATTGATGTAATCAGGAGGAGGAATCTGAACAACTTTGGGGTCTCACTTGGATTGTTCATCCTCATTTTCTGAAAAGTAGTCGTCATCCTCAGATTCATCAAGTTCAGCAACTTTAGAACCTAAATCAGCAGCTTCACTTCCTTTTTGTTGAGTGGTTGCTGATGGCAACGCTTCAAACTCAACAACTGGAGTTTCACCAGTAGTTAGTTTTAATTGAGTAGTTGCTGAAGGCAACGTTTGAGACTCAATGACTGGAGTTTCGCTAGTAGTTAGTTTTAATTGAGTATGAGACTCAATTACTGGAGTTTCACCAGTAGTTAGTTTTAATTGAGTATGAGACTCAATTACTGGAGTTTCGCCAGTAGTAAATGGAAGGGAGGGGACTTCCTTTGATCTTACTCATGAAGATTGACCAATTTCTAGATCCTGCGTATGCCTTGCATGGATCAAGAGACTGTTCTGGAGAGCGCGTTGGTAATCTTCATCTTGTTCATCATCATCATCAAGGTTTTCTTCAGTAATCTTGGCATCAGAAACTGGACTTTTGCCATTTTTCAAGGCAACCTTTTTTCTGGCATATTCTTCTTCAGTATCAGCACCTTGCACAGGTGCTTGATTTTCAGCAGCAACAGGAGGAGGTTGAGATTCTTGCTGAGGTTGTTGTTGTTCAGCTTGCTGATTTTCGGGTTGAGCATTTTCAGCAACTGTCAACTTTAATCCTCCAGCATCAGGACTTGGACATTGATTGTCGTCATCATCGTCTTTCTTGTCCTTGGAATCATTCCCTTCATCATCACTTGGATCAGTGGGAATGTTCTCATCTTCTTCTTCTTCATCATCATCGGTCAGAATTACTAGCTCAACGTGCTTAAATAAAGCAACACTTGTCACTTCGTCTTCCTCATAGATTTTGTGGGGATCAGCCACCACAGGTACAAATGAACCTTTGAGCACCACAGCTTGTTCAGCTGGAGAGGCACTCTTGAATTTTGCCTTCATATTCTCTCTGATTTGAGCAATCAGATTAGAGCTCATTTGCTGAGAATATGTCATTTCTTCAGGAAGGATGGAGTGGACAAATGTTTTGAGCTTTAGCAGAGAAGATCTCTTTTTCTCATTTGAAAGATGAAGGTGAAGATCAGAAGTCCATTCGCCTATATCTTTGCCAGTTGCTGACGGACTTAGCAACTTGAGACAAAGTAGTCCTTTTGAAGTTCAAGTACAGTTCCTCAGAACTTACTTGATGATCTTCAGTGATGAGTACCACTTCAGTGGTCTCCTTTTGAGCCTGAAAAAGAACATTATTTAGACCAGGATTGGTTTGGAAAATTGCTTTAGAGTTCATATTTGAAACATGAATTACCTGCTAAGAGTCAGCAAGCTCATGTACAATTTCCATTCCTTGAGGAGCTTGAATAGCATCCTCCATTTGTTCATCCTGAAATAAATTTGAGTTAGATACAAGTACTAAGCTGTCAAACTTAGTTTTAATGCCAAAAACATTAACTACCTGCTGAGCAGGGAGTGTTTGTTCTGGTGCAGAGGCTTCAGCAACCATCTGACTTGCATCTTGAGAAGTTTGTAGAGATAATATAATATTAGAAAAAGAATAAGTTTCAGAAATTGAAGTTTTACTGATGGTTGAATTAACTACCTGCTGAAGAAGGACAGGTTGTGGCTTAGTCCTCTCAGCATTAATAGTTTCTTCAGCTTCTTGGACTGTTTCTTCAGCAGACTTCTTGTCTTGCTCTATTTGAGAAAGCTGTGCGGTTTCAGCAATCTCCCTTGTCTCTGAAATGACAAGTTGAGCAGAAGCATCTTGACCCTTGAGCTCACTGCTTGTCATGAAGACATCAATGGATTTGTTGGATGATTCTTCAATCTCCAACTCCATTTGTTGGCTTATAGCTTCCAGTACAAGCTGGACTTTGTCGATTGATGTCTTGGTTGAACTTGGGCCAGTATTCTCAGCATCACGAGATGCGTCGTTGAATAATGCTTCTTGTGTTTCAGCAACTTCTGGAACTGGAACCATTGCTGTCTCAGCAACTGGTCCTTCAGCAAGCGGGGTTTCAGCAACTTCATGAGTTGCTTGTTCAGCAACCATCTTTTCACCAGCATCAGCAAGTGCCGCTTTTTGCAGATCAGCAGCAATGTCACTTGCTGGTTCCAAAGTTGGATCATCTAAATTATCTACAATGTAGATATCTGGGACTTGGGCAGGAATTTCATTTCCACTGCCTTGTGGTCTATTCTCAGTAGAGGTATCAACGTTAAGTTGATTGTTGAAGGCTTCCGCAAACACTTCAACATTGTTGACATAGGTTTCAGTAATCACCTCAGCAACATCTACTGGCAAATGCGTTTCAGCATTTGTCTAGGAATTGTGATGAATGTGTATTTTACACTTTCATTCGAGTCTTTTTCACCTATTTTAGCTATCCTCTATGTTAATTTAGCTATATTTTAGTACATTTTATTAGAATAGTGTCACGTTTCCCTTTAGATTTTATTTTACAGGTTTTGGTTGAAATTCGAAGATTTCTGGGCAATTATATTGAAGTTGACAAAAAATTGGTGTTCCAGTAGCCTATTTGGAGTATATGAAGGTTTCCGGATAGGATTTGGAGTCTAGGGGTCGAATCTGGAGGTTAGAAGGCCACTAGAAGTCAGAAACCGAGTCCGAAAAGGTGAAGAAATCCAAATCCACGTCGAAAAACGCGGAATTCCACGAAAAAGACGGGGGGCGAACCGCCCCATCCTGCGGCGAACCGCCCCGGAGTTTTTTCGGGCCTATATATAGTGCTCAGTTTTCTCTCCGAAAATCATATCTTTCCAGACCTACTTTCTCACCTCTCTCTATAGTTTTAGGTAGGAACTTCCCAGGGCCTGTCCTGGGAGTTCCGTAGCTTAGGGGATACTTTTTCATAGCAGTTTGGAGCTCGTAGGACCGCAATCATCCGGAGATTGACAACCTTCGGTAACTTTGTATCTTACAAGTTTTATTCTACTTATTTTATTTATCTTTCAATATGTTTTCTTCTATGATTTCAGTTGATTGCATGCATAATATGAGTAGCTAAACTTATCATTGGTGGTAGTATGTGAATTCTTAGCGAGGGAAGATAATCATGCTAATGGCTATATCGCGCATTATACTCCGTGTCATTGCTTTATTTCGTTGATTAGTTGTAACCAAAATTCTCGTATGTTGTATTGATTATTATGCACAATTGGACAGTAGTCGACCATCAGACCAATTATCTTCGTAGTGTTGAATAATTACGGAACACATTAGGACAACCGTGATTGACTAGTCAGACCAGATTATCTCCGTAGTGCTTAATACTTGCAACAGGACACTAGATTGATTCAAAGATCTCTATGCAAGACCGAGGAATTTATGCATGATTATCGACCCATTATGCTAAGAAGGACCATACTATCACCAATCTCCATTATCTGCTAGAAACCCCTCTGCTATCTGTTTGCTGTTTTATATTCTAAATTAGATTTGATAAAGCTAGTTATAGTCCTGAGAGAACGACACTCGAGTCATTCTGCTACTACACTATGGTTTTCGTTGTAGTTGTGGATTGCCTTTGGCTAATTACAAATTTATTTGATTGACCTTGACACGTTCATCAAATTGTCTGAGAGGTCTTGGACAGCAGGAACTGACTTACGGGCCAGTGTTTTCTTCCTTGTGTTGCTGGTCCGTTTCCTCTTAGGCACGGGGTTTGCTGATGACGCTGCAGTCTGAGTGTCATCATCAGCTTTTCCTCTTTTTCTTGTTAGATTTCTCCAGTTTCCCAGAGGCATCTATAGTTGCATTTTCAGCAACGACTGTTGTACATGTACCTTGTTGATTTTCTACAGCAGTTTCATTTGTGTTACCACCACCAACAGCAGTTTCATCTCTAAGTTGCTGAGTGGTAACATCTGCAGCTGTTGTATACCTTTCTTGCTGGCTTGTGCTGACAACATTTGCAGTTGTTGTCTTCTTAGTTTTTTTTCCAGCAGTCTTAGGTACATTCTGCTCGTAGAATGATCTTCCCACATTGCATACAGACTTTTTGATTGGCAATGGGTTTCTTAGCTTAATCCTGAAATGTTCAAGGATGTACATATCTTGATTCCATACATAACTGGAAAGGAAGGTGAGACCTTGTTGTCTTCTACGTTTACCTTAAACTTAGTAACAAAATCAACAAGCCTGTTGAAAATGTACTTAGCCCAGTTAAGTTCCGTTTTATTTTCATGGATATGCATCAGCAATGGCCATCTTCTCAGGCCTACTTGGTCAATTCCTCCAACTTGGGAGTCAAGAACTTTTATCAGTAGCAGAGCTACTAGACCAAGTGAGTGGCAGAGATGCTTTCTCTTAACGTGCTTTGTCCAAGTCACGGGAGCAATCTCGCCTTTCTTCATTTTCTCGTTTCTGACGTCGCTGTAGAAATCTTCAATTTCTTCGTCAGTGGCAGTGACGTCATCTTCAGTTCCAGTGGTTGGAATCTGAAATTTCTCCGCTAAATCAGTCCATTTCAGGACGATTTGCGTGTTCTGAACTGTAGTAAAGATCACTTTTTCAGTGACTCCTTTACTATCCGTAAGGGACTGGATTTCTGCATTGTTGTAGAATTCCATAGTATCTATCATGCTCACCTGCTTAGTGCGAGCAGATATAAAGTTCATGAGGCCTTGCTGCTTGATAAGCTCAAGGGCCTCTTCATTCTCGTCGTCGAGTTCTTGTTCATAAAAGTACCTAATGTACTTTTCTTTTGCAAAACCTCCCCATTGCATCAACATCTCACACTTTGCAGTGTCAAGATATGACGGAGGCATAGGTTTTTCTGATATACGGTCGTTTTTCAACACAACTTTCACTGTGTTTGTAGCCGGAGTAGTCACCGGAGCAGTGCGTGTTTCAGCACTGTCAACCTTTGATGACTTTGAGGACTTGGAAGACTGTCTCTTGGGAGCCATTTCTTTTATAGAGCAGAGAAATGTGTACGAAAAGAGATAGTTTGCTTTTTGACCGGAGGTACAGTAGATTCATGCTAAAATTTGCAGAGAAAGGAAATGTGAGTTAAAGAATTTTGTCATTTCTCTAACTCCTTCTTTATATAGTGTCTCTGGTGTGTGAGAAACTCAATCGATTTGGGCTCTCAGAAAGGGTAAAACAGAGAAACACAGGCGTTAGAGGAGCCTTTGCATTAAATGCGTAGTGGCCCACTAAATTGAAACCGTCAGAGCACTCTCTCTCTTTGTTTTATTAACCGTTAGATTAGTAACTACTTTTAATCAATGGCCACGATTGAATTTCATGTCATGATTATTACGAGTTTATCTGTGCCCGATTAACGTCACAAATTGATTTTACCGAGTTTTAAGGGAATAGATTGCTTGCTGAAATAGACAAGAATCTTTTTAGCGAGTTTGAATTATCAACCTAGATATTTGCTGAAAGTTCCTCCTTACTCAGATATCTCATATTTTCTTAAGTTTAAAAGATATTTCTGATTTCCCGTATCAGTAAATTCTTTTGTACTTGAGATATCCTTTGGTAAAATCTGAGAGATGAGCTTAGCTCTTTTTCTGAGTTCCGGTCTCAGAATTGTAACACCCCGTTTTTTTTAATTATTTATTTAATTATTTAATTATTATTTTACTATTTAATTATTTATTTAGTTAATTAATTATCAGAGTAAATTATTTATTCGATAATTAGTTAATTATTTCCGCGTAAGTTAGTTCATTTCGTTTCGTTTGGTTCAAGCTGGAGTAATCGATCTGCTAGCCTTTCGTTTGGCCCATTTCCGAGCCCAGTCAATTGGCCTGTTGACCGGCCCAATCTAGTTAACCCTAACCCTAGTCAGAATCTTCTCCACCCCACTCTTTTTCCCCAGCCGTTTTTCCATTTAGCAAAGAAAGAAAATTTCTCTTTCTCTCTCTCCCAAACCGCAGCTTCACCACCATACTTCATCTTCACGGTTTCATCTTAATTTATCATCATCACCGTCGCCTCCGGTTGCCGCCGCCGTCACCGCGCCGCGGTTACCCTCCGCCGTTGCTGTCCGTGCCGTGTTGATCGATCGGCTTTGTTTCTTGTCGATCGATCGATCGATTCGTCCGTTCGAATCGACCGCGCTCGCCGCCGTGTTTGTTTCGTGCCGCACTGGCCGGCGTGCCGCGCCGCCGCCGTTCCGGTCCCGTCCTTGCCGCCGTTTCGCTCGTTTCTGTCTCTGTCACCGCGCCGCGCCGATCCCAAGATCGACCGATCTGTTCGCCGTTCGTTTGCCGCCGCTCTCGGTCGTTGAATCGATCGATCGATCCGCCGCCGCACGATCGATTCGCCTGGCCGGTTTCGTCCGATCTGGTCGGTTCTGTCTGTTCCGGTCCAACTCAGTAAGCCATTCTTTCCTTGACCGGTTTGGGTTTCAATTTCGATTTCGATTCGAATCTTGGTTTAATTCCCTTTTTCTTTTCGATTCATTGATTTGCAGATTGTTCAAACCTTTCTTTCGATTCGAAGGTAAATTTCGTTTCCTTGCTACTGCTCTCGATTTTAGACTCGTACTCGTATTCTGATTTGGACATTTTTTACCCTTGGACAATTTTACCCCTGTTCGATCTGACATTGTATTTTATTTCGAACCGAGAACCGGGACTTAGGTTGTTAGTTTAGTTACTGTTTGCTGGACTTGTGATCTTTTGACCTCGAATGTTGACTTTGATTTCCTGTTTGACCTCGAAAGGACTTTTGGACCTTGATGTTATTGTTTGAAACTTTGTGGACTGTTTTGGGAAACTTAAAAACCTAAAGGACCTTTTTGCAGTTTTACTTTTGACCGTAGTTGACTGACAGTAGGCTTGTGTCGTAAACCTTGTTGTTTTGAGAAGACTGTTAAGTGTTGGAACTTCTGGTTTGTTTGTTCTGTCGGTTTTGAAAAGGGTTTTTCTTGCAATTTACCACTAAGGGTATTTTGGTAATTTCCAGAATCTGAAAATCGAAGAAGTTTTTGAAAATGTTTTAAACTTAGTTTCTGTTTTGTAAGTTAGTATTGACTTGACTTGCTAGCTTAGTTGGTTAGGTTCTTGCTTGACTAACTTAGAGGTCCCGAGTTCGAACCCCGACTTTACCATTTCCTTTTCGACCTTTTTTTCCTTCCGTCCGTTCGACTTCTAAATTGTGTTAGTACTTTCTTGTTAGGTTCTCCGTTGTCCGTAAACCCGTAAGCTCGTTTCTTGTTGAAGGTCGTTTGCTCGCAAGCTAAGGTGAGTGTTCACCCCTAAACCTATTATTTGCGAAAAACTGGAAGGCTACGTGACTGTTTGTACTTATTACTGTATACTGTATATTGTATGCTTCCGCGTAAAAGTATAAGTCCTAAGTATGACTTTTGGATTTCTGTTACTGCTGCTCTGTTCTGTACTGACCTTTCTGCAGGAACACCACTCGGTGTTAATTGTTTGTATCTGTTGTCTATTAGGGTCGTAGGATCTGTTTCCCCAAAGTACACGGGGGTTTCTGTTTCTGTCCGGAGTTATGCATCCTCTGGAGGGAGTTATGAGGGCATTCTGGGAGTAGGAGCAATAAGGCGGGCTGCACCAACGGTCTACAACGTTTCTGTTCTGTTAATCTGTTTTTATGTGCTCTGTTCTGTTTGCTCGTTTTCTGAAAGGATTTTGCTTTAAAACTGTTTTACTTTCTGTTTAACTTAGAACCTCACTGAGATCCTTTATCTCACACTCTTTTGTTTTTTCCAAAATTCCTTCCTTCCAGATGCTGCTGAGGACGTGCATGACTAGGAAGCCAGCGACTGAGAGAAGGGTCTGGGGTGTCACGGGTTCTTTTCAAAATAAGAAGAACACTTTATTTGTCTTCATTCGTTGTCTCTTCGAACTTGAGTTGTCTTTGAGTATTGTTTGTTATTGTTAGCGTCAAAGTTTATTTTGGGCATTTATTGCCGACCGTTGTTATTAAATTATTTTCGAACTTCCCTTTCAAGAAAATATTTTGTTTTCAGAACCGGTACCGTTACAGTTGGTATCAGAGCCAGTGTTCAAACTCGAGCTTGCTAGGATATGATCTTTTGACCTTTGGGGTGTGTGTGAGGGTCCGAGTCGCTGGTTAGGTCTTGTATTTTCTGTTGTTTTTCTGATTCGAGTCTTACGTACTAACCCTGAACCGTCTCTTCATCTTCTCTGTTCTGTTTCTGACTACCTCTGACCCGTTCTGAGACTGTTGACCTTCCGTGGTTGTTTGATTCTGACGATGTTATTAACTAGTTAACTACGCGTGTGCCTACAGATAGGTATGAGTTCTGAGAAGAGGGTTATTCGTTATCGTCTAGTCGAAGGAGAATTCAACCCGTATACCTCCGTTCCTGTTGTTGGCGTTTACCCTGGATTCGTGATGGATAGAGTCGTGCATGAACGTGATCACTACTGGCTGGAGAACTTTAAGGTTCGAGATGTGATAGCAACGAAGGAAGCAGAGATCGGATTTTTGAAGACGGCCTTACGCGCCGCGAAGGAGCACTCTGGCTTCGTTACGTTAACCGCATCCAATGTTGGCAACCGGATTCCCAGGAGGAAGGCTCGGAGAACGTTTCCCGAGGGTTGCGGACCATCCCGTAGAGGAAAGAGTGAAGACGAAGAAGAATCCGAAGAAGATCCCGAGGAGGACTCCTCTGAGGGAGAAGGAGGAGATGCTCACGTGCCCCAGGGACGTTCCGAGGATGATAGCGAGGACGCTTACTAGGATAGTTGCCTTTTCGAGCTCGTACCGAACTTCTTTGTTTCTGCCAAATGAGTTTTTTCCTTTTAGTTCAGCCGACTGAGACTGCTTATGCTTTTCCGTTTATTTGACTCTGTGTTTTCTGTTTTCCTCGCTAAGACGAGTAGAGACCGTTTTTCTTTTGTTTATTTGCATGCTTGACTGTTTTGAGACGTCGTTGTTTTCTTGTTTTTGCTTTTTGTTTTAAAGTTCAAGGCATGTTTTCTTCGTCACTGCTCAGTTATACCTGTTGTAGAAGATTAAGTACTGGCCTTAGTTCTTTGTTTTCTGCTCTTTCCTAAGTTAGAGATTCGAGGTTGTTAAATCAACTGCTAAGTAGTGCCCTTTGTTAGAATGAGTCGCAGAAACGCTCGTGGTGCCAGCAGCAATGGAAGTGGAGACGATCAGCACGCTGAAAATGGAGACCAAGTGGACCGTATCATCGCTGCTCTGGGGAATTTCAGCGAAACCATTCGCCGCGCTGGAGTACCAACACCACCTGTTCAGCCTCCGCCACCACCACCGATCCAGACCATCGATCAAGCTGCGGAGCGATTCACTCGATTCCATCCTGAGAGGTTCGAGGGAACACCAGATCCCCGTAAGGCTGAGCTCTGGATCGAAGGCATGGAGAACTTATTCTCGATCCTGCACTATCCGGACGAGAGGAAGATCGAGCTTGCTGCTTTCCAGTTCGTGGGAGCCGCCAGGAACTGGTGGAGAACTGTGAATGCGAGATGGAGACAAGAGGGAGTTGCTCGTACCTGGGAGAATTTCACCAAGGACTTCATGGACAAGTACGTGCCTCGCCTGGTTCGCGAGAACCGGAGAGATGAATTTCAAGCTTTGGTGCAAGGAAACATGGATGTTGCCGACTATGACTCAGAGTTTACCCGGTTACTGAAGTACGTGCCGCATTTCCAGGATGATGAACGAGAGAAGGTTCGTCACTTTGTGAAGGGACTCAACTCTGAGATCCGGTACAGTCTATTTGGGACCAATATGCCTACCTATCTCAAGGCTGTCGAACTCGCCTCCGAGGTAGAGAGTGGTCTCAAGGAGATTAAGATGGCTGATAAGCCATACTCGAGCAAGAGGAGCTACTCTAGTTCTTCTGGGAGCCATGGAGGAGGAAGCCAATCTGGTTATAAGAGGGAGAATCGAGGAGGATATCAATCTGGATATCAGGCACCACCGTCGAAGTATTCCCGTACTCAGCATGACAACCGCTCTCGCAACACCACTGGAGGGTCTGGGCAGTTATCCCAGGCAAGGAAGAATTGCAACTACTGTGGAGGAGTGAATCACGATGAGCACAACTGCTGGAAAAGACAGGGCTTATGCTTGGCTTGTGGGAGTAAGGATCACAAGATTAGCCACTGTCCGAACCGACATGCCATTGTCAAGGGAGGAAGGCCAGGAGACTATGCTCCGAGAAATGATGGAAAGGGTCCTATGGCGAAGCCCCGAGTTTTCAGCATAGGCGGTCATGAAGTTCCTGACACCGCAACTGTGGTTGAAGGTACGCTACTGATCGCTCAAACTTCTTCTAAAGCTTTATTTGATCCTGGTGCTACGCATTCATTTATTGCTGAAGTATTTGCTGAATCACTCGTTTTACCATACAAAGTACTACCCTACGCTTTAGAAGTATGTACGCCTTTGGGAGCTAGTCTAATCACTAAGAAGTTCGTCGAGCGATGTGAGATTTCCATCCTAGGAAGAACTTTCCCTGCCGACCTAATATTTCTACCTCTATCAACCTACGATGTTATTCTGGGTAAGGATTGGTTGTCCGAGCACTACGCGCAACTGGATTGTCGAACCAAGGCTATATCCCTGGGAAAACCTGGAGAGGAGAAAGTCGTATGGAAAGGAGATAAGAGAAAGGATGAGAAGTTTCTACTGTCTGCCATGGAAGCTAGGAGGCTGTACGTGAAGGGTGCTACCTGCTTTTTGGCATATCTGATCAATAAACCCAAAGATCAGCCAAAAATCGAGGAAGTCAGGGTGGTTAAGGAGTTCAAGGGTGTTTTCCCTGAGAAGCTGGATTCCGTACCCCCTGAACGAGAAGTGGAGTTTAGCATTGATCTGGTACCTGGCACTGCACCAATTTCGAAGTCACCGTATAGGATGGCACCTGCTGAGCTTAAGGAGCTGAAGACTCAACTGCAAGACCTGGTGGATAACGGTTTTGTGAGACCTAGTTCGTCACCTTGGGGATCACCAGTTCTGTTCGTGAAGAAGAAGGATGGTACTATGAGGATGTGCATTGACTATCGAGGCTTGAATCAAGTCACTGTCAAGAACAAGTACCCCCTGCCCCGTATTGAGGAACTTTTCGATCAGTTGGAAGGTTCGAAGGTTTACTCAAAGCTTGATCTGCGACAAGGCTATTATCAAGTTAGGGTAAGGGAAGAAGACATACCTAAGACTGCCCTGAATTCGAGGTATGGTCATTACGAGTTCGTAGTGATGCCGTTTGGCCTTACGAATGCCCCGGCTGTGTTCATGGATTTGATGCACCGAGTTTTTCAGCCGTATCTGGATCAGTTTGTTGTTGTTTTCATCGATGACATTCTCGTTTACTCAAAATCTGAAGAAGATCATGAGAAACATCTTCGAATTGTCTTGGAAACTCTTCAGAACAACAAATTGTATGCCAAATTCAGCAAGTGTGAATTTTGGCTAGATAAGGTAGCCTTCTTAGGGCACATTATCTCTGGAGAAGGTTTGGAAGTTGACCCGTCGAAGATTGAGTCGATAGTCAATTGGAAGAGACCCGAATCTGTCACTGAAGTGAGGAGTTTTCTTGGTTTGGCTGGTTACTATCGCCGTTTTGTGAAGGATTATTCGAAGATAGCTGGACCCTTGTCCTCTTTAACAGGGAAAAATCCTAAGTTCGTATGGAGTGACAAGTGTCAGGAAAGCTTCGAGGAGCTGAAGAAGAGGCTGACCACTGCTCCTATACTAGCTCTTCCCGAGGGAACCAACGACTTTATAGTCTACACTGATGCTTCAAAGGAAGGTTTGGGTTGTGTACTGATGCAACGAGAAAAGGTGATCGCATATGCTTCGAGGAAACTGAAGCCATATGAAAGAAATTACCCAACCCATGACCTTGAGCTAGCTGCTATAGTCTTTGCGTTGGGAAAGTGGAGACACTATCTTTATGGTCCTGAGTTCACTATCCTCACGGATCATAAGAGCCTGAAGTACGTGTTTACCCAAAAGGAGTTGAACATGAGACAACGACGATGGATGGAGTTTCTGGGCGATTACACCTGTACCATTCGATACCATCCTGGTAAGGCCAATGTGGTCGCCGATGCCTTAAGTCGTAGGATACACGTGTCTAATCTCGAAGTATCCAGATTGTCGTGTATGTTCGCCAATATCACTTTGAGATATGAGTTGGCAGGAAAGATTCTTGAGGCTCAAGAACATGACGAGGAGCTTCAGGATATCAAGGCACATATTACTGAGCCTCGAAGTGCGAAATTCTCTATTGATGAGAATGGAGCTCTAAGGTTTCAAGGAAGATTGTGTGTGCCTTCTGATGAAGAGCTTAGACGACTAATTTTGGAGGAAGCTCATAAGTCTAAGTATTCGATGCATCCTGGGGGAAACAAGATGTACGAAGATTTGAAGAAGGTTTACTGGTGGACCTATATGAAACGAGATGTTGCACAGTTTGTGCAAAGTTGCTTGGTCTGCCAGCAAGTGAAGGCTGAGCACCAGAAACCGGGAGGTTTACTACAGCCACTCGAGATTCCACAGTGGAAGTGGGAGATGATCACTATGGATTTTGTGACTGGTTTACCGGTAGCTAGGGGTGGTTTTGATAGTGTTTGGGTTATTGTCGATAGATTGACAAAATCGGCACATTTTCTACCTGTTAAAACCACCTACACGTCCGAGAAATTAGCTGAAGTCTATCGCGATGAGATAATCAGGCTTCATGGCACTCCGGTGAGCATTGTCTCTGATAGAGATCCAAAGTTTATCTCGAGATTTTGGAAGCAAGTACATGAAGGCTTAGGTACTAAGTTGAATTTTAGTACCGCGGCACATCCGCAGACAGATGGTCAATCCGAAAGGACCATTCAAACTTTGGAAGATCTATTGCGATTGTGTGTGCTGGATCACCAAGGAAGCTGGGCACAGCATTTGTCGTTGGTGGAGTATGCTTATAACAACAGTTATCAAGCATCGATTGGTATGGCACCGTTCGAGGCACTGTATGGTCGGAAGTGTAGATCACCACTGTATTGGGATTTGGAGGACCGAGTTTCTACACCAGTAGCTGGAGAGAGGTCTCTCAACGAGATGATACAAGAAACCTTGGAAAAGGTTAGACTTATCCGAGACCGATTGAGAACTGCTCAAAGTCGACAGAAGAGTTACGTCGATAACCGTAGACGAGATTTGGAATTTGAAGTGGGTGATTTTGTCTTTCTCAAGCTATCTCCGAGAAAGGGCATTGTTCGTATGGGTCGTCGAGCTAAGCTGAACCCGCGATATGTGGGTCCATACGAAATCATTGAGAGAGTTGGCATTGTAGCTTATCGGTTGCAACTGCCCACTACTATTACTGGAATTCATAATGTATTCCATGTATCTCAACTGAAGAAGTATTATTCGGATCCGTCGCACGTGATCCAACCCGAGGAAGTGACCATTGAGGAGGATTTGTCCTATGTGGAGCAACCGGTTCGTATCCTTGACCAGAAGGTACAACAGCTCCGTAATCGACAGATCAAGCAAGTAAAGGTTCTGTGGAGAAATCATCAGTATGAGGAGGCAACCTGGGAAAGCGAGGATGACATGCGTCGGCAGTATCCCGAGCTCTTCAACTTTTCAGGTGCGAATTTGGGGACCAAATTCTTTTAAGGGGGGAAGAGTGTAACACCGCGTTTTTTTTAATTATTTATTTAATTATTTAATTATTATTTTACTATTTAATTATTTATTTTAGTTAATTAATTATCAGAGTAAATTATTTATTCGATAATTAGTTAATTATTTCCGCGTAAGTTAGTTCATTTCGTTTCGTTTGGTTCAAGCTGGAGTAATCGATCTGCTAGCCTTTCGTTTGGCCCATTTCCGAGCCCAGTCAATTGGCCTGTTGACCGGCCCAATCTAGTTAACCCTAACCCTAGTCAGAATCTTCTCCACCCCACTCTTTTTCCCCAGCCGTTTTTCCATTTAGCAAAGAAAGAAAATTTCTCTTTCTCTCTCTCCCAAACCGCAGCTTCACCACCATACTTCATCTTCACGGTTTCATCTTAATTCATCATCATCACCGTCGCCTCCGGTCGCCGCCGCCGTCACCGCGCCGCGGTTACCCTCCGTCGTTGCTGTCCGTGCCGTGTTGATCGATCAGCTTTGTTTCTTGTCGATCGATCGATCGATTCGTCCGTTCGAATCGACCGCGCTCGCCGCCGTGTTTGTTTCGCGCCGCGCCGGTCCGCGTGCCGCGCCGCCGCCGGTCCGGTCCCGTCCTTGCCGCCGTTTCGCTCGTTTCTGTCTCTGTCACCGCGCCGCGCCGATCCCAAGATCGACCGATCTGTTCGCCGTTCGTTTGCCGCCGCTCTTGGTCGTTGAATCGATCGATCGATCCGCCGCCGCACGATCGATTCGCCTGGCCGGTTTCGTCCGATCTGGTCGGTTCTGTCTGTTCCGGTCCAACTCAGTAAGCCATTCTTTCCTTGACCGGTTTGGGTTTCAATTTCGATTTCGATTCGAATCTTGGTTTAATTCCCTTTTTCTTTTCGATTCATTGATTTGCAGATTGTTCAAACCTTTCTTTCGATTCGAAGGTAAATTTCGTTTCATTGCTACTGCTCTCGATTTTAGACTCGTACTCGTATTCTGATTTGGACATTTTTTACCCTTGGACAATTTTACCCCTGTTCGATCTGACATTGTATTTTATTTCGAACCGAGAACCGGGACTTAGGTTGTTAGTTTAGTTACTGTTTGCTGGACTTGTGATCTTTTGACCTCGAATGTTGACTTTGATTTCCTGTTTGACCTCGAAAGGACTTTTGGACCTTGATGTTATTGTTTGAAACTTTGTGGACTGTTTTGGGAAACTTAAAAACCTAAAGGACCTTTTTGTAGTTTTACTTTTGACCGTAGTTGACTGACAGTAGGCTTGTGTCGTAAACCTTGTTGTTTTGAGAAGACTGTTAAGTGTTGGAACTTCTGGTTTGTTTGTTCTGTCGGTTTTGAAAAGGGTTTTTCTTGCAATTTACCACTAAGGGTATTTTGGTAATTTCCAGAATCTGAAAATCGAAGAAGTTTTTGAAAATGTTTTAAACTTAGTTTCTGTTTTGTAAGTTAGTATTGACTTAACTTGCTAGCTTAGTTGGTTAGGTTCTTGCTTGACTAACTTAGAGGTCCCGAGTTCGAACCCCGACTTTACCATTTCCTTTTCGACCTTTTTTTTCCTTCCGTCCGTTCGACTTCTAAATTGTGTTAGTACTTTCTTGTTAGGTTCTCCGTTGTCCGTAAACCCGTAAGCTCGTTTCTTGTTGAAGGTCGTTTGCTCGCAAGCTAAGGTGAGTGTTCACCCCTAAACCTATTATTTGCGAAAAACTGGAAGGCTACGTGACTGTTTGTACTTATTACTGTATACTGTATATTGTATGCTTCCGCGTAAAAGTATAAGTCCTAAGTATGACTTTTGGATTTCTGTTACTGCTGCTCTGTTCTGTACTGACCTTTCTGCAGGAACACCACTCGGTGTTAATTGTTTGTATCTGTTGTTCTGTATCTGTTCTGTTTCTGTGTGACCGGTCGATTAGGTTATGGTTAGGTAGGCTTGGTAGTAGAGGACTATCGGGTTTGCTTGATCGTGGCCTAGTCTATTCCCTTTTAGGCGCGAGGCAGAAGTCGCTGAGGTCTATTAGGGTCGTAGGATCTGTTTCCCCAAAGTACACGGGGGTTTCTGTTTCTGTCCGGAGTTATGCATCCTCTGGAGGGAGTTATAAGGGCATTCTGGGAGTAGGAGCAATAAGGCGGGCTGCACCAACGGTCTACAACGTTTCTGTTCTGTTAATCTGTTTTTATGTGCTCTGTTCTGTTTGCTCGTTTTCTGAAAAGGATTTGCTTTAAAACTGTTTTACTTTCTGTTTAACTTAGAACCTCACTGAGATCCTTTATCTCACACTCTTTTGTTTTTTCCAAAATTCCTTCCTTCCAGATGCTGCTGAGGACGTGCATGACTAGGAAGCCAGCGACTGAGAGAAGGGTCTGGGGTGTCACGGGTTTCTTTTCAAAATAAGAAGAACACTTTATTTGTCTTCATTCGTTGTCTCTTCGAACTTGAGTTGTCTTTGAGTATTGTTTGTTATTGTTAGCGTCAAAGTTTATTTTGGGCATTTATTGCCGACCGTTGTTATTAAATTATTTTCGAACTTCCCTTTCAAGAAAATATTTTGTTTTCAGAACCGGTACCGTTACAAGAATATTCCCTTGATACTTGAATACCTGTTTCAGTATCTTTGATTGTCTGAATGCCTGTTTCAGCAATCCTTAAGCTCTTTCTCTTACTAAGTGCCTGTCTCAGCAAGTTATCAAGTTTCCTAACAAATACCCGTTTTGAAGGAATTACTTGCTCAAAGCCTGTTTCAGCAATCATGTAGTGACTTATCATTTCTTAGAAGAAATTAGTAGATGGAGCTTTTAAGTAAGAGTACTTTGGCTTGCTGAATACCTGTTTCAGCATTCTGCCAAGTGTATCCTTTATTGAGGTAGTTCAATCAATCCAAGGTTATACCTTAGCATTGCGAACCTATTATCTGGTAGGGGCTTTGTAAAGATGTCAGCAAGCTGATCATCAGTGCCTACTTTCACAACCTCAATATCTCCTTTTTCTACATGATCTCTAATGAAATGATGTCTAATATCAATGTGCTTAGTCCTTGAGTGAAACTTAGGATTTTGCGTGATAGCAATAGCACTCGTATTATCACAAAAGATTGATGTTTTCTTTGCAGAAATACCATAATCTCTTAATTGTTGCTGAATCCATAGGATTTGAGCTGTGCAACAACAAGCTGCAATGTATTCAGATTCAGTAGATGAATTGGCAACACAGGTTTGCTTCTTGATGAACCATGATATTAATCTAGTACCCAAAAACTGACAAGTTCCAGAGGTACTTTTTCTATCAAGAGTTGATCCTCCATGATCAGCATCAGAATAACCAACCAATTCAAGTCCAGAATCTTTAGGATACCATAATCCAACATTGACTGTACCTTTAAAATATTTCATTATCTTGATTGCCTTTTTGTAGTGTGATTCTCTTGGATCAGATTGGAATCTTGCACACACACAAACAGCATACTGAATGTCAGGTCTACTTGCTGTTAGATACAACAAGGAACCAATGAGCTTCTTATACTTGTGTTCTTCAACACTTTTATCTTCCTTAGTATGGCCCAATTTGGTACCAACACTCATAGGGATCTTTTCAGGTTTCTCATCCTCTTTGATCCTAAACTTTATGAGCATTTCTTTCGCATACTTTGTTTGATTTATGAATATTCCATCTTTGAGTTGCTTGACTTGCAATCCTAGGAAATAATTCAATTTTCCCATCATACTCATTTCAAACTTATTTGTCATGAGTTTGGCAAAATCATCACAAAGTTGCTTGTCCTTAGATCCAAAAATTATGTCATCCACATAAATTTGAACTAAGAGTATTTTACCATCATGGTTCATGGTAAATAAGGTTTTGTCAACTTCACCTTTCTTGAAACCATTATCTAGCAAGAACTTAGCCAAGGTATCATACCATGCTCTTGGTGCTTGCTTTAGACCATACACAGCTTTCTGAAGCTTGTATACCATCTTGATTTCTGAGGGAAGTTCAAAGCCAGGGGGTTGTTCTAGGTAGATTTCTTCAGCAAGTTCACCATTCAAGAATGCACTTTTAACATCCATTTGGTAAACGATGAAGTCATTGTGAGCAGCAAAGGCCATGAAAAGCCTAATTGCATCCAATCTTGCAACTGGTGCAGAAGACTCATCATAGTCCAATCCTTCAGTTTGACAGTAACCTTGAGCAACTAAACGTGCTTTATTTCTTGTTACTTCACCAGACTCGCTCAGCTTGTTTCTGAACACCCACTTTGTACCAATAGCTTTCTTGTCTTCAGCAAGTGGCACAAGTTTCCAGACTTTGTTTCTTTCAAATTGATCCAGTTCTTCTTGCATTGCCTTTATCCATTCAGAATGCTTTAAAGCTTCTTCTATGGTTTTAGGTTCAATTTCTGAAAGAAAGCAAGAGAACAAAGATTCTACTTCTACGACCATTGCTTCTTCAGCAAGTCCATGAGTAGCTTTGGATCTAGTCCCTTGGCGTTTATTAATATCGCCAATCATATCCGTAGAGGGATGATCTCTAATCCATTTATTAACATGTTTTCTGCTTGTTGGATCAGGATATTTTTGCTCATCAGCATGTGACTCTTCAGTATGTACTTGTTCAGTACTATTGGGAATTTGTGTCTCTGCTGAGATTTGTTCATCAGCAACTGCTTGTTCAGCATTGCTCGATTGAGGTAGTTCATCAGCAGGCACTGGAGATTGCGTAATTTCAGCAACTTCCGGAGCAACCGCGTCTTTTGCTGGAAATTCTTTGTCGTGAACTATATTTATCTTGTCATGACTAGGGGGAGGAGATTCATTGTCAGAATCATCATTTAGTTCAATTGATTTGATTTGCCTAGCATCAGATTCAGTTCTTTGCTCATGTATGATTAGCTTTTTCATACATTCTGATATTTCTTCTTCAGCAGGCACTCCTTGTGACTTTTCGTAGAATACAACATGCACTGATTCTTCAATATTTTGTGCCTTTTTGTTGTAAACTCTATAAGCTTTACTATGCAAGGAGTAGCCGAGAAATATCGCTTCGTCTGCCTTTGGTTGAAATGTTCTTAGCTATTCTCTACCATTGTTAAGAACGAAACACTTGCAACCAAATACTCTTAGATGAGTGATGTTAGGAGGTCTTCCAACAAATAATGCATAAGGAGTTTTGTTGTATTCCTTAGTAATCAAACATCTGTTTTGAGTATAATAGGCGGTATTAATCGCTTCAACCCAATAAGCCTCACTTATTTCAGTGTCAGCAAGCATTGTTCTTGCGGCTTCTTTCAGGGTACGATTCTTCCGTTCAGCAACACCGTTTTGCTGTGGTGTTCTTACTGAGGATAACTGATGTTGTATTCCTTTTGAGGTACAATATTCAGTTATGTACTGGTTTACAAACTCAGTACCATGGTCTGTCCTTATGACTTTTACCTTGTCATTTTTCATGACTTCAAGCTTATTCAGCAAGTTAGGTATTTCAGTCTTGGTTTCAGATTTTTGCTTGATGAATACTACCCAAGTGAATCTTGAATAGTCATCTACCACGACTAGACCATACTTCTTACCAGCATAGCTTGTTGAAGAAGATTCAAACAAGTCCATGTGCAAGAGTTGTAAAGGTTTTGTAGTTGACGGTACTGCCTTGTTCTTGAAAGAAGATTTGGTTTGCCCATCCTTCTTAAAAGTAACCCTAGGTAATCCAACTACAAGTGCCTTTTTAGACAGCTTATTCAGCGTCTTGAAGTTTAGATGACTTGTTCGTTTATGCCATAACCATGCTTTTTCAGCAAGACAATCATGATCTAAGACAAGGCATTTTTCAACAATTGTTGAAGACCAATCAACGGTGTACAAGCCTCCTGATCTTCTTGCAATCATTATTACCTTTTTAGTCTCGAAATCTATAAGTTTAAATTCATCACTTTTGATTTTGATGAAGTATCCTTTGTCAGCAAACTGACTCATGCTGAAAAGGTTAAACTTAAGATTTTTGACATAAAGAACTCCAGTAATGGTTATGCATCCTAACTTCACGTCACCATAGCCTTTTGTAGAACCGGAGCCTCCACCAGCAAACCTTATTGTTGGACCTTTAGACCACCGTCTATAGTTTATAAGGTTATTCTTGTTGCCCGTCATGTGCTTTCCACAACCACTATCAAAGTGCCAGATTGAATCGTTTGTCTCCGTGGCTGAAGTCTGCACAATCAAGAGCAACCAAGTTAATTATCCAATAATGGATGTCCATTAACATGTTCAAAAATGCGTCCAGTGGAAACCCAAGTCTTAAGTTTTTCAACTTTGACTTGTTTTCTACTTGCTGAGGAACTAGGAGGTTTTGAGCTGAAAAACTTTTGACTCGTGCTGGTCAAATCCACTTTATGATGTGGTGTCTTGCTCGGTTGACCTTTTTGCTGAACATACTTTTCAGTAAGTTCTTTTCTAGCAAGGTTCCTTCTAGCCCTAGCATTAAGAGTCTTTTAAGAACTCTTAGGCTTGATTTTCTTCATCTCTTTGAAGTATCTTTGCTGGCTTTGCTTATACTCATGAAAGAGTTGACTTTGCTTGGTTTTGAAACCGAGTCCACTTTTCGGAGAATGCTGAGCTTTTGCGTCAGCAACCTTACTTGATTCAGGTTTGTCAGCAAAGGACTTCTGATTACTTTTAGTAATCTTGCCTTTAGTCTTAACAACTTGCTTTTCAGCAACTTGTTTGACGGGATGCTTCACAACATCCTTTTTCTTTCCAGTTTGCTTCTCAGCAACCTGTTTTCCTTTTAAAGTCTTGTTACTTTGAGTAGCAACAGCGAGCTTTATGGTCATAGGTACTTGATTGCTTGTTTCAGCAACCTTAGATTGACCAAACTGATAGATTTCTGGTAGACCACTATCTGTTGCACGTACAAAGGAGATAGGTGGTTTATCTTTACTCAAGATTTCTACGTCATCACCTTCATACATTGCGCCTAAACCTTCTTTCTGAGATGGATCTCTCAAATAAGAATTTAGTTCAGTCAGCGTATTACTTGCGTCCACATAAGATTTGAAATTGATTTTCATCTTTTTCATCTCTTGGATTTCAGCAAGTAACTTTAGAATTGAGGACTGATATTCTTCCAATTCTAATGCCATTTGAGAATTCTTCTCTGTAGCTTCAGCAATCAACTTCTTAAGACGCCTTATTTCAGCATCCTTTTCTTCTGTCTCTTCCTTCAGCAAGACGTACTTTTCAGTAGTCTGCTTGGTCAGAGTTTCAGCAATTTGTAGTTTCTCTTGCTGTCTGCTTTGAGTTTTCTCAAATCTTTCGATTTCTCCTTGAATCTTGTCAAGGTCAATATCGTCTTCACTTTCTGAGTCTGAGGTGGGGTTGTTTACCTGACCGGCCATGAGGCAGAATTTGTAGTTTGACACATCTGGATAAGCTTCCATAGCTATTCCACAAACTTCTTTCCCAATCTCCACGTCTAGAGTGGCTTCTTCATCGTCGGTGTCTGAACTTTCATCCTTACTGTCTTCGGAGCTAGTATAAATACACAATGCATCAATTTTTGCTTGAAGCTTCTTCTTTTCTTCAGCAATAAAAGCTCTTTTGAACTTCTTCTTCTTTTCAGCAGATTTGCCTTTCAGCAAAGGGCAATTAGCTTTGAAGTGTCCAGGCTTTTTGCAGTAAAAGCATAGATCATTTCCAACTGCTGGTTCTTCTGATGAAGTAGCTTGCTGAGCTTGCTTGTTCAGCGAGCTAGTCTCATTCTTGTACTTATGGTAGTTGTTACCAAGATGCTTTTTCAGCTTCTCTTTTGCTTTTCGCCTTTCAAGTTCATTGCTGATGAATTTCTTCATGTTTTTGACAACCAAAGAGTTTTCATCAGTAGGTTCTTTTTCATTCTTCTTTTCAGAAGATGATGGCTTTGCAGCAAGAGCAATGTTTTGCGATTTTTCAGCAAATACATTTTCTCTTTGCTTTGTCTCATAGTTGACAGTAGCAAGATGAGAGAACAACTTTGTTGGTCTAATGTCTGGCATTCCTTGATTATAATAGAAATTCTGAGTGTGGTTCCATTCTTGATTCAGACTTCTGATGATAGTTTTCACTTTCTCAGAATCTGAGTAAAGGTTTCCAACACCCAAGGCTGCCATTTCACTAACAAGAGTTGTGAATCTGAAATCCAAGTCTTCCAGTGACTCGTTTGTACCTTGCTTAAAGTTTTGAAACTTTAATTTAAGTACTTCAAGATTGTTTTCCTTGGTTTTGTCAGATCCAGCACAAAGATCTTGAACCATTTTCCAAGCTTCCTTTGCAGTCTTAGCACCCCAAAGTTTGCACTGTATGGCATCCGGAGTTGATCGAATGATGATATTTCTTGCTTGGCCGTCAAGACGGAATCTCTTAGCTTCGTCAGAAGTCCATTCCTCTCTTGGTTTTGGCACAACCGTATCTGATGGTTCGCCTAGGATAGTTTCCTTTCCAGCTTCAGTGGTCTTGTGAGGGAAACTCCTTTCAACCTTAGTGATCTTGATAGGTCCATCATTAATGACGGTGACCATCTCATCACTAATGGCCTCAAGATGTAGCATCATGTTGTTTCGCCATTTCTCGTAATTTTCCAGCTTCAGCAAGGGAGCATCTCCTAAAGACATCCTGTCAGCAAAGCACTACCAAACTGATCAAGTGAGAGTGATTTACGGAAAGCACCTAAGGGGATCTAGGTTCAGTGCTGAAGGTTAAAGAACCTCCAGCTCTGATACCACTTGTTGGTCCCTTTAAACAACAAGAAAAGACTAGAGGCGGGGTGAATAGTCTTTTCAAACTTTCGTCGTTTAAAACTTTCTCAGCAAGTGCTTATTACTTTTCAGTAATGAGTTTGCTGATACTTAACTTTCTCAGCAAGCGTAAGTTACTTTTCAGTAGCTAGGTATGCTAATACTTAAAATCAGAGAGCGGAAGTCTTTGATACAATAAGTGCTCTTTCAGTAAGTAAAGGTTTCAGCAAGTGATGTGAGTGACTGTGTACAGATAGATAAGATTTGCTGAAAGCTAAGTACATTAAGTAAATCACACAAACACTTTTATAGTTGTATCTGAGAGTGGCGTAATCTCTCAACTAATCCACTTTGTCCTTTCTAGGACTGAATCCACTAAGATATGATTGAGGTTCCTTACAATCTCCTATCTAGAGCGATTCAAATAGAAACCAAAGCACACTTGCTTCGTCTCCAACCTAATCTAGAGAACGTAACCTTGTTCTCCACCAAACTTGGTACTTTTAATCAACAAAACTATGCTCGATTAAGTTCCCCCTGAATATCACGCCTGAAAGGGTGTATTTTCAGTTAGAGAGTTTTGGGGTGAGATAACTTAATTATAACTTATTTAGTTACAACAAGTAATCTAAGAAACACAACTTTGAATACTTTGCAGTAAACAAGTTTGATTGTTTCTGGTGTCAAGACTTGTTCTTGTTCGAAAGAAAGAACACTTAACTAATTTCTTAGCCGAGTTTGTTCTACTTCTTCACAAGTAGCTTTTTCAAGCTTTAAGTCTTGGAACGGATCAATGGCAATATAGAGAGTTTGAAGGTATGTGAGTTTAAGCACAAGTGAGATTTTGATCACGTTGTTGACACACTTCAACTCTTCGCCGGATGACCTCTATTTATAGTCAAATAAGGAGCCGTTTGAACTTTAAATTCCAAGGCTTTTGATCCATAAGATGTCACTATCTTGCTTTTGTACTTTCAGCAGCGTCCTTGTTTGTCTTCTAGTCTTCATGTCCTTCGCGTGCATGCTTTGCATTTAATGCTTATTTGAATAGAATTCAAACAGTAACATCGGAGCACAAAAGTAAGTACTTTCAGCAAGAGGTCACATATGTTCCATCAGCAAGTGGTCAGTCTCAGTTTCAGCAAGCACAACCTACTCTGTCTTTCAGATTTTCACTTATGCAATGCTGTTGCTGAAGTTTCCACTTCTGAGTAACACGTGCCTTTGTAGATACCAGTATTCAGAAATCTTCTTGTCTTCAGATCTTCGAATTCTTCAAGTCTTCAGATCTTCGATAATCTTCAAGATTCGGAGCGGTTTCTAAATGCTTCAATAGTTTGTTTGTAAAAACAAAGTACATCGTCAGCAAATGCTTCAATAGGTTATTTTCTTTTCAGAAAATAAGATACATCATAAGCGGTAAAAACCAACCTATCTAGCACCTAATCTAAGTCTTCAGCAAACGTTCCTCTTTTACAATGTCCTAAAAATTCTAAATTCCTATGGACCTTAAAAGTACTAATTACTAGACTTTCCTTAATTTAGCATGGTTAATTGCTCATCAAAATTACAAGTTTCCTAATAGTGATACAATCAACAAGTCTATTGAAAATGTACTTAGCCTAGTTAAGCTCCGTTTTGTTTTCATAGATATGCATCAGCAGCGGCCACCTTCTCAGGCCTACTTGGTCTATTCCTCCAACTTGGGAGTCCAAAACTTTAATTAGTAGCAGAACTACTAGACCAAGTGAATGGCAGAGATGCTTCCTCTTAACGTGCTTTGTCCAAGTCACGGGAGCAATCTCTCCTTTCTTCATTTTCTCATTTCTGACGTCACTGTAGAAGGCTTCAATTTATTCATCAATTGCAGTGACGTCATCTTCAGTTCCAGTGGTTGGAATTTGAAAGATTTCCGCTAAATCAGTCCATTTCAGGACTATTTGCGTGTTTTGAACTGTAGTAAAGATCACTTTTTCAGTGACTCCTTTACTATCAGTTAGGGACTGGATTTCTGCATTGTTGTAGAACTCCATTGTGTCTAACATGCTCACTTGCTTAGTGCGAGCAGTTATAAAATGAATGAGGCCTTGCTGCTTGATAAATTCAAGCGCCTCTTCATTGTCACCGTCAAGTTCTTGTTCATAGAAGTATCGAATATACTTCTATTTAGCAAATCCGCCCCATTGCATCATCATCTCACACTTTGCAGTGTCAAGATATGACGGAGGCATGGGTTTTTCAGAGATTCTATCGTTTTTCAACACAAACTTTCGTTGTGTTTGTTGCCGGAGTAGTCACCGGAGAAGTGCGTTTCTCAGCACTGTCAACCTTAGACGACTTGGAGGTCTTGGAGGATTGTCTTTTCGGTGCCATCTCTTTATATAGAAGAAAATGTGTACGAAAAAGTTTGTTTGCTTTTTTTGACCGGAGGTACAGTAGATTCAGGCTAAAATTTGCAGAGAAAGGAAATGTGAGTTAAAGAATTTTGTCATTTCTCTAACTCCTTCTTTATATAGTGTCTCTGATGTGTGAGAAACTCAATCGATTTGAGTTCTCAGCAAGGGTAAAACAGAGAAACAAAGGCGTTAGTGGAGCCTTTGCATTGAATGCGTAGTGGCCCACTAACTAAAACCGTCAGAGCACTCTCTCTCTTTGTTTTGTTAACCGTTAGATCAATAACTCCTTTTAATCAATGGCCACGATTGTATTTCATGTCATGATTATTACGAGTTTATCTGTGCCCGATTAACGTCACAAATTGATTTTACCGAGTTTTATGGGATTAGATTACTTGCTGAAATAGACAAGAATCTTTTCAGTGAGTTTGCATAAATAGCCTAGATACTTGCTGAAAGTTCCCCCTTACTTAGATATCTCATATTTTCTTAAGTTTAAAAGATATTTCTGAGTTCCCGTATCAGTAAATTCTTTTGTACTTGAGATATCCTTTGGTAAAATCTGAGAAATGAGTTTTGCTCTTTTTCTGAGTTCCCGTCTCATAATATTCCCTTGATACTTGAATACCTATTTCAGTATCTTTGATTGTCTGAATACCCGTTTCAACAATCTTTAAGATTTCTCTCTTACTGAGTGCCCGTCTCAGCAAGTGATCAAGTTTCCTAACAAATACCCGTTTTGAAGGAATTACTTGCTGAATGCCTGTTTCAGCAATCATGTAGTGACCTATTGATGAATGTGTATTTTACACTTTCATTCGAGTCTTTTTCACCTATTTTAGCTATCCTCTATGTTAATTTAGCTATATTTTAATGCATTTTATTAGGATAGTGTCACGTTTCCCTTTAGATTTTATTTTACAGGTTTTAGTTGAAATTCGAAGATTTCCGGGCAACTATATTGAAGATGACAAGGAATTGGTGTTCCAGAAGCCTATTTGGAGTATCTGAAGGTTTCCGGATAGGATTTGAAGTCTAGGGGCCGAATCTGGAGGTTAGAAGGCTACTAGAAGTCAGAAACCGAGTCCGAAAAGGGGAAGAAATCCAAAAACGCTTCGAAAACGCGAAATTCCGCGAAAAACTCTTTGGGGCGAACCGCCCCAGAGGTGGGGTGAACCGCCCCACGGTATTTCGGGGCCTATATATAGTTGCTCAGTTTTCTCCGAAAATCATATCTTTCCAGACCTACTTTCTCACCTCTCTCTATAGTTTTAGGTAGGAACTTCCCGGGGCCTGTCCTGGGAGTTCTGTAGCTTAGGGGATACTTTTCATAGCAGATTGGAGCTCGTAGGATCGCAATTCTTCGGAGATTGACAACCTTCGGTAACTTGTATCTTACAGTTTAATCTACTTATTTTATATATCTTTCAATATGTTTTCTTCTATGATTTATGTTGATTGCATGCCTATTATGAGTAGCTAAACTTATCGTTGATGGTAGTATGTGAATTCTTAGCGAAGGGAAGATAATCATGCTAATGGCTATATCGCGCATTATACTCCGTGTCATTGCTTTATTTCGTTGATCAGGCACAGCCTAAATTCTCGTATGTTGTATTAATTATTATGCACAATTGGACACTTGTCGACCATCAGACCAATTATCTTCGTAGTGTTGAATAATTACGGAACACATTAGGAAAATAGTGGTTGACTTGTCAGACCAATTATCTTCGTAGTGCTTAATATTTGCAACAGGACACTAGATTGATTCAAAGATCTCTATGCAAGACCGAGGAATTTACGCATGATTATCGACCCGTTATGTTAAGAAGGACCATACTATCACCAATCTCCAATATCTGCTAGAAACCCCCTTTTGCTATCTGTCTGCTGTTTTATATTCTCTTGTTAAATAGATAAAGCTAGTTATAGTCGTGAGAGAACGACACTCAAGTCATTCTACTGCTACACTACGGTTTTCGTTGTAGTTGTGGATTGTCTTTGGCTAATTACAAATTTATTTGCTTGAATTCGGAACACGACATCCGCGTTCATCAAATTGGCGCCGTTGCCGGGGACTATACTCCTTTTTTCTGTTTAATTCTTTTATATTTACAGCTTTAGATTCCTAATTCTACTAGTTTTAGTTTTCCTTTTTAATCTCTCTCTGATACTGCTTTCCTAGTCTGTTTCTAATCACCTTTCCTAGTCTATTACAGATAGTGTATGCCGCATACACGTTCTGCAGGAACACCGCTTGCTGATTCAATTGCTGAGATCGACAGAGTCTACCACCAAAGAAGGCGACTACTTGAAAGGCGCGCACTAGAGGAAATAGAGGAAACCGATTTCTCTGAATCTCTACACATTCTTTTCAAGGAAATCGACGGAATGGCAGAAGCTAGACCACTGAAAGCATGGGTTCAACCCACCAAGGATCGTATGAGGGGACCGGCGATTGTTCTTTCGTCTGCAACCCGAGATCTGGAGATCAAGAACCACGCATTCCAACAACTTCCGAGGTTCTATGGCTTATCAAGGGAAGATGTGATGGGGTACTTGCACGATATCGATGATTTCGTCAACCAACTCCCACGACCCGGAGCTGACATAACAACGGACGAGTTGAGAATGAAAGTTTTTGCTATGGGACATGGCGACAGAGCCAAGTCATGGTTAAGTTCTCTTCCAGCAGGCTCGCTGGACACTTGGGAGAAGGTTTATTCAGCTTTCATGGAGAAATACTTCCCTCACACCTTGACTACCGCGCTAAAGGCGCAAATCACTGGATTCAAGCAGGACTATGATGAGACCATCTACACCGCGTTCGAGAGGTTCCAAGATCTCACGAACAAGTGCCCTCACCATGGTTTTGAACTTTCCGACCTAGTCCAACACTTCTACAATGGACTAACCTTCGAGAACCAACAAGTGGTGGATTTCCAATACCGAGGCAATATTTGGGAGGAAACCGCAGAAGCCGTCTGGGCAGTTTTCGAAAGGCTTGCTAAGGGTTCGCAGTTCAAGGACCCAAGGGCAATGATTAGGAGACGTGGACCTGAAGCTCCACCGACTCAAGAAGCCCCTATGTATAGGGGGAATGGGGATCAATTCGAGTGCTTTACCAACGAATTGAAGCAAGTCCTCAAGAGCGCCACCGGAACAACTGTTTCGAACGAAGTATGCCGAATATGCAAGAACTATGGGCATGGGGCTCATATGTGTAGATCGGAGCTGGGATACGAAGATGGCAACTGGGCTCGAGGAGGCGAAGAAGAAGCCTTTGCTACGGAGTTTGGCACTCAAGAAGTTAGCTACGGACAAGACGGTAGGAATCCTCGAGGTGGATTCTGGAGAAGAGGATTCCGGAACAATCAAGGATATGCACCGGCTAACCAAACTTATGGCCCTAACCAAGACCGTAGTAGGCTAAACTATGGTAATGATCACTGCGAAAACCCCGCTCCAAAAGAGCCACCGAAGTCGAAGACGGCTCAACTGATGGAGAACTTGCAAAAGATGGTCGATCACACACAAAATTTTCTCAAACGGTATGAAGAAGATTCCGAGAAGACTAGGGCAAGGCTCGATAGGTTGGAAGAGAGCACTAGGCTTGCCCATCAAAAGATGCAAGAGTTGATCGACCGAGGAGCAAGTAGGGAGCAAGGCAAGCTGCCTAGCAACACTGTGAAGTCGAATGCCATTACATTGGTTGGTGATGTACCTGACGAAATCACCACCAAGAAGATTGTTAGGTGCGTGTGTTGCATGAAGGAAGAACTTCTACAGGCTGAGGAAGAAGAGAAGGACCTTGGTTCTCACACAAGTGATGAGGAGCAAGAGGATCCCGAACCACTTCCTAAAAGTTTCGATGTTAAGGTAGGGATTGGTGAGCTTGAAGATGTCCGTGCCACACTAGACACAGGATCCTACTCAAACATAATCCCTTTGAATGTGTTTGAAAAGAGTAACCTTGGGAAACTATCTGAGCAAAGGGCTATTGTGCAACTGGCGGATGGATCCTTTATGAGACCCGAGGGCGTTGTGAAAAATGTGTTGGTCAAGAATGGTGAAGCATCTATATACACCAATTTTGTAGTTATGCCGGCGTCTGCACCTGGAACGGGGGATGTCATACTCTTAGGGCAAACATTCTTGACTAAACTACGCTCCGTGATGGACATCTACCAAAGAACTTGCACTATTGAAGTAGATGGCAAGCAACACGTGTTGAAAGCCATATCTGATCCACCTGATCCGCCTGATATTACTACTCACTACTGTGGTCTTGCAGTCTATATTCTTTCTTATTCACAGGTTCGTGGCATGGAGAGGAGATCAATGAAGGGAAGCCTAGTACCCGCAAAAAGAAGAGATAGGCGCAGACAAGAGTCGAGTCAAAGACTTTAAATAATGGCTCTATCCGGGAGGCAACCCAGAGATTTTATCGCTTTCTTTACCGCTTTAGATTTTATCTCACGAGTTTGATTGAGTATTATAGGTCACTTATACAAGCATTAGCTCTCACCTTGGATCCACTTTCGACGTTCGGGACGAGCGATGACGTTCAGGTTTGGGGAGGAGGTTATCGCTGGTTATCTCTATACTTATCTTGCTTATGATAAACTCGTGAATTTTTTTGGATTTGCACGTTTACTGCTTTCCTAGGATAGTCTTGCATGTTTTATATGGAGTTTATTGCCGAATGTTTTGAACTTTTTTATTGGGTAGATCAACTAACTATGCCTTTAATCGTATGCTTCATCTCTATGAATTTGTTTGAGGTTTTTCTCGCTTGGCTTGTCACATTTATGTATTGCACTTAGTTAAGCATGGTAGTCTCGACATCACTTAGTGGTGTTTTCTCTACTGCGGTTCACGAAGGCCTTTATAATAGGATGATGCATGTTAGGGTCCTATGGTTGTTTCCCGAGTAATTATATACCTAAGAAGCAACAAGTCTTCGCCATGATTTGAGATTGCTAAATGCCTAGGAAGGAGGTAGTGTGAGGTTGTGTAATCCTTTGTTTATAACCTATTCTTCCGAATAGGTTTGGGGAGGGGGTTACACCATCATAGACTTGTTTCTGTTTTTCATTTTCGTATCGTGATTTTATTTTTCCTTTTCCGTGAATTTTGTACTCCAACCTATTCTTTCGAATAGGTTTGGGGAAGTCGTGTGAGTCATTTTGTTTCTCTTTTTTTTATGCTACTGCTGGCTAGAAAAATCGAAAAAAAGAAAGAAAAATTCCAGAAAAAAAGAAAAAAAGACAAAAGAAAAAAAGAATCTGGAAAGAAAAAAAGAAAAAAAAAAGACCCCAAAAAAGCAAAGAAGGGTCCAAAAAAAAGCCAAATAGCAGTTTAGCAAAGTGTTGAGTCTTTTCCATCTTTTGTAATATTCGTAATCGTGTTTTTCTATTTTTTATCTTTTTTGTCTTGAGTGTCATCTGTTCTAGACCACCCTCGTCCTGCCATTCAGGAAGTGGTGAATAGCTTAAGACTTTACTTCAGAGATGGGTAGAATAGGGGAGTGTTATCTTTTATAGGGAACCCTCCTTCGTTTGATGAGAGCCAGTACTGGTTCGACCTCTTTTGAGGAAAAGTCTTAACATGGTTGAACAGCAGTATGTCCTCAGTTTCATAGGCACGGGACAACCGTTCGTATCTTAGCATGCTTCATTACGTCGTCACTGACTAGGTCCAGGTAGAGAATGTTACGAGAGACTATCTTGTCTTGACATAAGTGCTTATGTGGATGTGTATAAGTCAATCGAGGTATTCTTCAACCTATATTCATGCTTTGATTTATATGGTTTTTGTTCATATGTTATTTGATAGATTCATTAGATTAGTTCATTTTATTTGGAATGAGACTCCATTTTGTGTCTTGCATGTTTTTTGTATTAGAGTCTAGCTTAGTTGCTTGAGGACAAGCAAATGTTCGGTTTAGGGAGTTTGATGAATGTGTATTTTACACTTTCATTCGAGTCTTTTTCACCTATTTTAGCTATCCTCTATGTTAATTTAGCTATATTTTAATGCATTTTATTAGGATAGTGTCACGTTTCCCTTTAGATTTATTTTACAGGTTTTGGTTGAAATTCGAAGATTTCCGGGCAATTATATTGAAGATGACAAGGAATTGGTGTTCCAGAAGCCTATTTGGAGTATATGAAGGTTTCCGGATAGGATTTGAAGTCTAGGGGCCGAATCTGGAGGTTAGAAGGCTACTAGAAGTCAGAAATCGAGTCCGAAAAGGGGAAGAAATCCAAAAACACGTCAAAAACGCGGAATTCTGCGAAAAACGCGAACCGCCCCACACCGGGCGAACCGCCCGGTGTGTGGGGCGAACCGCCCCACAGTATTTCGGGGCCTATATATAGTTGCTCAGTTTTCTCCGAAAATCATATCTTTCCAGACCTACACTTTCTCACCTCTCTCTATAGTTTTAGGTAGGAACTTCCCGGGGCCTGTCCTGGGAGTTCTGTAGCTTAGGGGATACTTTTTCATACCAGATTGGAGCTCGTAGGATCGCAATTCTTCGGAGATTGACAACCTTCGGTAACTTGTATCTTACAGTTTAATCTACTTATTTTATATATCTTTCAATATGTTTTCCTCTATGATTTCGGTTGATTGCATGGCTATTATGAGTAGCTAAACTTATCGTTGGTGGTAGTATGTGAATTCTTAGCGAAGGGAAGATAATCATGCTAATGGCTATATCGCGCATTATACTCCGTGTCATTGCTTTATTTCGTTGATCAGGCACAGCCTAAATTCTCGTATGTTGTATTAATTATTATGCACAATTGGACACTTGTCGACCATCAGACCAATTATCTTCGTAGTGTTGAATAATTACGGAACACATGAGGACAATAGTGATTGACTTGTCAGATCAATTATCTTCGTAGTGCTTAATATTTGCAACATGACACTAGATTGATTCAAAGATCTCTATGCAAGACCGAGGAATTTACGCATGATTATCGACCCGTTATGTTAAGAAGGACCATACTATCACCAATCTCCATTATCTGCTAGAAACCCCCTTTTGCTATCTGCCTGCTGTTTTATATTCTCTTGTTAAATAGATAAAGCTAGTTATAGTCCTGAGAGAACGACACTCGAGTCATTCTACTGCTACACTACGGTTTTCGTTGTAGTTGTGGATTGCCTTTGGCTAATTACAAATTTATTTGCTTGAATTCGGAGCACGACATCCGCGTTCATCACCTATCATTTCTTAGAAGAAATTAGTAGAAGGAGGTTTTAAGTAAGAATACTTTGGCTTGTTGAATACCTGTTTCAGCATTCGGCCAATTGTATCCTTTATTGAGGTAGTTCAATCAATCCAAGGTTATACCTTAGCATTGCGAACCTATTATCTGGTAGGGGCTTGGTAAAGATGTCAGCAAGTTGATCATCAGTACCTACTTTCACAACCTCAATATCTCCCTTTTTGCACATGATCTCTAATGAAATGATGTCTAATATCAATGTGTTTTGTCCTAGAGTGAAACTTAGGATTTTGCGTGATAGCAATAGCACTCGTATTATCACAAAAGATTGGTGTTTTCTTTGCAGAAATACCATAATCTCTTAATTGTTGCTGAATCCATAGGATTTGAGCTGTGCAACATCCAGCCGCAATGTATTCAGATTCAGTGGATGAATTGGCAACACAGGTTTGCTTCTTGCTGAACCATGATATTAATCTAGTACCCAAAAACTGACAAGTTCCAGAGGTACTTTTTCTATCAAGAGTTGATCCTCCATGATGAGCATCAGAATAACCAACCAATTCTAGTCCAGAATCTTTAGGATACCATAATCCAACATTGGCTGTACCTTTGACATATTTCAGTATCTTGATTGCCTTTTTGTAGTGTGATTCTCTTGGATCAGATTGGAATCTTGCACACACACAAACAGCATACTGAATGTCAGGTCTACTTGCTGTTAAATACAACAAGGAACCAATGAGCTTCCTATACTTGTGTTCTTCAACACTTTTATCTTCTTTAGTATAGCCCAATTTGGTACCAACACTCATTGGGATCTTTTCAGGTTTCTCTTCCTCTTTGATCCTAAACTTTATGAGCATTTCTTTCGCGTACTTTGCTTGATTTATGAATATTCCATCTTTGAGTTGCTTGACTTGCAATCCTAGGAAATAATTCAATTTTCCCATCATACTCATTTCAAATTTGTTTGTCATGAGTTTGGCAAAATCATCACAAAGTTGCTTGTCCTTAGATCCAAAAATTATGTCATCCACATAAATTTGAACTAAGAGTATTTTACCATCATGGTTCATGGTAAATAAGGTTTTGTCAACTTCACCTTTCTTGAAACCATTATCTAGCAAGAACTTAGCCAAGGTATCATACCATGCTCTTGGTGCTTGCTTTAGACCATATACAGCTTTCTGAATCTTGTATACCATCTTGGTTTCTGAGGAAGTTCAATGTCAGGGGGTTGTTCTAAGTAGACTTCTTCAACAAGTTCACCATTCAAGAATGCACTTTTAACATCCATTTGGTAGACAATGAAGTCATTGTGAGAAGCAAAGGCCAAGAAAAGCCTAATTGCATCCAATCTTGCAACTGGTGCATAAGACTCATCATAGTCCAATCCTTCAGTCTGACAGTAACCTTGAGCAACTAAACGTGCTTTATTTCTTGTTACTTCACCAGACTCACTCAGCTTGTTTCTGAACACCCACTTTGTACCAATAGCTTTCTTGCCTTCAGCAAGTGGTACAAGTTTCCAGACTTTGTTCCGTTGAAATTGATCCAGTTCTTCTTGCATTGCCTTTATCCATTCAGAATGCTTTAAAGCTTCTTCTATGGTTTTAGGTTCAATTTCTGAAACAAAGCAAGAGAACAATGATTCTACTTCTACGACAGTTGCTTCTTCAGCAAGTCCATGAGTAGTAGAAACTTCGGATCTAGTCACTTGGCGTTTATTAATATCACCAATCATATCCGTAGAGGCATGATCTCTAATCCATTTATTTACAGGTTTTTTGCTTGTTGGATCTGGATATGTTTGCTCATCAGCATGTGACTCTTCAACATGTACTTGTTCAGTACTACTGGGAGTGTTTCTGTTGAGATTGGTTCATCAGCAACTGCTTGTTCAGCATTGCTACATTGTCGTAGCTCATGAGCAGGCACTGGAGGTTGCATAGTTTCAGCAACTTCCGGAGCAACTGCGTCTTTTGCTGGAAATTCCTTGTCGTGAACTATATTTATCTTGTCATGACTTGGGGGAGGAGAGTCATTGTCAGAATCATCATTTAGTTCAATTGACTTGATTTGCCTAGCATTAGATTCAGTTCTTTACTCATGTATGATTAACTTTTTCATACATTCTGATATTTCATCTTCAGCAGGCACTCCTTGTGTCTTTTCGTAGAATACAACATGCACTGATTCTTCGATCTTTTGTGCCTTTTTGTTGTAAACTCTATAAGCTTTACTATGCAAGGAGTAACCGAGAAATATCGTTTCGTCTGCCTTTGGTTGAAATGTTCTTAGGTATTCTCTACCGTTATTAAGAACAATACACTTGCAACCAAATACTCTTAGATTAGTGATATTAGGAGGTCTTCCAACAAACAATTCATAAGGAATTTTGTTGTATTCCTTAGTAATCAAACATCTGTTTTGAGTGTAACAGGCAGTATTAATCGCTTGAACCCAGTAAGCCTCACTTATTTCAGTGTCAGCAAGCATTGTTCTTGCGGCTTCTTTCAGGGTACGATTCTTCCGTTCAGCAACACCGTTTTGTTGTGCTGTCCTTACTGAGGATAACTGATGTTGTATGCCTTTTGAGGTGCAATACTCAGTTATGTACTGGTTTACAAACTCAGTACCATGGTCTGTCCTTATGACTTTTACCTTGTCATTTTTCATGACTTCAAGCTTATTCAGCAAGTTAGGTATTTCAGTCCTAGTTTCAGATTTGTGCTTGATGAATACTACCCAAGTGAATCTTGAATAGTCATCCACCACGACCAGACCATACTTCTTACCAGCATAGCTTGTTGAAGAAGATTCAAACAAGTCCATGTGCAAGAGTTGTAAAGGTTTTGTAGTTGACGGTACTGCCTTGTTCTTGAAAGAAGATTTGGTTTGCTTTCCTAGCTGACATGCATTGCAAACACCATCTTTCTTAAAAGTAACCTTAGGTAATCCAACTACAAGTGCCTTTTTAGACAGCTTATTCAGCGTCTTGAAGTTTAGATGACTTGTTCGTTTATGCCATAACCATGCTTTTTCAGCAAGGCAATCGTGATCTGAGACGAGGCATTTTTCAACCATTGCTGAAGACCAATCTACGGTGTACAAGCCTCCTGTTCTTCTTGCAATCATAATAACCTTTTTAGTCTCGAAATCTATAAGTTTACATTCATCACTTTTGATTTTGATGAAGTATCCTTTGTCAGCAAACTGACTCATGCTGAAAAGATTAAACTTAAGATTTTTTACATAAAGAACTCCAGTAATGGTAATGCATCCTAACTTCACGTCACCATAGCCTTTTGTAGAACCAGAGCCTCCACCAGCAAACCTTATTGTTGGACCTTTAGACCACCGTCTATAGTTTATAAGGTTATTCTTGTTTCCCGTCATGTGCTTTCCACAACCACTGTCAAAGTGCCAGATTGCATCGTTTGTCTCCGTGGCTGAAGTCTGCACAATCAAGAGCAAACAAGTTAATTATCCAATATTGGATGTCCATTAATATGTTCAAGAATGCGTCCAGTGGAAACCCTGATGAATGTGTATTTTACACTTTCATTTGAGTCTTTTTCACCTATTTTAGTTATCCTCTATGTTAATTTAGCTATATTTTAGTGCATTTTATTAGAATAGTGTCACGTTTCTCTTTAGTTTTTATTTTACAGGTTTTGGTTGAAAAACGAGGATTTCCGGGCAATTATATTGAAGTTGACAACGAATTGGTATTGAATTTGGAGTCTAGGGGTCGAATCTGGAGGTTAGAAGGCCACTAGAAGTCAGAAACCGAGTCCGAAAAGGGGAAGAAATCCAAAAACGCGTCGAAAATGCGGAATTCCGCAAAAATTACTCCCGGGCGAACCGCCCGGGACGTGGGGCGAATCGCCCCACACTATTTCGAAGCCTATATATAGTTGCTCAGTTTTTCTCCGAAATTCATACTTTTCCAGACCTATTCTCTCACCTTTCTCTGTAGTTTTAGGTAGGAACTTCCCAGAGCCTGTTCTGGGGGTTCGTAGCTTAGGAGACACTTTTTCATAGCAGTTTGGAGCTTGTAAGATCGCGATTCTTCAGAGACTGACAACCTTCGGTAACATTGTATCTTACGGTTTATTCTACTTATTTTTATATATGTTTCAACATGTTTTCTTCTATGATTTCTGTTGATTGCATGACAACTATGAGTAGCTAAACTTATCGTTGGTGGTAGTATGTGAATTCTTAGCGAAGGGAAGATAATCATGCTAATGGCTATATCGCGCATTATACTCCGTGTTATTGCTTTATTTCGTTGATCAGGCTCAGCCTAAATCCTCGTATGT
Source organism: Plantago ovata (assembly GCA_028274465.1). Lineage (NCBI taxonomy): Eukaryota > Viridiplantae > Streptophyta > Magnoliopsida > Lamiales > Plantaginaceae > Plantago > Plantago ovata. The sequence goes on along the minus strand of CM051457.1, from coordinate 70,593,687 downwards.
TGATTAATTATTATGTATAATTGGACCCTCGTCGACCTATGCATATATATATCTTCGTAGTGTTAAATAATTACCGAACACAATTGGACAATAGTGATTGACTTGTCAGTATCTTTATCTTCGTAGTGCTTAATAATTACAACAGGACATTCGATTGATCAAAGATCTCCATGCAAGACCGAGGAATTTACGCATGATTATTGACCCGTTATGCTTTGAAGGATCATACTATCACCAATCTCCATTATCTGTTAGAAAAACCTTTGCTTTACCGTCTGCTGTTTTTATATTCTTTAGTTAAATAGATAAAGCTAGCTATAGTCCTTAGAGAACGACACTCGAGGTCATTCTACTGCTACACTACGGTTTTCGTTGTAGTTGTGAATTGCCTTTGGGTAAATAACAAATTTATTTGCTTGAACCGGGACCCGACAAATCTCCGTTCATCAAATTGGCGCCGCTGCCGGGGACTATACTCCTTTTTTCTCTTTAATTTGTTTATATTTTCATCATTCAATTCCTAGTTCTATTAGTTTTAGTTTTCCTTTTTAATCTCTCTCTGATACTGCTTTCCTAGTCTGTTACAGATAGTGTATGCCACATACACGATCTAGGGGAACACCGCTTGCTGATTCAATTGCTGAGATCGACAGAGTCTACCACCAAAGAAGGCGATTACTTCAAAGGCGTGCACTAGAGGAAATAGAGGATACCGATTTCTCTGAATCTCTACACAGTCTTTTCAAGGAAATCGACGGAATGGCAGAAGCTAGACCACTGAAAGCATGGGTTGAACCCACCAAGGATCGTATGAGGAGACCGACGATTGTTCTTTCGTTTGCAACTCGAGATCTGGAAATCAAGAACCACGCGTTCCAACAACTTCCGAGGTTCTAAGGCTTATCAAGGGAAGATGTGATGGAGTACTTGCACGATATCGATGATTTCGTCAACCAACTCCCACGAGCCGGAGCTGAAATAACAACGGATGAGTTGAGGATGAAGGCTTTTGCTATGGGACTTGGCGACAGAGCCAAGTCATGGTTGATTTCTCTACCAGCAGGCTCGCTGGACACTTGGGAGAAGGTTTTTTCAGCTTTCATGGAGAAATACTTCCCACACACCTTGACTACCGCGCTAAAGGCGCAAATCACTGGATTCAAGCAGGACTATGATGAGACCATCTACACCGCGTTTGAGAGGTTCCAAGATCTCACGAACAAGTGCCCTCACCATGGTTTTGAACTTTCTGACCTAGTCCAACACTTCTACAATGGACTAACCTTCGAGAACCAACAAGTGGTGGATTTCCAATGCCGAGGCAATATTTGGGAGGAAACCGCAGAAGCCGTCTGGGCAGTTTTCGAAAGGCTTGCTAAGAGTTCACAATTCAAGGACCCAAGAGCGATGGTTAGGAGGCGTGGACCTGAAGCTCCACCGACTCAAGAAGCCCCTATGTATAGGGGGAATGGGGATCAATTTGAGTGCTTTACCAACGAATTGAAGCAAGTCCTCAAGAGCGCCACCGGAACAACTGTTTCGAACGAAGTATGCCGAATATGCAAGAACTATGGGCATGGGGCTCATATGTGTAGATCGGAGTTTGCGTATGATGATGGCAACTGGGCTCGAGGAGGCGAAGAGGAAGCCTTTGCTACGGAGTTTGGTACTCAAGAAGTTAGCTACGGACAAGACGGTAGGAATCCTCGACGTGGATTTTTGAGAAGAGGATTCCGAAACAATCAAGGATATGCACCGGCTAACCAAATTTATGGCCCTAACCAAGACCGTAGTAGGCTAAACTATGATAATGAGCACTGCGAAAACCCCGCTCCGAAAGAGCCACTGAAGTCGAAGTCGGCTCAACTGATGAAGAACTTGCAAAAGATGGTTGATCACACCCAAAGTTTTCTCAAACGTTATGAAGAAGATTCTGAGAAGACTAGGGCAAGGCTTGATAGGTTGGAAGAGAGCACTAGGCTTGCCCACAAAAAGAAGCAAGAGTTGATCGACCGAGGAGCAAGTAGGGAGCAAGGCAAGCTGCCTAGCAACACTGAGAAGTCGATGTCCATTACCCTGGTGGGTGATCTACCTGTTGAAATCACCATCAAGAAGGTTGCTAAGTGCGAGAATTGCGAGAGGGAAATGCACCCACCGTCCCAGTAGATGAGAAACGCGGATCTCCCCTCTTTACCTCATTTTCTTCATATCTTCATCATTCTTCCTCCCCAAAAACCGGAAATTGCGAAAATACATTCAAAACTTCATAACTTCTTCATTTCTTCACCAAATTTAGTGTTCTTTAGCTTCAATCGAAGCCTATTACGTGATCTATCTTTTCATCCGAACAGATTTCGTCCTAATGCATTAGATTTTAAAATCTGAGGTATCTTCTTATGAACCCTAATTTTCGAATTTGGGGGTTTCCTAATTTGAGCTTCAATTATGCTTATTTGATGCATGGGTAGGTTGTTTGTGTGATTAGAAGCGTTATTTACTATCAATTGCATGCTCAATTATGTTTGGATTGTTGATTTGGGAATTTTGCTACTAGAAGATATATCTTGTTATGCAATATGTCTTTATCTTTGATTACTTGCATATGATTGTGCTTATTGGTGTGATGATGGTGGATTTGATGATAGAATGCTTAATTGTTAAGTATGAGGATTTATGATGCTAGAATTTTTCGCTACTATGGTATGAATTGAGCCTTGTTATGTAGGATATTGGTTGTCTAGTAAGAGCATAATGTGATGTATTGCTTGTAGTAGTTACATTGATATGTTGCATGATGAAGAAGCTAGGCTAGACATTAAAGGGTTGGGGAGCTCGATTGTTGATTTTATCACTTGTGTGTTTCATTCTTACACTAGCATATGCATGAGTCAGTTTTGTGTCATACGAGGTACTAACTGTTGTTTGTAGGAACCATGCCAAGGGAAAGGAGCATTCCCGTATGATTACTATGAAGCATTGGAGGGGGATCGATTACAACCATGTCAAGAAGAGTGACCTCACTAGATGTGCGTTCCATCCACGGGGTTTTGCAACAACGTCGTGGATTATCCAAGAGGAGGAGCTAGAGTACACCTGGAGTAAGGACTCCTATGCCTATTCATGCACCACCGAAGGGACAGAAACCATTATTACGTCAGCAATCCATCACAAGGACTGCAAAGTTCGAGTGAAATGGAAGGCACCGGGACAATCTAGCAGCAACGGATTGAATCTCGAGTTCGCAGTTGCTAGAAGGTTCCGAAGCGCTAGCTTGGTTCCAAAACATAATGACATGGGTGCACGGCCCCTCGTTGGGGTGCCCCTTGACTGCCTCTAAAGGGAGCATCATATAGACATCGGTCGGATCAACCGTAGAGAATGTGGTCGACATTGGAAAAAATGGTAGAAGACTTCTGAGTATCCGAGCAGCTTACTTTAACCTCCTTGGGGTGTAAAACGCTGGAGGGGGATGTCCTGATACCACTGCTCTTTCCCCTTCAACAGTTCACAATCTATTGGAGGGCTACAGGATGGAGGATTCCATAACAGCGGCAGCTAATCTTGAGGATTCTACTCGACACTGCAACTCTACTAGTGAGGATGTACGTGACAGTAGTGACAATGAAGGCCATACGGGCAATGATGATACTAATGGAGGAGTTGTTCCTATGCGGCCTATAATTGAAACTACCACGCCTACCAGAAGACCTGATGACACCCTATAAATCTCCCAGAGCAGTCCCAATAACTCACAAATAGCATTCTCTGCCGACCGAGGCCAAACCATGGGGTAACATCTAGTATCACATCTTATTTCCTCATTTTCTTACTGTTAGGGACTAGCGTTAATTTCATGAGGGGGGATGGGATCTAAGTGATCTAGTATTGTTAGTTTGGAGCTTGACATTGGTAGGCTGAGTATAGTACCTCGCATGTTTTATCCGTCTGCATTTGCATTTGCACGTTTACTGCTTTCTTAGATTTTTTAGGTTGCATTCACTACATTCATCCTAGGATAGTCTTGCATGTTTTATATGGAGTTTATTGCCGAATTTTTTGAACTTTTTTATTGGGTAGATAACCTAACTATGCCATTAATCGTATGCTTCATCTCTATGAATTTGTTTGAGGTTTTTCTCGCTTGGCTTGACACATTTATGTATTGCACTTAGTTAAGCTTGGTAGTCTCGACATCACTTAGTGGTGTTTTCTCTACTGCGGTTCACGAAGGCCTTTATAATAGGATGATGCATGTTAGGGTCTTATGGTTGTCTTCCCGAGTAATTATGTACCTAAGAGGCAACAAGTCTTCACCATGCTTTGAGATTGCTAAATGCCTAGGAAGGAGGTAGTGTGAGGTTGTGTGATCCTTTGTTTATAACCTATTCTTCCGAATAGGTTTGGGGAGGGGGTTATACCATTATTAGACTTGTTTCGTTTTTATACTCCAACCTATTCTTTCGAATAGGTTTGGGGAAGTCGTGTGAGTCATTTTCTCTCTTTTTGTTATGCTACTGCTGGCTAAAAAAAAAAATCGAAAAAAAAGAAGAAAGAAAGAAAAATTCCAGAAAAAAAGAAAAAAAAAGAAAAAGAAAAAAAGAATCTGGAAACAAAAAAAAAAGAAAAAAAGAAAAGACCCCAAAAAAGCAAAGAAGGGTCCAAAAAAAGAAAGCCAAATAGCAGTTTAGCAAAGTGTTGTGTCTCATTTTCCAATTCTTGTAATGTTTGCAATCGTGTTGTAATTTTCTATTTTTTATCTAATTGTCTTGAGTGTCATCTGTTCTAGACCACCCTCGTCCTGCCATTCAGGAAGTGGTGAATAGCTTAAGACTTTACTTGAGAGATGGGTAGAATAGGGGAGTGTTTTCTTTTATAGGGAACCCTCCTTCGTTTGATGAGAGCCACTACTGGTTCGACCTCTTTGAGAAAAAGTCTTAACATGGTGGAACAGCAGTAAGTCCTCAGTTTCATAGGCACGGGACAACCATTCGTATCTTAGCATGCTTCATTACGTCGTCACTGACTAGGTCCAGGTAGAGAATGTTACGAGAGACTATCTTGTCTTGACATAAGTGCTTATGTGGATGTGTATAAGTCAATCGAGGTATTCTTCAACCTATATTCATGTTTTGATTTATATGGTTTTTGTTCATATGTTATTTGATAGATTCAGTAGATTAGTTCATTTTATTTGGCATGAGACTCCATTTTGTGTCTTGCATTGTTTTTTGCATTAGAGTCTAGCTTAGTTGCTTGAGGACAAGCAAAGGTTCGGTTTGGGGAGTTTGATGAATGTGTATTTTACACCTTCATTTGAGTCTTTTTCACCTATTTTAGCTATCCTCTATGTTAATTTAGCTATATTTTAGTGCATTTTATTAGAATAGTGTCACGTTTCCCTTTAGTTTTTATTTTACAGGTTTTGGTTGAAAAACGAGGATTTTCGGGCAATTATATTGAAGTTGACAAGGAATTGGTGTTCCAGAAGCCTATTTGGAGTATCTGAAGGTTTCCGGATAGGATTTGGAGTCTAGGGGTCGAATCTGGAGGTTAGAAAACGCGTCGAAAACGCGGAATTCCACGAAAATTACTCCCGGGCGAACCGCCCAAGACGTGGGGCGAATCGCCCCACACCGGGCGAATCGCCTGGTGTGTGGGGCGAATCGCCCCACACTATTTCGAAGCCTCTATATAGTTGCTCAGTTTTTCTCCAAAATTCTTACTTTTCCAGACCTATTCTCTCACCTTTCTCTGTAGTTTTAGGTAGGAACTTCCCAGAGCCTGTTCTGGGGGTTCGTAGCTTAGGAGACACTTTTTCATAGCACTTTGGAGCTTGTAAGATCGCGATTCTTCGGAGACTGACAACTTTCGGTAACATTGTATCTTACGGTTTATTCTACTTATTTTTATATATCTTTCAACATGTTCTCTTCTATGATTTCTGTTGATTACGTGACAACTATGAGTAGCTAAACTTATCGTTGGTGGTAGTATGTGAATTCTTAGCGAAGGGAAGATAATCATGCTAATGGCTATATCGCGCATTATACTCCGTGTTATTGCTTTATTTCGTTGATCAGGCTCAGCCTAAATCCTCGTATGTTGATTAATTATTATGCACAAATTGGACCCTCGTCGACCTATGCATATCTATATCTTCGTAGTGTTGAATAATTACGGAACACAATTGGACAATAGTGATTGACTTGTCAGTATCTTTATCTTCGTAGTGCTTAATAATTACAACAGGACATTCGATTGATCAAAGATCTCCATGCAAGACCGAGGAATTTACGCATGATTATTGACCCGTTATGCTTAGAAGGATCATACTATCACCAATCTCCACTATCTGTTAGAAAAACCTTTGCTTTACCGTCTGCTGTTTTATATTCTTTAGTTAAATAGATAAAGCTAGTTATAGTCCTTAGAGAACGACACTCGAGGTCATTCTACTGCTACACTACGGTTTTCGTTGTAGTTGTGAATTGCCTTTGGCTAAATAACAAATTTATTTGCTTGAACCGGGACCCGACAAATCTCCGTTCATCAAACCCAAGTCTTACGTTTTTCAACTTTGACTTGTTTTCTACTTGCTGAGGAACTAGGAGGTTTTGAGCTGAAAGACTTTTGATTCGTGTTGATCAAGTCCAGTTTCTGATGTGGTGTCTTGCTCGGTTGACCTTTATGCTGAACATACTTTTCAGTAAGTTCTTTTCTAGCAAGGTTCCTTCTAGCCCTAGCATTTAGAGTCTTTTCAGAACTCTTAGGCTTGATTTTCTTCATCTCTTTGAAGTATCTTTGCTGACTTTGCTTATACTCGTGAAAAAGTTGACTTTGCTTGGTTTTGAAACCGAGTCCACTTTTCGGAGAATGCTGAGCTTTTGTGTCAGCAACCTTACTTGATTCAGGTTTGTCAGCAAAGGTCTTCTGATTACTTTTAGTAATCTTGCCTTTTGACTTAACAAATTGCTTTTCAGCAACTTGTTTGGCGGAATGCTTCACAACATCCTTCTTCTTTACAGTTTGCTTCTCAGCAACCTGTTTTCCTTTTAAAGTCTTGTTACTTTGAGTAGCAACAGCGGGATTTATGGTCGTAGGTACTTGATTGCATGTTTCAGCAACCTTAGATTGACCAAACTGATAGAGTTCTGGTTTACCACTATCAGTAGCACGTACGAGGGAAATCGGTGATTTGTCTTTACTCAAGATTTCTACGTCATCACCTTCATACGTTGCACCTAAACCTTGTTTCTGAGATGGATCTCTCAAATAAGAGTTTAGTTCAGTCAGCGTATTACTTGCGTCAGCATAAGATTTGAAATTGATTTTCATCTTTTTCATTTCTTGGATTTCAGCAAGTAACTTTAGAATTGAGGACTGATATTCTTCCAATTCTAATGCCATTTGAGAATTCTTCTTTGTAGCTTCAGCAATCAACTTCTTAAGACGCCTTATTTCAGCATCATTTTCTTCTGTCTCTTCCTTCAGCAAGACATACTTTTCAGTAGTCTGCTTGGTCAGAGTTTCAGCAATCTGTAGTTTCTCTTGCTGTCTGCTAAGAGTTTTCTCAAATCTTTCGATTTCTCCTTGAATCTTGTAAAGGTCAATCTCGTCTTCACTTTCTGAGTCTGAGTCAGAGGTAGGGTTGTTTACCTGACCGGCCATGAGGCAGAACTCGTAGTTTGACACATCTGGATAAGCTTCCATAGCTATTCCACAAACTTCTTTGCCAATCTCTACGTCTAGAGTGGCTTCTTCATCGTCAGTGTCTGAGCTTTCATCCTCACTGTCTTCGGAGCTAGTATCAATGCAAAATGCATCGATTTTTGCTTGAAGCTTCTTCTTTTCTTCAGCAATAAAAGCTCTTTTGAACTTCTTCTTTTCTGCAGATTTGCCTTTCAGCAAAGGGCAATTTGCTTTGAAGTGTCCAGGCTTTTTGCAGTAAAAGCATAGATCATTTCCAACTGCTGGTTCTTCTGATGAAGTAGCTTGCTAAGCTTGCTTGTTCAGCGAGCGAGTCTCATTCTTGTACTTATGGTAGTTGTTACCAAGATGCTTTTCAACTTCTCTTTTGATTTTCGCCTTTCAAGTTCCTTACTGATGAATTTCTTCATGTTTTTGACAACCAAAGAGTTTTCATCAGCAGGCTCTTTATCATTCTTCTTTTTAGAAGATGACGGCTTTGCAGCAAGAGCAGTGTTTTGCGATTTTTCAGCAAACACATTTTCTCTTTGCTTTGTCTCGTAGTTGACAGTAGCAAGATGAGAGAACAACTCTGTTGGTGTAATGTCTGGCATTCCTTGATTGTAGTAGAAGTTCTGAGTGTGGATCCATTCTTGATTCAGACTTCTGATGATGGTTTTCACCTTCTCAGAATCTGAGTAAAGATTTTCAACACCCAAGGTTGCCATTTCACTAACAAGAGTTCTGAATCTGAATTCCAAGTCTTCCAGTGACTCGTTTGTACCTTGTTTAAAGTTTTGGAACTTTAATTTCAGCACTTCAAGTTTGTTTTCCTTGGTTTTGTCAGATCCAGCACAAAGATCTTGAACCATTTTCCAAGCTTCCTTAGCAGTTTTAGCACCCCACAGTTTGCACTGTATGGTATCCGGAGTTGATCGAATGATGATGTTTCTTGCTTGGCCATCAAGACGGAATCTCTTAGCTTCGTCGGAAGTCCATTCCTCTCTTGGTTTTCGCACAACGGTATCAACCGGTTCGCCTAAGATAGTTTCCTTTCCAGCTTCAGTGGTTTTGTGAGGAAAACTTCTTTCAATCTTAGTGATCTTGATAGGTCCATCATTAATGACAGTGACCATCTCATCACTAATGGCCTCAAGATGTAGCATTATGTTGTTTCGCCATTTTTCGTAGTTTTCGAGCTTCAGCAAGGGAGCGTCTCCTAAAGACATCCTGTCAGCAAAGCACTACCAAACTGATCAAGTGAGAGTGATATACGGAAAGCACCTAAGGGGATCTAGGTTCAGTGCTGAATGTTAAAGAACCTCCAGCTCTGATACCACTTGTTGGTCCCTTTAAACAACAAGAAAAGACTAGAGGGGGGGTGAATAGTCTTTTCAAACTTTTGTCGTTTAAAAACTTTCTCATCAAGTGCTTATTACTTTACAGTAATGAGTTTGTTGATACTTAACTTTCTCAGCAAGCGCAAGTTACTTCACAGTAACTAGGTTTGCTGATACTTAAAATCAGAGAGGTCTTTTATACAATAAGTGCTTTTTTTTTCATTAAATGATAGTTTCAGCAAGTGATGTGAGTGACTGTATACAGATTGATATGCTTTTGCTGAAAACTAAGTACAGTAAGTAAATCACACAAACACTTTTATAGTGGTATCTGAGAGTGGCGTAATCTCTCAACTAATCCACTTTGTCCTTTCTAGGACTGAATCCACTAAGATAAGTTTTAGGTTCCTTACAACACCTATCTAGAGCGATTCAACAGAAACCAAAACACACTTTCTTCGTCTCCAACCTAACTAGAGAACGTAACCTTGTTCTCCATCAAACTTGGTACTTTTAATCAGCAACACTATGCTCGATTAAGTTCCCCCTGAATATCACGCCTGAAAGGGTGTATTTTCAGTTAGAGAGTTTTGGGGTGAGATAACTTAATTATAACTTATTCAGTTACAACAAGTAATCTAAGAAACAAAACTTTGAATACTTTGCAGTAAACAAATTTGATTGTTTCTAGTGTCAAGACTTGTTCTTGTTCGAAAAAAAGAAAGAACACTTAACTAATTTCTTAGTCGTGTAAGTTCTACTTCTTCACAAATAGCTTTTTCAAGCTTTAAGTCTTGGAACGGATCAATGGCAATAAAGAGTATTGAAGAGTATGTGAGTTTAAGCACAAGTGAGAGTATGATCATGTTGTTGACACACTTCGACTCTTTGGCGGATGACCTCTATTTATAGTGAAATAAGGAGCCGTTTGAATTTCAAATTCTAAGGCTTTTGTTTCTTAAAATGTCACTATCTTGCTTTTGTACTTTCATCAGCGTCCTTGTTTGTCTTCTAGTCTTCATGTCCTTCGCGTGCATGCTTTGCATTTAATGCTCATTTGAATGAAATTCAAACAGTAACACTTGAGCGCAAATACAAGTACTTTCAGCAAGAGGTCACAAATATTCCATCAGCAAGTGGTCAGTCTCAGTTTCAGCAAGCACAACCTACTCTGTCGTTCAGATTTTCACTTATGCAATGTTGTTGCTGAAGTTTCCACTTTCTGAGCAACATGTGCCTTTGTAGATACTAGTCTTCAGAAATCTTCTAGTCTTCAGTCTTCGAAATCTTCAAGTTTCTGAGTGGTTCTAAATGCTTCAATAGTTTGTTTGTAAAAACAAAGTACATCATCAGCAAATGCTTCAATAGGTTGTTTTTCTTTTCAGAAAACAAGATACATCATAAGCGGTAAAACCAACCTATCTAGCACCTACTCTAAGTCTTCAGCAAACGTTCCTCTTTTACAATGTCCTTAAAATTCTAAATTCCTATGGACCTTAAGAGTACTAGTTACTGGACTTTCCTTAATTTAGCATGGTTAATTGCTCATCAAAATTACAAGTTTCCTAACAAATATGAACTTTTAAAAAGAAGGTGATGTGGTTTTAAGATCACCTAAATAACCAGTGAATGTGATTAATCGCTAAATAACTCTTAAGATTACTTGTTGTACTTTTAAAATTATTTTTAAGCGTTCATGGTATAGTTTCCAGTTTTGATTTTATGCATCGTAGTATTTTCATGCCATGTTCCTCTCTTATGGTTTTAATAATCCACGTATGCTTTTAATGGACGTAATGTTATGGTTTTTAGGAATGATGGTATAGTTATAAGGCTAGTACTGATAATAGAAGAATATGAGCGTAATTATACAACATATGAACTTTTAAAAAGAAGGTGTTGTGGTTTTAAGATCACCTAAATAACCAGTGAATGTGATTAATCACTAAAATAACTCTTAAGATTACTTGTTGTGGTTTTAAAATTACTTTTAACCGTTGATGTTATAGTTTCCAGTTTAAATTTTTTATTTCATCATATATTCATGTCACCATGCTTTGTTATGCTTTTTAAAGTACACTGTAAGTGACTAATGTAATATATAAATTTAATAGTATTAAACAAGGCTTTTAGTGTAAACGTTATAGTTTTAAATGATTATTGTTATACTTTTAACAACTATTGGGGTAGTTTTAAGAATATGATGCACAGTTAATACGTACTAGAGAAATTAAAAATAAAAACCTTAAAATTCCAATAACAAACCATACCTTACATTAAATTTCTTACAGACTTCAAAAGAAAGAAACCCAAATAAACATAGATAGAAACCTAGAAAAATAAAAAGACTTAAATAGACAATAACATAGATGTCCCAACATAGATTAGATTAAACAAAGAGCCCTAGTCTAAGACCAGTTAGTTACTAGAGTAACTTGTTTAATTCACTGGGTTGTCCCTATGAAGCGTGTTCACAAATGTACGAACACAACGGATGTAAGGCATGAGATCATGCTCTTCCACACGCACTTCCTTGAGTTGGTTGTAAAGAGCCCGAGCATGTGGCTCCATTTCTGGGTGTTGAGCACTCATATGCCTCAATTGGGCTGCAATCCTGACTGCATGATGAAGTGGACTAGCTTCATTGAAGTCTAGCTCACTTGGCATAACCATCCGAGCCATGACTTCAAGCTTCTGTGCAAGAGTAGTCTGCCTGTGCAGAACACCATTGGCATCCCTGTACCTATAATAAAAAAAAAAGTCAATTAAAAAACTGAAAACAGAGGAAGAAAGAAATTCAGAAAACTTCAAAAAAAAAAAAAAAAAAAAAAACAGAAAAATAATATAAGAAAACTTACTGCACCCCATCAACTTGATGATCATTGTAAGCATTGTTGAAAAGAGTCTTCACTCTCTCCGGGTGAGCAGCATAAACTCCATTCTAGTTCAGAGTAGAATTTTGTGAAGCAGCCATTTCTTCTCTGATAATTTTTTTCTTATTTACTTTCTTTTGATTAAAGTATTTGTATTGTGTGTTATAATGAACGATTAAGCTACAAGAGAGGGTATTTATAGGCAAATGAAAGTGGGTGAATGTTTGATGAAAAGACATCAATTGAATGGATGCAACTTTTCAATTAAAAAAACTGTAATTTTAGAATTCACATTAAAAAACTGAATTACTTTATCTGAAAATTTCTTATAGTTTCAAGACAGTCAGTTAGATTTTTAAGTTGTATTAATTATTTTTACTTTTGAAAAAATTAATTTTGATTACTAATATTCATAATTTATTTATTTTTAAGAGACCTCATATGCATATTCATATAACAGGAAAAATGTTAAAATTTTAAAACTTATTAAGGTCACGCACTAAGGTTATAAGAAACAATGTTATACTCCTATTAGACTTATAATAAAAACTGAAATTGTTAAGAATTAGACTTCTATTAGACTTATAAGATCTACTGTTCGGTTTACAAAAAAATATAATATTATGATTTTCATCTGTTTATCAAAATTAAATCATATACTATACCTTTAATAGTTATTGGTGTGCTTATAACATTTTGTTTTTCTATTATAAAAACAGCTGGTAATGATGATGCAAGTGATGACCTTGAGGATGAAGAAGATGAGGATGATGGTGATCCCAGATCCATGAAAGGATACACAGCTGAAACATGGGAAGAGTTGTATGTGCTATACAAGAAACACTCAAATGACCTCGACTTCTCTGTCAAAAAATGCTCAAAAAAATACATCAAGTCGCACAAGAAAGTAAACCAGATATACTTCATGTGCTCATGTGAAGGAAAATCAAGGGAAAAAAATCAAAGAATGTGAATCCTTCACCTGTTGCAATGAACCAGATAGTAATGCCTTCTCCTGTTGTCATTGGAGATAAACCTCAAGTAAAGACCAGGGGATGTAAAGTGAAGAGGTCAGGTTGTCTTGCCCACGTTAGAGTTTAATATGACAGAAAACATGACCTCTACAAGATTGTACGTCACCACATTCAGCATAATCATGAGATGGTGCCGCTTCCGTTAAATCATTTGAAACGTAGTGAGCGTCACATCAATGATGAGACCAAGAAAATAATTCAGCAATTGGAAGACTGTCATATTAAGCCTGCAGACGCGTATAATTTGTTAGCAGCTCAAGCTGGAGGAGAGGAACTTGTTGGATACACAAAGAAAGACCTTATCAACCGTGTTGGAAAAACAAGATTAAAAAGCATAGAAGGTGGAGATGCTCACACACTGGTCGAGAAAATGGAGGTAATCTACTCTTCATAATGATATATAGTTTTGTGAATTTTTTGTCTGCTAATATGTTGAGATTTTAAAGACATACTGTTATGATTATAACACTATATCACATGAATTTAAGGATGAACTATTGTAATTCTAAAACAAATGAATTTAAAATTTGTTCTTTTCAGAAAGAAAGGGATAAAGATCCAACATATTATCATCGCTATTTGTACGGTGACGATGCTAAGCTGACTGCAATTTTCTGGAGAGATGGCATGATGAAGGAGGACTACAAATTGTTTGGTGATTTAGTAATATTTGACACAACGTACTGCACCAACAAATACAACCTCATCTGTGCTCCAATTGTTGGTGTAAACAACCATTGGAACACAGTTATGTTCGGTTGCGCTTTCATGAAAAGGGAAAAAGCAGATAACTTTGTTTGGCTACTCAACACATTTAAGGAATCGATGGATGGAAAAGAACCTGTCACCATTTTCACTGATCACGACAAGGCAATGTCCAATGCTATAGAGGAGGTATTATTTTTTCCAGCTTATACGAAAACTTGTTATGACATCTACCCTCTATAAATATTCTCTTATACTTATAATCATTACTTCTATCGTTTTAAAAGTTCATTTCATATATTTAAAGAACATTCCAGTGAGTTTTTTTTTTTAAATACTGGATATCAACTCTGTCATATATTTAAAAACACTCTTAAAAAAAAGAGCTCTATTATATTTTTAAGATTCGTTCGTGTAGTTTTAAACATTTATGCTATACTTTTAACACAGGTTTTTGGTGGGAGAACAAGACATAGACTCTGTTTGTGGCACATCCAGCAGAACGCTATCACGCATTTTGGAGAGCTTAAAACAAACATCAACTTCAAGCAGGAGTTTGATTACTGTCTGAAAGGCTGTAATGACTTGGAAGAATTCGACAATTGCTGGAGCCGCATGCTTGTCAAGCACTAAGCAAAGACTTCTTCTCCGCGGGATTCCTATCATCTCAGCGCAGTGAAAGCACCAACAACGCCATTTGCTTCAAGGCAAATAGGACAACAACTCTGACTAAATTCCATGCCATTTTTTCGGACACGGTGAAAAGATGGAGAAGTGCTGAACAGAAAAAGGAATTTGAAGCTTCATCTTCAAAGCCAAACATTCCAATTCCATCTGGTTTGCTAGTCCATGCATCTGAAGTGTACACCATTGAGGTTTATGAATTTTTCAAAGGAGAATTTTTTCAATCAGTTGCTACAACATGGTCTCTGGTCAAGAAAACAAATAAGTAAGTATGCAGTGAACATTTAATTTGCCAGTCTATAGTTTTAATACTATTTTATTGGATGTTTAAGAATACTTGTTATGATTTAACTAGAATTGGATTATTTTATTTCATAAGTCATCTTTCTGCTATCCAGGAATAATATGGTTCTGAAAGTACACCCAGAAGATGAAAGGATGAAAACACATGAAGTCCATTAGGTTAAAAAAGGCAATGCTGTAACAGTTGAATGTTCATGCAAACAATTCTCTGCAGTTGGCTGGTTGTGCTTCCATGAAATTAAGGTACTGACCCATGTCAATGAAACAAGAATACCAGAGAAATACATTAACAAAAGGTGGACCAAAGTGGTCAAGCAAGAAGTATGGGATAGAATTCATCAAGGCAGAAGCGATGTCCTGAGGATAGCTGATGACTCACTACCATGGCGCCAGCAAATGGCAAGGAAATACTATGACTTACTGCTCACATGCTCATCAAGTGATGATCTCAGAAGCTAAGGAAATTACACTACTCCATTATATATGTTCTATGCTTTTAAAAATTTATGGTGCAGTATTAGTAATTATTGTTATGGTTTTAACAATATTTAAATATCTTCTTTTCAATTTGATTTTCACAAGGGTACTCGAAGACAGTTACAATAGAGATCTAGCACATACCAGGACTATCCTCTCAATCGAAGAAGGCACAAGAAAAAGCACCAACCAAGAGAATACAGAAACAACAACCACAAACTCAAACAAGCCACCACGCCTTTTGGATCCTGATCGTGCAGTCACAAAGGGCAGAAAACCAAAGATAAAAAACAAGTTCAACCGAAGGAAACCACTCGCAAAGGCGGCCCAGATTACATTTTCAACAGAGATACCGGAACGCTTGCTATAAGTTTTTGAAATTTCTCTATTTTTTTGACTCATTTCATGTAATGATATTACAAAAATCTCGCTATGGATAACAACACAAAAGACACAAAAAAATGTAATACTTTTATATAAACAAGTGCTTTTATAGTGATTGTTTTATAGTGATTGTTTTGAGACATTACTTGATGGTTTCTATAGTTACATGTAATGAATATATGAATGCTTGTGTTACAACTATAACATCAACTCTTAAAACCACAACAAAAATAGAAATAAACAACAAAAATTATTCTAACCAAAAATCTTTAAACATTGCAAGTTCAAAAACCATTTTATATATATAAAATAAAAAGACCAACATAAGGTGTTAGAAAAGTACCACATAAACTCTTAGAAAAAACAACAGACAAATACTAAAAAAAGGTGTTACATAAAAACACCACGACATACGGCCTTAAAAGCGCCCAACATAAGATGTTCCAAAACAGTACCATAAACTCTCAGAACAATAACAAAAGAGTATTAAAAAGGTGTTCCATGTAACACCACACATAAGTTCTTAAACAGAGTGTACAGAAAAAGATCCAAATTATAAATCCATACAGACCACCATTTGTTTAAATTGAAAGGACAAGTCTAATTGTTCACATTGAAACATCCATCCAAAATGAAACTACTTGTCAGGATTTATCCCTCTGAGCTTCAAGTTAAATCTCTTCAGAGAAATTTTGAACTCTTCCGCTTTAATTTTCCTAGCGGTTTTAGGAACTGCACCACTGGCTTCATCTTCCTCTTCTTGCATCTTTTCTCTCTTTCAGTGACTTCATTTTCTTCCTGCTCTTTTTCTTGCATCTTCTTTCGACCCTAAATACAATTAAAAAACAAAAAAATGATGAGTTAACAATAGAAAAGTAACAAAACGTCAAAACCTCACTTCTATAACCTATAATATATATATTTAACTCAATCAATCGTAAAAAAAATCAGAGTTTTACCTTATTCGCCTTTCCCTGATCCTTGCCCTTATCTTTTTCATGCTCCTTGACCTTCTCATTTTCAAGCTCCTTCGACATCTCTTTTTCCTAAAGAACATACCCCAAAAAACCATAATAAATAAGAGTAAAACCACAAGAGATATCTTAAAAACTAAAAAAGCATAAAAATTGAGACATTCATCCCTTAAATTTACCTTATCACCGTCCTGGTCCTTGACATTCGCTTTTTCCAGGTCCTTGGCCTTCTCTTTTTCATGCACCTTGGCCTTCTCTTTATTCATCTTCTCCTTCTCTTTAATCTGTTTATCCTTCTCTTTAAGATGCTTTTCCTTCTCTTTCAACACCTTCTCCTTCTCTTTAATCTGTTTATCTTTGTTAGAAATGTCCTTCAATTGCTGCTCAGCATCAATCTTCTCCTTTTCTTTAATTTTGTCCCGTAACAGCTTCTCCTTCTCTTTCTCCAACTTCTCCTTCTCCTTCAACTGCTTCTCCCTCTCCTTCAACTGTCTCTCCTTCTCTTTTCCAGCATAAACCTCTCTTTTTCCTGCTTCTCCTTTTCTTTCTCCTTTTCTTTCTCCAGCTTCTCCCTCTCTTTTTCCTGCTTCTCCTTTTCTTTCTCAATTTCTTTTTCCATCTTCTTCTTCGCATTTCTTTCAGCCTTAATCCTCCTAGCATAAGCAAGTTTATCCTTCCTTGCAGCAGCTTGTTCAACAGCTTTCTTCTCTGCTCGAATCTTCAACTCCTCATTCAACAACTCTATCATATAATCCTTTTCTTTGGAAAACTTCCCAAGTAAATCCAAAATACGACTTCTATTCTTGTTGATGTCAGCAAGAACAAGAGAGGCCAACATTTCTGCTCTAAATAATATACGCCAAGACACCTAAATAAAAATTTCGTTAAAATCATAACATATAGCCTTTAAAACCACATCAAAGAAATCTAAAAAGCACAAAGCATAATAAAAATAAAAGTATTCATACCTGTCTCAAATCAGGACAATCATAAGCACTCCCCTAGAAATCTTTCATCAGGTGCATCACATAAACCCCACAATCATTCAGATCATCAAGTTCTTCAAGATCATGCGGCATAACAACATGAATGAACTCGAATGATTCAACCTCATGAGCCCGACTGTGTCCCTCCATTTTTAAAAAAGTTGAAAATCCCTTCTTCTGTACAATAAAACAGTAATATATAGTCTTAAAATAATAACATGAGCTCCTATAAAAGTAATAAAAATAACTTTAGAAAAAAAAAAGAAAAAAAAAATCATACCAAAGCTTCACAATACAACACAGCTTCAGGAAGCCTCTCCTGAGTCAATTTCAAATTGTCCATTAGCTGAACACACTTTAACTCCATATTAACACTATACAAAGTATAGTGTTCATGTTTATTGCACGGAAAGATGAACTAGAAAAACAAATAGAGACAAAAAACAAATCAACATAAAAACCATAAGATCAAAACTTAAAAAGCATAACAAAATGAAAAAAAAAAAAAAAAAGAAGTAGAATTACCAATTTAACTTCTTCCAACTGATCTTGGGTAACTGAACCCAATGTCATTTTTATCCAAATAGACAACACCTCAACAAACTTCCCAGAATCATCACCAGTCCAATAAGCAGAAGAATTAAGACCAAAAACAACTCGGTCAAGACGTCTCTTAGTCCTCTCTATATCATTAAGAATCATTGCCCAATGATCAATTACAGCACTTCTGATCATGTTTTTTGGCTTCAAACTACTTAAATCATCTTGAAAAACATAATTGTTGTCAAAGTATTGGACAACGAAATCATTCCTGGAAGAAAAAAATAAAAATAAGAATAAAACAAAAACATCAATCTAAAAACTATAACATAATCACTTAAAAAGCATAACATTATTCATTAGAAGCAGAACAAAAAAAAATGTACCCATCTACTTTCTCAGCAAAGTCTGACCAATAATACTCAACAACTTGTTTCCTCAAAAGCTTCATCCCAGAAACAAAAGACTTGTTTTCTTTCATAAACTGTGAAACACAGTCTATGTCAACCCCAGGCACCCCACATTCATAAGTATATCCACGACCATCATTGCGATCAAATGTGGACAAGTAATCATGGATATCTGCCAGTTTTCCACAACCATCAATTGACGACAATGACAAATCTCCATAAGGGCAAGGGCCAAAAATAATACCATCATTGTTTAAAAGTGAATCTTCTTCCATGAATTGATCTTCAGAATTGTCAACAGGATCAGCAATCTGATTTTTGTTCTTCAAATTCACAACAGATACCTCACGAGAACTTCCAATCGGTTGAAAAAAATCATCAAACTTTGGAGTACATAATCCAAGATCAAATGAAGGCATAGGGAAATCATCCAACTGGGTTCCATCCACCACCGGGGTTACATTCACCACCGGCACAGGTTGTGGAGCATTCACAATCGCTTGCTTCTTCTCCAAAGAAGCTTGACAAGAATAATCAAGATAAGCAATCACTTGGCTAGTAAAAACAATACCATTATCAAACTCATCATCTATGTTATCATCAAGGATATCTGCAGTGGCATTGGCATGAGCAGGTGGAACTGTTGCACTGGAAACACCATCAATATGAGCATCTGGAACTGTGGAAGTGGGAACATCTGCAACAACGCCACAATCAACAACATTGCCACCACCAGAAGCTGGATGGATCACTGATTGGCTGTCTCCCTTGCTTGCTGGCTGGCTAGTTGGTTGGCTGGAACGCTGGCTTGCCGGCTGGCTAGCTCCCTCGGTTCCAACAGAGAGCAAATCAATGTGATGATTAACAAATAAATGAAAGTTCCGCTTCCACATTACGAATTTCTTGTGGTCTTCCTGCATTACAAGATATCTTAAAAAAAATACATTACAAGATATCTTAAAAGCTCACTAAAATTTATAAAAAAAACACAAAAGGATCCATCAAAGAAAAAAAATGGTAATTAAAACATTATTGCACAGTATATTTATTAAAAACATAACAACTGATATTAAAACAATAATACTAGTAATTAAAACCCAAAAACACTACAACCCAAATAAATTTTATAAGCTCTTAAATGCACAATAATGGAAATTAAAAAACAACAAAAGGAATTCATTAAAAACTTACAGCTGAACACATCTTGTTAATGTCACTATTCTTTGGGACACCAGGAGGGATACGTATCCTCAGGTTCAAAAACATTTCATCATTATCATCATAATAACCAGTGCCTGCTTTACAAGTTTCATTCAAGAAAGCCATCACTACATGACCTTCAGCATCTTTCATAGAATCAACTACAACCACAACATCATCTTCATCTTTACTGATCGGATACACACCCCTCAACTGCATACCCTTGAAGTAATGACCAAACTCTTGATTAACTCGATTACTCAGTCTCTTGTTTGGCCAATGCTTAATCAAAGGAAGACTACATGGCTCTTTCTCACCCTTCAATGGATACTTGTTCAAATGAATAATATAATAAAAACCTTAAAAACATATACTATAACCATAACAGAAAAACTTAAAAGATCAACAAAAAAATACCTATGCAAATAAAAAATCAGCAACACCAGAACACACCCACTAACAGACCATGCCTTGTTACAATTAATATAGTTACTTATGTCTTTGCTGAGCCTCTCCATAACATAACCGCACCAGTCCAAATTCTTTATCCCAGAGACATCCTCCAACAGAGGCAGCAAAGCATAATCTATGGTATGGTTGCGATTTGGAGCCAGAATACAACCACAAGCATAGAGTACAAAGAGTCTCTTGAATTCGTCACCACCATCCACCATTTCACTCAAGTAGTGACCAACAGATGAGCAATAAGTAATATCTGGAGCACTCACAACCTTATCATTCCCATTCTTATCCTTCCTCTTTGTGACATGAGGATACTACTCACGGAATTCAATCTTCAATTCCACATCAATATAAGGACAGGCCTTATTTCCAACACACCTTTGGATAAGAAAAAGGTCCTTCACACCTAAACTGCAGACCTGATAAGAGGTAAAATCACTTTTCACATCACCAATATGCTGAACATTACATAACGGATCAAACTTGTTGATCAACGCCGGTAAAAGACCACTAGGAAGCCTCTTGATATCGATGTCCAGCAACCCACCAAAATCTATAGCACGGATGTCTGCCTTCTGCTGCTTGGACCACTCAATTTTGCAGAAGTCAAAAGACATCGAATGTGCGAAATCAATCACTGAACCATCCTTCAACACAACAACATTCTTCTTTTCACGGTTCCTCCTTTTGACTTCCTTCACATGTTTCGCTTGAGAAACACTAGCCGATGAAACAACACCCTGCTGGGTGGTTGTACCAATTATTTCAGTTGGTGTAGGAATAACTTCAGTTGGTGTAGGAAGAGCTTGTGCACACTGGACATGCACTTCAGATGGATCACCCGCACCTAAAAATCACAACAAAACACATCTTAAACCATAACACATATCACATAAAACCCCAACAAGACATCTTTAGAAAAATAACAGAAACATGCACACAAAAACACATAATTAAGCAAAAAAACACCAAAAACTAAAACCACAACAAAAAAAAAAATTCAAAAGAATAGACAACTTAAAAGTCGCACATAAAACCTGTTACCTAAAAACCATAACACAAATCACCTAAAACCACAACAAGACATCTTAAAAAAAATAACACAACAAATGTACAGAACAATAGAAAAACCAACAACACATGGAATAATAAAAAGACAAAAATTCCCGCGCAAAGATAAATAAACATAAAAGAACCACAAAGAACGAAAAACCATAAAATAATATCAGACACACAAACACATGACATTTAACAACATAATAATGGTACGAGTTTATTTTCCTCAATAAAAAATGCTACGAGTCTATCCAAAACTTTAAATTCACAACAACAACGAAACGAACCATAACAACAAACAACGAAAAGAGAAAAAACAAAAAAGGCATTTATAAACCATAAAATACAGCCGCCAGTTGTAACATATGTTGTTATTGGTTGACCAACAAGTTCAGCTGTAACACTGGCAATATGGATTGAACAATATATACCACAAAATATGCTAATTTTAAGGAATAAGAAAAATTGTTGTTTAATTATAACATATTTTTGTAATTAAACACCAACAATATCCGCTTTAGCACTGGCAATATCAATGAAGAAATAACCTTGACAGGTCTTGGCTTGTGAGTCAGCCTTATGACTAACCGATAACCGGGTTCGAATCCCGACAGCGGAATTTTTATATTTTTTTCACTTTTTTATATTTTCATTAAAATTAATGTTGTTTTTGCTCTAATTTTCTTATACACGATGGACCCTTTTACAGCAGATAAGAAATGAAAACAAGAAGACATAAACTAGGATTGAACAATTAAAAAACTAAATAATTTATTACACACTTCTTTGATTTTGTAAGCCGAATTACACACATCCTTCATAGTGAGAAAGATATTAAAAAATAGGTGTTCATGCAAGAAAATTTATGAATAAATTAGGATTACTGGATTAGAAAGAGAAATCTTATTTGTAACATATGTTGTTATTCGTTGACCAACAAGTTCAGCTGTAACACTGGCAATATGGATTGAACATTTTCCTTCATTGTGAGAAAGATTTTCAATGACATGTGCCCATACACGATAATTTCAAAATAAATCAGAAATACCACAAAATGTGCTAATTTTAATGAATAAGAAAAATTGTCGTTTATTTATAACATATTTTTGTAATTGTTACCAACAATATCCGCTGTAACACTGGCAATATCAATGAAGAAATAACCTTTACATGTCTTGACTTGTGAGTCAGCCTTATGACTCACCGATATCCGGGTTCGAATCCCGGCATCGGAATTTTTATGTTGTTTTCACTTTCTTATATTTTCATTAAAATTAATGTTGTTTTTACTCTAATTTTGTTATACATGATGGACTCTTTTATAGGTGATAAGAAATGAAAACAAGAAGACATAAGCTTGGATTGAACAATTAAAAAACTGAATAATTTAATACACACTTCTTTGATTGTGTAGGCCGTATTACACACATCCTTCATAGTGAGAAAGATATTAAAAGATAGGTGATCATGCACGAAAATTTCTGAATAAATTAGGATTACTGGATTAGAAAGAGAAATCTTATTTTGTAACATATGTTGTTATTCGTTGACCAACAAGTTCAGCTGTAACACTGGCAATATGGATTGAACATTTTCCTTCATTGTGAGAAAGATTTTCAATGGGATGTGCCCATACACGATAATTTCAAAATAAATCAGAAATACCACAAAATGTGCTAATTTTAATGAATAAGAAAAACTGTTGTTTAATTATAACATATTTTTGTAATTGTTTACCAACAATATCCGCTGTAGCACTGGCAATATCAATGAAGAAATAACCTTGACAGGTCTTGGCTTGTGAGTCAGCCTTATGACTCACCGATATCCGGGTTCGAATCCCGGCAACGGAATTTTTATATTTTTTTCACTTTTTATATTTTCATTAAAATTGATGTTGTTTTTACTCTAATTTTCTTATACACGAGGGACCCTTTTATAGCTGATAAGAAATGTAACACCCCGGTTTTTTTAATTATTTATTTAATTATTATTTTATTATTTAATTTTAGTTAATTAATTATCATAGTAAATTATTTATTCGATAATTATTTAATTGATTTCGCGTAAGCTAGTTCGTTTCGTTTCGTTTGGATCAAGCTGGAAGACTGGACCGTTCTGACCTCTTTTGGCCCAATTCTTTGGCCCAGTCAAGGCCTGTTGACCGGCCCTTTTGACCAAAACCCTAACCCTAATCAGATTACTCCCTCCTCAACTTCTTGTTTGCCGTTCAAACGCATAAGAGAAAAGAAGAGAAAGAAAGAAAAGAAAAGAAAGAGAGAAAGAGAAAGAGAGAGAAGAGAGAGAGAGCTGCTACTGTTTCTTTCCTCCGGTCAGTCCGCCGCCGCCTTGTTCCGTCGTCGCCTCCGCCAGTCCCGTCGCCGCGCCGCCGCATCGATTCCTTGTCGATTGATCGATCGATCCGTCTGTTCTGTTCAGTTCCGCCGCCCGTTTCGCCGCCGCCGCTGCCGTTCGCTCGCGTCGCGCCGTTGCTGTTCGCCCGTCCGCCGCCGCCGTTCGTGTTGGCGCCGCGTTCTCCATCTGCTCCGACCCGTCCGATCGCGCAGATCGAATCGATCCGACCCGTCCGATCGCGCCAATCGATCCGATCCGTCCCATTGCTGTCCGACCCGGTCCGCTCCGTTTTCCATTCGCGCCGCCGATCTTGTATGTTCCGTCCGTTGATTTCGATTTCGATCGTAAGTTGGTTCTGTCCTTCCGTTTCGAATTCAATTTTGATTGCGATTCGATTCGAATCTCGTTTTGATTGTCTTTTCTTTTTGATTCATTCATTTTGCAGATTAACTCTATTTCGATTCAAAGGTAAATCTCGAATCCTTTACTGTTCTTTCGATTCGGAATTCATATTCTGTTTTGGCCTTTTTTACCCTTGGACCATTTTACCCTTGTACTTTCTGGCCATGTTATTTGATTCGAACTGAGAACCGGGACTTAGGATTAGTTATAATGTTGTTGCTGATTGATGGACTTGTGTTTTGACCTCGTATGTTGACCATGGTTTTCTGTTGACCTCAAAAAGGACTGTTTTGGACTTTAGTGATATTAGTTTGAACTTTGTGGACTGATTTGGGAAGTCTGAAAACCTAAAGGACCTTTTTGCAATTTCCTTTGACCGTAGTTGACTGACATAAGACCTTTTTCGTAAACCATTTTATTCTTTGAGGACTGATATGTATGTTTGGAAACTTCTGGTTTTGTTTGTACTTTCTGATTTTGGAAAAGGACCTTTTTGCAATTTACCACTGAGGGTATTTTGGTAATTTCCAGAGTCTGAAAAATCGAAAGAGTATTTCTGAAAATGTTTCATCTTAGTTTCTGTTTTTGTAACTTAGTAATGACTTGACTTGCTAGCCTAGTTGGTTAGGTCCTTGCTTGACTAACTTAGAGGTACCGAGTTCGACCCCGTCTTTACCACTTCTTTTTCAACCTTTTTCCTTCCGTCCGTTCGACTTCTAAAGTGTATTTAGTACTTTCTTTTTAGGTTCTTCGTTGTTCGATAACCCGTAAGCTCATTTCTCGTTGGAGATCTTTTGCTCGCAAGTTAAGGTGAGTGTTCACCCCTAAACCTATTTATTTGCGAAAAACTGGAAGGATATGTGTCAACTTGTACCTACTATTACATATATTGTTTTACTGTATGCTTCCGCGTAAAAGTATAAGTCCTAAGTAGGACTATTTACTTTTTCTGTTTACTGCTACTCTGTTCTGGACTGACTTTTCTGCAGGAACACCTCTAGGTGTTGATTATCTGTATCTGTTGTTCTGTATCTATTCTGTTTCTGTGTGACCGGTCGATTAGGTTGTAATTAGGTAGGCTTGGGTAGTAAAGGACTATCGGGTTTTCTTGATTATTGCCTAGTTTATTCCCTTTTAGGCGCGAGGCAGAAGTCGCTGAGGTCTATTAGGGTCGTAAGTTCTGTTTCCCCAAAGTACACGGGGGTTTCTGTTTCTGTCCGGAGTTGTGCACCCTCTGGAGGGAGTCATAAGGGCATTCCGGGAGTAGGAGCAATAAGGCGGGCTGCACCAACGGTCTTCAACTTATCTGTTCTGTTATTCTGTTATGTGATCTGTTCTGTTTGTTTGTTTTTCTGAAAAGGATTTTGATTTCAAAACTGTTTACTTTCTGTTTTTAACTTAGAACCTCACTGAGATCCTTTATCTCACACTCTCTTGTTTTCAAAATTCCTTCCAGATTCTGCTGATGATGTTCGCGAATAGGATGCCAACGACTGAGAGAAGGGTCTGGGGTGTCTTGGGATTTTATTTCAAAATAAGGAGATGAACTTTTACGGTCTTCACTCGTTGTTTTATTTGAATTCTAAGTTTATCGTTGGATATTTATTTGTTTCTGCTAGCGCTGTGCGCGTCAAAGATTATTTTGGCATTAACTGCCGACCGTTGCTATTAAAGTTATTTTTGATTTTCTTTTTCAAGAAATTATTTTGTTTTCAAAACCGGTACCGTTACAGTTGGTATCAGAGCTTGAGTTCAAACTCGAGCTTGCTAGGATAGGATCTTTTGACCTTTGGGGTGTGTGTGAGGGTCCGAGTCGCTGGTTAGGTCTTGTAATTTCTGATGCTTTTCTGATTCGAGTCTTGCGTACTAACCTTAATCTGTTTCTTCGTCTTCTCTGTTCCGATTCTGACGACCTTTCTGACCCGTTTCTGAAACTGTTGACCTTCCGTGGTTGTTTTGATTTTGACGTAGTTATTAACTAGTTAAATACGCGTGTGCTTACAGATAGGTATGAGTTCTGAAAAGAAGGTCATTCGTTACCGCCTAGTCGAGGGAGAGTTTAACCCGTATACCTCCGTTCCTGTTGTTGGCGTTTACCATGGATTCGTGATGGACAGGGTCGTTCGTGAACGAGATCACTACTGGCTAGAAAACTTTAAGCTTCGAGATGAAATAGCAACGAAGGATGCGGAAATCGGATTCCTTAAGACGGCTTTACGCGCCGCAAAGGAGCACTCTGGCTTTATTTCGTTAACCGCGTCCAACGTAGGCATCATGATTCGCAGGAGGAAGGCTCGGAGGACGTTCCCCGAGGGTTGCGGACCATCCCGTAGAGTGGAGAGTGAAGGAGAACCCGAAGAAGAATCCGAAGAAGAACCCGAGGAGGACCCCTCTGA
This sequence comes from Plantago ovata, assembly GCA_028274465.1. NCBI lineage: Eukaryota > Viridiplantae > Streptophyta > Magnoliopsida > Lamiales > Plantaginaceae > Plantago > Plantago ovata. The sequence goes on along the minus strand of CM051457.1, from coordinate 70,567,420 downwards.
GGAAGAAGGAGGAGATGCTCACGTGCCCGAACGACGTTCCGAAGATGATATCGAGGATGCTTATTAGGATAGATGCCTTTTCGAGCTCGTACCGAACTTCCTTCTTGCCAAGCGAGTTTTTTTTAGTTCAGCCGACTGAGACTGTTTATGCTTTTCCTTTTACTTGACTCTGTGATTTTCTGTTTTCTCGCTAAGACGAGTAGAGACCGGTTTTCCTTTGTTAATTGCATGCTTGGCTGTTTGAGACTTCGTTGATTTTCTTGTTTTGCGTTTTGTTTTAAAGTTCAAGGCATGTTTTCTTCTTCACTGCTCAGTTTATACCTGTTGTAGAAGATTATGTTCTGGCCATAGTTCTTTGTTTTTCTGTTCCTTTCTAAGTTAGAGATTCGAGGTTGTTAAATCAACTGCTAAGTAGTGCCTCTTTATTAGAATGAGTCGCAGAAACACTCGTGGTGCCAGCAGCAATGGAAGTGGAGATGATCAGCATGCTGAAAATGGAGACCAAGTGGACCGTATCATCGCTGCTTTGGGGAATTTCAGCGAAACCATTCGCCGCGCTGGAGCACCACCTGTTCAGCCAGCTCCTCCACCACCACCACCGATCTAGACCATCGATCAAGCTGCGGAACGATTCACTCGTTTCCATCCTGAAAGGTTCGAGGGAACACCTGATGCCCGTAAGGCTGAGCTCTGGATCGAAGGTATGGAGAACTTATTCTCGATCGTGCACTATCTGGACGAGAGGAAAATCGAGCTTGCTGCTTTCCAGTTCGTGGGAGCCGCCAGGAACTGGTGGAGAACCGTGAATGCGAGATGGAGGCAAGATGGAGTTGCTCGTACCTGGGAGAATTTCACCAAGGACTTCATGGACAAGTACGTGCCTCGCCTGGTTCGCGAGAACCGGAGAGATGAGTTCCAGGCATTGGTGCAAGGGAACATGGATGTTGCCGACTATGACTTGAAATTTACCCGACTACTGAAGTATGTGCCGCACTTCCAGGACGATGAACGAGAGAAGGTTCGTCACTTTTTGAAGGGTCTGAACTCTGAGATCCGGTACAGTTTGTTTCGGACCAACATGCCTACCTATCTCAAGGCTGTCGAACTCGCCTCCGAGGTAGAAAGTGGTCTCAAGGAGATCAAGATGGCTGATAAGCCATACTCTAGCAAGAGGAACTACTCTAGTTCTTCTGGGAGCCATGGAGGAGGAAGCCAATCTGGATACAAGAGGGAGAGTCGAGGTGGATACCAATCTGGATATCAAGCACCACCGGCGAAGTATCCCCGCAATCATCATGACAACCGTTCCCGCAACACCACTGGAGGGTCTGGGCAGTCATCCCAGGCAAGGAAGAACTGCAACTACTGTGGGGGAGTCAACCACGATGAGCACAACTGCTGGAAAAGACAAGGTTTATGTTTGGCTTATGGGAGCAAGGATCACAAGATCAGCCACTGTTCGAACCGTCATGCCATTGTCAAAGGAGGAAGACCAGGAGACTATGCTCCGAGAAATGATGGAAAGGGTACTATGGCAAAGCCCCGAGTTTTCAGCATAGGTGGTCATGAAGTTCCTGACGCCGCGAATGTGGTTGAAGGTACGCTACTGATCGCTCAAACTTCTTCTAAAGCTTTATTTGATCCTGGTGCTACGCATTCATTTATTGCTGAAGTATTTGCTGAGTCACTCGTTTTACCATACAAAGTTTTACCCCACGCTTTAGAAGTATATACGCCTTTGGGAGCTAGTTTAATCACTAAGAAGTTCGTCGAGCGATGCGAGATTTCCATCCTAGGAAGAACTTTCCCTGCTGACCTTATATTTCTACCTCTATCAACCTACGATGTTATTCTGGGTATGGATTGGCTGTCCGAGCACTACGCACAACTCGATTGTCGAACCAAGGCTATATCTCTGGGAAAACCTGGAGAGGAGAAAATCGTGTGGAAAGGAGATAAGAGAAAGGATGAGAAGTTTCTGTTGTCTGCTATGGAAGCTAGAAGGCTGTACGTGAAGGGTGCTACCTGCTTTTTGGCGTATCTGATCAATAAACCCAAAGATCAGCCAAAAATCGAGGAAGTTAGGGTGGTTATGGAATTTAAGGGTGTTTTCCCTGAGAAGCTGGATTCCGTACCCCCTGAACGAGAAGTGGAGTTTAGTATTGATCTGGTACCTGGCACTGCACCCATTTCGAAGTCACCTTATAGGATGGCACCTGCTGAGCTTAAGGAGCTTAAGACCCAACTGCAAGATCCGGTGGATAATGGTTTTGTGAGTCCTAGTTCTTCGCCTTGGGAATCACCGGTTCTGTTCGTAAAGAAGAAGGATGGTAGTATGAGGATGTGCATCGACTATCGAGGCCTGAACCAAGTCACTGTCAAGAACAAGTACCCCCTACCCCGTATTGAGGAACTTTTCGATCAGTTGGAAGGTTCGAAGGTTTACGAAGCTTGATCTGCGACAAGGCTATTATCAAGTTAGGGTAAGAGAAGAAGACATACCTAAGACTGCCCTGAACTCGAGGTATGGTCATTATGAGTTCGTAGTGATGCCGTTTGGCCTTACGAATGCCCCAGCTGTGTTCATGGATTTGATGCACCGAGTTTTTCAGCCATATTTGGATCAGTTTCTTGTGGTTTTCATCGATGACATTCTCGTTTACTCGAAATCCGAAGAGGATCATGAGAAACATCTTCGAATTGTCTTGAAAACTCTTCAGAACAACAAGATGTATGCCAAATTCAGCAAGTGTGAATTCTGGCTAGATAAGGTAGCTTTTCATGGGCACATTATCTCTGGAGAAGGTTTGGAGGTTGACCCATCGAAGATTGAGTCGATAGTTAATTGGAAGAGACCTGAATCTGTCACTGAGGTGAGGAGCTTTCTCGGTTTGGCTGGTTACTATCGCCGTTTTGTGAAGGATTATTCGAAGATAGCTGGACCCCTGTCCTCTTTAACAGGGAAAAATTCTAAGTTCGTATGGAGTGACAAGTGGGAGGAAAGCTTCGAGGAGCTGAAGAAGAGACTGACCACTGCCCCTATACTATCTCTTCCCGAGGGAACCAATGACTTTGTGGTCTACACCGATGCTTCAAAGGAAGGTTTCGGTTGTGTACTGATGCAACGGGAAAAGGTGATCGCGTATGCTTCGAGAAAGTTGAAGCCATATGAAAGGAATTACCCAACCCATGATCTTGAGCTAGCTGCTATAGTCTTTGCTTTGGGAAAGTGGAGACACTATCTTTATGGTCCTGAGTTCACCATCCTCACGGATCATAAGAGATTGAAGTATGTGTTCACACAAAAGGAGTTGAACATGAGACAACGACGATGGATGGAATTTCTGGGCGATTACACTTGTACCATCCGATACCATCCTGGTAAGGCCAATGTGGTTGCTGATGCCTTAAGTCGTAGGGTACACGTGTCAAATATCGAAGTATCAAAATTGTCTTGTATGTTCGCCAATATCACTTTGAGGTATGAGCTGGCAGGTAGAATTCTTGAGGCTCAAGAGCATGATGAAGAGCTTCAAGATATCAAGGCACATATTACCGAACCTCGCAATGCGAAATTCTCTATTGATGAGAATGGAGCCCTAAGGTTTCAAGGTAGATTGTGTGTGCCTTCTGATGAAGAGCTTAGACGACTAATTTTGGAGGAGGCTCATAAGTCTAAGTATTCAATGCATCCTGGAGGAAACAAGATGTATGAGAATTTGAAGAAATTTTACTGGTGGACCCATATGAAGCGAGATGTTGCACAGTTTGTGCAAAGTTGTTTGGTCTGCCAGCAAGTAAAGGCTGAGCACCAGAAACCGGGAGGTTTACTACAACCACTCGAGATTTCATAGTGGAAATGGGAGATGATCACTATGGATTTTGTGACTTCTCTACCAGTAGCTAGGGGTGGTTTTGATAGTGTATGGGTTATTGTCGATAGGTTGACAAAATCGGCACACTTTCTGCCTGTAAAAACCACCTACACGTCCGAGAAGTTAGCCGAGGTTTATCGCGATGAAATAATTAGGCTTCATGGCACTCTAGTGAGCATTGTATCTGATAGAGATCCGAAGTTTTTCTCGAGATTTTGGAAGCAAGTACACGAAGGCTTGGGTACTAAGTTGAATTTTAGTACCGCAGCACATCCGCAGACAGATGGTCAATCCGAAAGGACCATTCAAACCCTAGAGGATCTTCTGAGATTGTGTGTGCTGGATCACCAAGGAAGCTGGGCACAGCATTTTCCATTGGGGGAGTATGCTTATAACAACAGTTATCAAGCATCGATTGGTATGGCACCGTTTGAGGCACTGTATGGTCGAAAGTGTAGATCACCGCTGTATTGGGATTTGGAGGACCGAATTTCTACACCGGTAGCTGGAGAGAGGACTCTCAATGAGATGATACAAGAAACCTTGGAAAAGGTTAGGCTTATCCGAGACCGATTGAGAACTGCTCAAAGTCGACAAAAGAGTTACGCCGATAATCGTAGGCGAGATTTGGAGTTCGAAGTTGGTGATTTTGTCTTTCTCAAGCTATCTCCGAGAAAGGGAATTGTCCGTAAGGATCGTAGAGCTAAACTGAACCCTCGGTATGTGGGTCCATACGAGATCATTGAAAGAGTTGGCGTTGTGGCTTATCGGTTGCAACTGCCCACTACTATTACTGGAATTCACGATGTCTTCCATGTATCTCAGAACATGACGGTTCAGAGTTAATGTGGAAGACCAAACTTTAAAAGAGACAGAACGAAGACTACTCAATCCAATCCAGCGACTTGGACCCTCACACGCACCCCAAAGGCCAGAAGACCCTATCCTTGCAAGCTCGAGTTTGAAGTCAAGCTCTGATACCAACTGTAACGGTACCGGTTTTTTTTTTTTTAAAAATAAAACAAAATAATTTCTTGAAAAGAGAAAATCCGAAATAATTTTAAAACAACGGTCGGCAATAAATGCCATAATAATATTTGACGCGCACAGCGCTAACAGAATCAAGTAAATATCCAATAGTAACTTAGAAATCAAATGAATAACAACTATTGAAGACAGTGAAAAGTTTCATCATCTTATTTTGAAATAAATTCCCAAAGACACCCCAGACCCTTCTCTCAGTCGCTGGCATCTTACTCGCGTGTATCCTCAGTAGTATCTGGAAGGAAGGAATTTTGAAAACAAAGAGAGTGTGAGATAAAGGATCTCAGTGAGGTTCTAAGTTGACAAACTAAGTTGACAAACAGAAAGTAAACAGTTTTTGAAATCAAAATCCTTTTCAGCAAATAATATAACAAACAGAACAAATAACAGAACAGAAAGACAGAACAGATAAGTCGAAGTCCGTTGCTGCAACCCGACTTATTGCTCCTACTCCCAATAGCCCTTATAGATCCCTCCAGAGGGTATACAACTCCGGATAGAAACAGAAACCCCCGTGTACTTTGGGGAAACAGAACCTACGACCCTAATAGACCTCAGCGACTTCTTCCTCGCGTCTAAAGGGATTAGACTAGGCAATAACCAAGCAAACCCGATAGTCCTCTACTACCCAAGTCTACCTAGTTACGACCTAATCGACCGGTCACACAGAAACAGACAGAACAAACACAGATACAGAACAAACAGATACGAATAATCAAACATCGAGAAGTGTTCCTGCAGAAAAGTTAATCCAGAACAGAGTAGCAACAAACAAAGAAGGTAAATAGTCATACTTAGGGCTTAATTACTATTACGCGGAAGCATACGCTATAACGGAATATATAGTAATAGATACAGATTGTCACATAGCCTTCCAGTTTTTCGCAAATAGATAAGTTTTGGGGTGAACACTCACCTTGAAGTTGATTGAACTTAGCACGGATTCGAAAAGAAGCTACGGAACAACGGATAGCACGGACCCTAAACAGAAACTCCAAGTTACTACCTTAAGTAGGAACGGAAAACGGAACGATAAAGAAGGTAATCGGAGAAAAAGTGGTGAAGGTGGGATTTGAACTCGGGACCTCTATGTTAAACTCTAACTCACAAACCAACTAAGCTAGCAAGTCTACTTGAAACTTAATATTAAAACAAAATGTAATTAAACACGAAAGGTTTTTAAGCAAAGACTTTTAACTTTTGTTTACAAAATAACTCTGAGTAGTAAAAGTAAAACAGAAAACCCTTTTAAGAAACCAAAAACCAAAACCAGCTTATACTTCGACTAAAATACTGCTCAGAAATGAAATTACTAGTTTACCCTCAAAACAGTAATTGCAGAAAAGTCCTTTTTAAATTTTCAGAAAGTACAAATAAGTCCAACAAGTCTCAAAACATGCACGACAGTCTACACAAGTCCAAAAAACTCCTAATCTAGTCCTCTGTCGGTCAAAATTGGTCAAAGCAAAATTGTAAAAAGGTCCTTTAAATTTCCAGAGATCTCAAAACAAGTCCTCACAGGTTTTAATTATTACCAATCAGTCCCCAAGTTTCTCAAATAAAAACACCAAGGTCCAGGTCAGTCAATACACGAGGTCAAACTATCCAGATTCGGTCAACATGCGTAAGTCAAGGTCAAACAGTCAACAAAGTCCAAACTCAACAACCTAAATCAATCTAGTTAACATCCTAATCCTTGTTCGAGATCATTTCAAGGTTCAAAAGGTTCGATTCAACACAGCCAGAAACGTACAGGGGCATAATCGTCCACAGAAAAATAGAAAACAAAAGGAGAAGCATAATTTACCTTTGAACGGAACGGGAAAGAACTGCAAATCAAATGAAAACAGGGAGATTAAAATCAAAAACCTAATCGAGAATTGAACTTGAAACGAGCAAACGGAGTGAGTCACTTTTCTTACCAGAAAACGGAGTGAGGAAGACGAACAGAAAGGAAGCCGGTGGTTGGGTCAATGATGTACGAACGGATCTCGGCGACGAACAGAAACCGGATCGAATCGGACTGAGCAACACAAGCCGGCGGAGGTGAGCGATCGAACGGAGCCGAATGGAATCGGCCGGCGCACGAATCGGCACGGACTGCGGCTTGAACTGTAACGGTACCGGTTCTGAAACCAAAATAATTTCTTGGAAAAGGAAAATCGAAAAATACTTTAATCGCAACGGTCGACAATAAATGCCAAAACAATCTTTGACGCTAACAGAAATAAACAATATCCAATGACAACTCAGGTTCGAATGAAACAACGAATGAAGACAGTAAAAGTTTATCTTCTTATTTTGAAAAGAAACCCATGACACCCCAGACCCTTCTCTCAGTCGCTGGCATCCTAGTCACGCACATCCTCAGCAGCATCTGGAAGGAAGGAATTTTGAAAACAAAAGAGTGTGAGATAAAGGATCTCAGTGAGGTTCTAAGTTAAAAACAGAAAGTAAACAGTTTTAAAATCAAAATCCTTTTTAGAAAAACGAGCAAACAGAACAGAACACGTATAACAGATTAACAGAACAGATACGTTGTAGACCGTTGGTGCAGCCCGCCTTATTGCTCCTACTCCCAGAATGCCCTTATAACCCCCTCCAGAGGGTGCACAACTCCGGACAGAAACAGAAACCCTCGTGTACTTTGGGGAAACAGATCTTTCGACCCTAATAGACCTCAGCGACTTCTGCCTCGCGCCTAAAAGGGAATAGACTAGGCCACAATCAAGCAAACCCGATAGTCCTCTACTACCCAAGCCTACCCAATCATAACCTAATCGACCGGTCACACAGAAACAGAACAGATACAGAACAACAGATACAGATAATTAACACCGAGAGGTGTTCCTGCAGAAAGGTCAGTCCAGAACAGAGTAGCAATAAACAGAAATGTAAAAAGTCATACTTAGGACTTATACTTTTACGCGGAAGCATACAGTAAACAGTATATAGTAATAGTACAGGTTGTCATATATCCTTCCAGTTTTTCGCAAATAATAGGTTTAGGGGTGAACACTCACCTTAACTTGTGAGCAAAGACCTTCAACGAGTAACGAGCTTTTACGGGTTAACGGACAACGGAGAACCTAACAAAAAAGTACTAAACACACTTTAGAAGTCGAACGGACGGAAGGGAAAAGGTTGAAAAAGAAATGGTAAAGACGGGGTTCGAACTCGGGACCTCTAAGTTAGTCAAGCAAGGACCTAACCAACTAGGCTAGCCGGTCAAGTCAATACTAACTTACAAAAACAGAAACTAAGTTTGAAATATTTTCAGAAACTCTTTCGGTTTTCAGATTCTGGAAATTACCAAAATACCCTCACTGGTAAATTGCAAAATAACCCTTTTTCAAAAACAGACAGTACACACAAACCAGAAGCTCCAACACTTAACAGTCTTCTCAAAACAACAAGGTTTACGATAAAAGCTTACTGTCAGTCAACTACGGTCAACGGTAAAACTGCAAAAAGGTCCTCTAGGTTTTTAGGTTTCCCAAATCAGTCCACAAAATTCCAAAACAGTAACAACAAGGTCCAAAGTCCTTTCGAGGTCAAACAGGAAAACAAAGTCAACATACGAGGTCAATAAGTTCACAAGTCCAGCAAACAGTAACTACACGAACAACCTAAGTCCCGGTTCTCGGTTCGAAAAGAATAACAAGGTCAGATCGATCAAGGGCAAAATAGTCCAAGGGTAAAAAGTCCAAACAGAATACTAACTTCGAATGACAGAAACAACCAAGGATTCGAGATTTACCTTCGAATCGAAAAAAGAGAGTTGAACAATCTGCAAATCGAATAAATAAAAAAGAAAAGGGAATTAAACCAAGACTCGAATCGAATTCGTAATCAAAATCGAATTCGAAACCGAAGGATAAAAGGAACCGAGATCTCTTACCGATAGAAACAGTAAAGATCGGCGGCGGAGGAGATCGATCGAGCGGCGGCGGCGTAACAGTCAGGTGGCGCGGCGTACGGCGATGCGGTTCGGACCGACGGAGACAGACAGAACGCGAACGGCGGCGCACGACGAAACAGAGCAGATCAGGCGGCTCGGATCGAAGGGAACGGCGCGGATGGAGGCGGCGAACGGCGGCAGGCGAAACGACGGCGGTGACAACAACCACGGCGGCGCAATCGATCGATCGACAAGGCAGAGCCGATCGATCAACACATCAATCGACGGAACAGAGCAGAGTCGGCGGCAAGGTGAACGCGGCGGCGGCGGCGGCGTCAACTGGATCAGACGGAGGCGACGTACGGCGGCGGTGATCGGAGCAGCAACAGAGACTTCTTCTCTCATCTCTTTCTCTTTTCTTTTCTTTCTTTCTTCTTTCTTCTTTTCGTTTTGGACGGCAGAGAAGAATGAGGGAGTGGAAAGACTAGGGTTAGGGTTAGGTTAAAGGGCTGGTCAACAGGCCCTTTCTGACCGGGCCAAGAGTTGGGCCAAAAGGCTAACAGATCAGATAGTCCAGCTTGATCCAAACGAAACGAAACGAACTAACTTACGCGAAATTAATTAACTAATTATCGAATAAATAATTAACTCTGATAATTAATTAACTAAAATAAATAATTAAATAAAAAAGATAATTAAATAAATAATTAAATAATTAAAAAAAGACGGGGTGTTACACTCTTCCCCCCTTAAAAGAATTTGGTCCCCAAATTCGCACCTGAAAAGTTGAAGAGCTCGGGATACTGCCGGCGCATGTCATCCTCGCTTTCCCAGGTTGCCTCCTCATACTGATGATTTCTCCACAGCACCTTTACTTGCTTGATTGCCGATTACGGAGCTGTTGTACCTTCTGGTCAAGAATACGAACCGGTTGCTCCACATACGACAAATCCTCCTTAATGGTCACTTCCTCGGGTTGAATCACGTGCGACGGATCCGGATAATACTTCTTCAGTTGAGATACATGTAATACATTATGAATTCCAGTAATAGTAGTGGGCAGTTGCAACCGATAAGCTACAATGCCAACTCTCTCAATGATCTCGTATGGACCCACATATCGAGGGTTCAGTTTAGCTCTACGACCCATACGAACAATTCCCTTTCTCGGAGACAGCTTGAGAAAGACAAAATCACCCACTTCAAATTCCAAATCTCGCCTACGATTATCGGCGTAACTCTTCTGTCGGCTTTGAGCAGTCCTCAATCGGTCTCGGATAAGTCTAACCTTTTCCAAGGTTTCTTGTATCATCTCATTGAGAGTCCTCTCTCCAGCTACTGGTGTAAAAATTCGATCCTCCAAATCCCAGTACAGTGGTGATCTACACTTCCGACCATACAGTGCCTCGAACGGTGCCATACCAATCGATGCTTGATAACTGTTGTTATAAGCATACTCCACCAATGGCAAATGTTGTGCCCAGCTTCCTTGGTGATCTAGCACACACAATCTCAGAAGATCTTCTAAAGTTTGAATGGTTCTTTCGGAATCTGTCTGCGGATGTGCTGCGGTACTAAAATTCAACTTAGTACCTAAGCCTTCATGTACTTGCTTCCAAAATCTCGAGACAAACTTCGGATCTCTATCAGATACAATGCTCACCGGAGTGCCATGAAGCCTAATTATCTCATCGCGATAGACTTCGGCTAACTTCTCGGATGTGTAAGTGGTTTTAACAGGTAGAAAATGTGCCGATTTTGTCAACCTATCGACAATAACCCAAACACTATCAAAACCACCCCTAGCTACCGGTAGACCAGTCATAAAATCCATAGTGATCATCTCCCATTTCCACTGTGGAATCTCGAGCGGTTGTAGTAAACCTCCCGGTTTCTGGTGCTTAGCCTTCACTTGCTGGCAGACCAAACAACTTTGCACAAACTGTGCAACGTCTCGTTTCATATGGGTCCACCAGTAAACCTTCTTCAAATCCTCGTACATCTTGTTTCCTCCAGGATGCATCGCATACTTAGACTTATGAGCTTCCTCCAAAATTAGTCGTCTAAGCTCCTCACCAGAAGGCACACACAGTCTACCCTGAAACCTTAGGGCTCCATTCTCATCAATAGAGAATTTCGCATTGCGAGGTTCGGTAATATGTGCCTTGATATCTTGAAGCTCTTCATCATGCTCTTGAGCCTCAAGAATTTTTCCTGCCAGCTCATACCTCAAAGTGATATTGGCGAACATACACGACAATTTGGATACTTCGAGATTTGACACGTGTATCCTACGACTTAAAGCATCGGCGACCACATTGGCCTTACCAGGATGGTAACGAACGGTACAAGTGTAATCGCCCAGAAATTCCATCCATCGTCGTTGTCTCATGTTCAATTCCTTTTGGGTAAACACATACTTCAAGCTCTTATGGTCCGTGAGGATGGTGAACTCAGGACCATAAAGATAGTGTCTCCACTTCCCCAAAGCAAAGACTATCGCAGCTAGCTCAAGGTCATGGGTTGGGTAATTTCTTTCATATGGATTCAGCTTTCTCGAAGCATATGCGATCACCTTTTCTCGTTGCATCAGCACACAACCCAAACCTTCCTTTGAAGCATCAGTGTAGACTATAAAGTCGTTGGTTCCCTCGGGAAGAGCTAGTATAGGGGCGGTGGTCAGCCTCTTCTTCAGCTCCTCGAAGCTTTCCTCACACTTGTCACTCCATACGAACTTGGAATTTTTCCCTGTTAAAGAGGACAAGGGTCCAGCTATCTTCGAATAATCCTTCACAAAACGGCGATAGTAACCAGCCAGACCGAGAAAACTCCTCACCTCAGTGACAGATTCAGGTCTCTTCCAATTGACTATCGACTCAATCTTCGATGGGTCAACCTCCAAACCTTCTCCAGAGATAATGTGCCCTAAGAAGGCTACTTTATCTAGCCAAAATTCACACTTGCTGAATTTGGCATACAATTTGTTGTTCTGAAGAGTTTCCAAGACAATTCGAAGATGTTTCTCATGATCCTCTTCAAATTTTGAGTAAACGAGAATGTCATCGATGAAAACAACAACAAACTGATCCAGATACGGCTGAAAAACTCGGTGCATCAAATCCATGAACACAGCCGGGGCATTCGTAAGGCCAAACGGCATCACTACGAACTCGTAATGACCATACCTCGAGTTCAGGGCAGTCTTAGGTATGTCTTCTTCCCTTACCCTAACTTGATAATAGCCTTGTCGCAGATCAAGCTTTGAGTAAACCTTCGAACCTTCTAACTGATCGAAAAGTTCCTCAATACGGGGCAGGGGGTACTTGTTCTTGACAGTGACTTGATTCAAGCCTCGATAGTCGATGCACATCCTCATAGTACCATCCTTCTTCTTCACGAACAGAACCGGTGATCCCCAAGGTGACGAACTAGGTCTCACAAAACCGTTATCCACCAGATCTTGCAGTTGAGTCTTCAGCTCCTTAAGCTCAGCAGGTGCCATCCTATACGGTGACTTCGATATTGGTGCAGTGTCAGGTACCAGATCAATGCTAAACTCCACCTCTCGTTCAGGGGGCACGGAATCCAGCTTCTCAGGGAAAACACCCTTGAACTCCTTAACCACCCTGCTTCCTCGATTTTTGGCTGATCTTTGGGTTTATTGATCAGATACGCCAAAAAGCAGGTAGCACCCTTCACGTACAGCCTCCTAGCTTCCATGGCAGACAGTAGAAACTTCTCATCCTTTCTCTTATCTCCTTTCCATACGACTTTATCCTCTCCAGGTTTTCCCAGGGATATTGCCTTGGTTCGACAATCCAGTTGCGCGTAGTGCTCGGACAGCCAATCCATACCCAGAATAACATCGTAGGTCGATAGAGGTAGAAATATAAGGTCAGCAAGGAAAGTTCTTCCTAGGATGGAAATCTCGCATCGCTCAACGAACTTCTTAGTGATTAAACTAGCTCCCAAAGGCGTACATACTTCTAAAGCGTAGGGTAATACTTTGTATGGTAAAACGAGTGACTCAGCAAATACTTCAGCAATAAATGAATGCGTAGCACCAGGATCAAATAAAGCTTTAGAAGAAGTTTGAGCGATCAGTAGCGTACCTTCAACCACATTTGCGGTGTCAGGAACTTCATGACCGCCTATGCTGAAAACTCGGGGCTTCGCCATAGTACCCTTTCCATCATTTCTCGGAGCATAGTCTCCTGGCCTTCCTCCCTTGACAATGGCATGACGGTTCGGACAGTGGCTAATCTTGTGATCCTTACTCCCACAAGCCAAGCATAAGCCCTGTCTTTTCCAGCAGTTGTGCTCATCGTGCTTGACTCCTCCACAGTAGTTGCAGTTCTTCCTTGCCTGGGATGACTGCCCAGACCCTCCAGTAGTGTTGCGAGAACGGTTGTCATGCTGAGTACGGGAATACTTCGCCGGTGGTGCCTGATATCCAGATTGATATCCTCCTCGATTCTCCCTCTTATGTCCAGATTGGCTTCCTCCTCCATGGCTCCCAGAAGAACTAGAGTAGTTCCTCTTGCTCGAGTATGGCTTATCAGCCATCTTGATCTCCTTGAGACCACTCTCTACCTCGGAGGCGAGTTCGACGACCTTGAGATAGGTAGGCATATTGGTCCCAAATAGACTGTACCGGATCTCAGAGTTGAGTCCCTTCACAAAGTGACGAACCTTCTCTCGTTCATCATTCTGGAAATGCGGCACGAACTTCAGCAACCGGGTAAACTACGAGTCATAGTCGGCAACAACAATGTTCCTTTGCACCAAAGCTTGAAATTCATCTCTCCGGTTCTCGCGAACCAGGCGAGGCACGTACTTGTCCATGAAGTCCTTGGTGAAATTCTCCCAGGTACGAGCAACTCCCTCTTGCCTCCATCTCGCATTCACGGTTCTCCACCAGTTCCTGGCGGCTCCCACGAACTGGAAAGCAGCAAGCTCGATCTTCCTCTCGTCCGGATAGTGCAGGATCGAGAATAAGTTCTCCATGCCTTCGATCCAGAGCTCAGCCTTACGGGCATCTGGTGTTCCCTCGAACCTCTCAGGATGGAATCGAGTGAATCGTTCCGCAACTTGATCAATGGTCTGGATCGGTGGTGGTGGCGGAGGAACTGGCTGAACAGGTGGTGTTGGTGCTCCAGCATGGCGAATGGTTTCGCGGAAATTCCCCAAAGCAGCGATGATACGGTCCACTTGGTCTCCATTTTCAGCGTGCTGATCGTCTCCACTTCCATTGCTACTGGCACCACGAGTGTTTCTGCGACTCATTCTAACAAAGGGGACTACTTAGCAGTTGATTTAACAACCTCGAATTTCTTAACTTAGAAAAGAGCAGAAAACAAAGAACTAAGGCCAGTACTTAATCTTCTACAACAGGTATAAACTGAGCAGTGAAGAAGAAAACATCCCTTGAACTTTAAACAAAACGCAAAAACAAGAAAATAACGAAGTCTCAAAACAGCCAAGCATGCAATAAAACAAAAGAAAACCGGTCTCTACTCGTCTTAGCGAGGAAAACAGAAAACCACAGAGTCAAGTAAACGGAAAAGCATAAGCAGTCTCGGTCGGCTGAACTAAAAGAAAAACTCGCTTGGCAAAAACAAAGAAGTTCGGTACGAGCTCGAAAAGGCAACTATCCTAATAAGCGTCCTCGATATCATCCTCGGAACGTCCCTCGGGCACGTGAGCATCTCCTCCTTCGCCCTCAGAGGGGTCCTCCTCGGGATCTTCTTCCGATTCTTCTTCATCTTCACTCTTCCCTCTACGTGATGGTCCGCAACCTTCGGGGAACATCCTCCGAGCCTTCCTCCTGCGAATCCGGTTGCCAACGTTGGACGCGGTTAACGAAACAAAGCCAGAGTGCTCCCTTGCGGCGCGTAAAGCCGTCTTAAGAAATCCAATCTCCGCTTCCTTCGTTGCTATCTCATCTCGAAGCTTAAAGTTCTCCAGCCAGTAGTGATCACGTTCACGTACGACCCTATCCATCACGAATCCCGGGTAAACGCCAACCACAGGAACAGAGGTATACGGGTTAAACTCTCCTTCGACTAGGCGGTAACGAATGACTTTCTTCTCAGAACTCATACCTATCTGTAAGCACACGCGTACTTAACTAGTTAACAACCATGTTAAAACAAAGCAACCGCGGAAGGTCAATAGTTTCAGAACGGGTCAGAGGTAGTCAGAAACAGAACAGAGAAGATGAAGGAACGGTTCAAGGTTAGTACGTAAGACTCGAATCAGACAAGCAACAGAAAAATATAAGACCTAACCAGCGACTCGGACCCTCACACACACCCCAAAGGTCAAAAGATCCTATCCTAGCAAGCTCGAGTTTGAACACAAGCTCTGATACCAACTGTAACGTTACCGGTTTTGAAAACAAAATAATTTCTTGGAAAAGGAAAATCGAAAAATACTTTAATCGCAACGGTCGGCAATAAATGCCAAAACAATCTTTGACGCTAACAGAAATAAACAATATCCAATGACAACTCAGGTTCGAATGAAACAACGAATGAAGACAGTAAAAGTTTATCTTCTTATTTTGAAAAGAAACCTATGACACCCCAGACCCTTCTCTCAGTCGCAGGCATCCTAGTCACGCACATCCTCAGCAGCATCTGGAAGGAAGGAATTTTGAAAACAAAAGAGTGTGAGATAAAGGATCTCAGTGAGGTTCTAAGTTAAAAACAGAAAGTAAACAGTTTTAAAATCAAAATCCTTTTCAGAAAAACGAGCAAACAGAACAGAACACATATAACAGATTAACAGAACAGATACGTTGTAGACCGTCGGTGCAGCCCGCCTTATTTCTCCTACTCCCAGAATGCCCTTATAACTCCCTCTAGAGGGTGCACAACTCCGGACAGAAACAGAAACCCCCGTGTACTTTGGGGAAACAGATCCTACGACCCTAATAGACCTCAGCGACTTCTGCCTCGCGCCTAAAAGGGAATAGACTAGGCCACAATCAAGCAAACCCGATAGTCCTCTACTACCCAAGCCTACCCAATCATAACCTAATCGACCGGTCACACAGAAACAGAACAGATAAATTGCAAAATAACCCTTTTTTAAAAACAGACAGTACACACAAACTAGAAGCTCCAACACTTAACAATCTTCTCAAAACAACAAGGTTTACGATAAAAGCTTACTGTCAGTCAACTACGGTCAACGGTAAAACTGCAAAAAGGTCTTCTAGGTTTTTAGGTTTCCCAAATCAGTCCACAAAATTCCAAAACAGTAACAACAAGGTCCAAAAGACCTTTCGAGGTCAAACAGGAAAACAAAGTCAACATACGAGGTCAATAAGTTCACAAGTCCAGCAAACAGTAACTACACTAACAACCTAAGTCCCGGTTCTCGGTTCGAAAAGAATAACAAGGTCAGATCGATCAAGGGCAAAATAGTCCAAGGGTAAAAAGTCCAAACAGAATACTAACTCCGAATGACAGAAACAACCAAGGATTCGAGATTTACCTTCGAATCGAAAAAAAGAGAGTTGAACAATCTGCAAATCGAATAAATCGAAAAGAAAAGGGAATTAAACCAAGATTCGAATCGAATTCGTAATCAAAATCGAATTCGAAACCGAAGGATAACAGGAACCGAGATCTCTTACCGATCGAAACAGTAAAGACCGGCGGCGGAGGAGATCGATCGAGCGGCGGCGGTGTAACAGTCAGGTGGCGTGGCGTACGGCGACGCGGTTCGGACCGACGGAGACAGACAGAACGCGAACGACGGCGCATGACGAAACAGAGCAGATCAGGCGGCTCGGATCGGAGGGAACGGCGCGGACGGAGGCGGCGAACGGCGGCGGGGAAAACAACCACGGCGGCGCAATCGATCGATCGACAAGGCAGAGCCGATCGATCAACACATCAATCGACGGAACAGAGCAGAGTCGGCGGCAAGGTGAACGCGGCGGCGGCGGCGTCGTCGACTGGATCAGACGGAGGCGACGTACGGCGGCGGTGATCGGAGCAGCAACAGAGACTTCTTCTCTCTTCTCTTTCTCTTTTCTTTCTCTTTTCTTTTCTTTCTTTCTTCTTTCTTCTTTTCGTTTTGGACGGCAGAGAAGAATGAGGGAGTGGAAAGGCTAGGGTTAGGGTTAGGTTAAAGGGCTGGTCAACAGCCCCTTTTTGACCGGGCCAAGAGTTGGGCCAAAAGGCTAACAGATCAGATAGTCCAGCTTGATCCAAACGAAACGAAACGAACTAACTTACGCGAAATTAATTAACTAATTATCGAATAAATAATTTACTCTGATAATTAATTAACTAAAATAAATAATTAAATAAAAAAAGATAATTAAATAAATAATTAAATAATTAAAAAAAGACGGGGTGTTACATGAACGGGCGGCTTGGACGGGCGAGCAAACGGCACGGCGGATCGGGATTGGAAGCACGGTCCAATCTGCGCGGCGGCGGCGTAGCAGGACGGGACAGAGAACGGCGGATCGGAGCGGATCGATCGATCTGGACAGCACGGGGGCGAATCGGAACGGCGGCACGGCACGGATCGGAGCTGACGGCGGCGATGAACGTCGGCGGAGGGGACCCGATCGGAGCGGGAAGAAGCAGTAGCAGCAAAATCTCTTCTCTCTCCTTTTTTTTTCTTTCTTTCTTTCTTTCTCTTGCTTTGACGGAAGTGAAGAAGAATGAGGGTGATAGTAATGGATTAGGGTTAGGGTTGAATAATCAGATGGGCCGGTCAATGGGCCAAGTTGACTGGGCTACTAGAGTGGGCCAAAAGGAGTCAGAAATAACCAGTCTTTCCAGCTCGGTCCAAACGTAACGAGACGAATTAGTTTACGCGAATTAACTAAAACTCTCACGCGAGAAGTGAATTAAATAATTACCGAACAAAATAAATTACTCCGAATATTAATTAATTAAATTAAATAATAAAATAATAAACAAATAATTAAAAAAATACGCGCCGTTACACTATTGCCCTGTGTTTGACCATTCTATAGTTTTGAACTGATATGGTGTGGTTATAAGTAATTTTGTTGTACTTTTAAGAACCTGTGATGTGGTATTGAAATATGCATTTCAGCTTCAGATTTCATATTGTGGTTTTAAGAGATTTTAGTGTGCTTATAGTTATTGTTGTTGTGCTTTTAAGTAGCTTCATATCATTTCTAGCTTCTATTGCATGCTCAAATTTTAACAAATCATGGTGTGGATTTAAGTATTTATGGTGTGGTAATAAGTGTCTTTAGTGAGGTTTTAAATAATGTTGTGGTGATTTTAAAAAACATCATTGATGTGATTTTTTTTTAGCTTGCATTCAGTTTTAATGCTATGATATAGCTTTAAAGTATATTGGTGTTGTTTTAATTACTTTTGTTGAGGTTTTAACATCTTATGTGATGGTTCTAAGCATGCTTGATATGGTTTTTAGCTTCAATAGCATGTTACTGTTGTCTCATAGATTTTAGAGATATTGGTGTTGTTTTAAATCATGTTGTTGTGATTTTAACACATACATAATGCTACAATGTTGGGTTTGAATAACATCGTGTTCTGGCTTGTTGTATATATACTGTACTTTTATGGAACCTTGTTATGGCTTAAATATATTCTGTACGTAATGATTCTAAGCATTATCGATAAGATTTTTTTAGCTTGTATTTAATGCTACGTCTACGATATAGTATTAATTCATGTTGGTGTGGTTTTAATTACTTTTGTTGTGGTTTTAAGACATCGTGTTATGGTTCTACACATTCTTCATATGATTTTTAGATTCAATTGTATGTTATTGTTGTATCATTGTTTTAAGAGATATTGGTTTGGTTTCAAACCCTGTTGTTGTAGTTTTAAGTCATGTATGATTCTCCAATGTTAATTTTTCTTTTTTTTTCTTTCATTGTATGATTTTAAGACTTTTTGGTGTGGTTATAATTGTAGTTGGTGTGGTTCTAAGGAAAGTTATTATGCTCACAAGACAGTTGGTAGTGACGCTGACGCTGAGGATGATGATAAAAATGAAGATGATGGTGATCCCAAATATGTGAAAGGTTACACTACAGAAAATCAAAGATCACAAAACAAGTTTAATCGCAAGAAGCCAATTTCAAAGACTCGGATTCCATTTGCATCACAAACACTACCTGAACGATTGTTGTAATTTTGTTGTTTTGTTGATACTTGTTTTAAAACAATGAAGTGACTGAATGATTCAAATTATCACATAAATGAATATGTATTCAATTTTACACTGTTTGATTGCATGGTCTAATATATCCATTACAGCAGTTGGTGTGGTTTTAAGTAGCCATCTTGTGGCTTTAAGTACCAATGTTGTGGTGTTAATAGTATAGGATGCAATGTTAAAACCATGCCATCAGTAAGTATTATAACCAGCTGATGTGGTTATAAGTGTCCTTATTGTGGTTTTAAGTATGTACAATTATGGTTTTAACAAAATCGAGTTAAGATTTAATACATGTTTTGCACTACTTTACAAATTAGATAGAAAATTAAAGTTCATTAAAACATAAAAAGATAGATTCATACATAAAAAATACGGAACACAAGAATATCTTTAAAGAAATCATATAAGTATAATGTAGATGGTTAATAACATATTATAACTATACCATCCACTCTTATAAGCACAACATCTGCTCTTAAACCCACATGATGATATACTAAAACCATACCATCCGGTATTAAAAAGAATAACAACTACTCTTAAAACAAAAACATGAAATCTTATAAGCGGAACATCGGCTCTTAAAACCAGAACATGAAATCTACAAACCAATTATATCTGAGGTCTCTTATGACACTTAATTAAATTGTCTCTTAAAAATCACAACACGCCATCTTCAAACCATACCACATATCATGAAAATCACACCATTATAGATTAAACAAACAACAACTAAAAAAAGAAACACACCACCAATATCAAAAGAACTTACAAAAAACATACATAGTAATCCAAAATGACATCCACATTTGCATATTAAAAACACATTACATAGCCCCCTACTTCTTGAAATTGTCCTTTATCTTAATTCGCAAATTATTGGTGCCTTTCTTCAGCTTCTCCTTTTATTTAAGTTGTTTCTTCCTCTCATTTTCTTCATCTTTGAGCCTCTTCGATCGTTTCAACAACTTCAATCTTCTTCTCTAGAGCAACTTTCCCCCTAGCCTCAGCTTTCATCTTCAAACCCAACTACTTGATCATTTCATGTCTATGACAAGAGAATTCTGTAATCAACTGCAAAATATGAGTTCTATTCAGGTCCGTGTCGACGAGAACCAAAGTAGCCACCATTTCGGTTCTGAATAGTAAACGCCCAGAAACCTGAAAACATTAGCATAATATCTTAGAACCACACCATGTACTCTTACAACCACACCAACTATTCTTACAACCACACGACACCACTTAAAACCACAATAACAAAAATATCACCTTCTAAAGATACAAGTAATATCCCCATGCTTAAAACAATAACAAAAACCCTTAAAACCACACCAAAAGGCTAAAACCATAACAATACACATTAATAAACCTAACCAACCAGAAACAACACTTCAAAACCACGCCAACATATTTTATAACCACACTAGTAACCCTTAGAACCACACCAAACACATTTCGAACCACACCAAAATCATTAATAAACATACCAGAGAAACTTAAGTACCTGAAAAACCTTTTCAAATACAAAATCTAAAAGTAGAATAACATAAAACCTATAAGCATACCGAATACACTTAAAAACACACCAAAAACCCTTATAATCATACCAGACACACTTAGTACTATAGAAAAAATGTAAACAACAGAAACTAAAGTATAATAATAAGCAACATGCTAATACACTTAAAACAACACCACATCCATCGAAAACAACACCAACAATCCCTTATAAGCATACCATAGGCACTTAAAAACTTTAACCACAACAAACACACAAACAAAGCATATACAACCACAAACACTATACATAAAAACCACAAAAAAAAACAGATTCAACATATCAAAATCAACAACTAACATACCTTTACTGGAAGAAGAACCCTTCCTCTTCGTCTTCAACAACAAAATACTTCTTCAACAAAACAACATCGTTATAAACAAAGAAAGAACCCTTCCTCTTCGTCATCCTTCAAATCAGTAACCATAGATCTTTGAAATCGAATCTGAGAATTAAGAATTAAAAATCGAAACCCTAGATCTCAGAATACCTAGTGAAAAGACCAAAACGAACACAACACATCAACAAGGTAGCAAAAAGGAAGAAAATAGGAGAACAATCAACTTGACTCTTCGATCGATCATAAAATTTGAGATTCCGAAGCAGGAGAAGAAAACGAAAATTTAAATAGAGAGAAAAGTGATTTTACACAGAAAACACGCTAAACTGTGTGTTTATTGTGTGCTGGATTTTATTAATAGCTACACAGTGAACCGGGTTTTTCAAAAAAATCGGTCGGTTTAATGACTAGCGGGTTTTTGAGAAAACCAGATTTAAAACCCGCGAGTTTTTCACAAAATCAGCTCTTTTCGTCGTTTTAGGAAAGGCTGGCCTACCCATAGACTTTAGCATCCGCTATAGCACTGGCAATATCAATGAAGAAATAACCTTGACAGGTCTTGGCTTGTGAGTCAGCTTTATGACTCACCAATATCCAGGTTCGAATCCGGCAGCGGAATTCTTATGTTTTTTTTCACTTTTTTATATTTTCATTCAAATTAATGTTGTTATTACTCTAATTTTTTTATACACGATGGACCCTTTTATAGGTGATAAGAAATGAAAAAAAGAAGACATAATCTTTGATTGAACAATTAAACAACTAAATAATTTAATACACACTTCTTTGATTGTGTAAGCCGTATGACTGATGAATGTGTATTTTAGACTTTCATTCGAGTCTTTTTCACCTATTTTAGCTATCCTCTATGTTAATTTAGCTATATTTTAGTACATTTTATTAGAATAGTGTCACGTTTCCCTTTAGATTTTATTTTACAGGTTTTGGGTGAAATTCGAAGATTTCCGGGCAATTATATTGAAGTTGACAAGGAATTGGTGTTCCAGAAGCCTATTTCGAGTATCTGAAGGTTTCCGGATGGGATTTGAAGTCTAGGGGCCAAATCTGGAGGTTAGAAGGCTACTAGAAGACAGAAACCGAGTCCGAAAAGGGGAAGAAATCCAAAAACACGGAATTCCGCGAGAAAAACCCGGGGGCGAACCGCCGCGGAGCTGGGGCGAACCGCCCCACACCGGGCGAACCGCCGGGCATGTGGGGCGAACCGCCCCATGGTATTTCGGGGCTTATATATAGTTGCTCAGTTTTCTCCGAAAATCATAACTTTCCAGACCTACTTTCTCACCTCTCTCTATAGTTTTAGGTAGGAACTTCCCGGGGCCTGTCCTGGGAGTTCCGTAGCTTAGGGGATACTTTTTCATAGCGGATTGGAGCTCGTAGGATCGCAATTCTTCGGAGATTGACAACCTTCGGTAACTTGTATCTTACAGTTTAATCTACTTATTTTATATATCTTTCAATATGTTTTCTTCTATGATTTCTGTTGATTGCATGCCTATTATGAGTAGCTAAACTTATCGTTGGTGGTAGTATGTGAATTCTTAGCGAAGGGAAGATAATCATGCTAATGGCTATATCGCGCATTATACTCCGTGCCATTGCTTTATTTCGTTGATCAGGCACAACCTAAATTCTCGTATCTTGTATTAATTATTATGCACAATTGGACACTTGTGGACCTGTATGCGAGTTTATCTTCGTAGTGTTGAATAATTACGGAACACAATAGTACAAAAGTGATTGACTTGTCAGACCAGTTATCTTCGTAGTGCTTAATATTTGCAACAGGACACTAGATTGATTCAAAGATCTCTATGCAAGACCGAGGAATTTATGCATGATTATCGACCCGTTATGCTAAGAAGGACCATACTATCACCAATCTCCATTATCTGTTAGAAAACCCCTTTGCTATCTGTCTGTTGTTTTTATATTCTCTTGTTAAATAGATAAAGCTAGTTATAGTCCTGAGAGAACGACACTCGAGTCATTCTACTGCTACACTACGGTTTTCGTTGTAGTTGTGGATTGCCTTTGGCTAAATTACAAATTTATTTGCTTGAATTCGGAGCACGACATCCGCGTTCATCAATGACACACATCCTTCATAGTGAAAAGATATTAAAAGATAGGTGTTCATGCAAAAAACTTTCTGAATAAATTAGGATTACTGGATTAGAAAGAGAAATTTTATTTGTAACATATGTCTATAATTGTTGACCAACAAGTTCAGCTGTAATACTGGCAATATGGATTGAACATTTTCTATCATTGTGAGAAATGTTGAAGGGTAATTCGTACTTCTTTCTAAGTTCGCAGTGGATCGTCACAATAAGATATTCTATGTCTTATTCATGTAGTGTTCGTCTTGAAATGATAGGAAATCTTCTTGTAGCTTTCTCATACCTGAAATAGACTGGAGGGGAGGGGGTTAGTGTCTCTTGCCCGGTCTGTAAGATATCAGACCGGAGTGACGACTTCACGTGTATGGAGCTGAGGACTTCCCTAGTGAGAGAAATATTGCGTGTAGGTGAGTGGTAGATGAGAGATGTTAATGCTTACCCGCTGGGTAATGAAGGAGCTCCTTATATACTCGTAGTATTTTAATGTCACTCCATGTAGGATCGTGACAAGTGTCCGGACGAGATTGAAGCCTCCTTAGGCCCAAGTCCATTAAGGAGGTCCATGGCCTATGGCCCAAACATCTTGGCTAGGGTTGAGAGGGAAATATGGACTTTTCGGGTCCCATGAAGTAATCTGGAAGACGGTTCCCACAGGGAGCGACCATGGATGGTCGCCCTCGGTCCTCGTGCCTTCCTCTTACTCATGTGTCCGAGTAGTGCTCTGCCTAGTTTCTCTCAGAGGGTGTTCCCTTGTCGTAAGGACCTCCTCGAACCCTAGAGATGCTCCTCGAGCCCAATAGCTGCATTGTCCTTGTAATGAGCTTATCTTGAGGGTTGGCCTTTTAGTGATGGTCGGACCCTATGTTGGTCGAACCACACCTTAGTGACATACTTGGATGTGCTTGCGCCCCTTGAGGGACGGCCCATGATGCTTCGTCGCGCTCTTAGACCGCTCCAGTTCGTACATGCGGACTAGACATATTTCAACACCAACATATGTCCCCCTAGTTTCCAAGTATCTTTGTAGAAGACAGTTGAAGATTTATGTTGAAGTAGAGGTCGAGCAGAGTCTCGACTAGTAGTGGGCGAAAAAAGATTTCCGTATTCGCGCCTTGGTACCTTTCCCTCATCCTATCTATCCCTCCCCCCTCTTTTTATAGGGTGCGAGCAGACGTTGCTCGGAAGTTATAAAATGGGTATATTTGCTGGGTCGAGATCGGATCCGGGTAAGTGTTCCTTGGTGGGAATAGGTGTTCGATTTTTGGCCTCTTCGCTATCTTCTTTGCAAATTATCTCGAGGAGATAATTGTGAGTTAATGGAATGGAATGACTTCTTGCCACCTTTTTCTTTGCAAATTATCTCGAGGAGATAATTGTGAGAGAGTGGAATGGAATGACTTCTTGCCACCTTTTTCTTTGCAAATTATCTCGAGGAGATAATTTTGAGAGTGTGGAGTGGAATGACTTCTTGCCACCTTTTTCTTTGCAAATTATCTCGAGGAGATAATTGTGAGAGAGTGGAATGGCATGACTTCTTGCCACCTTTTTCTTTGCAAATTATCTCGAGGAGATAATTGTGAGAGAGTGGAATGTAATGACTTCTTGCCACCTTTTTCTTTGCAAATTATCTCGAGAAGATAATTGTGGGAGAGTGGCTCCTCGATCCCGTAAAATGGATCGGTCAAATTTTTCTCCTCCGGTGAATGGTTGCTCGTCGCTCCTTTACTAATCAACGTGACTTGGTCCTCGCTCCGCGGATTATCTGGTGTGACTAGGTAATCCGCGTTCACCTGGGATGGAGGGTCAAAGCGGGAGCATGGAGGGTAAATCCGTAAATTTTCCAGGCGGCTGTGATCTGAGCCGTTGATAGTGGCCACTTGTTCGGCCCGGATGGAGTGAGGGTATGCGACGGTTCGTATTCCCGAGATACCCTTCTATAAATAGGTCGATACTGCATCATTCCACACTTTTCGCAACATAACTTCTCAGAGCAAAAAAGAGAGAGCGAGGAGCCTTTTTAAGTGTCCGAAGAGCGACTTCATCGAGACAAGAAGAGAGCGAGGACCTTATTCCGGCGTCGATTTCCAGTTTTTCAGGCGTACTCCACCTTTCCTGTCTTACATTCCGGTTTCAATACTTCCATCACTCATTATCAAGTAAGTTTTCGTATACTCACTCCAATTACTTGCTTTAATTGCCCGCATTTTGCTTTCGATTTTGCTGCTTTTTACCATCTTTGTTGCCTGAGATCTTGCCGGTGCACGGCGGCCTTATTCGGACTTAATAAAACGTAAACGGACTTGTAGATACTCATGCCTCCCCTTGACTTGCATGTACCCGTTGTTTCATATGCATTAATTGAACCTGTAGACGCGCATGCCTCCCCCTTTTTAATTTTCTGTACATCCCCTTTGCCTCCTTCGATTTACAAAGGTAACTGCTAGAAATTATGAGTTTTTCGAACGGTTGCTCGCTCTGTTGCTCCTCGATCCTTTATATGCATGCTCTCTCTTGCCTATTTCGAGCGGCTGGTCGCTCTGTAGAGTAACTTCTTTCTCATATTTGCTCTTGCTCTTCTTTTTCAGATTTTTCTCCGTTCGGGAGGTCGAACATAATGAATATACCTAAAAGGACCTCTCGGACTATCACAAACCATCCTAACTCCTTCTTTGCCTACCTCTTTAGGATGTCCGAGAGGAGCGACGACATCCAGAATCGCCGTGAAGTCGAAGAGTATGGGAGCGACCATATTACGTCAGCCGATACGTCAGATATATCGGCGACATTCTTGGATAACACCTTGGAGCATGCTACTGCGGGCGAGGAGCCCGTTGTTGAATCCGGAGAGGAGGAAGGATCCGATGAGGAGAAACTCGAGGAGGGTGAAGAAGGCGAAGACGCCAATGACGAGGATGGTGATGAAGACGAAAACGAGGAGGAGGATGATGCATACCAACTTGTTACTTGTAAGAGGCGTCGTAGCGAAGACGACGACTTCATTGATGACATGACCAAGGAGGAGGGGGGTCCTTCTAATCACGGGGTGTCCGCGGAGTTAATCACCTTAGCCGCCCAAGTACACGGCAGAAATTACGGTGCTGTAAATGTAGTGCCTCCGACTGATATCCAGATCGAGGACATGGATGACACGGAGCAACCTGATTTGGCTCTGTCCTTATACGAGGAGGGTGATCACTCTGTTCAGCGCGGCAAGGATATCGTGTCGATTGATAGCGACGAGAGCGATGATGATGATGACGCTACATCTCCTCGAACTACCCCACCGCCGAAGAGGGTTAGGTTCCCTCCTCAAACTATTCGTCGAACCATAGTTACCGATGACGAGGAGGAACCTCCCCTGGCCTTAATGGACGTGCACGGGGATGAAGCTGGTCCGAGCACTGCAGTACCCTTGTCTCCTTTTGTCTTGGAGATGCACATGCAAGCTCTTAGAGACGTGCATAGGTACGCTCCCGAGGAGGAGACCAGCTATCACTCAGTGGATCCTCGCACAATCGACTTTTCATTTCCAAGTAACACCCGACCACCCAATCCTTTAGAAGAACAAGAGTATCAGCCTCATCTCGCGCAGCGAGCAGCCGACCAAGCAAAGGCTAGTGCCGGGGAGTCTAAGAGAGCGAAGAAGCTCTCTCGCTCCAGCAAGAGTAAAACAGCTAAGGCCGTCCAGGAGCCTAAGTCCAGCAAGGCTTCTCAGAATAAGTTTACAAAGAGGGCTCGCAATGTGGACCTCCCCGATCCTGAGGATGAGAAGAACGAGGATGGCATCATCCCAACAACTGCCTCTACTGTGAAGGTGGATGAGATCGCTACTCTCCGATGGAAGTACTCCCTTCCTGAGAGTAAGTTCGACATCCTCGTTCCGAAGGATGACCAGACTTTCTACAATGCTCCTCCAGGATACATGGTCGTTCACTGCTTGTGCCAAGATCGAGGATGGATCTTGCCTTTCTGCGAGGCTTTCCGCAACATTTTTAACACATTGGGGATCGCTCCTTGGCAACTAGTGCCAAGTGCTTTTGGAACCTTGGTTTGTTTTGGAGTTTTCTGCAAGAAGAACGGGCTCGAGCTGAATTTCCTTAACTTCAATCAGCTTTTCCGAGTCTCGATGAGCTCAGATTACTACTTCAACGCGCGACCAGGCATGGGCTTCATCATGGACGCTCCCAGCTCCTCGGGCTACAAATGGTTCCATCGGTACTTCTATATCAAGAAGAAGAAGTTACCGAACATGAGCGAGGAGGATGCGGAGTGGGGAGTCCCTAAATTGATGTATCGAGGAAAAATATCCAAGAAGCATCCTCTGCCAGCGGAGCTAGACCCCTGGGTCTTGGAACTCGAGGAGAAGAATTGAGGATCCAATCCCGAAAAGCATTTCTATTGGGGTCTTGTTCTCCAGCCTCTTCCATACTTAGCTGGGCTTTCGCCCTATGCTCATACTGGGTACACGGGGAACCGGTTCTCGAACGATGTGCTCTTCGGTACGCTTAGAATAATTTCATACTTGCTTTCATAATTGTCTGTTTCTTCTTTTTTGCTTGCTTGCAATGTGCTCGATTTTTCTTTCCTTCTCGCTTTTTCTGCTTCTCGCTTTTTTACTAACTTGTGTTTTTCCTCCACAGCTTATTGGTTTAATTGGATAATGTCGAAGAATCTTGCAGCCAAGGAAGAACAACGAAGGAAGCAACGACTGGAAAATAAGGAGACGAAGATCCTCGGTTCTTTGAACCTTTGTCCTCCAAGGAGTGCTTCGCATCATCGGGATGCCTTGGTACAAGAGGGTCTCAAGACGCGCGAGAACCCAGTTGATGCTCTGAAAAAGGCCGAAGAGGAGGCGGCGGCTAAACAGGCAAAGCAGGCCGAGGAGGCTGCTGCTGCAGAGCCCGAGAAGAGGCCTGAGAGGCCGGCGGCTAAGAAGGGGTCGAGAAAGCTTACGCTTGGGGACAACAATGAGCCTCCTCGCAAGAAAGGGAAGGTGGCCGCTATATGTCAAGATGAAGTGAAGAGGCTCATTCATATGAGTGACCTGGATCGTGCGCACGAGCTGAGCATGTGCTCGCTTCAGGTAACCTTACTTATCCTTTCACAGTAAATTTCTAAGTATGAAATTATTCTCCTCGCTAACTGTGTATCTCTTTGTTGTAGCTTGAGCAGTTGAAGGAAGCCTATGGACAAATAGCAGCTGATCGCGCCGATATAGGCATAGTGATCGACGATCTGGAGAAGAGGCTCGCTGCCTCGGAGGACAAGAACAAGGTTGCTGAGGCAGAGACCGGCAAGCTGTATGCCAAGGTCGACCAGCTCGAGAAGGAGCTTTCTAAGGAGAAGGCGAGGACAAAGGGCTACAAGGGGTCTTATGCCACCTTGTCGATTTGCATGGAAAAGTTCAAGGCCAGCGTCCTTTCCTTCCTTAAGGGAAGCCGCCTTGCCACTGCTCGCGACTTCATGGCCTCCCACACTTACAAAATGGCCCAGCAAGATGTGCGGGTCTCTTCGCGCGAGGAGGGCTTCTTCTCCTGTATCGGCCAGCTGAAACGAGTCAACCTGCTTCCGGCTGATTTTGATCAGGACACTCGCGAGGACCTGCACCCTGGAAGGCGCGAAGACCTGTCTCACTACCCCGATGAGCAGATACCCGAGGAGATGCCCGAAGCGTGTGAGTTCGGGGAGCTGGTGACTGATGAACGCGCTGGATGTCGTGTTCCAACGCGAATATCAAATAAATTTGTTATTTAGCCAAAGGCAATTCACAACTACAACGAAAACCGTATTGAAGCAGTAGAATAACCTCGAGTGTCGATCTCTAAGGACTATAACTAGTTTTATCAAATCTAATTTAGAATATAAAAACAGCAGACGGTTTAGCAAAGGTTTTTCTTAACAGATAATGGAGATTGGTGATAGTATGGTCCTTCAAAGCATAACGGGTTAATAATCATGCGTAAATTCCTCGGTTTTGCATGGAGATCTTTGATCTATGAGTTGTCCTGTTGTAATTATCAAACACTACGAAGATATAGATTTGGATAGGTCAAAGACCAATGAATTCTCCAATTGTGTGCAATAATTAATAAACAATACGAAGATAGAGATTTGGATAGATCAAAGAAATAAAGCAATAACACGGAGTATAATGCGCGATATAGCCATTAGCATAATTATCAACCCTTCGCTAAGAATTCACATACTATCACCAAGAGAAGTTTAGCTACTCATAGTTGTCATGCAATCAACAGAAATCATACCACGAATGAATGAAAACATGATGAAAGATATATAAAAATAAGTAAAAAAACTGAAAGATACAATGTTACCGAAGGTTGTCAGTCTCCGAAGAATCGTGATCTTACAAGCTCCAAACTGCTATGAAAAAGTATCTCCTAAGCTACGAACCCCCAGAACAGGCTCTGGGAAGTTCCTACCTAAAACTACAGAGAAAGGTGAGAGAATAGGTCTGGAAAAGTATGAAATTCGGAGAAAAACTGAGCAACTATATATATTATTCGAAATAGTGTGGGGCGAAGGGCCCCACACACCGGGCGAGTCGCCTGGTGTGGGGCGATTCGCTCGCCCGGGAGTAAATTTCAGGATTTTGCGCGTTTTCGACGCGTTTTTGAATTTCTTCCCCTTTCCGGACTCGGTTTCTGACTTCTAGTGGCCTTCTAACCTCCAGATTCGACCCCTAGACTTCAAATCCTATCCGGAAACCTTCAGATACTCCAATTAGGCTTCTGGAACACCAATTCCTTGTCAACTTCAATATAATTGCCCGGAAAACCTCGTTTTTCAACCAAAACCTGTAATAAAAACTAAAGGGAAACGTGACACTATTCTAATAAAATGCACTAAAATATATCTAATTTAACGTAGAGGATAGCTAAAATAGGTGAAAAAGACTCAAATGAAAGTGTAAAATACACATTCATCAAACTCCCCAAACCGAACCTTTGCTTGTCCTCAAGCAACTAAGCTAGATTCTAATGCAAAAAACAATGCAACACATAAAATGGAGTCTCATGCCAAATAAAATGAACTAATCTACTGAATCTATCAAAAAACATATGAACAAAAACCATATAAATCAAAACATGAATATAGGTTGAAGAATGCCTCGATTGACTCATACACATCCACATAAGCACTTGTGTTAAGACAAGATAGCCTCTCGTAACATTCTCTACCTGGACCTAGTCAGTGACAACGTAATGAAACATGTTAAGATACGAATGGTTGTCCCGTGCCTATGAAACTGAGGACTTACTGCTGTTCACCAAGTTTAAGACTTTCCCTCAAAGAGGTCGAACCAGTACTGGCTCTCATCAAACGAAGGAGGGTTCCCTATAAAAGATAAGACTCCCCTATTCTACCCATCTCTCAAGCAAAGCCTTAAGATTTTCACCACTTCCTAAATGGCAGGACGAGGGTGGTCTACAACAGATGACACTCAAAAACAAAAGAAAAGATAGAAAATTACAACACGATTACGAACATTACAAGAATTGGAAAATGAGACACAACACTTTGCTAAACTGCTATTTGGCTTTCTTTTTTTGGACCCTTCTTTGCTTTTTTGGGGTCTTTCTCCTTTTTTTCTTTTTTCTTTCCAGTTTCTTTTTTCCTGGAAATTTTCTTTCTTTTTTTTTCGATTTTTTTTTTAGCCAGTAGTAGCAATACGAAAAGAGAAACAAAATGACTCACAATAACTTCCCCAAACCTATTCGAAAGAATAGGTTGGAATACAAAATTTACGAGAAAGGAAAAATAAACTCACAATACGGAAATGAAAAACGAAAAACAAGTTTAATGGTGGTGTAACCCCCTCCCCAAACCTATTCGGAAGAATAGGTTATAAACAAAGGATCACAAAACCTCACACTACCTCCTTCCTAGGCATTTAGCAATCTCAAAGCATGGTGAAGACTTGTTGCCTCTTAGGTACATAATTACTCGGGAAACAACCATAAGACCCTAACATGCATCATTGATGAATGTGTATTTTACACTTTCATTTGAGTCTTTTTCACCTATTTTAGCTATTATCTTAGTTAATTTAGCTATATTTTAGTACATTTTATTAGAATAGTGTCACGTTTCCCTTTAGATTTTATTTTACAGGTTTTGGTTGAAAATCGAGGATTTCCGGGCAATTATATTGAAGTTGACAAGGAATTGGTGTTCCAGGAGCCTATTTGGAGTATCTGAAGGTTTCCGGATAGGATTTGGAGTCTAGGGGTCATCTAGAGGTTAGAAGGCCACTAGAAGACAGAAATCGAGTCCGAAAAGGGGAAGAAATCCAAAAACGCGTCGAAAACGCGGAATTCCGCGAAAGACACTCCCGGGCGAACCGCCCGGGACGTGGGGCGACTCGCCCCACACCGGGCGAACCGTCCATTGTGTGGGGCGAACCTCCCCACAGTATTTCGGGGCCTATATATAGTTGCTCAGATTTTCTCCAAAATTCATACTTTTCCAGACCTACTTTCTCACCTTTCTCTGTAGTTTTAGGTAGGGACTTCCCAGAGCCTGTTCTGGGGGTTCGTAGCTTAGGGGACACTTTTTCATAGCAGATTGGAGCTTGTAGGATCGCAATTCTTCGGAGATTGACAACCTTCGGTAACATTGTATCTTACAGTTTATTCTACTTATTTTTATATATATCTTTCAACATATCATTTCTGTTGATTGCATGCCTATTATGAGTAGCTAAACTTATCATTGGTGGTAGTATGTGAATTCTTAGCGAAGGGAAGATAATCATGCTAATGGCTATATCGCGCATTATACTCCGTGTTATTGCTTTATTTCGTTGATCAGGCTCAGTCTAAATTCTCGTATGTTGTATTAATTATTATGCACAATTGGACCCTCGTCGACCTAGGCGCGTGTATTTCTTCGTAGTGTTGAATAATTACGTAACACAATTGGACAATAGTGCTTGACTTGTCAGTATCATTATCTTCGTAGTGCTTAATAATTGCAACAGAACATTAGATTGATCAAA
The DNA here is from genome assembly GCA_028274465.1 of Plantago ovata. NCBI lineage: Eukaryota > Viridiplantae > Streptophyta > Magnoliopsida > Lamiales > Plantaginaceae > Plantago > Plantago ovata. The sequence continues at coordinate 70,535,345 of CM051457.1, read as the reverse complement.
GATCTCCATGCAAGACCGAGGAATTTACGCATGATTATCGACCCGTTATGCTTTGAAGGATCACACTATCACCAATCTCCATTATCTGTTAGAAAACCCCTTTGCTTTTACGTCTGCTGTTTTTATATTCCTAGTTAAATAGATAAAGCTTGTTATAGTCCTGAGAGAACGACACTCGAGGTCATTCTACTGCTACACTACGGTTTTCGTTGTAGTTGTGAATTGCCTTTGGCTAAATAACAAATTTATTTGCTTGAATTTGAATCTGACAAATTACGGTTCATCAAATTGGCGCCGTTGCCGGGGACTATACTCCTTTTTTCTGTTTAATTTGTTTATATTTTCAGCATTCAACCCCCAGAACAACTCTTGGATTGTCTCTAAAAAATTTCACCTTCTTACCCTATTTCTTTCCTCCTATCTTCTTCAGTAAATTCATCTAATCTGATCTTGGTTACCTTGCGTGTTTGTGCTCTCGGAATTTTTGGTGATATTGTGTTTGATTACGCTAATAGAACTAATTTTTAGTTTTGAGTTGCTCTTACTACAGAAATACAGATATGATGTCCATGCGCGCTCGCATGACACCCCAATTCTCGCAGGTGAGGAGAGGATCTTCCGTATACCTGGAAGATGAGTTAAGGAGGTATGAGGTGACGGAGTCCATGGTGAGGTACTTACCAAGGTACGAAGATGGAGTAGGGATGTACCCATGGAGTTTCATTCGATCCTATGAGAAGGAAATAGAAAGAATTCCAGCAGAAGGGTTTACTAAGGACCAATTGTGCAGGAAATTATTTTATTTTACTCTGGGGTATGAGCCGAGGCGTTGGATTGCAAGGTTAGAACCAGGATCGCTGAAAACTTGGGGCCAAGTAGTAGAGGAGTTCTTGGCGCGGTTCATGCCCTATCATGAGACAATTGCCTTACGTGATAGGATCCAATATTTCGAGCAAGGAGAGTATGAGCAGTTTTGTGACGCCTACGAACATTTTGAGTTGTATAAACGTGAGTGCCCCCATCACCGTTTCGAAGATGGGGAGTTGATTTGGTGCTTCGTTGGTGGACTTCGTGAAGAGGAACGACTTAGAGTGGATAGGATGAGCGGCGGTCTGGGAGAATGTACGGTCGACGATGCATAAGAAGTCCTCCGTAAGTACGCCAGAGGTTCGACACAATCTGATGAGGTCATACCAATTCACATCACCGGAAAGGAAGTAGATCGAGGTTAAGCAGGAAGCTCATCCGAGGAGTATTTTGAAGTCGAAGAAATCAGTGAGGAAGATGAAATTGCACATGCCGAGCAAGTTGAAGATGACCATCTTATAGCAAAAGTTGTTGAAGAAGTTGAAGTAACTGAGCATCTTACGGAGAAATTCAGCTTGTTAAAATGTGCGGAAGTAGAAGAAGAGGAAGGATTGGAAGGCGACGCCCCCCTGGAGGTGGGGGGCGAGTCGCCCAGCATGGGGGGCGAACCGCCTCCCATGACCAGTGAGCTGTACGACCCCAGCTCCCCTGTTTCTTTACTCCCAGACATTCGCATCAACCCAAAACCACTTTCTTCCGTTACTATTGAGGTTCTTGAGTACAAAGAGGTGAATCTACTCCTCCGAAGAGGAAAGCTTGACAAGCAAGATACACAGGAGTCACCACTAAACAAGCACCTCGATGAAGTCAAAGTGAATGTCCTCCTACTGATGAAGTCTTCATTGGATATGCCTACAAGGCAAACCAGTCCGTTCACCTTGGTGAGATCTTTGAAGCTTCCTAGGTCTCTTTGCTACATCGGACCAAGAGAATGGCGTCCACCGTGGGGAGGTACTCTTGAGTCCATTCTTGAATGCTCAGCCGACCGAGGCCAAACCGTTCGATAACATCTAGTATCATTTCTTATTACTCATTATCTTTTTCTAGGGGCTAGCTTAAGTTTCGTAAGGGGGATGGGATGTGAACCGTGATGTTAAGTATTGTTTGGCTTTGTGTTGATTGGTATCTTGTTTTTTTTCGTTTGCATTTGCATTTGCATTCACTACATTCATCCTAGGATAGTCTTGCATGTTTTATATGGAGTTTATTGCCGAATTTTTTGAACTTTTTTATTGGGTAGATCAACTAACTATGCCATTAATCATATGCTTCATTTCTATGAATTTGTTTGAGGTTTTTCTCGCTTGGCTTGTCACATTTATGTATAGCACTTAGTTAAACTTGGTAGTCTCGACATCACATAGTGGTGTTTTCTCTACTGCGGTTCACGAAGGCCTTTATAATAGGATGATGCATGTTAGGGTCTTATTGTTGTTTTCCCGAGTAATTATGTACCTAAGAGGCAACAAGTCTTCACCATGCTTTGAGATTGCTAAATGCCTAGGAAGGAGGTAGTGTGAGGTTGTGTGATCCTTTGTTTAATCTATTCTTTCGAATAGGTTTGGGGAGGGGGTTGCACCCTCATTAGACTTGTTTTTCGTTTTTCATTTCCGTATTGTGAGTTTATTTTTCCTTTCTCGTAAATTTTGTACTCCAAACTATTCTTTCGAATAGGTTTGGGGAAATCGTTGTGAGTCATTTTGTTTCTCTTTTCGTTGTGCTACTGCTGGCTAAAAAATCAAAAAAAAAAGAAAGAAAAATTCCAGGAAAAAAGAAAAAAACAAGAAAAAAAAAAGAAATTGGAAAGAAAAAAGAAAAAAAAAGGGAAAAAGACCCCAAAAAAGCAAAGAAGGGTCCAAAAAAGAAAGCCAAATAGCAGTTTAGCAAAGTGTTGTGTCTCATTTTCCAATTCTTGTAATGTTCGTAATCGTGTTGTAATTTTCTATCTTTTCTTTTGTTTTTGAGTGTCATCTGTTCTAGACCACCCTCGTCCTGCCATTCAGGAAGTGGTGAATAGCTTAAGACTTTGCTTGAGAGATGGATAGAATAGGGGAGTGTTATCTTTTATAGGGAACCCTTCTTCGTTTGATGAGAGCTAGTACTGGTTTGACCTCTTTGAGGGAAAGTCTTAAACTTGGTGAACAGTAGAAAGTCCTCAGTTTCATAAGCACGGGACAACCATTCGTATCTTAGCATGCTTCATTACGTCATCACTGACTAGGTCCAGGTAGAGAATGTTACGAGAGACTATCTTGTCCTGACATAAGTGCTTATGTGGATGTGTATAAGTCAATCGAGGTATTCTTCAACCTATATTCATGCTTTGATTTATATGGTTTTTGTTCATATGTTTTTTGATAGATTCAGTAGACTAGTTCATTTTATTTAGCATGAGAATCCATTTTGTGTCTTGCATTGTTTTTTGTATTAGAGTCTAGCTTAGTTGCTTGAGGACAAGCAAGGGTTCGGTTTGGGGAGTTTGATGAAAGTGTATTTACACTTTCATTTGAGTCTTTTTCACCTATTTTAGCTATCCTCTTTGTTAATTTAGCTATATTTTAGTACATTTTATTAGAATAGTGTCACGTTTCCCTTTAGATTTTATTTTTACAGGTTTTGGTTGAAAATCGAGGATTTCCGGGCAATTATATTGAAGTTGACAAGGAATTGGTGTTCCAAAGCCTATTTGGAGTATCTGAAGGTTTCCGGATAGGATTTGGAGTCTAGGGGTCGAATCTCGAGGTTAGAAGGCCACTAGAAGACAGAAACCGAGTCCGAAAAGGGGAAGAAATCCAAAAACGCGTCAAAAACGTGGAATTCCGCGAAAGACACTCCCGGGCGAACCGCCGGGGACGTGGGGCGACTCGCCCCACACCGGGCGAACCGCCCGGTGTGTGGGGCGAACCGCCCCACAGTATTTCGGGGCCTATATATAGTTGCTCAGATTTTCTCCGAAATTCATACTTTTCCAGACCTACTTTCTCACCTTTCTCTGTAGTTTTAGGTAGGGATTTTCCAGAGCCTGTTCTGGGGGTTCGTAGCTTAGGGGACACTTTTTCATAGCAGATTGGAGCTTGTAGGATCGCAATTCTTCGGAGATTGACAACCTTCGGTAACATTGTATCTTACAGTTTATTCTACTTATTTTTATATATATCTTTCAACATATCATTTCTGTTGATTGCATGCCTATTATGAGTAGCTAAACTTATCATTGGTGGTAGTATCTGAATTCTTAGCGAAGGGAAGATAATCATGCTAATGGCTATATCGCGCATTATACTCCGTGTTATTGCTTTATTTCGTTGATCAGGCTCAGCCTAAATTCTCGTATGTTGTATTAGTTATTATGCACAATTGGACCCTCGTGGACCTAGGCGCGTGTATATCTTCGTAGTGTTGAATAATTACGGAACACAATTGGACAATAGTGCTTGACTTGTCAGTATTATTATCTTCGTAGTGCTTAATAATTGCAAGGGGACATTAGATTGATCAAAGATCTTCATGCAAGACCGAGGAATTTACGCATGATTATCGACCCGTTATGCTTTGAATGATCATACTATCACCAATCTCCATTATCTGTTAGAAAAACCCTTTGCTTTTACGTCTGCTGTTTTTATATTCCTAGTTAAATAGATAAAGCTTGTTATAGTCCTGAGAGAACGACACTCGAGGTCATTCTACTGCTACACTACGGTTTTCGTTGTAGTTGTGAATTGCCTTTGGCTAAATAACAAATTTATTTGCTTGAATTTGAATCTGACAAATTCCGGTTCATCAATCATCCTATTATAAAGGCCTTCGTGAACCGCAGTAGAGAAAACACCACTAAGTGATGTCGAGACTACCAAGCTTAACTAAGTGCAATACATAAATGTGACAAGCCAAGCGAGAAGAACCTCAAACAAATTCATAGAGATGAAGCATATGATTAATGGCATAGTTAGTTGATCTACCCAATAAAAAAGTTCAAAAAATTCGGCAATAAACTCCATACAAAACATGCAAGACTATCCTAGGATGAATGCAGTGAATGCAACCTAAAAAACTAAGAAAGCAACAAACGTGCAAATGCAAATGCAAACAGAGAACAAGATACTAATCAACACAAAGCCAAACAATACTTAACATCGCGGTTCACATCCCATCCCCCTTATGATTCTTAAGCTAGCCTCTAGCAAAAGGAATGAGTAATAAGAAGTGATACTAGATGTTACCGAACGGTTTGGCCTCGGTTGGCTGAGAGTGGACATGTGAAAAGACTAATCATCGGGATGGTAATCCTCATAAAAGTCCCTCCACATGTCAGACAGGAGATCATTGGACTGCTGTAGAGCCTCCTGTTGCTGCTGGATGAGCTGTTGCTGCTCCCACCTTTGTTGCCTATCCTCACGGCGATGCTCCTCGAATGTCTCCCAATCGCGGTTGCGCTGGGCAATGTGTCCGTCGAGGTCCTGTCGCAGTGCCGCGGTACTGGCATCAACTCTATCGAAACGATCGTTGAGGTAGGCCCGGAGTTTAGAGAAGTCAAATCCTCTAGACCCCTGTGGTGCTCGAGGCGGTGCATGTGGTGCTCTATGGACAAATGGAATATCCGGGATAGGGGCTTGGCCATCATCAGCCTCCATAGCATCCTCATAATCATTCTCATTATCGGAATCGCTCGGTTGGAAGGGTGCTTCCACATCAGCAGCGGCATCCGTGGGGTTCTTCAACTGATACCTAGCCAGCTGCACCTCAATAGTCGAGGGTGAAAGGGCAGCGACCTCGCAATCCCCCTCGTCAATGTCCTCGACCCCATGATATTTGCAGTAGGCAGTGATGAAGCTCGGAAAGATGAAGGGCTTCTTCTTCTTTTCCCAGTGGCGCTCATACTCTTCATACATGATGTGCCCGATGTCGATCCGATGTCTGTCTATCAAGCAGTAGAGGAGCTCGGCGTAATTGGGTTGTATCCATGTGTCATTCTTCCTAGGGATCAAGTTGAAGATGCAGAATTTCATCATTACCTTAGCTTCAATGCTAAGGTCGCTCTGACGGATCCGTGCAGGTTCTGCCCCGATTTCTGGATATATGTACTTCCTGTTGCAGATCACGTCTGTAATATGTCTTCCTATCCCCCTAGAGGCCCTCGAATACAGGTAGGCATGGTCGCTCCCTGTGAACTCCTGTTGTCCAAAACGGATGAATGAAGAAATGGACTCTGGTGTCCATGGTATTATCAGGCCTCGAACTAGTACCCCATTCTTCTCCTCGAGATCAGTGAATCTAGTGTAGAACTCTTGGAGGAGGCTCACGTCGTACCCCTTGAACCTGTTGGAACTATACCAAACCCAATTCCTTCTTGATGCCAATCTGGAGAGCATCCTATACCCCGTCGTTCCAGCTACTGCCTCCGGGATATCAATCCTCCTATCGGGTATGATCGATCTTCCGCCTTCGGCCAGCTCCGCTTCTAGCCTTTGTCGGACATCTATCGCAGCTAAAGACATCTCGTACATGTTGTGAGAAGGTTGGGAGCTTGATGATACTCCCTTTCCCTTCTTGCTCGAGCCAGCTCTCCTCGATCCTCTTGGAGCCATGATTCCTACAGACAGCAATTAGTATCTTGTATGACGCAAAACAGACTTATGCATATGTAAATGTACGAGCGAACAAACGAGCAATATCTACAACATTCCAACTCCTCAAAAACCCAATGCCTAGTGTAGCTACTTCATCATGCAACATATCAATGTAACTACTACAATCACATATCACATTATGCTCTTGCTAGACAACAAATGCCTTGAATCACAAGGTTCAATTCATACCATAGTAACAAAAATCTAACAACATAAATTCTCAACTTCATCAATCATGCATTCTACCATTACATCCATCATTATCATATCAACAAACACATGTTTAAGCATGGAATGAAAGTTAAAGATACATTTCCTAACAAGATATATCATCTAATAGCAAAAATCTCAAACCAATCAAACCAAGCCTAATTGAACATGCAATTGATAATGAATAACGTTTCTAATCACATAAATCTTCAACCCATACATCATACAAGCTTAATTGAAGCATAAATCAAAAAACCCCCAAATTTGAAAAATTAGGGTTCATGTGAGATTACCACAAATCCGAAGATTGAATGAAATAGGAAGAAATTTGTTCGGATGAAAAGAAAGAGCACGTAACGGGCTTCGATTGAAGCTAAAGAACACACAATTTGATGGAAATATGAAGAAGTTATGAAGGTTTGAAGATATTTTGAAAATGGGAGAATTTTTGGAGTTTAGATGAAGAAGATGGAGGAAAATGGAAGAAATGGGGGGCAACCCCCGATTTCTACTTTCTGCAGGTCGCGGGGCGAGTCGCCCCGTGCGGGGCGAACCGCCCCGCGCGTCCGGGTCCCTCGCGCGCTCCGGACTCGTAGGGCGATTCGCCCTCCACCTCCTTAGGCGGGGAGATGAAATTTTCGAAAAAATGCGGTTTTAAAGTCCCCGGAAAACCATTTTTCTCACAAAACACTCGAAAAGTCTCACTCAAACATAACATAAGCACATACGACACAGAGACGAACAAATTCACATATGAAAAGCAAATTGTTCAAGTATGAATGCATGCAATAAAGCGGTAAAGAAAGCGATAAAAACTCCGGGTTGCCTCCCGGATAGCGCCATTGTTTAAAGTCTTTGACTCGACTCCTGTCTGCGTCTAACTCTCCTTTTTTAGGGTACTAGACTTGCCCTTCATTGATCTCCTCCTCATGCCTCGAACCTGTGAATAAGAATGAACATAGACATTAAGACCACTGTAGTCCACAGTGTGAGAAGTATCAGGTGGATCAGATATGGCTCGCAACACATGTCGCTTGCCATCCACTTCAATAGTGCAAGTCCTTCGGTAGATGTCCATCACGGAGCGTAGCTTAGTCAAGAACGTTCGCCCCAAGAGAATGACATCCCCCGTCCCAGGTGTAGACGCCGGCATAACTACAAAATTGGTGTATACAGAAGCTTCACCAATCTTGACCAATACATTTTTCACAACGCCTTCGAGTCTCACAAAGGATCCATCCGCCAGTTGCACAATAGCCTTATGCGCAGATAGTTTTCCAAGGCTACTCTTCTCAAACACATTCAAAGGGAGCACATTAGAGTAGGATCCCGTGTCTAGTGTGGCACGGACATCTTCAAGCTCACCAATCTCAACCTTAATATCGAAACTTTGAGGGAGTGGCTCGGGATCCTCTTGCTCCCCTTCACTCTCGTCAGAACCAAGGTCCTTCTCTTCTTCCTTAGCCTGTGGAGGTTCTTCCTTCTTGCAATACTCGCAGTTAGCAACCTTCTTGATGGTGATTTGGACAGGCAGATCACCAGCCAAGGTAATGGACATCGACTTCTCAGTGTTGCTGGGCAGTTTGCCTTGCTCCCTACTTGCTCCTCGGTCGATCAACTCTTGCATCTTTTGATGAGCAAGCCTAGTGCTCTCTTCCAACCTATCAAGTCTTGCCCTAGTCTTCTCAGAATCTTCTTCATAACGTTTGAGAAAACTTTGGGTGTGATCAACCATCTTTTGCAAGTTCTCCATCAGTTGAGCCGACTTCGACTTCGGTGGCTCTTTCGGAGCGGGGTTTTCGCAGTGATCATTACCATAGTTAAGCCTACTACGGTCTTGGTTAGGGCCATAAGTTTGGCTAGCCGGTGCATATCCTTGATTGTTTCGGAACCCCCTTCTCCAAAATCCACCTCGAGGATTCCTACCATCTTGTCCGTAGCTAGCCTCTTGAGTACCAAACTCCGTAGAAAAGGCTTCCTCTTCGCCTCCTTGAGCCCAGTTGCCATCATCATACGCAAGCTCCGATCTACACATATGAGCCCCATGCCCATAGTTCTTGCATATTCGGCAAACTTCGTTCGAAACAGTTGTTCCAGTGGCGCTTTTGAGGACTTGCTTCAATTCGTTGGTAAAACACTCGAATTGATCCCCATTCCCGCTATACATAGGGGTTTCTTGAGTTGGTGGAGCTTCAGGTCCACGTCTCCTAACCATCGCTCTTGGGTCCTTGAACTGCGAACCCTTAGCAAGCCTTTCGAAAACTGCCCAGACGGCTTCTGCGGTTTCCTCCCAAATATTGCCTCGGCATTGGAAATCCACCACTTGTTGGTTCTCGAAGGTTAGTCCATTGTAGAAGTGTTGGACTAGGTCGGAAAGCTCAAAACCATGGTGAGGGCACTTGTTCGTGAGATCTTGGAACCTCTCAAACGCGGTGTAGATGGTCTCATCATAGTCTTGTTTGAATCCAGTGATTTGCGCCTTTAGCGCGGTAGTCAAGGTGTGAGGGAAGTATTTTTCCATGAAAGCTGAAAAAACCTTCCCCCAAGTGTCCAGCGAGCCTGCTGGTAGAGAACTCAACCATGACTTGGCTCTGTCGCCAAGTCCCATGGCAAAAACCTTCATCCTCAACTCATCCGTTGTTATTTCAGCTCCGGGTCGTGGGAGTTGGTTTTCGAAATCATCGATATCGTGCAAGTACCCCATCACATCTTCCCCTGATAAGCCATAGAACCTCGGAAGTTGTTGGAATGCGTGGTTCTTGATTTCAAGGTCTCGAGTTGCAGACGAAAGAACAATCGTCGGTCCCCTCATACGATCCTTGGGGGGTTGAACCCATGCTTTCAGTGGTCTAGCTTCTGCAATTCCATCGATTTCCTTGAAAAGACTGTGTAGAGATTCAGAGAAATCGGTATCCTCTATTTCCTCTAGTGCACGCCTTTGAAGTAGTCGCCTTCTTTGGTGGTAGACTCTGTCGATCTCAGCAATTGAATCAGCAAGCGGTGTTCCTCTAGATCGTGTATGTGGCATACACTATCTGTAACAGACTAGGAAAGCAGTATCAGATAGAGATTAAAAAGGAAAACTAAAACTAATAGAACTAGGAATTGAATGCTCAAAATATAAACAAATTAAACAAAAAAAAGGAGTATAGTTCCCGACAGCGGTGACTGATGAGCTGGTGACTGATGAACGCACTGGATGTCGTGTTCCAACGCGAATATCAAATAAATTTGTTATTTAGCCAAAGGCAATTCACAACTACAACGAAAACCGTAGTGAAGCAGTAGAATAACCTCGAGTGTCGATCTCTAAGGACTATAACTAGCTTTATCAAATCTAATTTAGAATATAAAAACAGCAAACGGTTTAGCAAAGGTTTTTCTTAACAGATAATGAAGATTGGTGATAGTATGGTCCTTCAAAGCATAACGGGTTAATAATCATGCGTAAATTCCTCGGTTTTGCATGGAGATCTTTGATCTATGAGTTGTCCTGTTGTAATTATCAAACACTACGAAGATATAGATTTGGATAGGTCAAAGACCAATGAATTGTCCAATTGTGTGAAATAATTAATCAACAATACGAAGATAGAGATTTGGATAGATCAAAGAAATAAAGCAATAACACGGAGTATAATGCGCGATATAGCCATTAGCATAATTATCAACCCTTCGCTAAGAATTCACATACTATCACCAACGAGAAGTTTAGCTACTCATAGTTGTCATGCAATCAACAGAAATCATACCACGAATGAATGAAAACATGATGAAAGATATATAAAAATAAGTAGAAAAACTGTAAGATACAATGTTACCGAAGGTTGTCAGTCTCCGAAGAATCGCGATCTTACAAGCTCCAAATTGCTATGAAAAAGTATCTCCTAAGCTACGAACCCCCAGAACAGGCTCTGGGAAGTTCCTACCTAAAACTACAGAGAAAGGTGAGAGAATAGGTCTGGAAAAGTATGAAATTCGGAGAAAAACTGAGCAACTATATATAGTATTCGAAATAGTGTGGGGCGAAGGGCCCCACACACCGGGCGAGTCGCCTGGTGTGGGGCGATTTGCCCCACATCCCGGGCGATTCGCCCGGGAGTAAATTTAGGGATTTTGCGCGTTTTCGACGCGTTTTTGGATTTCTTCCCCTTTTCAGACTCGGTTTCTGACTTCTAGTGGCCTTCTAACGTCCAGATTCGACCCCTAGACTTCAAATCCTATCCGGAAACATTCAGATACTCCAATTAGGCTTCTGGAACACCAATTCCTTGTCAACTTCAATATAATTGCCCGGAAAACCTCGTTTTTCAACCAAAACCTGTAAAATAAAAACTAAAGGGAAACGTGACACTATTCTAATAAAATGCACTAAAATATAGCTAATTTAACATAGAGGATAGCTAAAATAGGTGAAAAAGACTCAAATGAAAGTGTAAAATACACATTCATCAGTGACCGACCCAGAAGTGCCTTATCCCAGCAAACCATCTTATCTCCCGTCATGGGTCCCAGAGTGCCTAAGGACTGGGATCCTTTAGCCGTTCGAGAAGGCGGCTCTCCGCAATGCTGATTGGGTTAAAGTGAGCGATCTGGTTATTGGGCGAGCAGCAGACTTCGTCGAGCCTGAGCTGGTCCAATACGAGAAGGCTATCAAGGAATCTCAGGCTCAAGAGCGAGACGCCGCCGAGATCCATGAATTGCTAAGCCCGGTGCGAGGAACAACTAGAGCGAGTGGCCCGGTTACTAACCTCTCTGATAGTCGGACCCGTTGAATCGAAGAGCCTGAAGACCGAGTATGCTCGGAGATGTTGTAAACTTTTCTTTTTTCCATACTTGTCATTTTTTCCGAACAATTTCCCTTTTTCTATTCGCCCCTTGGTGACACTTGTTGAAACATATTCCCTTGTTGTAATATAAGTTATCAACTGTTGTCTCTTCGCTTTTTCCTTCAATAAAAAGTTTGTTGCTCTTCGTTTTCTTGATTATACTTGTGGTTTTTACTAACTCTAATTTTGGGGCTCATTACATATGGACCCCCTCTTAGATTCACTTATTACATATAAGGGACAATAAGTTTATCATTTACATCGAACCTCCAATCAGATACATTTTAATTACATCTGAGCCCGCGAATTTGACTTTCAGCGAACTAAGACGTGGAATGTACAATTTTACCCCTGTCGGAAAATCTGATTATTCTCTCACCCAAACAACTTTATGTTCTGATTATTGCATAATACACCCTAATCTTTTCTATTTTAAGAAATTGACCCTAAATAATTAAAAATTAATCCACATAATTTATATAAATTTCAAATTCACCTAAAAATTCATTAACAAACCTAATAAATTTTTTATTTACAATGTAGCACAAATTTATTTTTAACAAAAATCAATTTTCTTTTTAATATTTTTTATTTTTTTCCGCCCTTCTTCTTCACATCTCCGGTCACCGGAATAATTCTGGTGACCGGAGCTGTGAAGCCACCGGAAATCTGGAGCCTGCAACCTCCCTAATCGGAGCTCCGATCAGGGTGCTGCGGCAGATCGGTAAAAGCTCCCGATCTGGGAGCTTACAGAAGCTCCGGTTGGAGGTTACAAAAGCTCTGATCGGAGGAGCTTCTGTAAGCTAGATTGGAGCTTGTAAGCTCTGATCTGGGAGCTTACAGAAGCTCCCAATCGGAGCTTACAAAAGCTCTGATCGAAGCTCACAAAAGCTCTGATTGGAGCTTCTGTAAGATCCGCTCGGGAGCTTTTGTAAGCTCCCAGGTCGGATCTGGGAGCTCTCCCAATCAAAGTCCGGTACCGGATCCCGGTATTCCGGTACCGGAATCCGGTAGTGGACTTGGAGAAGAAGAAGAGAAGGAAAATAGAAAAGAAAAAAAGAAAAAAGAAAAATGAAAAAAAAGTAAAAAAGAATAAGTAAAATATAAGACCATGTTTGGTTGTATGAGAGAGAAAATCTCAAAATTCTGTGGTCAACACCGGAACGGCCAAATGGGCCTGGATATAATTCTTTGCAAGACGGTCCTTCAGATGAAAAGATCTCATCTAGCAGGGGGTCCAGAAGTAATATTCCCTAAATTTTGTTATGACGTATAACTTGATAGAGTAGTTAAACATGTATAAGTCAGAAAAAACAAGTATTGAGCTCCTCCTGCTCGATTTCTTTGCCTTCCTCGTTTTCACTTATTTAAAAAGTGTCTCGATTAAATTTCTCAAAAGATGAGAGAGCGGGGAGCTTTAACCCGACGTATAAATCGTGGAGCTTTTTCATGGATCGAGCAAGCTCTCTTGGTCGAGTAGCTTTTTATTCTGTTTTGAGTATAGTAGTTCTATACTTGGACATTTTCTTTGTTGAAAGATAGACATTGTATTGATTTGTCAGAAATTCAATTACAATGGAGGGCGTCTCGGCCAGCTTTCTTACAACATTTTCTGAACCATAAAACATGAGGGTACCTCTCACACAAGCTTGTGAGGAATCCTTCTCGATCTTGGACCTTTCACAGGAGCTCTTCAAAAAGCTTGTTCATTAAACAACTCAAGCGTAGAACCTCTGGAGGTTGGAAGTATTCCACGGGTTCTTCAATATTCTTCCCTCCATGTCTTGGAGACGATAGCTTCCATTGGACCTTGCTTCAACTATCTTGTAGGGGCCTTCCTAGTTGGGTAGCATCTTCTCAACTTTGCCCAGGATGTCCGTTCTTCGGAGTACTAAGTCTCCTACTTGGAAGTCTCTCTACTTTACGTCGTTGTTGTAGGTCTTCGCGATCAGTGCTTGGTATCTGAGGATGTTGGCCAAGGCATTGGTTCTCGCTTCACTCACCGTCTCTAGATCGAAGAGCCTCTCGGTATGATTATCCTCGGGTTGATACCCTTGGATCCTGAGGGTTTCTACCGCCACTTCCGCTGGTATGACTGCTTCAGAACCATAAACTAGCGAGAAGGGAGTCTCTCTTGTAGCTGTTTTTGAAGATGTGCGGTATGCCCATACCACTCCATCAAGCTCGTCGACCCAGTCCTTGTTGGTGGCGAACCTCTTTTGCAAGTTGTTGACAAGGATTTTGTTGACGGCCTCTGTTTGACCGTTGGATTGAGGATGTCATACCGAGGTATACCTCCTCTCAATATTCATTTCCTTGCACCATTCATTGAACCTTTGGCCACAGAATTGAGCACCATTATCCGAGATGAGGACTCTCGGCAAGCCAAATCGACACACGATGTTTCTCCATACAAAGTTCATCACCCTTTGTTCGGTGATAGTAGACACTGCTTCAACCTCCGTCCACTTGCTAAAGTATTCAACCGCAACAATGATGAATTTCTTTTGACCGGTGCCTCTCGGGAAAGGACCGACTATGTCGATGCCCCATATGTCGAAAGGGCAAGTGATGGTAATGGGCATGAGGGGTTTCGCCGGGACATTGATCAAATTGGCGTGCATTTGATACTCCTCGCACCTTCTTACAAATCGGGCAGCATCTTCACGAACAGTGGGCCAGTAATATCCTTGGCGAATGATTTTTGCGCGAGGGTTCTTCCTCCGGCATGGTCCACGCAACTTCCTCTGTGCATTTCTCCCAAAACGTTTTGCACTTCTTGTTCGGCGACGCATCTCAAGTAGACTCCCTCGAAGGATCTCTTGTACAAGTAGTCCCCTTGCATGATGTAGCGGCATGCCTTTCCTTTGATTTTCCTTGCTTCAGCCTTATCACGAGGAAGGCTACCATTTGTGAGATAGGTAGCGATCTCTTGCATCCAACTCGGTTGAGTGTCAATCGCCAAGACGTTTAGCTTTGATGACCATAGGGATGATTCATTAATTCTCATAAGTATCACATTTCGGGTATCCACTCCTACGGAAGCCGAAGCATATTTTGATAGGGCATCTGCTCTTTGATTGAGATCCCTTGAGAACTTCTCAATCTCACAACTTTCAAACTTTTGGATTTCCTCCGTGATGGCGCTCCTATACTCGGCCATTGAGTCCTTCTTGGTTTTGAACTTTCCGGAGATTTGCTTCTCGGCCAATTGAGAATCAGTGAAGAGATGTAGCTTCTTCACTTCAAGTGATTTTGCCATACGTAGAGCGATGAGGATAGCTTCGTACTCAGCTTCTTTGTTGGAGACTGGGAAACTAAGAGTAACGGCGTACTCGAGTTCGGCTCCTCCGGGACTCTTGAAATATATTCCTATCCCACTATTTTTTCCTGAGGAAGATCCATCAACGTGAAGAATCTAGACATCTCCATGGTTGGTGAGCTCCTTGGGTTTTGAAGAGACGGTCTCCATACCCTTAGGCTCCTCGTTTTTTTCTGCTAGGAACACTTCGTGTCTTTTCCTTTTTGTCTGGGACATCTCTTTGAGCTCTTTCAAAGCATCTTAGAGAGCTTGCATTGGGTTACTCTTCCGTGGTTGCTCCTCGACCATCATCATGAGATTTTGTGTCTCGGGAGGGTTTTCCTCTGAAGTTCCCTTGGAGGGATACTCTACGAGGAAATCAGCAATGACTTGGGCTTTCTTGGCCAAAGGTGCTTGATAGTCAATGTCGTACTCGCTCAATTCGATTGCCCACCTTACTAGTCTTCCCGAATTTTCGGGTTTTCCGAGGACTTGCCTGAGAGGTTGCTTCGTCAAGACTACAACCTTGTGCGCTCCAAAGTAAGGCTTCAGTCCCTCGCCGTATAGACTAGGGCGAAGGATAGCCTCTCGATATCCATATACCGTGTTTCAGCTCCGGCGAGTACTTTGCTCAAGTAGTAGATGGGCAAGTGGTCGTTGCCTTGAATTCGCACCAAGACCGAACTGATGGCTTCCCCAGTCGCTGCTAAGTACAAGTAAAGTATCTCTCCTTCCATGGGTTTTGACAGAAGTGGAGGAGAGAGTAGATACTCTTTGAGCTTCTCGAATGCTTCCTCGCATTCTTTCGTCCACTCGAAGTGGTTGCTCTTTCATAACATTTTGAAAAATGGGCGATTCTTCTCGGCGGACCTCGAGATGAATCTACTCAACGCGATTGACTTCCCGACCAATTGTTGCACCTCATGGATGGATTGAGGTTGAGGAAGATCGAGGATGGCCTTGATTTTCTCGGGGTTTGCTTCTATTCCTCTCTCCGTTACCATGTAACCGAGGAATTTCCCACCTTTAACTCCAAAGGTACACTTCGCAGGATTGAGCTTCATTCCATACTTCCTCAAAATGGAGAAGCATTTTGCCAGGTAACCTACATGTTGCTCCTCGGTCTTACTCTTGACAAGGATATCATCAACATATACTTCCATTGTTATACCCAACTCTTCTTTGAACATTTTGTTGACCAACCATTGGTAGGTCGCTCCGGCATTTTTGAGGCCGAAAGGCATCACGTTGAAGCAATACACGTTGCCGTTTGCGAAGAAGGCGGTCTTGGGCGCATCATCCTTAGCCATCTTGACTTGGTAGAATCCTTGGTATGCATCCATGAAACTCAAGAGGGCACATCTAGCAGTGGAATCGACTAGCTGGTCGATCCGGGGGAGCGGGTAAGGATCCTTCGGGCAAAACTTGTTGAGTCTCGTTAAGTTGTTGCACATTCTCCACTTGTCGGGCCCCTTCTCCACGAGAACCACGTTGCAAACCCATTCGGAGTATCTTAGTTCCTTGATGTGACCGACTTTGAGCAGTCTTTGGACCTCCGCTTCGATGATGGCATTATCTTCCGCACTGAAGTCTTTTCGCTTTTCTCTGATATGGGTGATCGACGGGTCAACGTTCAGACGGTGAACCGCGACACGTGGGTCGATCCCTTGAGGTCCTCGGTACTCCATGCGAAGATATCGTTGTTATCTTTCAAACATTGGATGAGTTTCATCCTCACTTCTGTAGTCATCTCGGTACCAATTTTTGTAACCTTGTCGACACTTCCTTCGACAATTTGGATTTCTTATAGAGTTTCTCTTGCTTCAATCTTGTTTTCCTCGTAGAATTTCTTCTTCTTGGAAGAGGGTGGTATTGGGGGTATAACTTGATACTCCTCGAGCTCTTTGACAGCTCCTACAAGGGTATCCTTCTCTTTCTTCTGGATTGCTTTCCTTCGCCTAAGTGACGGACTTGGCTTTTTTGATTTTTTCTTCAGTCGCCGAACCGTATAGAAACGATAAGGAGCATTGTGAACAAGAGGCTGCTCTTCGGGTGATTGACCCGGGTTGGGCTCTCCGATGGCAACCCTGGAAGTGAACTTAGTTGACATGCTATAGCATTCCCATGCCTCTCTAATGTCTCCTACTTCTTGTCCAATTCCCAATGGAGTGGGGAACTTCAACTTGTTGTGGACTGTAGACACTACGGCTCGGAATTGAGAGAGACCGGGTTGACCTAGGACTGCGAAGTAATCAAATGGCATGTCGACGACCACAAAGGGAACATGTTGAGTTACTCGTCGTGGAGCACTTCCCATTGATACCGTCAATTTGATCATTCCGAGTGGCATGATAGGTTGTCCTCCAAAGCCTACCAGGGCACTCCTCACTTCTTTGAGCCCTTCTCTTGGATTCATTTGCATCCTGTTCAAGGTTCCTGTGAAGATCAAGTTAGCCGAACATCCGATGTCGACAAGGATCCTTCCTAACTTGTAGGATTGAACATCAAGGGAGACTACTAGCGGAACACAAGGGTCATATATGTTTCCTCCTCCGGCATGCCTCAGAGGTATCTCGCTATCGTCAAAAGAGATGACGTTAGTTCCTGGTCGTGCGGCTTGGGCATACTTCACATCCCGGACTCTGAGATTATCAGCTGTGATCTCCCTCTGATTTCGAGTGTCGCCTCCCGCGGGTCCTCCAGCAATTGTAAGAGTGTGGATGCTTCCGTTCACGGGACAGTTTTCATAATTTTTGTAATTATGAATGTCATCATCATGAGGGTTCCCTTGGTAATGGTGCTCGATCCCCACTTGAGGTGGTGGAGGTAAGATCGCCAGAGGTTCTTCCTTTCGGATGTAGTTAACCAACTGACCATTATGTATCATCCTCTCGATTTCGTTCTTGAGCTCGACGCACTCATCAGAGGTATGCCCTTTCCCCTTGTGAAACTGGTAAAATTTCTCCGAACTCTTGTTCTTTCGGTTTTCTTGAATCGGGGGTGGCCAGGAGATGTCTAGCTTCCTTGAGACTATATAGTTCAAGATGTCGGATCTTGGCCTATTTAAGTCCGTGTAGTTGCTATATCGTCTTGGAGGTGACCTCCTAGGAGGAGACCTCTTGTCTCGAAAATCATTCCTCGAGTGACCCTCTCTGATCAACCCATGCTTTTGATCTTTTCTTTGCTTTCCGGGATTTTGTGGGCGAGGAGGGTACTCCTTCTCTTTTTCTTTCTCCTTCCCTTTTTCTTTGGGAGGATTGGTTCTAACCGTGACTATTTTTCGGAATTCCTCAGCCTCGAGTTAAATCCTTGCAAACTTTTGCAAGTTGTGCTTCATTCTCTACACACGATGCTGAGAGCACCTCTTGGAACTTGATGTTGGTAGTGTTACCATACAAGTATTCTTTTCTCTCATTGATCGAGTGATCTTCAACTTGTAGGGCTGCTTCATGAAAGCGATTGATGAAGTCCCTCAAGTCTTCATTATTTTTCTGAACAATTTCGGCCAAGTACCTCACTCTTCTCTTGGTGTTCATGACCATCTCGAATCGCTTAGAGAATTCCTTGCAGAGATCTCTATACGACTTGATTGAATGATGAGGAAGGCGTGACCACCATTTCATGGCTTCTCCGGAGAGGTTAGTCGGGAAGAGGAGTGCTTTGGTCATCGAATCATGGCCGTAGGATCCATCTTCGTGCCAAATCTTACCAAGTAATCCTTCGGACAATTTGTTCCATCATAACTTTCAAAAGTGGGGAAACCTCTTTCGATTTTGGCCTGGTGGCTCCTTATCTCGTCGCACAACGGGCTTGGATCTTGGTCTTGCTCTTTTTCTTGGACGGTTCCCCGTAGGGTCTCTATCTGAGCATCAAGTGCGGATTTCCTTGCGTTGAGTTCCTCCAGAGTGAGCCTCCTCCCCGTGATCGGGTCGATCAAGGGGGTTACCTCAGCTACAGTTCTCAAGGCATTGTTTTCCGCCACCGCTTCGCGTTGATTCTGAGGAGTTACTTGGTTGGGCGTGATTTGGTTGGGGAGAGAGGATGGTGTAGCGACCACCTGAGCTCTATTTTCTTGCTGAGCCACAATTTGCAATGATGCACGTATCCTTCTATCAATCAAATCCCTCAAATCATCCGGGGCACCTTGTGGTCCTAATCTAGATTGGACTCTTGAAGGTCCAAGTCGAGATTGGATTGGCCTTGTGTTGGCTCATGAATGTGCTTCATCTTGCACAACTGGCGCTCTTCCTTGGGATTGACGAGGGGCAACCAAAGTGTCACGAGGTTGCTCCTGTACTTGTACTTGTGGTACTCCTCGAGCTTGGAGTTCAGCGTTAACTCTAGCAGCCTCATTATCCCCTAGATATCCTTGCAATGTAAGAAGGAACAAGCCGTATTGAGCTTCGCCCATCTAGAAATCTGATGGTCGGACTACACGTCTATTAGGAAGGGTGAAGTTCAATGCGGCCGGTTGAGGAGGATTCATCGCTACGGGAGGTGGATTAATTGCTACTTGTGGAGGTTGCCCTCTCGGCGCGGCGTTGTTTGTGACTCTCAACGTTCCATAGGAACTCCCAACCGGGACTCCTTGCGGATTATTTTCCCCCGACCTTTCTTCTTGGGAGTTAGTGACATTGGTGAGTGTCCCCTCCGTATGATCTTGGTTCCTCGCAACATTGTTATTTCTCGGTGCCCTTGGAGCAGCAGCCCTTCCTCCTCCTCGACCACTTGAAGGGGGACAGCCCCTAGGTCGATGAGGATTCCTGGGTGGTGCATTAGCAAGACGGTTGCTTCTTCTGTCGTGACGTGTCACGAGGAGAATACTTGGCTCGACCAGCAGGGCTAGGAATGACCTTTAGTGTCGATTCCCACAGACTGCGCCAAATGTTGAAGGGTAATTCGTACTTCTTTATAAGTTCGCAGTGGATCGTCACAATAAACTATTCTATGTCTTATTCATGTAGTGTTCCTCTTGAAATGATAGGAAACCTTCTTGTAGCTTCCTCGTATCTGAAATAGACTAGAGGGGGGGGGTTAATGTCTCTTGCCCGGTCTGTAAGGTATCAGACCGGAGTGACGACTTTACGTGTAGGGAGCTGAGGACTTCCCTAGTGAGAGAAATATTGCGTGTAGGTGAGTGGTAGATGAGAGCTGTTAACGCTTACCCGCTGGGTAATGAATGAGCTCCTTATATACTCGTAGTATTTTAATGTCACTCCATGTAGGATCGTGACAAGTGCCCGGACGATATTGAAGCCTCCTTAGGCCCAAGCCCTTTAAGGAGGTCCATGGGCTTTGGCCCAAACATCTTGGCTAGGGTTGAGAGGGCAATATGAACTTTTTGGGTTCCATGAAGTAATCTGGAAGACGGGTCCCACAGGGAGCGACCATGGGTGGTCGCCCTCGGTCCTCGTGCCTTCCTCTTACTCATGTGTCCGAGTAGTGCTCTGCCTAGATTCTCTCAGAGGGTGTTCCCTTGTCGTAAGGTCCTCCTAGAGCCCTAGAGATGCTCCTGGAGCCCAATAGCTGCATTGTCCTTGTAATGAGTTTATCTTGAGGGTTGGCCTCTTAGTGATGGTCGAACCACACATTAGTGACATACTTGGGTGTGGTCGCGCCCCTTGAGTGACGGCCCATGATGCTTCGTCGCGCTCTTACACCGCTCCAGTTCGTACATGCGGACTGGACATATTTCAACACCAACAAGAAAGATTTTCAATGAAATGTGGCCATACAAGAAAATTTTAAAATAAATCAGAACTACCACAAAATGTACTAATTTTAATGAGTAAGAAAAATTGTTGTTTATTTATAACATATTTTTGTAATTGTTTACCAACAATATCCTCTATAGCACTGGCAATATCAATGAAGAAATAACCTTGACATGTCTTGGCTTGTGAGTCATCCTTATGATCACCGATATCCGGGTTCGAATCCCGGCAGCGGAATTTTTATGTTTTTTTTCAGTTTTTTATATTTTCATTAAAATTAATATTGTTTTTACTCTAATTTTGTTATACACGATGGACCCTTTTATAGGTGATAAGAAATGAAAACAAGAAGACATAAGCTTGGATTGAACAATTAATCAACTGAATAATTTAGTACACACTTCTTTGATTGTGTAAGCCGTATGACACACATCCTTCATAGTGAAAAGATATTAAAAGATAGGTGTTCATGCAAGAAAATTTCTGAATAAATTAGGATTACTGGATTAGAAAGAGAAATTTTATTTGTAACATATGTTGATATTGGTTGACCAACAAGTTCAGCTGTAACACTGGGAATATGGATTGTACATTTTCCTTCATTGTGAGAAAGATTTTCAATGAGATGTGCCCATACACGAAAATTTTAAAATAAATCAGAACTACCACAAAATTTGCAAATTTTAATGAGCAAGAAAAATTGTTGTTTATTTATAACATATGTTTGTAATTGTTTACCAACAATATCCGTTGTAGCACTAACAATATCAATGAAGAAATAACCTTGACAGGTCTTGGCTTGTGAGTTAGCCTTATGACTCACCGATATCCGGGTTCGAATTCCGGCAGCGGAATTTTTATGTTTTTTTCACTTTTATATATTTTCTTTAAAATTAATGTTGTTTTTACTCTAATTTTCTTATACACGATGGACCCTTTTATAGCAGATAAGAAATGAAAACCAGAAGACATAAGCTTGGATTGAACAATTAAACAACTAAATAATTTAATACACACTTCTTTGATTATGTAAGCCGTATTACACACATCCTTCATAGTGAGAAAGATATTAAAAGATAGGTGTTCCTGCACGAAAATTTCTGAATAAATTAGGATTACTGGATTAGAAAGAGAAATCTTATTTGTAACATATGTTGTTATTGGTTGACCAACAAGTTCCGTTGTAGCATCGACAATATGGATTGAACATTTTCCTTCACTGTGAGAAAGATTTTCAATGAGATGTGCCCATACACGAAAATTTTAAAATAAATCAGAAATACCAAAAATGTGCAAATTTTAATGAGTAAGAAAAATTATTGTTTATTTATAACATATTTTTGTAATTGTTTACCAACAATATCCGTTGTAGCACTAACAATATCAATGAAGAAATAACCTTGACAGGTCTTGGCTTGTGAGTTAGCCTTATGACTCACCGATATCCGGGTTCGAATTCCGGCAGCGGAATTTTTATGTTTTTTTCACTTTTATATATTTTCTTTAAAATTAATGTTGTTTTTACTCTAATTTTCTTATACACGATGGACCCTTTTATAGCAGATAAGAAATGAAAACCAGAAGACATAAGCTTGGATTGAACAATTAAACAACTAAATAATTTAATACACACTTCTTTGATTATGTAAGCCGTATTACACACATCCTTCATAGTGAGAAAGATATTAAAAGATAGGTGTTCCTGCACGAAAATTTGTGAATAAATTAGGATTACTGGATTAGAAAGAGAAATCTTATTTGTAACATATGTTGTTATTGGTTGACCAACAAGTTCCGTTGTAGCATCGACAATATGGATTGAACATTTTCCTTCACTGTGAGAAAGATTTTCAATGAGATGTGCCCATACACGAAAATTTTAAAATAAATCAGAAATACCAAAAATGTGCAAATTTTAGTGAGTAAGAAAAATTATTGTTTATTTATAACATATTTTTGTAATTGTTTACCAACAATATCCGATGTAGCATTGGAAATATCAATGAAGAAATAACCTTGACAGGTCTTGGCTTGTGAGTCAGCCTTATGACTCACCGATATCCGGGTTCGAATCCCAGCAGCGGAATTTTTATGTCTTTTTCACTTTTTTATATTTCATTAAAATTAATGTTGTTTTTAATCTAATTTTCTTATTCACGATGGACCCTTTTATAGCAGATAAGAAATGAAAACAAGAAGACATAAGCTTGGATTGAACAATTAGAAAACTGAATAATTTAATACACACTTCTTTGATTGTGTAAGCCGTATTACACACATCCTTCATAGTGAGAGAGATATTAAAAGATAGGTGTTCATGCAAAAAAAATTCTGAATAAATTAGGATTACTAGATTAGAAAGAGAAATTTTATTTGTAACATATGTTGATATTGGTTGACCAACAAGCTTAGCTGTAACACTGGCAATAGGGACTGAACATTTTCCTTCATTGTGAGAAAGATTTTCAATGGGATGTGCCCATACACGAAAATTTTAAAATAAATCAGAACTACCACAAAATGTTCAAATTTTAATGAGTAAGAAAAATTGTTGTTTATTTATAACATATTTTTGTAATTGTTTACCAACAATATCCGCTGTAGCACTAGAAATATCAATGAAGAAATAACCTTGACAGGTCTTGGCTTGTGAGTCAGCCTTATGACTCACCGATATCCGTGTTCGAATCCTGGCAGCGGAATTTTTTTGTTGGTTTTCACGTTTTTATATTTTCATTAAAATTAATGTTGTTTTTACTCTAATTTTGTTATACACGATGCACCCTTTTATAGCTGATAAGAAACTAAAACAAGAAGACATAAGCTTGGATTCAACAATTAAACAACTAAATAATTTAATACACACTGCTTTGATTGTGTAAGCCGTATGACACACATCCTTCATAGTGAAAAGATATTAAAAGATAGGTTTTCATGCAAAAAAAATTCTGAATAAATTAAGATTACTGGATTAGAAAGAGAAATTTTATTTGTAACATATGTTAATATTGGTTGACCAACCAGTTCAGCTGTAACACTGGCAATATGGATTGAACATTTCCCATCATTGTGAGAAAGATTTTCAAGGAGATGTGCCCATACACGAAAATTTTAAAATAAATCAGAACTACCACAAAATGTGCAAATTTTAATGAGTAAGAAAATTGTTGTTTATTTATAACATATTTTTGTAACTGTTTACCAACAATATCTGCTGTAGCACTGGCAATATCAATGAAGAAATAACCTTAACAGGTCTTGGCTTGTGAATTAGCCTTATTACTCACCGATATCGGGGTTCGAATCCCGGCAGTGGAATTTTTATGTTTTTTCACTTTTTTATATTTTCTTTAAAATTAATGTTGTTTTTACTCTAATTTTCTTTTACACGATGGACCCTTTTATAGCAGATAAGAAATGAAAACAAGAAGACATAAGCTTGGATTGAACAATTAAACAACTAAATAATTTAATACACACTTCTTTGATTGTGTAAGCCGTATTACACACATCCTTCATAGTGAGAAAGATATTAAAAGATAGGTGTTCCTGCACGAAAATTTCTGAATAAATTAGGATTACTAGATTAGAAAGAGAAATCTTATTTGTAACATATGTTGTTATTGGTTGACCAACAAGTTCCGTTGTAGCATCGACAATATGGATTGAACATTTTCCTTCACTGTGAGAAAGATTTTCAATGAGATGTGCCCATACACGAAAATTTTAAAATAAATCAGAAATACAAAATATGTGCAAATTTTAATGAGTAAGAAAAATTGTTGTTTATTTATAACATATTTTTATAATTGTTTACCAACAATATCCGCTGTAGAACTGGAAATATCATTGAAGAAATAACCTTGACTGGTCTTGGCTTGTGAGTCAGCCTTATGACTCACCGATATCTGGGTTCGAATCCCAGCAGCGGAATTTTTATGTCTTTTTCACTTTTTTATATTTCATTAAAATTAATGTTGTTTTTACTCTAATTTTCTTATTCACGATGGACCCTTTTATAGCAGATAAG
The DNA here is from genome assembly GCA_028274465.1 of Plantago ovata. Taxonomy (NCBI): domain Eukaryota; kingdom Viridiplantae; phylum Streptophyta; class Magnoliopsida; order Lamiales; family Plantaginaceae; genus Plantago; species Plantago ovata. The sequence continues at coordinate 70,510,764 of CM051457.1, read as the reverse complement.
AAATGAAAACAAGAAGACATAGGCTCGGATTGAACAATTAGAAAACTGAATAATTTAATACACACTTCTTTGATTGCGTAAACCGTATTACACACATCCTTCATAGTGAGAAAGATATTAAAAGATAGGTGTTCATGCTAGAAAATTTCTGAATAAATTAGGGTTACTAGATTAGAAAGAAAAATTTTATTTGTAACATAAGTTGATATTGGTTGACCAACAAGCTTAGCTGTAAAACTAGCAATATGGATTGAACATTTTCCTTCATTGTGAGAAAGATTTTCAATGGGATGTGCCCATACACTAAAATTTTAAAATAAATCAGAACTACCACAAAATGTTCAAATTTTAATGAGTAAGAAAAATTGTTGTTTATTTATAACATATTTTTGTAATTGTTTACCAACAATATCCCATGGAGCACTGGAAATATCAATGAAGAAATAACCTTGACAGGTCTTGGCTTGTGAGTCAGCCTTATGACTCACCGATATCCGTGTTCAAATCTTGGCAGCGGAATTTTTAGGTTTGTTTTCACTTTTTTATATTTTCATTAAAATTAATGTTGTTTCTACTCTAATTTTGTTATACACGATGGACCCTTTTATAGTTGATAAGAAACTAAACAAGAAGACATAAGCTTGGATTCAACAATTAAAAAACTAAATAATTTAATACACACTTCTTTGATTGTGTAAGCCGTATGACACAAATCCTTCATAGTGAAAAGATATTAAAAGATAGGTGTTCATGCAAAAAAATTTCTGAATAAATTAGGATTATTGGATTAGAAAGAGAAATTTTATTTGTAACATATGTTGATATTGGTTGACCAACAAGTTCAGCTGTAACACTGGCAATATGGATTGAACATTTTCCATCATTGTGAGAAAGATTTTCAATGAGATGTGCTCATACACGAAAATTTCAAAATAAATCAGAACTACCACAAAATGTTCAAATTTTAATGAGTAAGAAAAATTGTTGTTTATTTATAACATATTTTTGTAACTGTTTACCAACAATATCCGTTGTAGCACTGGCAATATCAATGAAGAAATAACCTTGACAGGTCTTGGCTTGTGAATTAGCCTTATGACTCATCGATATCGGGGTTCGAATCCCGGCAGTGGAATTTTTATGTTTTTTTCACTTTTTTATATTTTCTTTAAAATTAATGTTGTTTTTACTCTAATTTTCTTATACACGACGAACCCTTTTATAGCAGATAAGAAATGAAAACAAGAAGACATAAGCTTGGATTGAACAATTAAACAACTTAATAATTTAATACACACTTCTTTGTTTGGGTAAGCCGTATTACACACATCCTTCATAATGAGAAAGATATTAAAAGATAGGTGTTCCTGCACGAAAATTTCTGAATAAATTAGGATTACTGGATTAGAAAGACAAATATTATTTGTAACATATGTTGTTATTGGTTGACCAACAAGTTCCACTGTAGCATCGGCAATATGGATTGAACATTTTCCTTCACTGTGAGAAAGATTTTCAATAAGATGTGCCCATACACGAAAATTTTAAAATAAATCAGAACTACCCAAAATGTGCAAATTTTAATGAGTAAGAAAAATTGTTGTTTATTTATAACATATTTTTGTAACTGTTTACCAACAATATCCGCTGTAGCACTGGCAATATCAATGAAGAAATAACCTTGACAGGTCTTGGCTTGTGAATTAGCCTTATGACTCACCGATATCGGGGTTCGAATCCCGGCAGTGGAATTTTTATGTTTTTTTCACTTTTTTATATTTTCTTTAAAATTAATGTTGTTTTTACTCTAATTTTCTTATACACGATGGACCCTTTTATAGCAGATAAGAAATGAAAACAAGAAGACATAAGCTTGGATTGAACAATTAAACAACTAAATAATTTAAGACACACTTCTTTGATTGTGTAAGCCGTATTACACACATCCTTTTTTTTTTTTTTTTTTTTGGAAAATTGTTTACTTTATTCCAAAACAATCCAATACAGATCGTCGATCCGAATATCCAGACGGGCTACATCAAAGCCATTTACATCACAAGCCGACTTCATCTAAACAAGTAACTAAAATTTGACAATTCACAAATTATAACACTAAGCTAGTAACTTGTCATTGCCACGACAACAAATCTTGACAACATGCTTGACTTCCTCCACAATATGCATATGAAATGGTTGATGCTGATAAAGCTTCATATTGCGTGCCTTCCATATTGCATATACTGTTTCCGTGAAGGTCATCTTCAAGAGGAGCGCCTTCATCGATTTCCCTTTTGCTTCTCCAATGGTCCAAAACAATTCCATGTTAAAGCCCTGGACAGTATGCGAAATTTTCATCCAAGACAGTAAGCGGATCCACACCTGCTTTGCGGCCTGACATTCAAAAAATAAGTGATTTGTTGATTCTTGCAAGGTGCCGCAGAGTACACAGACATCGTCTGCGATGATATTCATTCTGACTAGACGATCGCGAGTGTACAAACGATCCAAACAGGCCATCCATAATATAAACTGAGATCTTGGTCGAGCCTTATTTCTATACAGTACTTTACGCCATGGGACTATCGGCTGAACAGTACGCAATGCAGCATATATATCCTTCGTTACAAATTGGCCATTTTGTGTCGAAGTCTGCCAAACCCCAGATTAAGTACCTGATCTCTGGTACTCAAAATTTTGCGCAATAGCCAAGAACAACATGTACCTGGAACATATTCCTCAACTGTTTGGCCCTTGAGATAATAGCTATGAATCCATCGGACCCATAGTTTGTCCGATTTCATGCTAATATGCCATAATAACTTTGCAATCGTTGCAATGTTCCACTCTTGTAAAGAGATCACATTCAATCCACCTTGCACTTTTGGATCACATACTTTTGTCCATGCCACAGGAGCTTTATGCGTAACCTCTGCAGATCCACTCCACAAGAAGGTGCGACATAACCTTTCAATCTTTTTCAAAACAGCTTTCGGTAAAGGAAAAAGTTGCATCCAGTAGTTTGCTGTAGAAAACACCACACTTTTGATAAGTTGGAGCCTTCCCGCATAACTCAATAACTTTGTTGTCCAATGTGTAATCCGACTTGTCACCTTGTCAACCAAATCCTGATACATATTAACAGAAAGTTTCTTGCTACTAAGAGGTACCCCTAGATATTTGAAAGGAAGGGAACCTCTTAAAAAGCCAATCGACCCCATAATCTGTTTTTGGACATCACGAGGCACACCTCCAAAATAAACCTTACCCTTTCCAAGATTTGCCACCAAACCAGTAGAGTGAGAGAAAGTCTGGAATTTAGCCATAAGTAATTGAACAGAAGCAACATCACCTCGTGCAAACAGTAATAAATCATCAGCAAAACAGATATTTGTGATCTTCTCCCTTTCACACTTAGGATGCCAGTTAAAATCAGGAATATCTTTTAGAGTGGCCAGAATTCGATGTAAATACTCCATAACAATAACAAATAAAAGAGGTGAGATAGGATCACCTTGTCTCAAACCTCGTTTGGCAACCAAAATCTGTGAAGGCACACCTTGTATATTATATCTGTAAGAAACTGTAGTAACACATAACATGATCCAATCAATGAAAAGACTAGGGAAACTCATCTCCTGTAGTATTTTCTGTAAAGCAGCCCAATCTACAGTATCATACGCTTTCTGTAGGTCTACTTGAATCATGCACCTTGGTGAAATACCACGTCTACCATAACCCCTCACCAATTCTTGAGCAATAAAGATGTTATCATGAATAACCTTACCCGGTACAAAAGCAGATTGAGTATCATGAATAACAGAAGGTAGTACCTTTCCCAAACGATCAGTGAGAATCTTTGAAATGATCTTGTAGATGGTTGTGCAACAAGAAATAGGACGCATTTCCTTCATAGTCTTAGCCTGCTTGGACTTCGGAATAAGAGTGACAAGAGTACAATTGACAGCTTTATACAACCGTTTGTTGATAAAGAAATCTTTGATGGCTCTTATAACATCATACTTAATGATAGGCCAAGTTTCCTTGAAAAATTTTGCGTTAAACCCATCAATACCCGGGGCTTTATTATTTCCTATTCCTTGGACAGCGCTGAAAATTTCTGCTTCTGTCACTTCTCTACACAACCAGTCAGCATCATCTCTATGTAACTGTTTACCCAGCCTTAAAGACGGCAAATCCACTGTTCGAAGCTCAGTCGACCTGCTGCCTACCAACTCAGTATAAAAACGCAGAACTTCCCCCTCTAAATCAGCATGGGTTGTAAGAAAGCCCCTTGTGCGGTTTCCAGCCTGTATAAACCAGTCCCCCGATTTTTTTCGCGAACAAGAGAGTGGAAATATGCATTATTCTGATCACCTAAACGTATCCAATCCGCCTTCGACTTTTGTTGGGCAATCTCCTTATCCAAGTTTACCCATTTAAGAAGCTCCTCTGACAAGTGCTTAACTTCAGTAACATGTAACGGATTGGTTTTATCAAGAAGTTGCCGGTGCTGTGCAGATTCAAGCAATTCCCGAGAAGCCAAAACTTTCCGATGAACACCATGAAACCTGCGATTAATCTGTGTGAGGCCAATCTTCAAACCCTTTAATTTTTCCCAAACAACAAACATAGGCCGCCCTTGCATATTCACATTCCAACCCGAGGAAACTACTTCTGTAAAATCTGCTGCCTTTACAGAACAATTGAGGAACTTAAACAAAGGCTTCACAAATGAAGTTCTATCTTCCAGTATCAACTTTAATGGCGTATGATCCGAAACATGTGGTAAGAGAACCTCCACTTTATAATTAGGAAACTTCAGGAACCAATCCATATTCCCAATTATGCGATCAATCCTTGAATAAATCGTCCCACCAGGATGCTTACTGCACCAAGTGAAATGATCCCCCGTAGTTGTACATTCAGACAGCCCACAATGCTCCATCATCACTTCAAGATCGTGGTATTCATGCATAGTAACTGGATTTCCGCCCGTACGATCATGAACCGTAAGGACATTATTAAAATCACCCACAATAATCCATGGACCATGAATGTTAGCAGCAATATCAATAATATCATTCCACAATCTCCGTCGTTGTACTAAAGTATTATGCGCATAGACAACCGTGAGCCAATACTTCAAATCACCATTTATTTCATTTACAACCACATGGATCAACTGATCAGTACAACTAATAAAGTCTATTACTACTCTAGTACAATTCCACATCAACCAAATTCTACCATTATCATGCTTACTATAATTATCAAGATAAGACCACTGGTGGCCAAATTTTGATCTTATTCTACTAGCATTACTACACTTGACTCTAGTTTCCAACAAAGCAAGACAAGCAACATTCTGCGCTCTAAGGTGGGAGGCAACCTCAGCATGCCTATCTCGTCTATTCAACCCCCGAACATTCCATGTTATCATTTAAAACCCGATGTCCCAGCTACAGATGAACCATTCGAAGTTCCTGCAACTAAAGTTCCCAAGTCCTGTGCGGCAGTGTCTGTGGCTGTCTGTCCCAGACGTACTCTGGTGTCCTGCGGCCTGGTATAAGCAATGCCAGGCGGCTTTGGCTGCCAGATACGCTGTCCAGATTTCTTAGATCCAGCCCCCTGCCCAGTCGATTTCACTCCACAGTTATGTCCAACCTTTCTACACTTAACACAATAGAGAGGCCTCCATTCATATTCAACTGGCTGTTCAAACTGTCGACCATTACTATCAACAATCAACACAAACTCCTTCAATTCCTCTGTTACATCCACTTCTATCAGAATGCGCGCATAAGAGACACGTAGTTTCCGGGTTGTACACTCATCAGTGACAACCGGTTGTCCCAAAGCACTTGCAATTTTACTCAGACTTTTCTCTCCCCATAAATGTAAAGGCAGTTTAGGAAAAGTGACCCAAAGTGGAAGCACACGCAACAAGTTCTCTTTCAAATCAAAATCTACAGACCACTGACGCATAAACATAGGCATATTAAAGATAGAATATGGACCTTTGCGAAGAATTTCATCCCTGTCAGTTGTAGACTTGAAGCGGATGATGAAGTAACCATCATCGTGATAGAACAGGTCCGGTGCCGCTGATAAAGCCCACGATTTCGTCATGAAATGCTTAACAGATGTAAGAGTCAATTCTGCCCCGATGACATACATAACCACCGCCGATTCCCAGAAAGCAACCTCATATCGAATATCGTCATCAACAATGTTGACAGTAACACCCTTCTTAGAGACCGTAGGCGCAGTAAATTCAATGCCCAGACCATGAGTTAACAAACGGTTGCCACGAACCACGTCTGTCCAATCCTGAGGGTTTTGCACAGTCGACACTGTGGCAATCGGCGATTGAGGCACAATTTGGGCTGCAGATGGTAAGGCCGCAGCAGCAACTGTACCGTCAGATTCAATTGCCCTAATCACATTTTCAACAAATTTCTCCTTGTCAATCTCTTGTTGTTGTCGCTCATTATCACCAGGATCTCCAGCGTCGGAGCAGATGGTCGGAGTCGCCGCTTTCTTCGGGCGTCCCCGACGTTTTGCCATAACCGCTGTTTACACGTTCAACTCTGTGTAATCGCCCCTAGGAGGTTGAGAGCGTTATTAAAATATATATATTTATTTTAGAATACACACACATCCTTCATAGTGAGAAAGATATTAAAAGATAGGTGTTCCTGCACGAAAATTTCTGAATAAATTAGGATTACTAGATTAGAAAGAGAAATCTTATTTGTGACATATGTTGTTATTGGTTGACCAACAAGTTCCGTTGTAGCACCGACAATATGGATTGAACATTTTCCTTCACTGTGAGAAAGATTTTCAATGAGATGTGCCCATACACGAAAATTTTAAAATAAATCAGAAATACCAAAAATGTGCAAATTTTAATGAGTAAGAAAATTGTTGTTTATTTATAACATATTTTGGTAATTGTTTACCAACAATATCCGCTGTAGCACTGGAAATATCAATGAAGAAATAACCTTGACAGGTCTTGGCTTGTGAGTCAGCCTTATGACTCCCCGATATCCGGGTTCGAATCCCAGCTGCGGAATTTTTATGTCTTTTTCACTTTTTTATATTTTCATTAAAATTAATGTTGTTTTTACTCTAATTTTCTTATTCACGATGGACCCTTTTATAGCAGATAAGAAATGAAAACAAGAAGCATAAGCTTGGATTGAACAATTAGAAAACTGAATAATTTAATACACACTTCTTTGATTGTGTAAACCTTATTACTCACATCCTTCATGAGAAAGATATTAAAAGATAGGTGTTCATGCAAGAAAATTTCTGAATAAATTAGGATTACTAGATTAGAAAGAGAAATTTTATTTGTAACATATGTTGATATTGGTTGACCAACAAGCTTAGCTGTAACACTGGCAATATGGATTGAACATTTTCCTTCATTGTGAGAAAGATTTTCAATGGGATGTGCCCATACACAAAAATTTTAAAATAAATCGGAACTACCACAAAATGTTCAAATTTTAATGAGTAAGAAAAATTGTTGTTTATTTATAACATATTTTTGTAATTGTTTACCAACAATATCCGCTGTAGCACTGGAAATATCAAAGAAGAAATAACCTTGACAGGTCTTGGCTTGTGAGTCAGCCTTATGACACACCGATATCCGTGTTCGAATCCTGGCAGCGGAATTTTTAAGTTTGTTTTCACTTTTTTATATTTTCATTAAAATTAATGTTGTTTTTACTCTAATTTTCTTATACACGATGGACCCTTTTATAGCTGATAAGAAACTAAAACAAGAAGACATAAGCTTGGATTCAACAATTAAACAACTAAATAATTTAATACACACTTCTTTGATTGTGTAAGCAGTATGACACACATCCTTCATAGTGAAAAGATATTAAAAGATAGGTGTTCATGCAAAAAAAATTCTGAATAAATTAGGATTACTGGATTAGAAAGAGAAATTTTATTTGTAACATATGTTGATATTGGTTGACCAACAAGTTCACCTGTAACACTGGCAATATGGATTGAACATTTTCCATCATTGTGAGAAAGATTTTCAATGAGATGTGCCCATACACGAAAATTTTAAAATAAATCAGAACTACCACAAAATGTTCAAATTTTAATGAGTAAGAAAAATTGTTGTTTATTTATAACATATTTTTGTAATTGTTTACCAACAATATCCGCTGTAGCACTGAAAATATCAATGAAGAAATAACTTTGATAGGTCTTGGCTTGTGAGTCAGCCTTATGACTCACCGATATCCGTGTTGAAATCCTGGCAGCGGAATTTTTATGTTTGTTTTCACTTTTTTATATTTTCATTAAAATTAATGTAGTTTTTACACTAATTTTGTTATACACGATGGACCCTTTTATAGCTGATAAGAAACTAAAACAAGAAGACATAAGCTTGAATTCAACAATTAAACAACTAAATAATTTAATACACACTTCTTTGATTGTGTAAGTCGTATGACACACATCCTTCATAGTGAAAAGATATTAAAAGATAGGTTTTCTTGCAAAAAAATTTCTGAATAAATTAGGATTACTGGATTAGAAAGAGAAATTTTATTTGTAACATATGTTGATATTGGTTGACCAACAAGTTCAGCTGTAACACTGGCAATATGGATTGAACATTTTCCATCATTGTGAGAAAGATTTTCAATGAGATGTGCCCATACACGAAAATTTTAAAATAAATCAGAACTACCACAAAATGTGCAAATTTTAATGAGTAAGAAAAATTGTTGTTTATTTATAACATATTTTTGTAACTGTTTACCAACAATATCCGTTGTAGCACTGGCAATATCAATGAAGAAATAACCTTGACAGGTCTTGGCTTGTGAATTAGCCTTATGACTCATCGATATCGGGGTTCGAATCCCGGCAGTGGAATTTTTATGTTTTTTTCACTTTTTTATATTTTCTTTAAAATTAATGTTGTTTTTACTTTAATATTCTTATTCACGATGGATCCTTTTATAGCAGATAAGAAATGAAAACAAGAAGACATAAGCTTGGATTGAACAATTAGAAAACTGAATAATTTAATACACACTTCTTTGATTGGGTAAGTCGTATGACAAACATCCTTCATAGTGAAAAGATATTAAAAGATAGGTTTTCATGCAAAAACATTTCTGAATAAATTAGGATTACTGGATTAGAAAGAGAAATTTTATTTGTAACATATGTTTATATTGGTTGACCAACAAGTTCAGATGTAACACTGGCAATATGGATTGAACATTTTCCATCATTGTGAGAAAGATTTTCAATGAGATGTGCCCAAACACGAAAATTTTAAAATAAATCAGAACTACCACAAAATGTGCAAATTTTAATGAGTAAGAAAAATTGTTGTTTATTTATAACATATTTTTGTAACTGTTTACCAACAATATCCGCTGTAGCACTGGCAATATCAATGAAGAAATAACCTTGACAGGTCTTGGCTAGTGAATTAGCCTTATCACTCATCGATATCGGGGTTCGAATCCCGGCAGTGGAATTTTTATGTCTTTTTCACTTTTTTATATTTTCTTTAAAATTCATGTTGTTTTTACTCTAATTTTCTTATACACGATGGACCCTTTTATAGCAGATAAGAAATGAAAACACGAAGTCATAAGCTTGGATTGAACAATTAAACAACTGAATAGTTTAATACACACTTCTTTGATTGGGTAAGCCGTATTACACAAATCCTTCATAATGAGAAAGATATTAAAAGATAGGTGTTCCTGCACGAAAATTTCTGAATAAATTAGGATTACTGGGTTAGAAAGAGAAATATTATTTGTAACATATGTAGTTATTGGTTGACCAACAAGTTCCACTGTAACATCGGCAATATGGATTGAACATTTTCCTTCAATGTGAGAACGATTTTCAATAAGATGTGCCCATACATGAAAATTTTAAAATAAATCAGAACTACCCAAAATGTGCAAATTTTAATGAGTAAGAAAAATTGTTGTTTATTTATAACATATTTTTGTAATTGTTTACCAACAATATCCGTTGTAGCACTAGCAATATCAACAAACAAATAACCTTGACAGGTCTTGGCTTGTAAATCAGCCTTATAACTCACCGATATCCGGGTTCGAATCCCGACAGCGGAATTTTTTATGTTTTTTTTACTTTTTTATATTTTCATTAAAATTCATATTGTTTTTACTATAATTTTCTTACACACGATGGACCCTTTTATAGCAGATAAGAAATGAAAACAAGAAGACATTTGAACAATTAGAAAAATGAATAATTTAATACACACTTCTTTGATTGTGTAAATCGTATTACACACATACTTCATAGTGAGAAAGATATTAAAAGATAGGTATTCATGCAAGAAAATTTCTGAATAAATTAGGATTACTGGATTCGAAAGAGAAATTTTATTTGTAACATATGTTGTGATTGGTTGACCAACAAGTTCCGCTGTAGCACCGGCAATATGGATTGAACATTTTTCTTCATTGTGAGAGATTTTCAATGAGATGTGCCCATACACGAAAATTTTAAAATAAATCAGAAATACAACAAAATGTGCAAATTTTAATGACTAACAAAAATTGTTGTTTATTTATAACATATTTTTGTAACTGTTTACCAACAATATCCGCTGTAGCACTGGCAATTTCAATGAAGAAATAACCTTGACAGGTCTTGGCTTATGAATTAGCCTTATGACTCATCGATATCGGGGTTCGAATCCCGGAAGTGGAATTTTTATGTTTTTTTCACCTTTTTATATTTTCTTTAAAATTAATGTTGTTTTTACTCTAATTTTCTTATACACGATGGACCCTTTTATAGCAGATAAGAAATGAAAACACGAAGTCATAAGCTTGGATTGAACAATTAAACAACTGAATAGTTTAATACACACTTCTTTGATTGGGTAAGCCGTATTACACACATCCTTCATAATGAGAAAGATATTAAAAGATAGGTATTCCTGCACGAAAATTTCTGAATAAATTAGGATTACTGGATTAGAAAGAGAAATATTATTTGTAACATATGTTGTTATTGGTTGACCAACAAGTTCCACTGTAGCATCGACAATATGGATTGAACATTTTCCTTCACTGTGAGAAAGATTTTCAATAAGATGTGCCCATACACGAAAATTTTAAAGATTATCAGAACTACCCAAAATGTGCAAATTTTAATGAGTAAGAAAATTGTTGTTTATTTATAACATATTTTTGTAATTGTTTACCAACAATATCCGTTGTAGCACTAGCAATATCAACAAACAAATAACCTTGACAGGTCTTCGCTTGTAAGTCAGCCTTATGACTCACCAATATCCAGGTTCGAATCCCGGCAGCGGAATTTTTATGTTTTTTTTACTTTTTTATATTTTCATTAAAATTAATATTGTTTTTACTCTAATTTTCTTACACACGATGGACCCTTTTATAGCAGATAAGAAATGAAAACAAGAAGACATTTGAACAATTAGAAAAATGAATAATTTAATACACACTTCTTTGATTGTGTAAACCGTATTACACACATACCTCATAGTGAGAAAGATATTAAAAGATTGGTATTCATGCAAGAAAATTTCTGAATAAATTAGGATTACTAGATTAGAAAGAGAAATTTTATTTGTAACATATGTTGTGATTGGTTGACGAACAAGTTCCGCTGTAGCACCGACAATATGGATTGAACATTTTTCTTCATTGTGAGAAAGATTTTCAATGAGATGTGCCCATACACGAAAATTTTAAAATAAATCAGAAATACCACAAAAGGTGCAAATTTTAATGAGTAAGAAAAATTGTTGTTTATTTATAAAATATTTTTGTAATTGTTTACCAACAATATCCGCTGTAGCACTGGCAATTTCAATGAAGAAACAATCTTGACAGGTCTTGGCTTGTGAGTCAGCCTTATGACTCACTAATATCCGGGTTCGAATTCTTGCAACGGAATTTTTATGTTTTTTTTCACTTTTTTATATTTTCATTAAAATTAACGTTGTTTTTACTCTAATTTTCTTATACACGACGGACCCTTTTATAGCCGAAAAGAAATGAAAACAGGAAGACATAAGCTTGGATTGAAAAATTAAAAAACTGATTAATTTATTACACACTTCTTTGATTGTGTAAGTCGTATTACACACATCCTTCATAGTGAGAAAGAAAGATAGGTGTTCATGCAAGAAAATTTCTGAATATATTAGGATTACTGGATTAGAAAGAGAAAGCTTATTTGTAACATATGTTGTTATTGGTCGACCAACAAGTTCCGTTGTAGCACCGACAATATGGATTGACCATTTTCCTTCATTGTGAGAAAGATTTTCAATGAGATGTGCACATACACGAAAATTTTAAACTAAATCAGAACTACCACAAAATGTGCAAATTTTAATGAGTAAGAAAAATTGTTGTTTATTTATAACATATTTGTGTAACTGTTTACCAACAATATCCGCTGTAGCACTGGCAATATCAATAAAGAAATAACCTTGACAGGTCTTGGCTTGTGAATTAGCCTTATGACTCATTGATATCGGGGTTCGAATCCCGGCAGTGAAATTTTTATGTTTTTTTCACTTTTTTATATTTTCTTTAAAATTAATGTTGTTTTTACTATAATTTTCTTATACACGATGGACCCTTTTATAGCAGATAAGAAATGAAAACACGAAGTCATAAGCTTGGATTGAACAATTAAACAACTGAATAGTTTAATACACACTTCTTTGATTGGGTAAGCCGTATTACACACATCCTTCATAATGAGAAAGATATTAAAAGATAGGTATTCCTGCACGAAAATTTCTGAATAAATTAGGATTACTGGACTAGAAAGAGAAATATTATTTGTAACATATGTTGTTATTGGTTGACCAACAAGTTCCACTGTAGCATCGGCAATATGGATTGAACATTTTCCTTCACTGTTAGAAAGATTTTCAATAAGATGTGCCCATACACGAAAATTTTAAAATAAATCAGAACTACCCAAAATGTGCAAATTTTAATGAGTAAGAAAAATTGTTGTTTATTTATAACATATTTTTGTAATTGTTTACCAACAATATCCGTTGTAGCACTAGCAATATCAACGAACAAATAACCTTGACAGGTCTTGGCTTGTAAGTCAGCCTTATGACTCACCGATATCCGGGTTCGAATCCCGACAGCGGAATTTTTATGTTTTTTTTACTTTTTAATATTTTCATTAAAATTAATATTATTTTTACTCTAATTTTCTTACACACGATGGACACTTTTATAGCAGATAAGAAATGAAAACAAGATGATATTTGAACAATTCGAAAAATGAATAATTTAATACACACTTCTTTGATTGTGTAAACCGTATTACACACATACTTGATAGTGAGAAAGATATTAAAAGATAGGTATTCATGCAAGAAAATTTCTGAATAAATTAGGACTACTGGATTAGAAAGAGAAATTTTATTTGTAACATATGTTGTTATTGGTCGACCAACAAGTTCCGTTGTAGCACCGACAATATGGATTGACCATTTTCCTTCATTGTGAGAAGATTTTCAATGAGATGTGCACATACACGAAAATTTTAAACTAAATCAGAACTACCACAAAATGTGCAAATTTTAATGAGTTAGAAAAATTGTTGTTTATTTATAACATATTTGTGTAACTGTTTACCAACAATATCCGCTGTAGCACTGGCAATATCAATAAAGAAATAACCTTGACAGGTCTTGGCTTGTGAATTAGCCTTATGACTCATTGATATCGGGGTTCGAATCCCGATAGTGGAATTTTTATGTTTTTTTCACTTTTTATATTTTCTTTAAAATTAATGTTGTTTTTACTATAATTTTCTTATACACGATGGACCCTTTTATAGCAGATAAGAAATGAAAACACGAAGTCATAAGCTTGGATTGAACAATTAAACAACTGAATTGTTTAATACACACTTCTTTGATTGGGTAAGCCGTATTACACACATCCTTCATAATGAGAAAGATATTAAAAGATAGGTATTCCTGCACGAAAATTTCTGAATAAATTAGGATTACTGGATTAGAAAGAGAAATATTATTTGTAACATATGTTGTTATTGGTTGACCAACAAGTTCCACTGTAGCATCGGCAATATGGATTGAACATTTTCCTTCACTGTGAGAAAGATTTTCAATAAGATGTGCCCATACACGAAAATTTTAAAATAAATCAGAACTACCCAAAATGTGCAAATTTTAATGAGTAAGAAAAATTGTTGTTTATTTATAACATATTTTTGTAATTGTTTACCAACAATATCCGTTGTAGCACTAGCAATATCAACAAACAAATAACCTTGACAGGTCTTCGCTTGTAAGTCAGCCTTATGACTCATCAATATCCAGGTTCGAATCCCGGCAGCGGAATTTTTATGTTTTTTTTACTTTTTTATATTTTCATTAAAATTAATATTGTTTTTACTCTAATTTTCTTACACACGATGGACCCTTTTATAGCAGATAAGAAATGAAAACAAGAAGACATTTGAACAATTAGAAAAATGAATAATTTAATACACACTTCTTTGATTGTGTAAACCGTATTACACACATACTTCATAGTGAGAAAGATATTAAAAGATTGGTATTCATGCAAGAAAATTTATGAATAAATTAGGATTACTAGATTAGAAAGAGAAATTTTATTTGTAACATATGTTGTGATTGGTTGACCAACAAGTTCCGCTGTAGCACCGGCAATATGGATTGAACATTTTTCTTCATTGTGAGAAAGATTTTCAATGAGATGTGCCCATACACGAAAATTTTAAAATAAATCAGAAATACCACAAAAGGTGCAAATTTTAATGAGTAAGAAAAATTGTTGTTTATTTATAAAATATTTTTGTAATTGTTTACCAACAATATCCGCTGTAGCACTGGCAATTTCAATGAAGAAACAATCTTGACAGATCTTGGCTTGTGAGTCAGCCTTATGACTCACTAATATCCGGGTTCGAATTCTTGCAACGGAATTTTTATGTTTTTGTTCACTTTTTTATATTTTCATTAAAATTAACGTTGTTTTTACTCTAATTTTCTTATACACGACGGACCCTTTTATAGCCGAAAAGAAATGAAAACAGGAAGACATAAGCTTGGATTGAAAATTAAAAAACTGAATAATTTATTACACACTTCTTTGATTGTGTAAGTCGTATTACACACATCCTTCATAGTGAGAAAGAAAGATAGGTGTTCATGCAAGAAAATTTCTGAATATATTAGGATTACTGGATTAGAAAGAGAAAGCTTATTTGTAACATATGTTGTTATTGGTCGACCAACAAGTTCCGTTATAGCACCGACAATATGGATTGACCATTTTCCTTCATTGTGAGAAAGATTTTCAATGAGATGTGCACATACACGAAAATTTTAAACTAAATCAGAACTACCACAAAATGTGCAAATTTTAATGAGTAAGAAAAATTGTTGTTTATTTATAACATATTTGTATAACTGTTTACCAACAATATCCGCTGTAGCACTGGCAATATCAATAAAGAAATAACCTTGACAAGTCTTGGCTTGTGAATTAGCCTTATGACTCATTGATATCGGGGTTCGAATCCCGGCAGTGGAATTTTTATGTTTTTTTACTTTTTTATATTTTCTTTAAAATTAATGTTGTTTTTACTCTAATTTTCTTATACACGATGGACCCTTTTATAGCAGATAAGAAATGAAAACACGAAGTCATAAGCTTGGATTGAACAATTAAACAACTGAATAGTTTAATACACACTTCTTTGATTGGGTAAGCCGTATTACACACATCCTTCATAATGAGAAAGATATTAAAAGATAGGTATTCCTGCACGAAAATTTCTGAATAAATTAGGATTACTGGATTAGAAAGAGAAATATTATTTGTAACATATGTTGTTATAGGTTGACCAACAAGTTCCACTGTAGCATCGGCAATATGGATTGAACATTTTCCTTCACTGTGAGAAAGATTTTCAATGAGATGTGCCCATACACGAAAATTTTAAAATAAATCAGAACTACCCAAAATGTGCAAATTTTAATGAGTAAGAAAAATTGTTGTTTATTTATAACATATTTTTGTAATTGTTTACCAACAATATCCGTTGTAGCACTAGCAATATCAACAAACAAATAACCTTGACAGGTATTGGCTTGTAAGTCAGCCTTATGACTCACCGATATCCAGGTTCGAATCCCGGCAGCGGAATTTTTATGTTTTTTTTACTTTTTTATATTTTCATTAAAATTAATATTGTTTTTACTCTAATTTTCTTACACACGATGGACCCTTTTATAGCAGATAAGAAATGAAAACAAGAAGACATTTGAACAATTAGAAAAATGAATAATTTAATACACACTTCTTTGATTGTGTAAACCGTATTACACACATACTTCATAGTGAGAAAGATATTAAAAGATTGGTATTCATGCAAGAAAATTTCTGAATAAATTAGGATTACTAGATTAGAAAGAGAAATTTTATTTGTAACATATGTTGTGATTGGTTGACGAACAAGTTCCGCTGTAGCACCGGCAATATGGATTGAACATTTTTCTTCATTGTGAGAAAGATTTTCAATGAGATGTGCCCATACACGAAAATTTTAAAATAAATCAGAAATACCACAAAAGGTGCAAATTTTAATGAGTAAGAAAAATTGTTGTTTATTTATAAAATATTTTTGTAATTGTTTACCAACAATATCCGCTGTAGCACTGGCAATTTCAATGAAGAAACAATCTTGATAGGTCTTGGCTTGTGAGTCAGCCTTATGACTCACTAATATCCGGGTTCGAATTCTTGCAACGGAATTTTTATGTTTTTTTTCACTTTTTTATATTTTTATTAAAATTAACGTTGTTTTTACTCTAATTTTCTTATACACGACGGACTCTTTTATAGCCGAAAAGAAATGAAAACAGGAAGACATAAGCTTGGATTGAAAAATTAAAAAACTGAATAATTTATTACACACTTCTTTGATTGTGTAAGTCGTATTACACACATCCTTCATAGTGAGAAAGAAAGATAGGTGTTCATGCAAGAAAATTTCTGAATATATTAGGATTACTGGATTAGAAAGAGAAAGCTTATTTGTAACATATGTTGTTATTGGTCGACCAACAAGTTCCGTTGTAGCACCGACAATATGGATTGACCATTTTCCTTCATTGTGAGAAAGATTTTCAATGAGATGTGCACATACACGAAAATTTTAAACTAAATCAGAACTACCACAAAATGTGCAAATTTTAATGAGTAAGAAAAATTGTTGTTTATTTATAACATATTTGTGTAACTGTTTACCAACAATATCCGCTGTAGCACTGGCAATATCAATAAAGAAATAACCTTGACAGGTCTTGGCTTGTGAATTAGCCTTATGACTCATTGATATCGGGGTTCGAATCCCGGCAGTGGAATTTTTATGTTTTTTTCACTTTTTTATATTTTCTTTAAAATTAATGTTGTTTTTACTATAATTTTCTTATAAACGATGGACCCTTTTATAGCAGATAAGAAATGAAAACACGAAGTCATAAGCTTGGATTGAACAATTAAACAACTGAATAGTTTAATACACACTTCTTTGATTGGGTAAGCCGTATTACACACATCCTTCATAATGAGAAAGATATTAAAAGATAGGTATTCCTGCACGAAAATTTCTGAATAAATTAGGATTACTGGATTAGAAAGAGAAATATTATTTGTAACATATGTTGTTATAGGTTGACCAACAAGTTCCACTGTAGCATCGACAATATGGATTGAACATTTTCCTTCACTGTGAGAAAGATTTTCAATAAGATGTGCCCATACACGAAAATTTTAAAATAAATCAGAACTACCCAAAATGTGCAAATTTTAATGAGTAAGAAAAATTGTTGTTTATTTATAACATATTTTTGTAATTGTTTACCAACAATATCCGTTGTAGCACTAGCAATATCAACAAACAAATAACCTTGACAGGTATTGGCTTGTAAGTCAGCCTTATGACTCACCGATATCCAGGTTCGAATCCCGGCAGCGGAATTTTTATGTTTTTTTTACTTTTTTATATTTTCATTAAAATTAATATTGTTTTTACTCTAATTTTCTTACACACGATGGACCCTTTTATAGCAGATAAGAAATGAAAACAAGAAGACATTTGAACAATTAGAAAAATGAATAATTTAATACACACTTCTTTGATTGTGTAAACCGTATTACACACATACTTCATAGTGAGAAAGATATTAAAAGATTGGTATTCATGCAAGAAAATTTCTGAATAAATTAGGATTACTAGATTAGAAAGAGAAATTTTATTTGTAACATATGTTGTGATTGGTTGACGAACAAGTTCCGCTGTAGCACCGGCAATATGGATTGAACATTTTTCTTCATTGTGAGAAAGATTTTCAATGAGATGTGCCCATACACGAAAATTTTAAAATAAATCAGAAATACCACAAAAGGTGCAAATTTTAATGAGTAAGAAAAATTGTTGTTTATTTATAAAATATTTTTGTAATTGTTTACCAACAATATCCGCTGTAGCACTGGCAATTTCAATGAAGAAACAATCTTGATAGGTCTTGGCTTGTGAGTCAGCCTTATGACTCACTAATATCCGGGTTCGAATTCTTGCAACGGAATTTTTATGTTTTTTTTCACTTTTTTATATTTTCATTAAAATTAACGTTGTTTTTACTCTAATTTTCTTATACACGACGGACCCTTTTATAGCCGTAAAGAAATGAAAACAGGAAGACATAAGCTTGGATTGAAAAATTAAAAAACTGAATAATTTATTACACACTTCTTTGATTGTGTAAGTCGTATTACACACATCCTTCATAGTGAGAAAGAAAGATAAGTGTTCATGCAAGAAAATTTCTGAATATATTAGGATTACTGGATTAGAAAGAGAAAGCTTATTTGTAACATATGTTGTTATTGGTCGACCAACAAGTTCCGTTGTAGCACCGACAATATGGATTGACCATTTTCCTTCATTGTGAGAAAGATTTTCAATGAGATGTGCACATACACGAAAATTTTAAACTAAATCAGAACTACCACAAAATGTGCAAATTTTAATGAGTAAGAAAAATTGTTGTTTATTTATAACATATTTGTGTAACTGTTTACCAACAATATCCGCTGTAGCACTGGCAATATCAATAAAGAAATAACCTTGACAGGTCTTGGCTTGTGAATTAGCCTTATGACTCATTGATATCGGGGTTCGAATCCCGGCAGTGGAATTTTTATGTTTTTTTCACTTTTTTATATTTTCTTTAAAATTAATGGTCTTTTTACTATAATTTTCTTATACACGATGGACCCTTTTATAGCAGATAAGAAATGAAAACACGAAGTCATAAGCTTGGATTGAACAATTAAACAACTGAATAGTTTAATACACACTTCTTTGATTGGGTAAGCCGTATTACACATATCCTTCATAATGAGAAAGATATTAAAAGATAGGTATTCCTGCACGAAAATTTCTGAATAAATTAGGATTACTGGATTAGAAAGAGAAATATTATTTGTAACACATAGTTATTTGTTGACCAACAAGTTCCACTGTAGCATCGGCAATATGGATTGAACATTTTCCTTCACTGTTAGAAAGATTTTCAATAAGATGTGCCCATACACGAAAATTTTAAAATAAATCAGAACTACCCAAAATGTGCAAATTTTAATGAGTAAGAAAAATTGTTGTTTATTTATAACATATTTTTGTAATTGTTTACCAACAATATCCGTTGTAGCACTAGCAATATCAACGAACAAATAACCTTGACAGGTCTTGGCTTGTAAGTCAGCCTTATGACTCACCGATATCCGGGTTCGAATCCCGGCAGCGAAATTTTTATGTTTTTTTTACTTTTTAATATTTTCATTAAAATTAATATTGTTTTTACTCTAATTTTCTTACACACGATGGACCCTTTTATAGCAGATAAGAAATGAAAACAAGAAGACATTTGAACAATTAGGAAAATGAATAATTTAATACACACTTCTTTGATTGTGTAAACCGTATTACACACATACTTGATAGTGAGAAAGATATTAAAAGATAGGTATTCATGCAAGAAAATTTCTGAATAAATTAGGATTACTGGATTAGAAAGAGAAATTTTATTTGTAACATATGTTGTTATTGGTCGACCAACAAGTTCCGTTGTAGCACGGACAATATGGATTGAACATTTTCCTTCATTGTGAGAAAGATTTTCAATGAGATGTGCACATACACGAAAATTTTAAACTAAATCAGAACTACCACAAAATGTGCAAATTTTAATGAGTAAGAAAAATTGTTGTTTATTTATAACATATTTTTGTAATTGTTTACCAACAATATCCGCTGTAGCACTGACAATATCAATGAAGAAACAATCTTGACAGGTCTTGGCTTGTGAGTCAGCCTTATGACTCACTAATATCCGGGTTCGAATTCTTGCAACGGAATTTTTATGTTTTTTTTCACTTTTTTATATTTTCATTAAAATTAACGTTGTTTTTACTCTAATTTTCTTATACACGACGGACCCTTTTATAGCCGAAAAGAAATGAAAACAGGAAGACATAAGCTTGGATTGAAAAATTAAAAAACTGAATAATTTATTACACACTTCTTTGATTGTGTAAGTCGTATTACACACATCCTTCATAGTGAGAAAGAAAGATAGGTGTTCATGCAAGAAAATTTCTGAATATATTAGAATTACTGGATTAGAAAGAGAAAGCTTATTTATAACATATGTTGTTATTGGTCGACCAACAAGTTCCGTTGTAGCACCGACAATATGGATTGACCATTCTCCTTCATTGTGAGAAAGATTTTCAATAAGATGTGCACATACACGAAAATTTTAAACTAAATCAGAACTACCACAAAATGTGCAAATTTTAATGAGTAAGAAAAATTGTTGTTTATTTATAACATATTTGTGTAACTGTTTACCAACAATATCCGCTGTAGCACTGGCAATAGCAATAAAGAAATAACCTTGACAGGTCTTGGCTTGTGAATTAGCCTTATGACTCATTGATATCGCGGTTCGAATCCCGGCAGTGGAATTTTTATGTTTTTTTCACTTTTTTATATTTTCTTTAAAATTAATGTTGTTTTTACTATAATTTTCTTATACACGATGGACCCTTTTATAGCAGATAAGAAATGAAAACACGAAGTCATAAGCTTGGATTGAACAATTAAACAACTGAATAGTTTAATACACACTTCTTTGATTGGGTAAGCCGTATTACACACATCCTTCATAATGAGAAAGATATTAAAAGATAGGTATTCCTGCACGAAAATTTCTGAATAAATTAGGATTACTGGATTAGAAAGAGAAATATTATTTGTAACATATGTTGTTATAGGTTGACCAACAAGTTCCACTGTAGCATCGACAATATGGATTGAACATTTTCCTTCACTATGAGAAAGATTTTCAATAAGATGTGCCCATACACGAAAATTTTAAAATAAATCAGAACTACCCAAAATGTGCAAATTTTAATGAGTAAGAAAAATTGTTGTTTATTTATAACATATTTTTGTAATTGTTTACCAACAATATCCGTTGTAGCACTAGCAATATCAACAAACAAATAACCTTGACAGGTATTGGCTTGTAAGTCAGCCTTATGACTCACCGATATCCAGGTTCGAATCCCGGCAGCGGAATTTTTATGTTTTTTTTACTTTTTTATATTTTCATTAAAATTAATATTGTTTTTACTCTAATTTTCTTACACACGATGGACCCTTTTATAGCAGATAAGAAATGAAAACAAGAAGACATTTGAACAATTAGAAAAATGAATAATTTAATACACACTTCTTTGATTGTGTAAACCGTATTACACACATACTTCATAGTGAGAAAGATATTAAAAGATTGGTATTCATGCAAGAAAATTTCTGAATAAATTAGGATTACTAGATTAGAAAGAGAAATTTTATTTATAACATATGTTGTGATTGGTTGACGAACAAGTTCCGCTGTAGCACCGGCAATATGGATTGAACATTTTTCTTCATTGTGAGAAAGATTTTCAATGAGATGTGCCCATACACGAAAATTTTAAAATAAATCAGAAATACCACAAAAGGTGCAAATTTTAATGAGTAAGAAAAATTGTTGTTTATTTATAAATATTTTTGTAATTGTTTACCAACAATATCCGCTGTAGCACTGGCAATTTCAATGAAGAAACAATCTTGATAGGTCTTGGCTTGTGAGTCAGCCTTATGACTCACTAATATCCGGGTTCGAATTCTTGCAACGGAATTTTTATGTTTTTTTTCACTTTTTTATATTTTCATTAAAATTAACGTTGTTTTTACTCTAATTTTCTTATACACGACGGACCCTTTTATAGCCGTAAAGAAATGAAAACAGGAAGACATAAGCTTGGATTGAAAAATTAAAAAACTGAATAATTTATTACACACTTCTTTGATTGTGTAAGTCGTATTACACACATCCTTCATAGTGAGAAAGAAAAATAAGTGTTCATGCAAGAAAATTTCTGAATATATTATGATTACTGGATTAGAAAGAGAAACCTTATTTGTAACATATGTTGTTATTGGTCGACCAACAAGTTCCGTTGTAGCACCGACAATATGGATTGACCATTTTCCTTCATTGTGAGAAAGATTTTCAATGAGATGTGCACATACACGAAAATTTTAAACTAAATCAGAACTACCACAAAATGTGCAAATTTTAATGAGTAAGAAAAATTGTTGTTTATTTATAACATATTTGTGTAACTGTTTACCAACAATATCCGCTGTAGCACTGGCAATATCAATAAAGAAATAACCTTGACAGGTCTTGGCTTGTGAATTAGCCTTATGACTCATTGATATCGGGGTTCGAATCCCGGCAGTGGAATTTTTATGTTTTTTTCACTTTTTTATATTTTCTTTAAAATTAATGTTGTTTTTACTATAATTTTCTTATACACGATGGACCCTTTTATAGCAGATAAGAAATGAAAACACGAAGTCATAAGCTTGGATTGAACAATTAAACAACTGAATAGTTTAATACACACTTCTTTGATTGGGTAAGCCGTATTACACACATCCTTCATAATGAGAAAGATATTAAAAGATAGGTATTCCTGCACGAAAATTTCTGAATAAATTAGGATTACTGGATTAGAAAGAGAAATATTATTTGTAACATATGTTGTTATTGGTTGACCAACAAGTTCCACTGTAGCATCGGCAATATGGATTGAACATTTTCCTTCACTGTTAGAAAGATTTTCAATAAGATGTGCCCATACACGAAAATTTTAAAATAAATCAGAACTACCCAAAATGTGCAAATTTTAATGAGTAAGAAAAATTGTTGTTTATTTATAACATATTTTTGTAATTGTTTACCAACAATATCCGTTGTAGCACTAGCAATATCAACGAACAAATAACCTTGACAGGTCTTGGCTTGTAAGTCAGCCTTATGACTCACCGATATCCGGGTTCGAATCCCGGCAGCGGAATCTTTATGTTTTTTTTTACTTTTTAATATTTTCATTAAAATTAATATTGTTTTTACTCTAATTTTCTTACACACGATGGACACTTTTATAGCAGATAAGAAATGAAAATAAGAAGACATTTGAACAATTAGAAAAATGAATAATTTAATACACACTTCTTTGATTGTGTAAACCGTATTACACACATACTTGATAGTGAGAAAGATATTAAAAGATAGGTATTCATGCAAGAAAATTTCTGAATAAATTAGGATTACTGGATTAGAAAGAGAAATTTTATTTGTAACATATGTTGTTATTGGTCGACCAACAAGTTCCGTTGTAGCACGGACAATATGGATTGAACATTTTCCTTCATTGTGAGAAAGATTTTCAATGAGATGTGCACATACACGAAAATTTTAAACTAAATCAGAACTACCACAAAATGTGCAAATTTTAATGAGTAAGAAAAATTGTTGTTTATTTATAACATATTTTTGTAATTGTTTACCAACAATATCCGCTGTAGCACTGACAATATCAATGAAGAAACAATCTTGACAGGTCTTGGCTTGTGAGTCAGCCTTATGACTCACTAATATCCGGGTTCGAATTCTTGCAACGGAATTTTTATGTTTTTTTTTCACTTTTTTATATTTTCATTAAAATTAACGTTGTTTTTACTCTAATTTTCTTATACACGACGAACCCTTTTATAGCCGAAAAGAAATGAAAACAGGAAGACATAAGCTTGGATTGAAAAATTAAAAAACTGAATAATTTATTACACACTTCTTTGATTGTGTAAGTCGTATTACACACATCCTTCATAGTGAGAAAGAAAGATAGGTGTTCATGCAAGAAAATTTCTGAATATATTAGGATTACTGGATTAGAAAGAGAAAGCTTATTTGTAACATATGTTGTTATTGGTCGACCAACAAGTTCCGTTGTAGCACCGACAATATGGATTGACCATTTTCCTTCAATGTGAGAAAGATTTTCAATGAGATGTGCACATACACGAAAATTTTAAACTAAATCAGAACTACCACAAAATGTGCAAATTTTAATGAGTAAGAAAAATTGTTGTTTATTTATAACATATTTGTGTAACTGTTTACCAACAATATCCGCTGTAGCACTGGCAATATCAATAAAGAAATAACCTTGACAGGTCTTGGCTTGTGAATTAGCCTTATGACTCATTGATATCGGGGTTCGAATCCCGGCAGTGGAATTTTTATGTTTTTTTCACTTTTTTATATTTTCTTTAAAATTAATGTTGTTTTTACTATAATTTTCTTATACACGATGGACCCTTTTATAGCAGATAAGAAATGAAAACACGAAGTCATAAGCTTGGATTGAACAATTAAACAACTGAATAGTTTAATACACACTTCTTTGATTGGGTAAGCCGTATTACACACATCCTTCATAATGAGAAAGATATTAAAAGATAGGTATTCCTGCACGAAAATTTCTGAATAAATTAGGATTACTGGATTAGAAAGAGAAATATTATTTGTAACATATGTTGTTATTGGTTGACCAACAAGTTCCACTGTAGCATCGGCAATATGGATTGAACATTTTCCTTCACTGTTAGAAAGATTTTCAATAAGATGTGCCCATACACGAAAATTTTAAAATAAATCAGAACTACCCAAAATGTGCAAATTTTAATGAGTAAGAAAAATTGTTGTTTATTTATAACATATTTTTGTAATTGTTTACCAACAATATCCGTTGTAGCACTAGCAATATCAACGAACAAATAACCTTGACAGGTCTTGGCTTGTAAGTCAGCCTTATGACTCACCGATATCCGGGTTCGAATCCCGGCAGCGGAATCTTTATGTTTTTTTTTACTTTTTAATATTTTCATTAAAATTAATATTGTTTTTACTCTAATTTTCTTACACACGATGGACACTTTTATAGCAGATAAGAAATGAAAACAAGAAGACATTTGAACAATTAGAAAAATGAATAATTTAATGCACACTTCTTTGATTGTGTAAACCGTATTACACACATACTTGATAGTGAGAAAGATATTAAAAGATAGGTATTCATGCAAGAAAATTTCTGAATAAATTAGGATTACTGGATTAGAAAGAGAAATTTTATTTGTAACATATGTTGTTATTGGTCGACCAACAAGTTCCGTTGTAGCACGGACAATATGGATTGAACATTTTCCTTCATTGTGAGAAAGATTTTCAATGAGATGTGCACATACACGAAAATTTTAAACTAAATCAGAACTACCACAAAATGTGCAAATTTTAATGAGTAAGAAAAATTGTTGTTTATTTATAACATATTTTTGTAATTGTTTACCAACAATATCCGCTGTAGCACTGACAATATCAATGAAGAAACAATCTTGACAGGTCTTGGCTTGTGAGTCAGCCTTATGACTCACTAATATCCGGGTTCGAATTCTTGCAACGGAATTTTTATGTTTTTTTTCACTTTTTTATATTTTCATTAAAATTAATGTTATTTTTACTCTAATTTTCTTATACACGATGGACCCTTTTGTAGCAGATAAGAAATGAAAACAAGAAGACATAAGCTTGGATTGAACAATTAAACAACTGAATAATTTAATACACACTTCTTTGATTGTATAAGCCGTATGACACACATCCTTCATAGTGAAAATATATTAAAAGATAGGTGTTCATGCAAGAAAATATCTGAATAAATTAGGATTACTGGATTAGACAGAGAAATCTTATTTGTAACATATGTTGTTATTGGTTGACAAACAAGTTCCGCTGTAGCACCAGCAATATGGATTGAACATTTTCCTTCATTGTGAGAAAGATTTTCAATGAGATGTGCCCATACACGAAAATTTTAAAATAAATCTGAACTACCACAAAATGTTCAAATTTTAATGAGTAAGAAAAATTGTTGTTTATTTATAACATATTTTTGTAATTATTTACCAATAATATCCACTGTAGCACTGGAAATATCAATGAAGAAATAACCTTGACAGGTCTTGGCTTGTGCGTCAGCCTTATGACTCACCGATATCCGGGTTCGAATCGTGGCAGTGGAATTTTTATGTTTGTTTTCACTTTTTTATATTTTCATTAAAATTAATGTTGTTTTTACTCTAATTTTGTTATACACGATGAACCCTTTTATAGGTTATAAAAAATGAAAATAAGAAGACATAAGCTTGGATTGAACAATTAAAAAACTGAATAATTTAATACACACTTCTTTGATTGTGTAAGTCGTATTACACATCCTTCACAGTGAGAAAGATATTAAAAGATAGGTGTTCATGCACGAAAATTTCTAAATAAATAAGGATTACTACAAAATTTGCAAATTTGAATTAGAAACAGAAATCTTATTTGTAACATATGTTGTTATTGGTTGACCAACAAGTTCAGCTGTAACACTTGCAATATGGATTGAACATTTTCCTTCATTGTGAGAAAGATTTTCAATGAGATTTGCCCATACACGAAAATTTTAAAATAAATCAGAACTACCACAAAATGTGCAAATTTTAATGAGTAAGAAATATTGTTGTTTATTTATAACATATTTTTGTAACTGTTTACCAACAATATCCGCTGTAGCACTGGCAATATGAATGAAGAAATAACCTTGACAGGTCTTGGCTTGTGTATTAGCCTTATGACTCATCGATATCGGGGTTCGAATCCCGGCAGTGGAATTTTTATGTATTTTTCACTTTTTTATATTTTCTTTAAAATTAATGTTGTTTTTACTCTAATTTTCTTATACACGATCGACCCTTTTATAGCAGATAAGAAATGAAAACAAGAAGACATAAGCTTGGATTGAACAATTAAACAACTGAATAATTTAATACACACTTCTTTGATTGGGTAAGCCGTATTACACACATCCTTCATAATGAGAATGTTAGGAAAGTTGTAATTTTGATGAGCAATTAACCATGCTAAATTAAGAACAGTCCAGTAACTAGTACTCTTAATGCCCATAGGAATTTAGAATTTTAAGGACATTGTAAAAGAGGAACGTTTGCTGTTGACTTAGATAGGTGTTAGATAAGTTATTTCTTTTGTGGATGACGTACTTTAATTTCTGTGAAGAAATTAATCTATTGACACATTTGCGTATGATGTATTTTATTTTCTGAAAAGAAAATATCTTATTGATGCTTTGCTTTGATGTAACTTATTTTCTGAAAAGAAAATGACCTATTGAAGCATTTGCTGAAGATGTATTTTGTTTATTACAAACAAATTATTGAAGCAAATAAGAAACCGGTCAGAATCTTGAAGACTTTTGAAGATTTGAAGACTTGAAGACTTGAAGACATGAAGACTTGAAGATTGCTGAAGACTGGTAAGGCACGTGTTGCTCAGAAAGTGAAATTTTCAGCAACAGCATTGCATAAGTGAAAATCTGAAAGACAGAGTAGGTTGTGCTTGCTGAAACTGAGAATGAACACTTGCTGATGAACATATGTGACCTCTTGCTGAATGTACGTGCTTTTGCGCTCCAATGTTACTGTTTGAATTCTATTCAAATGTGCATTTAATGCAAAGCTTACACGCGAAAGACACGAAGACTTGAAGACAAACAAAGGTTGCTGCTGAAAGTACAAAAGCAAGATAGTGACATGTTAAGGAACAAAAGCCTTAGGATTTGAAATTCAAACGGCTCCTTACTTGCACTATAAATAGAGGTCATCCGGCAAAGAGTTGAAGAGTGTCAACAACGTGATCAAACTCTCACTTGTGCTTAAAATTCACAAACGTTCAAACACTCTTACTGCCATTGATCCATTCCAAGACTTAAAGCTTGAAAAAGCTACTTGTGAAGAAGTAGAACAAACTCGGCTAAGAAATTAGTTAAGTGTTCTTTCTTTCGAACAAGAACAAGTCTTGACACCAGTAACAATCAAACTTGTTTACTGCAAAGTATTCCAAGTTGTGTTTCTTAGATTACTTGTTGTAACTGAATAAGTTATAATTACGTTATCTCACCCCAAAACTCTCTAACTGGAAATACGCCCTTTCAGGCGTGATATTCAGGGGGAACTTAATCGAGCAAGCTTTTGCTGATTAAAAGTACCAAGTTTGGTGGAGAACAAGGTTGAGTTCTCTAGTTTAGGTTGGAGACAAAGCAAGTGTGCTTTGGTTTCTGTTGAATCGCTTTAGATAGGAGATTGTAAGGAATCTCAATCATATCTTAGTGGATTCAGTCCTTGAAAGGACAAAGTGGATTAGTTGGGAGATTACGCCACTCTCAGATACCACTCTAAAAGCGTTTGTGTGATTTACTTACTGCATTTAGCTTTCAGCAAATTATATCTGTTTGTACACTCACTCACATCACTTGCTGAAACACTTTACTTGCTGAAAAAGCACTTATCGTTTCAAAGACTTCCGCTCTCTGATTTTAAGTATCAGCAAACCGAGCTACTGTAAAGTAACTTACGCTTGCTGAGAAAGTTAAGTATCAGCAACCTCATTACTGAAAAGTAATAAGTACTTGCTGAGAAAGTTTTAAACGACAAAAGTTTGAAAAGACTATTCACCCCCCCTCTAGTCTTTTCTTGTTGTTTAAAGGGACCAACAAGTGGTATCAGAGCAGGAGGTTCTTTAGCCTTCTGCACTGAACCTAGATCCCCTTAAGTGCTTGCCGTAAATCTCTTTCACTTGATCAGTTTGGTAGTGCTTTGCTGACAGGATGTCTTTAGGAGATGCTCCCTTGCTGAAGCTGGACAATTACGAGAAATGGCGAAACAACATGATGTTACATCTTGAGGCCATTAGTGATGAGATGGTCACCGTCATTAATGATGGACCTATCAAGATCACCAAGGTTGAAAGGAGTTTCCCTCATAGAACCACTGAAGCTGGAAAGGAAACCATCCAAGGCGAATCTTCAGATACTGTTGTGCCAAAACCAAGAGAAGAATGGACTTCTGACGAAGCTAAGAGATTCCGTCTTGATGGCCAAGCAAGAAATATCATCATCAGATCAACTCCGGATACCATACAGTGCAAACTGTGGGGTGCTAAGACTGCTAAGGAGGCTTGGAAAATGGTTCAAGATCTTTGTGCTGGATCTGACAAGACCAAGGAAAACAAACTTGAAGTACTTAAGCTGAAGTTTCAAAACTTTAAGCAAGGTGCTAGCGAGTCACCGGAAGACTTGGACTTCAGATTCACAACTCTTGTTAGTGAAATGGCAGCGCTGGGTGTTGGAAATCTTTATTCAGATTCTGAGAAAGTGAAAACTATCATCAGAAGCTTGAATCAAGAATGGATCCATACTCAAAATTTCTATTATAATCAAGGAATGTCTGACATTACACCAACTGAGTTGTTCTCTCATCTTGCTACTGTCAATTATGAGACAAAGCAAAGAGAAAATGTGTTTGCTGAAAAATCGCAAAACATTGCTCTTGCTGCAAAGCCGTCATCTTCTGAAAAGAAGAATGATAAAGAGCCTGCTGATGAAAATGCTTTAGTTGTTAAAAACATGAAGAAATTCATCAGTAAGGAACTTGAAAGGCGAAAAGTAAAAGAGAAGCTGAAAAAGCATCTTGGTAATAACTACCATAAGTACAAGAATGATACTAGCTCGCTGAACAAGCAAGCTCAGCAAGCTACATCATCAGAAGAACCAGCATTTGGAAATGATCTATGTTTTTACTGCAAAAAGCCTGGACACTTCAAAGCTAATTGCCCTTTGCTGAAAGGCAAATCTGCTGAAAAGAAGAAGAAGTTCAAAAGAGCTTTCATTGCTGAAGAAAAGAAGAAGCTTCAAGCAAAAATCGATGCATTGTGCATTGAGACAAGCTCCGAAGACAATGAGGATGAAAGTTCAGACACCGACGATGAGGAAGCCACTCTAGACGTGGAGATTGGCAAAGAAGTGTGTGGGATAGCTATGGAAGCTTATCCAGATGTGTCGAACTACGAATTCTGCCTCATGGCCGGTCAGGTAAATAATTCTACCTCTGACTCTGATTCAGAAAGTGAAGACGAGATTGATCTTGACAAGATTCAAGGAGAAATCGAAAGATTTGAGAAAACTCTCAGCAAACAGCAAGAAAAACTTCAATTTGCTGAAACTCTGACCAAGCAAACTACTGAAAAGTACGCTTTGCTGAAGGAAGAGACAGAAGAAAAGGATGCTGAAATAAGGCGTCTTAAGAAGTTGATTGCTGAGGCTGCAGAGAAAAATTCTCAAATGGCATTAGAATTGGAAGAGTATCAGTCCTCAATTCTAAAGTTACTTGCTGAAATTCAAGAAATGAAAAAGATGAAAATCAATTTCAAATCCTATGTGGAAGCAAGTAATACGCTGACTGAACTAAACTCTTATTTGAGAGATCCATCTCAGAAAGAAGGTTTAGGTGCAATGTATGAAGGTGATGACGTAGAAATTTTAAGTAAAGATAAATCACCAATCTTCTTTGTACGTGCTACTGATAGTTGTTAAGTCTAAAGGCAAGATTACCAAAAGTAATCAGAAGTCCTTTGCTGACAAACCTGAATCAAGTAAGGTTGCTGATGCTAAAGCTCAGCATTCTCCAAAGAGTGGACTCGGTTTCAAAACCAAGCAAAGTCAACTCTTTCATGAGTATAAGCAAAGTCAGCAAAGATACTTCAAAGAGATGAAGAAAACCAAGCCTAAGTGTTTTGAAAAGACTCCCAATGCTAGGACTAGAAGGAACCTTGCTAGAAAAGAACTTACTGAAAAGTATGTTCAGCAAAAAGGTCAACAGAGCAAGACACCACATCAGAAAGTGGATTTGACCAGCACGAGTCAAAAGTCTTTCAGCTCAAAACCTCCTAGTTCCTCAGCAAGTAGAAAACAAGTCAAAGTTGAAAAACTTCAGACTTGGGTTTCCACTGGACGCATTCTTGAACATGTTAATGGACATCCATCATGGGATAATTAACTTGTTTGCTCTTGATTGTGCAGACTGCAGCCACGGAGACAAACGATGCAATCTGGCACTTTGATAATGGTTGTGGAAAGCACATGACGGGCAACAAGAATAACCTTATAAACTATAGACGGTGGTCTAAAGGTACAACAATAAGGTTTGCTTGTGGAGGCTCCGGATCTACAAAAGGCTATGGTGATGTGAAGTTGGGATGCATAACCATTACTGGATTTCTTTATGTCAAAAATCTTAAGTTTAACCTTTTCAGCATGAGTCAATTTGCTGACAAAGGATACTTCATCGAAATTAAAAGTGATGAATGTAAACTTGTAGATTTTGAGACTAAAAAGGTTATAATGATAGCAAGAAGATCAGGAGGCTTGTACACCGTTGATTGGTCTTCAGCAAACGTTGAAAAATGCTTTGTCTCAGATCATGATTGCCTTGCTGAAAAAGCATGGTTATGGCATAAACGAACAAGTCATCTAAACTTCAAGACGCTGAATAAGCTGTCTAAAAAGGCACTTGTAGTTGGATTACCTAGGGTTACTTTTAAGAAGGATGGTGTTTGCAATGCATGTCAGCAAGGAAAGCAAACCAAATCTTCTTTCAAGAACAAGGCAGTACCGTCAACTACAAAACCTTTACAACTCTTACACATGGACTTGTTTGAATCTTCCTCAACAAGCTATGCTGGTAAGAAGTATGGTCTAGTCGTGGTAGATGACTATTCAAGATTCACTTGGGTAGTATTCATCAAACACAAATCTGAAACCAAGACTGAAATACCGAACTTGCTGAATAAGCTTGAAGTCATGAAAAATGACAAGGTAAGAGTCATAAGGACAGACCATGGTACTGAGTTTGTAAACCAGTACATAACTGAATATTGTACCTCCAAAGGTATTCAACATCAGTTATCCTCAGTAAGGACACCACAGCAAAATGGTGTTGCTGAACGGAAGAATCGTACCCTGAAAGAAGCCGCAAGAACAATGCTTGCTGACACTGAGATAAGTGAGGCTTACTGGGTTGAAGCGATTAATACCGCCTGCTATACTCAGAATAGATGTTTGATAACTAAGGAATACAACAAAACTCCTTATGAATTGTTTGTTGGAAGACCTCCTAACATCACTCATCTAAGAGTATTTGGTTGCAAGTGTTTCGTTCTTAACAATGGTAGAGAATACCTAAGAACATTTCAACCAAAGGCAGACGAAGCGATATTTCTTGGCTACTCCTTGCATAGTAAAGCTTACAGAGTTTACAACAAAAAGGCACAAAAGATTGAAGAATCTGTGCATGTTGTATTCTATGAAAAGACACAAGGTGTGCCTGCTGAAGAAGAAATATCAGAATGTATGAAAAAACTAATCATACATGAGCAAAGAACTGAGTCTGATGCTAGGCAAATCAAGTCAATTGAACTAAATGATGATTCTGACAATGATTCTCCTCCCCCGAGTCATGACAAGATAAATATAGTTCACGACAAGGAATTTCCAGCAAAAGATGCGGTTGCTCCGGAAATTGCTGAAATTACGCAATCTCCAGTGCCTGCTGATGAAATATCTCAACCCAGCAATGCTGAGCAAGTAGTTGCTGACGATCAAATCTCAGCAGAGACACAAATTCCCAGTAGTACTGAACAAGTACATACTGAAGAGTCACATGCTGATAAGCAAACATATCCTGATCCAACAAACCGGAAACCTGTTAATAAATGGATTAGAGATCATCCCACTAAGGATATGATTGGCGATATTAATAAACGCCAAGTGACTAGATCCAAAGCTACTCAAGGACTTGCTGAAGAAGCAACTGTCGTAGAAGTAGAATCTTTATTCTCTTGCTTTGTTTCAGAAATTGAACCTAAAACCATAGAAGAAGCTTTGAAGCATTCTGAATGGATAAAGGCAATGCAAGAAGAATTGGATCAATTTGAAAGGAACAAAGTCTGGAAACTTGTGCCACTTGCTGAAGATAAGAAAGCTATTGGTACAAAGTGGGTGTTCATAAACAAGCTGAGCGAGTCTGGTGAAGTAACAAGAAACAAAGCACGCTTAGTTGCTCAAGGTTACTGTCAGACTGAAGGATTGGACTATGATGAGTCTTACGCTCCAGTTGCAAGATTGGATGCAATTAGGCTTTTCTTGGACTTTGCTGCTCACAATGACTTCATTGTTTACCAAATGGATGTTAAAAGTGCATTCTTAAATGGTGAACTTGCTGAAGAAGTCTACATAGAACAACCCCCTGGCTTTGAACTTCCCTCAGAAACCAAGATGGTATATAAGCTTCAGAAAGCTGTATATGGTCTAAAGCAAGCACCAAGAGCATGGTATGATACATTGGCTAAGTTCTTGCTGGAAAATGGTTTCAAGAAAGGTGAAGTTGACAAAACATTATTTACCATGAACCATGATGGTAAAATAATCTTAGTTCAAATTTATGTGGATGACATAATTTTTGGATCTAAGGACAAGCAACTTTGTGATGATTTTGCCAAACTCATGACAAATAAGTTTGAAATGAGTATGATGGGAAAATTGAATTATTTCCTAGGATTGCAAGTCAAGCAACTCAAAGATGGAATATTCATAAATCAAGCAAAGTATGCGAAAGAAGTGCTCATAAAGTTTAGGATCAAAGAGGATGAAAAACCTGAAAAGATCCCTATGAGTGTTGGTTCCAAATTGGGCTATACTAAAGAGGACAAAAGTGTTGAAGAACACAAGTATAGGAAGCTCATTGGTTCCTTGTTGTATCTAACAACAAGTAGACCTGACATTCAGTATTCTGTTTGCGTGTGTGCAAGATTCCAATCTGATCCAAGAGAATCACACTACAAAAAGGCAATCAAGATACTGAAATATGTTAAAGGTACAGTCAATGTTGGATTATGGTATCCTAAAGATTCTGGACTTGAATTGGTTGGCTATTCTGATGCTGATCATGGTGGATCAACTCTTGATAGAAAAAGTACCTCTGGAACTTATCAGTTTTTGGGTACTAGATTAATATCATGGTTCAGCAAGAAGCAAACTTGTGTCGCCAATTCATCTACTGAATCTGAATACATTGCAGCTGGTTGTTGCACAGCTCAAATCCTATGGATTCAGCAACAATTAAGAGATTATGGTATTTCTGCAAAGAAAACACCAAACTTTTGTGATAATACAAGTGCTATTGCAATTACGCAAAATCCTAAGTTTCACTCTAGGACCAAGCACATTGATATTAGACATCATTTCATTAGAGATCATGTGGAAAAAGGTGATATTGAGGTTGTAAAAGTAGGCACTGAAGATCAGCTTGCTGACATCTTTACCAAGCCCCTACCGGATAATAGGTTCGCAATGCTAAGGTATAACCTTGGATTGATTGAACTACCTCAATAAAGGATACACTTGGCAGAATGCTGAAACAGGTATTCAGCAAGCCAAAGTATTCCTGTCCAAAGGACCAAGTCACTAATTTCTTCAAAGAAATGATAAGTCACAACATGATTGCTGAAACAGGCATTTGGCAAGTAATTCCTTCAAAACAAGTATTTGTTAGGAAACTTGATCACTTGCTGAGACAGGAACTCAGTAAGTGAAAGAACTTAAGGATTGCTGAGACGGGTACTTAGACAATCAAAAGATACTGAAACAGGTATTCAAGTATCAAAGGAATTTTCTGAAACGGGAATACAGAAAAAGAGCAAAATCTCATCTCTCAGATTTTACCAAAGGATGTCTCAAATTGCAAAAGAATTTACTGATACGGGAAATCAGAAATATCTTTTAAACTTATAAATTATGAGATATCTAAGTAAGGGGGAACTTTCAGCAAGAAGCTAGATTGTTAATTCAAACTCGCTGAAAAGATTCTTGTCTATTTCAGCAAGCAATCTATCCCTTATTACTCGGTAAAATCAATTTGTGACGTTAAGCTGGCACAGATAAACTCGCAATAAATCATGACATGAAATTCAATCGTGGCCATTGATTAAAAGGAGTTATTAATCTAACGGCTAACAAAACAAAGAGAGAGAGTGCTCTGACGGTTTTAGTTAGTGGGCCACTACGCATTCAATGCAAAGGCTCCACTATCTCCAGTGTTTCTCTGTTTTACCCTTGCTGAGAACTCAAATCGATTGAGCTTCTCACACACCAGAGACACTATATAAAGAAGGAGTTAGAGAAATGACAAAATTCTTTAACTCACATTTCCTTTCTCTGCAATTTCTAGCCTGAAACTACTGTACCTCCGGTCAAAAAGCAAACTATCTTTTTCGTACAATTTCTTGCTCTATATAAAGAAATGGCTCCCAAGAGACAGTCATCTAAGTCCTCAAAATCGTCAAAGGTTGACAGTGCTGAAACACGCATTGCTCCGGTGACTGCTCCGGTGACTTCTCTGACCCAAAACACAGCGAAAGTTGTGTTGAAAAACGACCGAATCACTGAAAAACCTATGCCTCCGTCATATCTTGACACTGCAAAGTGTGAGATGTTGATGCAATGGGGAGGATTTGCAAAAGAAAAGTACATTAGGTACTTTTATGAACAAGAACTTGATGACCAAAATGAAGAGGCGCTTGAGTTCATCAAGCAGCAAGGCCTCATGAACTTTATCTCTGCTCGCACTAAGCAAGTGAGCATGATTGATACCATGGAGTTCTACAATAATGCAGAAATCCAGTCCCTTACAGACAGTAATGGAGTCACTGAAAAAGTGATCCTTACTTATGTTCAGAACACGCAAATCGTCCTGAAATGGACTGATTTAGCGGAGATTTTTCAGATTCCAACCACTGGAACTGAAGATGACGTCACTGCCACTGACAAAGAAATTGAAGCTTTCTACAGTGACGTCAGAAATGCAAAAATGAAGAAAGGCGAGATAGCTCCCGTGACTTGGACAAAGCACGTTAAGAGAAAGCATCTCTGTCCTTCACTTGGTCTAGTAGCTCTGCTACTGATTAAAGTTCTTGACTCCCAAGTTGGAGGAATTGACCAAGTAGGCCTGAGAAGATGGCCATTGCTGATGCATATCCATGAGAATAAATCGGAACTTAACTGGGCTAAGTACATTTTCAACAGGCTTGTTGATTGTGTTACTAAGTTTAAGGTAAAGGTAGAAGACAACAAGGTCTCACCTTCCTTTCCAGTTATGTATGGAATCAAGATATGCTATATCCTTGAACATTTCAGGATTCAGCTAAGAAACCCATTGCCAATCAAGAAATCTGTGTGCAATGTGGGAAGATCTTTCTACAAGCAGAATGTACCTAAGATTGCTGGTAAGAAAACCAAGAAGACAACAACTGTAAATGTTGTCAGCACAAGCCAGCAAGAAAGGTATACAACAGCTGCAGATGTTACCCCTCAGCAACTTAAAGATGAAACTGCTGTTGGAGGTGGTAACACAAATGAAACTGCTGTAGAAAATCAACAAGGTACGTGTACAAGAGCCGTTGCTGAAAATGCAACAATAGATGACTCCGGGAAACTGGAGAAATCTAAAAAGAAAAAGAGGAAAGCTGATGATGACACTCAGACTGCAGCGTCATCAGCAAATCCCGTACCTAAGAGGAGACGGACAAGTAACAAAAGAAAGAAGACACTGGCTTCTCAGTCAGTCCCCAATGTCCAAGACTCCTCAGTCAATTCCCAGACAAATGCTGAAACGCATTTGCTAGTAGATGTTGCTAAAATAATTACTGAAACATACATCAGCAATGTTGAAGTGTTTGCGGAAGCCTTCAACAATCAACTTAACGTTGATAACTCTACTGAGAACAGACCACAAGGCAGTGGAAATGAAATTCCTGCCCAAGTCCCAGATATCTACTTTGTAGATAATCTTGATGATCAAAATATGGAACCAGTAAGCAACATTGCTGCTGATCTGCAAAAAGCGGCACTTGCTGATGCTGCTGAACAGATGGTTGCTGAACAAGCAACTCATCAAGTTGCTGAAGCCCAGCTTGCTGATGGACCAGTTGCTGAGATAGCAATGGTTCCTGTTCCTGAAGTTGCTGAAACCCAAGAAGCATTATTCAAAGACGCATCTCTTGATGCTGAGAATACTGGCCGAAGTTCACCCAAGACTTCAATTGACAAAGTCCAGCTTGTACTAGAAGATTTAAGCAAACAATGGAGTTGGAGATTGAAGAATCATCCAACAAGTCAATTGATCTCTTCATGACAAGCAGTGAGCTTAAAGGTCAAGTTGCTTCTGCTCAACTTGTCAATTCAGAGACAAGGGAGATTGCTGAAACCGCACAGCTTTCTCAGTTAGAGCAAACTCAGAAGTCTGCTGAAGAAACAGTCCAAGAAGCTGAAGAAACTGTTAATGCTGAAAGGACTGAGCCACAACCTGTCCTTCCTCAGCAGGTAGTTAATTCAACCATCAGTAAAACTTCAAATTCTGAAAATTGTTCTTTTGCTAAAATTATTCTTCTCTACAGACTTCTCAAGATACAAGTCAGAAGGTTGCTGAAGTCTCTGAACCAGAACCAACACTCCCTGTTCAGCAGGTAGTTAATAATTTTGGTATAAAAACTAAGTTTGACAGCTTAGTACTTGTGTCTAATTTTAATTTATTTCAGGATAAACAAATGGAGGATGCTACTCCAGCTCCTCATGGAATGGAAATTGTACTACATGAGCTTGCTGACTCTCAGCAAGGTAAAATCTGTTCAGATTTAAACTCTAAAACAATTCTCCAAACCAATCCTGATCTAAATAA
Organism: Plantago ovata; assembly: GCA_028274465.1. Taxonomy (NCBI): domain Eukaryota; kingdom Viridiplantae; phylum Streptophyta; class Magnoliopsida; order Lamiales; family Plantaginaceae; genus Plantago; species Plantago ovata. The sequence continues at coordinate 70,472,484 of CM051457.1, read as the reverse complement.
AATTCTTTTTCAGGCTCAAAAGGAGACCACTGAAGTGGTACTCATCACTGAAGATCAGCAAGTAAGTTCTGAAGAACTTTACTTGAGCTTCAAGAGGACAACTTTGTCAAGAGTTGCTAAGTCCGTCAGCAACTGGCAAAGATATAGGAGAATGGACTTCTCAGATCTTCACCTTCATCTCTCAAATGAGAAAAAAGAGATCTTCACTGCTGAAGCTCGAAACATTTGTCCACTCCATCCTTCCTGACGAAATGACATATTCTCAGCAAATGAGTTCAAATCTGATTGCTCAAATCAGAGAGAATATGAAGGCCAAATTTAAGAGTGCCTCTCCAGCTGAAACAAGCT
>CM051457.1:70350657-70472036 GCA_028274465.1 Plantago ovata | reverse complement strand
AAGACTGCAGCCACGGAGACAAACGATGCAATCTGGCACTTTGATAGTGGTTGTGGAAAGCACATGACGGGCAAGAATAACCTTATAAACTATAGACGGTGGTCTAAAGGTCCAACAATAAGGTTTGCTGGTGGAGGCTCCGGATCTACAAAAGGCTATGGTGATGTGAAGTTGGGATGTATAACCATTTCTGGAGTTCTTTATGTCAAAAATCTTAAGTTTAACCTTTTCAGCATGAGTCAATTTGCTGACAAAGGATACTTCATCGAAATTAAAAGTGATGAATGTAAACTTGTAGATTTTGAGACTAAAAAGGTTATAATGATTGCAAGAAGATCAGGAGGATTGTACACCGTTGATTGGTCTTCAGCAAACGTTGAAAAATGCCTTGTCTCAGATCATGATTGCCTTGCTGAAAAAGCATGGTTATGGCATAAACGAACAAGTCATCTAAACTTCAAGACGCTGAATAAGCTGTCTAAAAAGGCACTTGTAGTTGGATTACCTAGGGTTACTTTTAAGAAGGATGGTGTTTGCAATGCATGTCAGCAAGGAAAGCAAACCAAATCTTCTTTCAAGAACAAGGCAGTACCGTCAACTACAAAACCTTTACAACTCTTACACATGGACTTGTTTGAATCTTCTTCAACAAGCTATGCTGGTAAGAAGTATGGTCTAGTCGTGGTAGATGACTATTCAAGATTCACTTGGGTAGTATTCATCAAGCACAAATCTGAAACCAAGACTGAAATACCTAACTTGCTGAATAAGCTTGAAGTCATGAAAAATGACAAGGTAAGAGTCATAAGGACAGACCATGGTACTGAGTTTGTAAACCAGTACATAACTGAATATTGTACCTCCAAAGGTATTCAACATCAGTTATCCTCAGTAAGGACACCACAGCAAAATGGTGTTGCTGAACGGAAGAATCGTACCCTGAAAGAAGCCGCAAGAACAATGCTTGCTGACACTGAGATAAGTGAGGCTTACTGGGTTGAAGCGATTAATACCGCCTGCTATACTCAGAATAGATGTTTGATTACTAAGGAATACAACAAAACTCCTTATGAATTGTTTGTTGGAAGACCTCCTAACATCACTCATCTAAGAGTATTTGGTTGCAAGTGTTTCGTTCTTAACAATGGTAGAGAATACCTAAGAACATTTCAACCAAAGGCAGACGAAGCGATATTTCTTGGCTACTCCTTGCATAGTAAAGCTTACAGAGTTTACAACAAAAAGGCACAAAAGATTGAAGAATCTGTGCATGTTGTATTCTACGAAAAGACACAAGGTGTGCCTGCTGAAGAAGAAATATCAGAATGTATGAAAAAGCTAATCATACATGAGCAAAGAACTGAATCTGATGCTAGGCAAATCAAGTCAATTGAACTAAATGATGATTCTGACAATGATTCTCCTCCCCCGAGTCATGACAAGATAAATATAGTTCACGACAAAGAATTTCCAGCAAAAGATGCGGTTGCTCCGGAAGTTGCTGAAATTACGCAATCTCCAGTGCCTGCTGATGAAATACCTCAACCCAGCAATGCTGAACAAGCAGTTGCTGACGATCAAATCTCAGCAGAGACACAAATTCCCAGTAGTACTGAACAAGTACATACTGAAGAGTCACATGCTGATGAGCAAACATATCCTGATCCAACAAACAGGAAACCTGTTAATAAATGGATTAGAGATCATCCCTCTACGGATATGATTGGCGATATTAATAAACGCCAAGTGACTAGATCCAAAGCTACTCAAGGACTTGCTGAAGAAGCAACTGTCGTAGAAGTAGAATCTTTATTCTCTTGCTTTGTTTCAGAAATTGAACCTAAAACCATAGAAGAAGCTTTGAAGCATTCTGAATGGATAAAGGCAATGCAAGAAGAATTGGATCAATTTGAAAGAAACAAAGTCTGGAAACTTGTGCCACTTGCTGAAAATAAGAAAGCTATTGGTACAAAGTGGGTGTTCAGAAACAAGCTGAGCGAGTCTGGTGAAGTAACAAGAAACAAAGCACGCTTAGTTGCTCAAGGTTACTGTCAGACTGAAGGATTGGACTATGATGAGTCTTACGCTCCAGTTGCAAGATTGGATGCAATTAGGCTTTTCTTGGCCTTTGCTGCTCACAATGACTTCATTGTTTACCAAATGGATGTTAAGAGTGCATTCTTAAATGGTGAACTTGCTGAAGAAGTCTACCTAGAACAACCCCCGGCTTTGAACTTCCCTCAGAAACCAAGATGGTATATAAGCTTCAGAAAGCTGTATATGGTCTAAAGCAAGCACCAAGAGCATGGTATGATACCTTAGCTAAGTTCTTGCTGGAAAATGGTTTCAAGAAAGGTGAAGTTGACAAAACTCTTTTACCATGAACCATGATGGTAAATTAATCTTAGTTCAAATTTATGTGGATGATAATTTTTGGATCTAAGGACAAGCAACTTTGTGATGATTTTGCCAAACTCATGACAAATAAGTTTGAAATGAGTATGATGGGAAAATTGAATTATTTCCTAGGGTTGCAAGTCAAGCAACTCAAAGATGGAATATTCATAAATCAAGCAAAGTATGCGAAAGAAATGCTCATAAAGTTTAGGATCAAAGAGGATGAAAAACCTGAAAAGATCCCTATGAGTGTTGGTACCAAATTGGGCTATACTAAAGAGGACAAAAGTGTTGAAGAACACAAGTATAGGAAGCTCATTGGTTCCTTGTTGTATTTAACAGCAAGTAGACCTGACATTCAGTATGCTGTTTGTGTGTGTGCAAGATTCCAATCGGATCCAAAGAATCACACTACAAAAAGGCAATTAAAATACTGAAATATGTTAAAGGTACAGTCAATGTTGGATTATGGTATCCAAAAGATTCTGGACTTGAATTGGTTGGCTATTCTGATGCTGATCATGGTGGATCAACTCTTGATAGAAAAAGTACCTCTGGAACTTGTCAGTTTTTGGGTACTAGATTAATATCATGGTTCAGCAAGAAGCAAACGTGTGTCGCCAATTCATCTACAGAATCTGAATACATTGCAGCTGGTTGTTGCACAGCTCAAATCCTATGGATTCAGCAACAATTAAGAGATTATGGTATTTCTGCAAAGAAAACACCAATCTTTTGTGATAATACAAGTGCTATTGCAATTACGCAAAATCCTAAGTTTCACTCTAGGACCAAGCACATTGATATTAGACATCATTTCATTAGAGATCATGTGGAAAAAGGTGATATTGAGGTTGTGAAAGTAGGTACTGAAGATCAGCTTGCTGACATCTTTACCAAGCCCCTACCGGATAATAGGTTCGCAATGCTAAGGTATAACCTTGGATTGATTGAACTACCTCAATAAAGGATACACTTGGCAGAATGCTGAAACAGGTATTCAGCAAGCCAAAGTATTCATGTCCAAAAGACCAAGTCACTGATTTCTTCTAAGAAATGATAAGTCACAACATGATTGCTGAAACAGGCATTCAACAAGTAATTCCTTCAAAACAGGTATTTGTTAGGAAACTTGATCACTTGCTGAGACAGGAACTCAGTAAGTGAAAGAACTTAAGGATTGCTGAGACGGGTACTTAGACAATCAAAAGATACTGAAACAGGTATTCAAGTATCAAAGGAATTTTCTGAAACGGAATTCAGAAAAAGAGCAAAATCTCATCTCTCAGATTTACCAAAGGATGTCTCAAATTGCAAAAAGAATTTACTGATACGGGAAATCAGAAATATCTTTTAAACTTAGAAATTATGAGATATCTAAGTAAGGGGGAACTTTCAGCAAGTAGCTAGATTGTTAATTCAAACTCGCTGAAAAGATTCTTGTCTATTTCAGCAAGCAATCTATCCCTTATTACTCGGTAAAATCAATTTGTGACGTTAAGCTGGCACAGATAAACTCGCAATAAATCATGACATGAAATTCAATCGTGGCCATTGATTAAAAGGAGTTATTAATCTAACGGCTAACAAAACAAAGAGAGAGAGTGCTCTGACGGTTTTAGTTAGTGGGCCACTACGCATTCAATGCAAAGGCTCCACTATCTCCAGTGTTTCTCTGTTTTACCCTTGCTGAGAACTCAAATCGATTGAGTTTCTCACACACCAGAGACACTATATAAAGAAGGAGTTAGAGAAATGACAAAATTCTTTAACTCACATTTCCTTTCTCTGCAATTTCTAGCCTGAAACTACTGTACCTCCGATCAAAAAGCAAACTATCTTTTTCGTACAATTTCTTGCTCTATATAAAGAAATGGCTCCCAAGAGACAGTCATCTAAGTCCTCAAAATCGTCAAAGGTTGACAGTGCTGAAACAGGCATTGCTCCGGTGACTGCTCCGGTGACTTCTCTGACCCAAAACACAGCGAAAGTTGTGTTGAAAAACGACCGAATCACTGAAAAACTATGCCTCCGTCATATCTTGACACTGCAAAGTGTGAGATGTTGATGCAATGGGGAGGATTTGCAAAAGAAAAGTACATTAGGTACTTTTATGAACAAGAACTTGATGACCAAAATGAAGAGGCGCTTGAGTTCATCAAGCAGCAAGGCCTCATGAACTTTATCTCTGCTCGCACTAAGCAAGTGAGCATGATTGATACTATGGAGTTCTACAACAATGCAGAAATCCAGTCCCTTACAGACAGTAATGGAGTCACTGAAAAAGTGATCCTTACTTATGTTCAGAACACGCAAATCGTCCTGAAATGGACTGATTTAGCGGAGATTTTTCAGATTCCAACCAATGGAACTGAAGACGACGTCACTGCCACTGACGAAGAAATTGAAGCTTCTACAGTGACGTCAGAAATGCAAAAATGAAGAAAGGCGAGATAGCTCCCGTGACTTGGACAAAGCACGTTAAGAGAAAGCATCTCTGTCCTTCACTTGGTCTAGTAGCTCTGCTACTGATTAAAGTTCTTGACTCCCAAGTCGGAGGAATTGACCAAGTAGGCCTGAGAAGATGGCCATTGCTGATGCATATCCATGAGAATAAATCGGAACTTAACTGGGCTAAGTACATTTTCAACAGGCTTGTTGATTGTGTTACTAAGTTTAAGGTAAAGGTAGAAGACAACAAGGTCTCACCTTCCTTTCCAGTTATGTATGGAATCAAGATATGCTATATCCTTGAACATTTCAGGATTCAGCTAAGAAACCCATTGCCAATCAAGAAATCTGTGTGCAATGTGGGAAGATCTTTCTACAAGCAGAATGTACCTAAGATTGCTGGAAAGAAATCCAAGAAGACAACAACTGCAAATGTTGTCAGCACAAGCCAGCAAGAAAGGTATACAACAGCTGCAGATGTTACCACTCAGCAACTTAGAGATGAAACTGCTGTTGGTGGTGGTAACACAAATGAAACTGCTGTAGAAAATCAACAAGGTACGTGTACAACAGCCGTTGCTGAAAATGCAACAATAGATGACTCTGGGAAACTGGAGAAATCTAAAAGAAGAAAAGAGGAAAGCTGATGATGACACTCAGACTGCAGCGTCATCAGCAAATCCCGTACCTAAGAGGAAACGGACAAGTAACAAAAGAAAGAAGACACTGGCTTCTCAGTCAGTCCCCAATGTCCAAGACTCCTCAGTCAATTCCCAGACAAATGCTGAAACGCATTTGCCAGTAGATGTTGCTGAAATAATTACTGAAACATACATCAGCAATGTTGAAGTGTTTGCGGAAGCCTTCAACAATCAACTTAACGTTGATAACTCTACTGAGAATAGACCACAAGGCAGTGGAAATGAAATTCCTGCCCAAGTCCCAGATATCTACATTGTAGAGAATCTAGATGATCCCACCATGGAACCAGTAAGCGACATTGCTGCTGATCTGCAAAGAGCAGCACTTGCTGATGCTGCTGAACAGATGGTTGCTGAACAAGCAACTCATCAAGTTGCTGAAACCCAGCTTGCTGATGGACCAGTTGCTGAGATAGCAATGGTTCCAGTTCCTGAAGTTGCTGAAACTCAAGAAGCATCCTTCAAAGACGCATCTCTTGATGCTGAGAATGCTGGCCCAAGTTCACCCAAGACTTCAATTGACAAAGTCCAGCTTGTACTGGAAGATTTAAGCAAACAAATGGAGTTGGACATTGAAGAATCATCCAACAAGTCAATTGAACTCTTCATGACAAGCAGTGAGCTTAAAGGTCAAGTTGCTTCTGCTCAACTTGTCAATTCAGAGACAAGGGAGATTGCTGAAACCGCACAGCTTTCTCAGTTAGAGCAAACTCAGAAGTCTGCTGAAGAAATAGTCCAAGAAGCTGAAGAAGCTGTTAATGCTGAAAGGACTGAGCCACAACCTGTCCTTCCTCAGCAGGTAGTTAATTCAACCATCAGTAAAACTTCAAATTCTGAAACTTATTCTTTTGCTAATATTATACTATCTCTACAGACTTCTCAAGATACAAGTCAGATGGTTGCTGAAGCCTCTGAACCAGAACCAACACTCCTTGCTCAGCAGGTAGTTAATAATTTTGGTATAAAAACTAAGTTTGACAGCTTAGTACTTGTGTCTAATTTTAATTTATTCAGGATGAACAAATGGAGGATGCTACCCCATCTCCTCATGGAATGGAAATTGTACTACATGAGCTTGCTGACTCTCAGCAGGTAAATCATGTTTCAGATTTTAAACTCTAAAACAATTCTCCAAACCAATCCTGATCTAAATAAAATTCTTTTTCAGGCTCAAAAGGAGACCACTGAAATGGTACTCATCACTGAAGATCAGCAAGTAAGTTCTGAAGAACTTTACTTGAGCTTCAAGAGGACAACTTTGTCTAGAGTTGCTAAGTCCGTCAGCAACTGGCAAAGATATAGGAGAATGGACTTCTCAGATCTTCACCTTCATCTCTCAAATGAGAAAAGAGATCTTCACTGCTGAAGCTCGAAACATTTGTCCACTCCATACTTCCTGACGAAATGACATATTCTCAGCAAATGAGTTCAAATCTGATTGCTCAAATCAGAGAGAATATGAAGGCCAAATTTAAGAGTGCCTCTCCAGCTGAACAAGGTGTGATGCTCAAAGGCTCCTTTGTTCCTGTGGTGGCTGATCCCCACAAACTAACTGAGGAAGAGGAACTGACAAGTGTTGCCTTGTATAAGCACGTTGAGCTAGTCATCTTGACTGATGATGAAGAAGAAGAAGAAGATGAGAACATTCCCACTGATCCCAGTGATGATGAAGGAAAAGATTCTAAGGACAAAAAGGATGAAGATGATGACAATCAAGGTCCAAGTCCTGGTGCTGGTGGATTAAAGTTGACAGCTGCTGAACTAATCCCTCTGACAATCAGCAAGCTGATCAACAACAATCTCAGCAAGAATCTCAACCTCCTCCTGCTGCTGCTGAAAATCAAGCACCTGTACAAGGTGCTGATACTGAAGAAGAATACGCCAGAAAAGGGCTGCCTTGAAAAATGGCAAAAGTCCAGTTTCTGATGCCAAGGTTACTGAAGAAAACCTTGAAGATGAGGATGAAGAAGATGAAGATTACCAACGAGCTTTACAAAATAGTCTCGTGATCCATGCAAGGCATACGCAGGATCTGGAAATTGGTGAATCTTCAAAACCAAAATCAAAGGAAGTTCCATCCCTTCCACCTACTACTGGCGCAACTCCAGTTATTGAGTCTCAAACGTTGCCTTCAGCAACTACTCAATTAAAACTAACTACTGGCGAAACTCCAGTAATTGAGCCCCAAACTCAATGGAAACAACTATCTACTGGTGAAACTCCAGTCGTTGAGTCTGAAGCGTTGCCATCAGCAACCACTCAACAAAAAGGACGTGAAGCTACTGACAAAGGCTCAAAAGTCGCTCAACTTGATGAATCTGAGGATGATGACGACTTGTCGGAAAATGAAGATGAACAATCCAAGCGAGACCCAAAAGTCGTTCAGATTCCTCCTCCTAATTATCTCAGCTATGAAGGAGATTCATTAAGGGCTGAGTTGCTTTTACAAGATGATCAGTTTGCTACTGAACTTAAGGCTCACTCCTTGACACCTAATTTAGTGCCGTTCCCAAGAGTTGAGGAGTTTACTCCCAGAATTCTCGCACTAAAGAAAGTCCATGAAGCCTGCAAAGCTGAAGATGAGGCATTGCTTGCTGAGAGCCCACTTGACATTGGAAAAATATTGGCTACGGTGCTGAGACGCACTACAACTTTAACCATAGCTCAGAAAGACATCATTCTTTATCACCAGAGCTATGAAGAAGATGTAAGTCAAGCTCTCTTGCTGGCAAAAAGTGCTCTTGTCAAAGCTCAGACTATTATGGATGAGAAGGCCGCAACAGAGAAAAGACATGAAGAGAACATGATGATTATTCAAAAACAGTTAGCAACAATGAACTCTGACCAACAAGAGATCATCATGAAGTATAACAGCCTCAACACTCTTGCTGAAAATTGCAATGAGTTTTATTCTCTGCACATCACTCCGATGTTGCAATCCATGTCTAAGGGGGAAAAGAAGACCAGAAAAAGCAATCAAACCCCTCCTACTCCTGCTGCGGATGTGCCACTTCCACTAGAACCTCTTGCTGAAAGAGAGCAAAGTTCTAAAAGACAAGCAGAAACTAAGTTAAATTCAGCAAGTACCAAAAGAGAAAAACCGCTGCTGAAACTCAAGATTTCTGTCACATTGAAAGTCATCACAATCTGAATGAAGATGATGAAGAAGATGATGACAATCAAACAATAGCTCAAGCCATAAGAGCTAGACCCTTAACAGCCATAACTCCGTCTGGCCACTCAAGGCATTTTTCGTCTGACTCTTCAGCAAGAGATCAAGACAATGCTAAAACAAGAAGAAGAAGGCAAAGACAGGAAGAGAAAAGGCTGGCCAACATTGCTATTGGCTCCGGCATTGAATATACAAAGACCAGCAATGATGAAACCACTAAGAATGTGATCAGAAACATTCATGGTTGTTGGATTCTAAAGCTGGAAGATTTGTTGGTAATGAGTTCTTTCCTACAGCCTGTTTGAATCAGATGTTCAAATGGATTGAACTCAAGGTCCAAAGAAGCAAAGGGAAGAATCCCTCCCAAGAAACATTGCTGGGAAATGGTTGAATCTTGAGGTCCATGTAAGAAGAGTTGCCATTGGTAAGACATTTAGACAAGAACCAGATATAATCAAACCACCTGGCATCGCTTTCTATGCTGACCCGGTAACAAAGAAACCTAAGAAGAAACTTGGATTGATTCCTTATGAGTACTTCTATCTGACTGCTCAGGATCAAGAAGAAGATCTTCTCTGGTTAAGAAAGATTCATCCGAGAAACATTTCAGATACACAGCTTCTCCATGCCAGCAATTGGGGCATGCATTTGTGGGTAATTAACTACATGGAAATGAATGCTGAAAAGCATCATCATACTGCCTGCAAAAATGCAAGAATTCTTCAACTACAAGTCCGTAGGCTTCTGGAAAACTACGAGAAGGATTGTGTTGAATTCACTGCTCTTGCTGAGAAGAGTGTAAGAGAGATTCTGAGAAAATTCTCTGAAAGAGTTTAAGTCCCTGCAATAGTTTCTTGTTAAAAGTTTTTGTTTGCTGATTCTCTGTTATCTATGCTTTCTTGTAAACTTATGAATGATAACTTTCAGCAATGAATTCTTTTTGACTCTTATTGGTTTTGATTATGCAACTTACTTATGCTTACTGTTTTTTAATTCAAGTATGCTTGCATTAATCATCTGATTTATTCAACATCAGAAACCTCTAAAAGGGTAACAATTAATTTAGCCATGGATTGCTAACATAAAAAAGGGGGAAATTTGTTAGGAAACTTGTAATTTTGATGAGCAATTAACCATGCTAAATTAAGAACAGTCCAGTAACTAGTACTCTTGAGGTCCATAGGATTTTAGAATTTTTAAAGGACATTGTAAAAGAGGAACGTTTGCTGATGACTTAGATAGGTGTTAGATAAGTTTTTATCCTTGTGGATGACGTACTTTAATTTCTGTGAAGAAATTAATTTATTGACACTTTAGCGTATGATGTATTTTATTTTCTGAAAAGAAAATATCTTATTGATGCTTAGCTTTGATGTAACTTATTTTCTGAAAAGAAAATGACCTATTGAAGCATTTGCTGAAGATGTATTTTGTTTATTATAAACAAATTATTGAAGCAAATAAGAAACCGGTCAGAATCTTGAAGACTTTTGAAGATCTGAAGACTTGAAGACTTGAAGACTTGAAGATTGCTGAAGACTGGTAAGGCACGTGTTGCTCAGAAAGTGAAATTTTCAGCAACAGCATTACATCAGTGAAAATCTGAAAGACAGAGTAGGTTGTGCTTGCTGAAACTGAGAATAAACACTTGCTGATGAACTTATGTGACCTCTTGCTGAATGTACGTGATTTTGCGCTCCATTGTTACTGTTTGAATTCTATTCAAAGGTGCATTTAATGCAAAGCTTACACGCGAAGGACATAAAGACTAGAAGACAAACAAAGGTTGCTGCTGAAAGTACAAAAGCAAGATAGTGACATGTTAAGGAACAAAAGCCTTAGGATTTGAAATTCAAACGGCTCCTTACTTGCACTATAAATAGAGGTCATCCGGCAAAGAGTTGAAGTGTGTCAACAACGTGATCAAACTCTCACTTGTGCTTAAAATTCACAAACCTTCAAACACTCTTACTGCCATTGATCCGTTCCAAGACTTAAAGCTTGAAAAAGCTACTTGTGAAGAAGTAGAACAAACTCGGCTAAGAAATTAGTTAAGTGTTCTTTCTTTCGAACAAGAACAAGTCTTGACACCAGAAACAATCAAACTTGTTTACTGCAAAGTATTCCAAGTTGTGTTTCTTAGATTACTTGTTGTAACTGAAGAAGTTATAATTAAGTTATCTCACCCCAAAACTCTATAACTGAAAATACACCCTTTCAGGCGTGATATTCAGGGGGAACTTAATCAAGCATAGTTTTGCTGATTAAAAGTACCAAGTTTGGTGGAGAACAAGGTTGAGTTCTCTAGTTTAGGTTGGAGACAAAGCAAGTGTGCTTTGGTTTCTGTTGAATCGCTTTAGATAGGAGATTGTAAGGAACCTCAATCATATCTTAGTGGATTCAGTCCTAGAAAGGACAAAGTGGATTAGTTGGGAGATTACGCCACTCTCAGATACCACTCTAAAAAGCGTTTGTGTGATTTACTTACTGCATTTAGCTTTCAGCAAATTTTATCTGTTTGTACACAGTCACTCACATCACTTGCTGAAACACTTTACTTGCTGAAAAAGCACTTATTGTTTCAAAGACTTCCGCTCTCTGATTTTAAGTATCAGCAAACCAAGCTACTGTAAAGTAACTTACGCCTGCTGAGAAAGTTAAGTATCAGCAATCTCATTACTGAAAAGTAATAAGTACTTGCTGAGAAAGTTTTAAACGACAAAAGTTTGAAAAGACTATTCACCCCCCCCCCCCCCTAGTCTTTTCTTGTTGTTTAAAGGGACCAACAGATATTGTCAGTGCTACAGTGGATATTGTTGGTAAACAATTACAAAAATATGTTATAAATAAACAATAATTTTTCTTACTCATTAAAATTTGCACATTTTGGGTAGTTCTGATTTATTTTAAAATTTTCGTGTATGGGCACATCTCATTGAAAATCTTTCTCACAGTGAAAGAAAATGTTCAATCCATATTGCCGATGCTACATCGGAACTTGTTGGTCAACCAATAACAACATATGTTACAAATAAGATTTCTCTTCTAATCCAGTAATCCTAATTTATTCAGAAATTTTCGTGCATGAACACCTATCTTTTAATAACTTTCTCACTATGAAGGATGTGTGTAATACGACTTACACAATCAAAGAAGTGTGTATTAAATTCACTACAAGAAAATAGCCATTTAGCGACGGATAGATAGAAACGTATACCATCCGTCGCTATTTAGCGACGGATGACTACTGATAACGACGGATAAGGACGAACTGCGCTCTAAGGTGAGTTCGTCATTGGAAATGGTCAATCCGGCATCAACTTAGCGACGGATAACGTTCATCCGTCGCAAAAACTAGTGACGGATAAGTCTATACGTCGCTAAGTTGGTTGACCAGAATAAAGAAAAATGAAAAAAATAAATAAATAAACACGTAGCGACGGATAAGTCTATCCGTCGCTAATTGTCAACTACATAGAAGGCATCGTCTGTTACAGATTCATTCCATTCACTTCTCCATTGTTAAAATCTTTCAAACCCTAACTCTCTTTCTTCTCCTCCCATCTCAAATCCACCACCACCACCTTCACCCCGGATCGGTTCCACCACCACAATCACCACCTCGACCACATCACCACGGTAAGTCTCGTGTTTATTGTTTTGTATTTTCTTCCCCTTTTGTATTTGGTTTCGAATCTGACTCCTCCCTCCCTTTGTTTGTTTGTGTTTCTTGTTTGTGGATGTAGAGGATTCGACATTGCCTCAAATGCACCACCGCCACCACCTCGATTCTCGATCTGCCCAAATAGAAGGTTAGAACCCTAACCCTAATTTTTGGGGCTTTTTAATTTTTGTGCTTAATTATGATTTTTCTAGTTGTCAATCGTTAGATTATATATGTTGTATATCAAGAATCATTTTAAATAATTATTTTGAATTTATTCTGTAATTTTATAAATTAGTTTGAATTAATTAGATGTTGTTAATTGATTATGTTAACTGTAATTAGTATAAGCTAGATTAATTTATTTAAATAAAATTGGTTAAGTAATTTTGGTTAATTTTTCGTTAATAAATTTAGAGTATTCTGTGTAGTTAGTTTTGCCTAGTTAGTTTGATTAATAAATTAGATTAAAATTATGCGTAGTTAGTTCTGTTAATTATAATTTTGTTAATGAATAGATTAATTACAATTTCTTGTTTAAGACCACTTTCTAAGTTGAGACCGTGAGACCAAACAATCCGGATCAATCCATTCTATTGTATCCAATCTCGCGGGTCATGTTATACCCCGGTTTACTCCTTTCGGGTCATTAAACGGGTTATGTATAAATAATAAAATTGACCCCTTTCTTTTCATTTTCCGTCATTGATCGATTGAAATATCACAGAGTAGAGAGAGAAAGTCTCCTGTTGTTCTCGTCGCCGCAATCGAAGCTTCAAACGTCGTCTCCTCCGCCTGAATTAAGCTCGCCGTCATCGTGTTCGTCTTCTTCAGCTGTTGAAGGTTTGATTTCGTTCCTTTCTGTTGTTTTTCACTCATTTTCGAAACCCTAGTTTACTCATTTCTTCAATTTTACCATGTTTTTGTTCCTTTATGTTGTTTTTCACTCATTTTCGAAACCCTAGTTTACTCATTTCTTCAATTTTACCATGTAAGTGCTTCGATCTCTTCAATTTTGTTTTTTTCTGTCTTCTATAAAGCCTAATGCAAGTAAGTGGTTCGATCTGTGTTTTGTTTCCAATTTTCTATGTGGATATCTCTCTGTGTGTTTCTGTGTCTGTTTGTATAAACTTAACATGATCTTAAGTGGTTGTTTGAGTGTTATATATTGCTTGTTTGATATTTACGTATAGTATGTTTGAGGTTTACGTATATTATGTTTGAGTTTTACTTGAGATTGAGTGTTTTGGGTGGTATGTTAGTTTTTGAGTTTCGTTGGAGTTTTATTGAGTTTTTTTATTTTGGTTTCTGATTTATCTCTGTGTGTTGTATTCTGGTTGTATAAGGTTTATATTGTGCTGGTTTGAGTTTTATTTTGAGTTTTATTTGCTGTCTGTTTGAGTTTTATATGTGGCTTGTTTGAGTTATATCACTGTCGATGTACGTTATATGTGGCATGTGTTATAAGTCTTTTTATAGTGGTTGTTTGAGATTTACTTTTATTAAGTTTGAGGTTGATATGATCTTAAGAGTCAGCTCATCACCTCCTATAACTTTGAGTTTTATTGTTGTTATGTTTGAGTTTTACTTATATTATGTTTGAGTTTACTTGAGTTTGAGTGTTTTGAATTTATTTTCTTTGTGTTTTTTTTTTGCAGCAATCATGGTTAATATTTGCACTTTTGATTCTAATGATTCTCCCGCTGCTGGTACTGCTCCTGTGGCTGATAATTCTCCTGTTAGAAGAATTGATGCAGAAGTGGTTGATAAAGCTATGGCGCTTTTTTCTAAATTTGTCCTTGATATTGCTGTTTTCCATCATGCGGACGCAAACAAGGATGTTATTGATTCAGAGGGCAAGGCACCAGGGAAGAGAACTAAGCCAGCAGGGAAGCAAGGCAAGGGAGTTAAACCACCACAGTAGAAGAAAGGTAATGAACCAGAAAAACCAGTGAAGAAAGGTAAGGAACCAGAAAAACGAGTGAAGAAAGGTAAGGGAGTTGATGCTACTGTAAAGGGAACACCTACAAAGGTTAAAAATGTTCGTAGGTCAACGAGGAATGAGCCTAGTGATGCTACTGGAAACGTTCAACAACCTCGTAGGTCAAAGAGGAAACAACCTACAAACAACGATGCTGCTGCAGATAATGAGCATTCCATAACAAATCAGGAGATAAGGACAAAGGAAGCACATGATAACAAGAAAAGGAAAGTAGATGTTGGTAAGTGTGTTTGAGGTTTGATACACCCTTAGTTTTAGTTTGAGGTTTTAGTGTATGTTTGAGTTTTATATGCTCTTTGGTTTGAGTTTTATTTGGTGTTTGTTTGAGTTTTACCACTGTCCATGATTTTATATGCATTCCAGACTGAGTTTAACATTGAACATTCATAGAAGTAATTCAATTAATTTTCAGGGTATTTAGGGTTCACAAAATCATCTAGGCTTTTAGTAAAATATACACGCTTAGTTTTAGTTTGAGATTTGAGGTTTATATGCTGTTTATTTTTGAGTTTTATGTGGTGCTTGTTAGAGTGTATGTTTGAGTTAAGTAGTGTTAACTCTTGTATGCTGTTCTGTAGGGAATCAAAAGGAAAAAGACTTTGAGATACCTTCTGATAATGGTACACCTTCGAATTCTTTCGATACTCTTCAGAGTAAGAAAAGGAAATGTGATGATGATGATGATGATGATGATGATACTTCTGAGTACTCACCTTCGGAGGCTTCAAAAGATAGTGTCAGAAATGCTAAGACACTAGATGTTGCTGTAGTCAAGCAACGGGAAAGAAGGAGGAAGGCTGCTGATAAAGGCCCAACGGGAAAGAAGGAAATTGTGACAGTCTCACAAAAGGGTATATAAATAAGTTTATATATTTTCTTTATGTTTATTTATGTCTTACATATATTATATTATTCTGATTATTAATGTTTACTTTTTTATTTTGTAACTATGGCAGTGGAATCAAAAAACCAAAGGTCAAGAAAGTTGTGGTTGTATCAAGGAATTGTATAACAACATTAATTAACGATAATTCTGCTGTGTATCTAGAATTTTGCTTTGTAAAAGGGTTAAAATTCTGCTCTCTGTATCTATTGTTCTGTAAATTTGTTAAGAATGATGTTTAAGAATCATGTTATTTTTGAAATTCTCTGCTCTTTATCTAAGTTTTTGCTTTGTAAATGTGTAAAATTCTGCTCTCTGTATCTTTGTGAAATTATAAGTGTTCCTTTTCTATTCTGCAAAGATAAAACTCAAACCTGCTTCAGATAAAACTCAAACTTCTCTACATTAATATGGTGCTTGAGGATAAAGTTCATATTTTTGAGTTTCATATGATGTTTGTTTGAATTTTATTTGATGCATGTTTGAGTTTTACCACTGTTGTCCATGCTCATATTTTTATATGCATTTTTTATTCAAATTTAACACAATGATAATGGTTCCTTTTCCATTCTGTAGCTTATTGAATTATAATTGTTCCTTTTCCAATTTTTCAAAGATAAAACTCAAACATGCATCAGATAAAACTGAAACAAACACCAGATAAAACTCAATTTCTCTACTTAATATGGTCCTTGAGGATAAATTTCATAGTTTTGAGTTTCATATGATGTTTTGTTTGAGTTTTATCTGATGCATGTTTGAGTTTTATCTCTGCTTTGTATCTAAGTTTTTGCTTTGTAAATGTGTAAAATTTTGCTCTCTGTATCTTTGTTCTGTAAATTTGTTAAGAATCATGTTATTATCAATGTTTTTGCAGCTGATAAGAAAATGCGTCCTATTACAACTCAATGCAAAGTCAGTTCAATGTTCAATGCCATTAAATCTTTGACCGAGGAACAGAAGGTTGATGTCATTGCAATAGGCTTTGGAGGACTTTTGAAGCTTGGATTTGATGCCTTTCCGTTGAGTATAATACCGTGGTTGATGGACAACTTTGATTGCAACACTCTTCTGCAAGATATTGGTGCTAATTCGTACCATTTGACCGCTTTGGATGTGCATGACATCTTGAAGTTGCCATATTTCCCTCGGAATCCTATCAGTCTCTTCAAGCTGTCAGAGAAAGG
The DNA here is from genome assembly GCA_028274465.1 of Plantago ovata. Lineage (NCBI taxonomy): Eukaryota > Viridiplantae > Streptophyta > Magnoliopsida > Lamiales > Plantaginaceae > Plantago > Plantago ovata. The sequence goes on along the minus strand of CM051457.1, from coordinate 70,455,579 downwards.
ACTAGAGTTTCAGAGAGTTAAAAATGTTCGAGAATGGTGAGATTCTGAATTTAGAGGTTATATTAGACGGAACCGGCCTGGACCACAGGTTGAGGTGTATGAGATCCCGAGTTCTAGGATGGCTGAAGCACTTAAAAACCTTCCACATGGCGGTCCTTCATTCAAGAAGCTGTTTGTAATGTATGCATGTGCGGTTTTTCTCGCTCCGACATCCAGCAGTAATGCAGATTTCAAGTATGTCCTCGTCTGTAATTAATTATTACTTTTTTCTCTCAATTATGCAATGCTGTTTGTTTTGAGGTTAAGTGCGTTTTAGTCTTTTATATGGTACTTGTTTGAGTTTTACATTTTTCAGCTTTTGAGTTTTAGTGGTTATTGATGAACGCGGATTTGTCGGGTTCCGGTTCAGTCAAATAATATTTGTTATTTAGCCAAAGGCAATCCACAACTACAACGAAAACCGTAGTGTAGCAGTAGAATGACTCGAGTGTCGTTCTCTCAGGACTATAACTAGCTTTATCTATTTAACTAGAGAATATAAAAACAGTAGACGTAAAGCAAAGGGGTTTTCTAGCAGATAATGGAGATTGGTGATAGTATGATCCTTCAAAGCATAACGGGTCGATAATCATGCATAAATTCCTCGGTCTTGCATGGAGATCTTTGATCAATCTAATGTCCTGTTGCAATTATTAAGCACTACGAAGATAATGGGTCTGACAAGTCAATAACTATTGTCCTATTGTGTTCCGTAATTATTCAACACTACGAAGATAAACTCGCGTATAGGTCGACGAGGGTCCAATTGTGCATAATAATTAATACAACATACGAGAATTTAGGCTGAGCCTGATCAACGAAATAAAGCAATAACACGGAGTATAATGCGCGATATAGCCATTAGCATGATTATCTTCCCTTCGCTAAGAATTCACATACTACCACCAACGATAAGTTTAGCTACTCATAATAGGCATGCAATCAATAGAAATCATAGAAGAAAACATATTGAAAGATATATTAAAATAAGTAGAATAAACTGTAAGATACAATGTTACCGAAGGTTGTCAATCTCCGAAGAATTGCGATCCTACAAGCTCCAATCTGCTATGAAAAAGTGTCCCCTAAGCTACGAACCCCCAGAACAGGCTCTGGGAAGTTCCTACCTAAAACTACAGAGAAAGGTGAGAAAGTAGGTCTGGAAAAGTATGATTTTCGGAGAAAACTGAGCAACTATATATAGGCCTCGAAATAGTGTGGGGCGGTTCGCCCCACGTCTAGGGCGGTTCGCCCCAGAGAAAATCTCGCGGAATTCCGCGTTTTCGACGCGTTTTTGGATTTCTTCCCCTTTTCGGACTCGGTTTCTGACTTCTAGTGGCCTTCTAACCTCCAGATTCGACCCTCAGACTCCAAATCCTACCCGGAAACCTTCAGATACTCCAAATAGGCTTCTGGAACACCAATTTCTTGACAACTTCAATATAATTGCCCGGAAATCCTCGATTTTCAACCAAAACCTGTAAAATAAAATCTAAAGGGAAACGTGACACTATTCTAATAAAATGTACTAAAATATAGCTAAATTAACATAGAGGATAGCTAAAACAGGTGAAAAGACTCAAATGAAAGTGTAAAATACACATTCATCAGTTATATTTACTTGAGTATAAGTTTTATATGTTTGAGTTTTTATATGCTGTTTTGTTTTCAGTTTTTATATTTGTTGTTGTTTGAGTTTTATATATATATGTATCTCTTTTTTTGTTGTCAGGCTTGCCTGTGTAATTGATGATGTAGACAAGTTGAAGGAGTTGGATTGGTGCTCCTTCGTCATTACAAACATTGTTCAAGGCTTCAATAAGCTTCTTGGAGAGAGTAACAGTAAGAACAAGAGTACACTCTATGCTTGTCTCCCTGTGATGCTGCTTGCATATGCGCATAGATACGTCATCTTATATTATAACTTTTCAGTTTTTTTTTACATGTTTAATCGTCATGTTTTCTTTAGCTAACTTTTTTTTTATTCATTTACAGATTCATGTACTGATGAACATATTTTTGACGCGTTCATCTTGTCTTTTTTACCTTCTTTTGCTACCTTTTAGCCTTGTTTTTTAGTTAGTTTTGTAGAACAGTGTCACGTTTTGTGTTTTTTGCATTTTCAGGCACTTAGGTACGAAACGGTGTTTTTGGAGCTAAAAACGAAGCATTTTGGATGAAAAATGACCCCGTTGAAGTTCCTTGATCTCCGTGGACATTTTCGTGAGTGTCCTTAGTTCGAGTTAAGCCAATAATCACATTTTTGAGAACTTAGCCTTACCTTGGAAGCAAATTCAAAAGTTCGGGTGGAAGTTTTGGAGTCGTTCAAGTGTTTATGATTGACACAGCCTAGCCATTTGGGCCATAACTTTTTCATACAGCATTGTATTGACCTCAAACAAACTTCCACGCGTAGCTAACTCAAATAGATATCCAACGGTGTATTACACGCTCCGACCCGACATCGTATGAGCCCTGTAGAGCGAGTTAAAGTCAGGTAGAAATTCTGGGCAGATTCACTGGAATTCCAGGCGAAGCGCTTGGCCCCTGTCAAGCCCTTGGCTTGCCAAGCTAAGCGCTTGACAGAAGCCAAGCCCTTCGCTTGGACTCAGATCCAGATCGCGATTTTGGCATTAAAACTCGATTTTCAGTTATTTTTTCTCATTCCTTTCACTTTGTAATTGCTTAGGAGAGCTCTTTGAAGCTCCATAGCTCAGACCCATTATCTAGAGGCTTGATTATCATCAAGAAAGACGTGATTACATCCAATTTCATCTTCATTGTATCTTGATCCGTGAGATTTGGGCATTCCACCGTCTCGTGACAATCGGTGGTAACTTGTATCAATTCTCCTTATTTTGATTTTGATTATGAATGTTTGTTATTGTTATTCATATATGATGTTGTTTGTTTCAAGATCCGTTATGAGTAGCTAATTCACGATTGTTGGTGGTAGAATGTGGACATGATAGCTAGGGTTATGATTATGCTTGTTGTGCTTTGAATCATTGCGTAAGATCTAAAGTAGCCAATTACAAATCTTCGAATACAAGGTAGTGACAGCCCTTATGGTCGCTTAATACTTCTAGATCATCCATACAATTGGGAGTAGCCAATTCTGTATTTTCGAATGCAAAGCATGTGACAACTTTGTGGTCAATTAATACTTCTCTATTGTATGTTTAAATGTTCATAGCATGATAGCAAGTTATAACCCATGGTTTGTCATGTCCACTAAGCTACCACCAACATCTTTCTCTATTTGATTTTATCTTCCTCTTGATAGTTTCTGATTTGCATGAGTGCTTGGTTTAATCACACAAACTTGCTTGTTGGTTGATTACAATTGTTACGCACTAAACAAAGCTACGTTAGGTCCCAAGAGAACGACACTCGGGAACATCTTACCGCTGCACTAAATCTTTTGTGTAGTGAATAAGTGTTCTTTGGCTACAAACAAATTTAATTGGTGAAAAAACGACATCATCATGTACAAAGGCAACGACATGCCAATAACGTTGCCTTTGATTCAGCATTGGACTAATGACATACTGATTGAAAGATTTGCTGCTGAGGAGGTCCGCGGTTTTGGTAAACAACCAAAGAGCAAGATAGAGTTTCCCATCAGTAAGGAATGTGATCTACCGGGGCTTTCTCTTGAAGAAATTCATAAGGATGAAACTGAGGATTCCGATGATAGAATTCTCAAATTCTGCATCCCTGAAGGAATCCCTACAAATGCACAGTTGGAGAAGGAAACAATTGATGTGAGTATTCTTATTGAGTATTCTCAATTCTATAGGAATGTTTTTTTACATTAATAAGGTGCTTGAGGATAAGTTTTATATGTTTGAGTTTTATATGCTGTCTGTTTGAATTTTATTTGGTGCTTGTTTGAGTTATATCACTGTCGATGCACGTTATATGTTTTTTATATATGCTTGAGTTTTATATGCTCTCTGTTTGTGTTTCATTTTGTGCTTGAGGTTTACTGTTGTCCATGAGTTTTATATGCATTACAGACTTAGTTTAAGCTTAAACATTCATAGAAATAGATTCTCAATTCTATAGGAATGTTTTTGTCCATTAATAAGGTGCTTGAGGATAAGTTTTAAATGTTTGAGTTTTATATTCTGTCTGTTTGAGTTTTATTTGGTGCTTATTTGAGTTATATTACTGTTGATGCATGTAATATTTTTATTATATGCTTGAGTTTTATATGCTGCGTGTTTGAGTTTTTATATATATCATGTTTGAGTTTTTATATGTATCATGTTTGTTTTTTATCCGCTTGACTACGGATGGAGGCTATTGAAGAGGAACATGGATGTGGTATTTCGCCATCATTCTGAATTCATGAAGAAGCACCATTCCACTCCAGTTGATAGAGACTATAGCTGTTTAACTTCTCAAAAATTATGGACTGACAATGGAGTTTACTGAGAGCTGGATGAATGCACACAAGCTCACTGTGAAGCAGTAACAGCAACAATTGTTGCTAATTACGACCTTGGTGTTTGTCCAACACAACGTGAAGAAGATGCGAAACAAAAGATTGTTGAGTTGAACAATGAAAGGAGCCAAGTAGATATTATCGGATTTGAGACTCAGACTCAGACTGAAGAATTGAATGATGGTACATATATAATTTCTGAGTTTTACTTTGATATTAAGATTGTAATGGACTGCTTTTATAATCTTTTTGCTAACTTAGATGTTTTACATTTTTTATAGAGTCATCAAAGATCTTTGAAACACAGTCACAAGCTCCTGCTCGTGCTTCTGCTTCTACTTCTGTTACTCATGTAACAGAAACTCAATCAAATGAAATTCGAAAAGTGCATTTTTCAGATGATTTGGTCAGTCAGCACATGGAAAGAGAAAAACTGAAAAAGATTGATGAATTAGAGGAGTTCAAGGAAGGACAAAAGCAAGGTAAATTGTTTTTGAACAAAAGTGAGGGTATGTTAAAGTTTATAAGAAAATGATTTTTACGTGGTGTTTTGCTTGAGTTTTATTTGGTTAATGTTTGAGTTTTACATCTATCATATTCCTAATTATGAACATTTTGTTTTCTTTGCAGATGAAGACTTGGATTTACATATTGATGTCTTGGGATGTAGTGAGGCAGTAGGAGTTCCAGATAGACATATGTCATTAGTTTCTCAGTGGATGAGGCATCATGCAAAGGAGTTCGTTGATATGAAGAGTCTCAGGAAAGAGACTTGTGATTACATGATATACATGTTTGAACTTTGGAAAAGGTATTTGTTTTTTTCTTTTTTTGTTATATGTGTGTCTTTTGAGTATTGTATTCTGGCTGTTTGAGTTTTATGCATATAATGTTTTGAGTTTTATTTATTTGTATATTTTCAGTGATAAAAAACAGCAAGTGAAACAAGGTGATGTTGCTTTGGGTGTTGAAGACTTGTTATTTGCGGAGTATCATACACTTACCTACATAAGACCTGAGGATGTGTTGACATTAGCTTCTGATAACTCAATCCATGATGCTTGCATTGATGCCATATCTGTTTCAATTAACCATGTTGAGATTATTAGAAGCAAAGATGGACCTCGTATTTGCTGTTTCAGAATTCAATTGCATGTAAGTGTTTTCAGATTTTCTGAGTAATTGCTTAAGTATACATGTTCTGTTTTTTAACAGATGAGCGACTTGGAATGTCAAAATCATCGGACTGGATTACATGCAAGGCGACATTAATGTTCATTCACAATGATAGTTTGTACTACACAGCATGCCTTCTCAAAGTAGGTGATAGAATATGCAACAAGAAAGTCACACAAACTGTGGACTCAAAATGGTGGTGCGATACCTGTAAGAAGGAAATTAAAGATTGTGATTATCGATATCTGCTTCAAGCTCAATTCCAAGATCATACCGGTGCAGCTAATGTCACAGCATTCTAGGAAGTAGCTGAAAAATTATTGGTCATTCTGCCAAAGCAATTCATTTTTTAAGATGTTGTTGGACCTGAAATTATATTGCGTGATTGCATGTTTAAGCAGTACAATCTCAAGCTTAAAATAATGGAGACCAATTATTACGATGAAAAGAAGGTGACGATTACAGTTGTCCACGCAGAGATGGTGAATTATGCACAAGAGGCTCAATATCTGGTGGATTTGATTTCGAAGTTTTAACTTCGTTGAACATGTTTTATTCACCCATCCTTTTGATATTTTATTCATGTTTTTAATTTGAAATTTGTCTGTAATAACTCAGATTAGTACTACTTTCAGTCATATTTTGTAAACTCTTTTATAAATCTGTTTTATATGTTTTTTGAGTTTTATATGCTGTGTGTTTGAGTTTTTTATGGTGCTTGTTTAAGGTTTACCACTGTCCATGCGTTTTATTTTTGCATTACACACTGAGTTTAACTTTGAACATTCATGGAAATATGTTACATGATCCCTTGACAAATGCTTAATTGTGCACCGCCCCCAAAACCCCAAAACCCTAATTATGATCGTAGAATCCGGAAGTAATTCAATTCATTTTAAGGGTGTTTGGGGTTGACCAATCCATCTAGGCTTTTAGAAAAATATACAACCTTAGTTTAGTTTGAGGCTTGAATGTATGTTTGAGTTTTATACACTGTGTGTTTGAGTTTTATGTTGTGGTTTGTTTGAGGTTTACCACTGAGCATGAGTTTCATATGCATCACAGTTTGAGTTTAACCTTCATCGAAATTTTTTCAATTTTTGAACAACTGTCAACATAAACATGAGGAAAATCAAGAAAAACAGAGTATCGATATTAATGGGACAGAGTCTACAAAATTCTCAATCTTAAAGAAAGAAATACAGTACTGAAATCAAGGAACACAGTCCACAAAAGAATAGAGTACTGAATTTTTTATGTATTCCTTGTTTCATCAAATAACTTGTTCCTTCCTGGGGAAACTTGCTGCCTCTGTGGTTGAAACTTTTTTCTTTCTTGTATTCTTCTCAATAGCACCCTTTATCCTTTTAGTTTTTCGTCCTTTTGTTTTTGCTTTTTCAGGATTACGCACTACAAGCATATTTTCTGTGTCATTCCATGCTTCCTCCCCATTAGGTGTTTCAGAAATGGTTTGTTCCTTCCCCTTCATTATAAGATTAGTTTCATCCAAAGATTTTTGGTATGCTTCTTCTATAATCATTTTTGCCCTATCATTTCCTTCAACTTTTATAACCAAGTTGAACCAGCTTCTGGACATTTGATGCCTCCAAGCAATTGAATCTGGTGCATTTTTCACAGTACTAATCTTATCTCTTTGCATGTCAAACACATGACGCTTTATATCTTTAGTCCAACATCGAAGAATATAGTCCTCAGGAATTGAAACAACATTGTGTTGATGGAAAACACGAATTCAATGTTGGCAGAGCCATCCTCTTTCTTCAAACAACATACAACTGCATTTAACCTTTATCACTCCATCAATTTGAGAATATGTAACTGTTGAAATCCCATACTTTTCTTCATTTGGAATGACATCATATATGACAGTATGTTGATCAGAAGATTTCAATTCAACTCCATTGGTAATAGAGTAAATGAACTGTTTTTCAAACTCCCCATAAATTTTGACAGTGTAGATCTGCATATCATTGACAAATTCACATGCATTAAATTCAAACAATCATCATAGAAAACTCACGCAATTCCGTATAAAGTTTTTTTAGTATTTTTTACCTTTGCAGCATGCTGTAGAATCTTATGCTGAGAGTATAGCATTGGATGTGTTGTACTGCATAAGAACTCATTTTGAACCTCTGTTGATCTACACCTCTCAACCATTTCATCAAATAAATCAAAAAGTTGTGTCATAGATGTATGCTTGTTCGAGTTAAACGATACATCGTTGTTCGTACTCTCACTCCTTTGTGATGACAATATCCCAGCAGAGAAGATATCTTTATTCACAGCTCTACACCACTTGTCACGTAGACCATAACACTTTTTAAACCACTTTTTAGTAGGGTCATCATGTTCGGTGTACCATGTTTCCTCAAACACATCCTTGTCTCTACATATTTTCAGGCAGAATAGGAATGTTTTCTTAAATTCCTTGTTGTTTTTCAAAGCACCAGCATTCTTATAAAAGTTTTGTTCAATATGCCACACACAAAGTCTATGCTTTGTTGATTCCCCAAACACCTGAACAATCATATTTAACAAAAGTCAAACACTTTCTTTAATACATATGTAAAACTCAAACAAGAAGCACATAAAACTCAAAGAAACAACATATAAAACTCAAACATATAAAACATTTTTTATACCTCTGCAATTGCTTTGCTCATAGCACTATCCTGGTCTGTAAATACTGTCAGTGGTTTTTTCTGATCCATTGCTTCCAAGAATGTCTCCAACAACCAAACACATGTCTCCGCTTGTTCATTAGCAAGAAAGGCACAACCGAAAACAACATTATTCCAGTGGCTATTGACTCCTACCAAAGGTGCACAAATCATATCATACCGATTAGTGCGGTATGTTGTATCGAAAATCAGCACGTCTCCAAAAAGTTTGTAATCCTCCCTCATAACCTAGTCGCACCAAAACACTCCACATAGTCTTGTTTGATCATGCATTACTCTGTAAAAGAACTCAGGATCCTGTCTTTGCCTTTTTAACAATGAATTTATCACACACTGTGAATCTTGTCCTCCAGTTTTATGGGCCCTCGGCCTGTTTACAGATTTGAAAATAAAATAAACACAGTAAAAAGCAACAAACATAATATAATTGACAAGCAGAAGAACACATAACAAACACCTTCTTGAATACAGATGTAAACCTATAACAATAGCTATATAAAACTCAAACAAACACCATATAAAACTCAAACATATACAACTTATCTCCAATTAAATCTCACCCTAAACTTCTAAGAAATTCAAACAAACATCATATTAAACTCAAAGAACCACATAAAATCTCAAACAAACAACATATAAAACTCATAGAAAACTAATCGGTTTACATAGTTGATATTATCCTGAACAGTGTGCCCAACGTTCTCTCTGCCTCCAGCATTGTGCATAAGAACTCTGTAACTCTTGCTTGGCTTTAATCTAGCCCCTTCCATACACTCGATTACTTTGCCTTTCTGTGTTGTAATCTTCCTTTGAGAACGCTGCAAGTGACTCCATTCTGGCCTAGCCAACTCATGGTTGTGTTCTGTAATATGATGCTTAACTTCAAAGCAATTTTCTTCCTTGTTGAATGCAATTCTCAAACTAGCCTTGCAATCAGTCCTTCTGACTCTACTTTTTCTTGGCTTCTTTGCCTTTTGTTCTTTATCTTCTTCATTTCCTTCATCACTATCAACCAAAAGCATAGGAGAAATTGCCACTGATTGAGTTTTCTTAATAGGTGCTTTGCCTGCACGAGAACAGACGAAGTACTTTTCCTTGACAGATTTATCTTTGGATGTTCTTGTTGTTGAGATTCTAACAGAAAATCCAGCCATTGATGCATAGCGTTTGTAAAGTTCCTCGAAATGTTCTCATTTTTCCTTCTTTAAACCAATAAAAGAGAGTGGTATATGCTCTACAATGATATATTATAAAACTCAATCAGTATATGAATGAAACTCAACTATCAAAAGAGTAAAACTCAAATCAGTAATGCATAAAACTCAAACGAATTTGTAACATACAGAACTTTACAGAGTAAAACTCAGAAACTTTTTTCATAAAATCAAATCAATAATGCATAAAACTCAAACGAAATTGTAACATACCTGATTGTTCAGCAGGTCCTTTATCAGCGTCATGTTCATCAGCAAATCCTTCTGTAAATTCTGGATCTCTAGGTATTTCATCAATATTTTCAACAAATCCTTCAGCAAATTCATTGCAATCTTCTTCCATATCAAATTCCGACTGTCTCATAGCAAATCCTTCTGTAATTTCTGGATCTCTAGGTATTTCATTAATATCTTCAACAAATCCTTCAACAAATTCACTGAAATCTTCTTCCATATCAAATTCCGATTGTCTCATAGAAAATCCTTCAGCTATTTCAATGAAGTCTTCTTCTATACGATCGACTTCAACCGCTGGAGATTCCTTAATTTTCCTTGAACGTTTTGCCCTTTTTGAATTCGTCAATTGCATCAATCTAATCCTCAAACTGTTCAATTCATTCAACAATCTAGGAGAGTAATCTTTGATCCCCATATTTGTTTTTCGTTGAATCAATCGAAGATTCGTAGAGAGATAGAGAGACAATCGACGATTCCAAGAGAGAGAATCGATGTTTGTATCGATGTTTTGTTGCAGATACGGAGAGAGAAATTTTTTCTGATTTTAACGGGTTTAGGTGAAGAGATCCGATTTTGTTACGGGTTATAACATGACCCGCGAGTTATTGGTTGGACCAGCGAGTTTTTTATCTAGTTTCTAATTCCTTTGAGTCTCATTTTGGTCTCACGAAACTAGTGGTCTCACAGGAGACGTTCTCTAGATTAATAATAATGTTAATTATGTTATGTAGTTAATTTAATTATTAATGTTTATTTTGAGTAATTTTTTGTTAAATTTGCTTAATATTTTGTTAAATTTTGAATTAATTTGGATTAAGTTTGATTAATATGTTATATAAGCTATAAAGTGTGATGATGCTATTATAATCAATTTCTGTGTGTTGGTAAGATTTTTCTTGGGCCCTAACTAATAGTATATGCTTACTATCGACCAGTGAGCGTTACATTGGTTAGGTCCAATTGAAAAGTCTCCCCGACATTTAATCGAAATGATTGTATTTGACTGAACACACATAAGAGTTTGTTTTTCATTGAAGTGAATAGGTGTGATGATGATATACATATATTAGTTTGGAAGTGTTGGATTAGGCTTACATTGGGTGATAACTAATACTATACGTTTACTGTCGATCAGTAAGCGTTTTATTGGTTTGCACCCATTGGTAAGCCTTACTGACATTTAAGCGAACTGATTGTATTTAACTGAACACACTAGAGGACTTATATTGATAAACATAGAAGAAGCAGAAGCAGGCACAAGAAAGAATAATAAGTCTTTCTTGTGCCTGCTTCTTCTATATTATATTTGTACCACCACAATTCTTCATCTTCTCATCATTAATATACTACATTATTAATATACTACATTTCTACAAGTTTGATTAAATATGACCTTGTGTTGTGAATGATTGTAGTAGCTAGGCAGGCACCGTAACAACAACATTTCTAATGTCGTTGTTACTGTGTCGGCCTATTTCACTCATTCTCATCGCGTGGCCTACTAATAAATGGACTTTATTTCCTGGTATCGATAGAGTAAACATTACAAACTTTCCTTGCTTTCCGAGTCCTCTTCTATACTTATTTAGTGACAACTTATTAAGTGACAATAAGTTAACTAACAATCAAGTGTAGTCGGGGTCTTGAAAAGCAAGGAAAGTTTGTATTGCGGTAATCATGTAAACCATATATTCGTAAGAAGTTGTATATACTCACCTTAAGATAAGTTATTTGACAAGTTAGACTTTATTTTTTGTTACAAATTATCATGGTTCAAACTTCAATTTTATGCGCACAGACAATGAACGTCGATGTCCCAGACGTGTTTGCAAACCTGTCGGATGATGGGTACACGGGGGAGGTGTACATGGCGGGTGAGCGGGTGAATGGCAAACTCGTCGTCTGGCCCATGCCTGGGCATGTGTAAGTACATGAATAGGTCTTTACTTGGTATTGTATGTTTTATTTAGTTGGATTAATTTGTGTAAGTTATTGCAACAGGTTGATGCCGAGGGATGCTGCAAAGTTCATCAGCAAGGAATCCACAAAGAAAGTGGTTCTCCCACCACTTGGAGCCCAGTGGCGTACTTTCACTTCGGAGCGAAAGGCGGAGATTTGGAATGCTCTGGAGGTTAGTAATCTTTCTTCTTCTCTTATAGTTTAAGTAGTATGTTCTCAATTACTTGGGTGATATGTTAGTCACCGTGTGTTAGTTGAAAATAGGACAATGTGCAATTGTTTGGGTGATATGTTAGTCACCGTGTGTTAGTTGAAATAGGACAATGTGGAATTGTTTGGGTGATGTTAGTCACCGTGTTATATATACGTTAGTCTGAATTTTGTATACTTTCTGAAATGTAGGAGAAGTTCTTCCTCCCCAACAAGTTCAACTCGGAGCTGTGGTCTGCTTTCGAACATGAAGGCTCCGAAGCCTTCCGGAAGAAGATCGCCAAGATCAAGGCATCGGGGAAGAAGCCGAGGTGGATTGGGGAGGAGGAGTGGCCCCTGTGGAAGTAGTATTTGGGAGGACAGATAAATTTTTAGTTTGTTGAATGAAATGTTTAGAATTTTTATTTTTTTTTACATTTTAGTATTTCTGTACGTACATTTTAGTTTGTAAATTTTAGTATTTATGTTTATGTTCGTACATTTTAGTATTTTTGTACGTACTATTTTAGTTTGTTGAATGAAATTTTTAGTTCGTACCGTCAATCATCGTATATAAATCTCTGGCGCATTCAATTTTAACTCAATAACAAACATAATATGAAAACAATAACAGAAATTAAAAAAATATATATATAAAGTATAGCGACGGATTACTCTATCTGTCGCCCTCAACACTAGGCCACGGAAGGACACGTGTCACATCCTTTTAGCGACGTTTAAACCCATCCGTCGCCAAATAATAGCGACGGATAAGTTATTCCGTCTCCATAATGGTCAACGACCACTAGGGAGACGGATAGGTTTATCCGTCGCTATTATCTGGCGACAGATAGGTTTAACCGTCGCTATTTATTTTAGCGATGCCACTTTTCGCGACGTCCTATTTAGCGACGAAGAGTCCGTCGCTAATTGCCTGTAGCGACGGATCGCTGACCTTTAGCGATGGAATCTGTCGCTAAAACCAGTTTTTCTTGTAGTGATTATTCAGTTTTTTAATTGTTCAATCCAAACTTATGTCTTCTTGTTTTCATTTCTTATCAGGTATAAAAGGGTCCATCGTGTATAAGAAAATTAGAGTAAAAACAACATTAATTTTAATAAAAATATAAAAAAGTGAAAAAAACATAAAAATTCCGCTGCCGGGATTCGAACCCGGATATCGGTGAGTCATAAGGCTGACTCACAAGCCAGGACCTGTCAAGGTTATTTCTTCATTGATATTTCCAGTGCTACAGCGGATATTGTTGGTAAACAATTACAAAAATATGTTATAAATAAACAACAATTTTTCTTACTCATTAAAATTTGCACATTTTGGGTAGTTCTGATTTATTTTAAAATTTTCGTATATGGGCACATCTCATTGAAAATCTTTCTCATAGTGAAGGAAAATGTTCAATCCATATTGCCGATGCTACAGCGGAACTTGTTGGTCAACCAATAACAACATATGTTACAAATAAGATTTCTCTTTCTAATCCTGTAATCCTAATTTATTCAGAAATTTTCGTGCATGAACACCTATCTTTTAATATCTTTCTCACTATGAAGGATGTGTGTAATACGGCTTACACAATCAAACAAGTGTGTATTAAATTATTCAGTTTTTTAATTGTTCAATCCAAGCATATGTCTTCTTGTTTTCATTTCTTATCACCTATAAAACGGTCAATCGTGTATAACAAAATTAGAGTAAAAACAACATTAATTTTAATGAAAATGTAAAAAAGTGAAAAACAACATAAAAATTCGGATGCCGGGATTCTTACCCGGATATCGGTGAGTCATAAGGCTGACTCACAAGCCGGCTTACACAATCAAAGAAGTGTGTATTTAATTATTTAGTTTTTTAATTGTTCAATCCAAGCTTATATCTTCTTGTTTTCATTTCTTATCACCTATAAAAGGGTCCATCGTGTATAACAAAATTCGAGTAAGAACAACATTAATTTTAATGAAAATATAAAAAAGTGAAAAACAATATAAAAATTCCGATGCCGGGATTCGAACCCGAATATCGGTGAGTCATAAGGCTAACTCACAAGCCAAGACCTGTCAAGGTTATTACTTCATTGATATTGCCAGTGCTACAACGGATATTGTTGGTAAACAATTACAAAAATATGTTATAAATAAACAACAATTTTTATTATTCATTAAAATTAGCACATTTTGTGGTATTTCTGATTTATTTTGAAATTATCGTGTATGGGCACATCTCATTGAAATTCTTTCTCACAATGAAGGAAAATGTTCAATCCATATTGCCAGTGTTACAGCTGAACTTGTTGGTCAACCAATAACAACATATGTTATAAATAAGATTTCTCTTTCTAATCCAGTAATCCTAATTTATTCAGAAATTTTCTTGCATGAACACCTATCTTTTAATATCTTTCTCACTATGAAGGATGTGTGTAATACGGCTTACACAATCAATGAAGTGTGTAATAAATTATTCAGTTTTTTAATTGTTCAATCCAAGCTTATGTCTTCTTGTTTTCATTTCTTATCTGCTATAAAAGGGTCCATCGTGTATAAGAAAATTAGATTAAAAACAACATTAATTTTATTGAAAATATAAAAAAAGTGAAAAAAACATAAAAATTCCGCTGCCAGGATTCGAACCGAATATCGGTGAGTGATAAGGCTGACTCACAAGCCAAGACCTGTCCAGGTTATTTCTTCATTGATATTGCCAGTGCTACAGGGGATATTGTTGGTAAACAATTACAAAAATATGTTATAAATAAACAACAATTTTTCTTACTCATTAAAATTTGCACATTTTGGGTAGTTCTGATTTATTTTAAAGTTTTCGTGTATGGGCACATCTCATTGAAAATCTTTCTCACAGTGAAGGAAAATGTTAAATCCATATTGCCGATGCTACAGCGGAACTTGTTAGTCAACCAATAACAACATATGTTACAAATAAGATTTCTCTTTCTAATCCTGTAATCCTAATTTATTCAGAAATTTTCTTGCATGAACACCTATCATTTATTATCTTTCTCACTATGAAGGATGTGTGTAATACGGCTTACACAATCAACGAAGTGTGTATTAAATTATTCAGTTTTTTTAATGTTCTATCCAAGCTTATGTCTTCTTATATTCATTTCTTATCATCTATAAAAGGGTCCATCGTGTATAACAAAATTAGAGCAAAAACAACATTAATTTTAATGAAAATATAAAAAAGTTAAAAACAACATAAAAATTTCGATGCCGGGATTCGAACCCGGATATCGGTGAGTCATAAGGCTGACTCACAAGCCAAGACCTGTCAAGGTTATTTCTTTATTGATATTGCCAGTGCTATAGCGGATATTGTTGGTAAACAATTACAAAAATATGTTATAAATAAACAACAATTTTTCTTATTCATTAAAATTAGCACATTTTGTGGTATTTCTGATTTATTTTTAAATTATCGTGTATGGGCACATCTCATTGAAATTCTTTCTCACAATGAAGAAAAATGTTCAATTCATATTGCCAGTGTTACAGCTTGATGACAGTGTTTTTTACAATATCATTCGGGTCTTTTTCACCAATTTAACTATCCTCTTGCATGCATTTTAGTGCATTTTGTTAGTATAGTGTCACGTTTCCATTTCTTTTGTTCTTTTCAGGTTTTAGGCGGAAAATCGCATTTTTGGATGTAATTCATGGCGAAACAATGATGTTTCGGTGCAACGAGATCACCCGTGGTTGATGAACCGAAATTTGTCAGATTCTAATTAATCAAATAAATTTGTATTTAGCCAAAGGCAATTCACAACTAAAATGAAAATCGTAGTGTAGTAGTAAAATAACATCGAGTGTCGATCTCTAAGGACTATAACTAGTTTTATCTAATCTAACTTAAAAATATTAAATCAACAAACTACTTAGCACAGGTTTTTCTTATCAGATAATGGAGGTTAGTGATAGTATGATCATTCAAAGCATAGCAGGTTAATAATCATGCATGAAGTACCCGATCGTTTTGCATAGAGATCTTTGATCAATGAATTGTCCAATTGTGTTCCGTTATTATTCAACACTACGAAGATAGAGGTTTTAGATAGATCAAAGAAATAAAGCAATAACTCAAAGTCTGATTCGCTTTACAGCCATCAGCATAATTATTAACCCTTCGCTAAGAAATCACATACTATCACCAACGATAAATTTAGCTACTCATAGACGTCATGCAATCAACAGAAATCATAGCAAGATTGAATGAAGACATGTTGAAAGATAAATAAATATAAATTGAAAAACTGTAAGATACAATGTTACCGAAGGTTGTCAATCTCCGAAGAATCGCCATCTTACAAGCTTCAAAACGATAAGAAAAAGTACCTCCTATGCTAAGAATCCCTAGAACAGGCTATGGAGAATTCCTACCTAAAACTAATGAGAAAGGTGAGAGAAAAGGTCTGAGAAAGTATGAAATAATGGAGAAACTGAGCAACTATATATAGAGGTTCGACAGGTGTGGGGCGAGTCGCCCCACACACCGGGCGAATCGCCCGGGACCTCCAGCCGGCCTTTGACGCGTTTTTGGATTTCTATTCCTTTTCGGACTCGTTTTTTGCCTTCTAGTGACCTTTTAGCCTTCAGACTCGACCCCTAGACTTCAATCCTATCTGAAATCTTCTAGATACTCCAAAAATGCCTTCGGAACACCAATTCCTTGTCCACTTCAATATAATTGCCCGGAAAACCTCGTTTTTCACCCAAAATTTGTAAAATACAAACCAAAGGGAGACGTGACTCTATTCTAATAAAATGAACTAAAATATAGCTAAATTAACATAGATGACAGCTAAATTGGTGAAAAAAGACTCGAATGAAAGTGTAAAATACACGTTCATCAAACTCCCCAAACCGAACATTTGCTTGTCCTCAAGCAACTAAGCTAGACTCTAATGCAAAAAACAATGCAACACAAAAAATGGAGTCTCATGCCAAATCAAATGAACTAATCTATTGAACCTATCAAAAAACATATGAACAAAAACCATACAAATCATAACATGAATATAGGTTGAAAAATGCCTCGATTGACTCATACACATTCACATAAGCACTTATGTCAAACGAGATAGTCTCTCGTAACATTCTCTACTTGGACCTAGTCAGTGACGACGTAATGAAACATGTTAAAATACGAATGGTTGTCCCGTGCCTATGAAACTGAGGACTTACTGCTGTTCACCAAGTTAAGACTTTCCCTCGAAGAGGTCGAACCAATACTGGCTCTCATCAAACGAAGGAGGATCCCCTAAAAAAGATAACACTCCCCTATTCTACCCATCTCTCAAGCAAAGCCTTAAGCTATTCACCACTTCCTGAATGGCAGGACGAGGGTGGTCTAGAACAGATTACACTCAAACAAAAGACAAAAAATTACAACTCGATTACGAACATTACAAGAATTGGAAAATGAAACACACACTTTGCTAAACTGCTTTTTGGCTCTCTTTTTTTTGGACCCTTCTTTGCTTTTTTGGGGTCTTTTCCTTTTATTCTTTTTTTTTTTTCTTTTCCAGATTTTTTATTTTTTCCTGGAATTTTTCTTCCTTTTCTTTTCGATTTTTTTAGCCAGCAGTAGCACAACGAAAAAGAAACAAAAATGACACACAAACGACCTCCCCAAACCTATTCGAAAGAATAGGTTGGAGTATAAAATTTACGAAAAAGGAAAAATGAAAATCTCAACACTCACTAAAAAATGAAAAACAAGTCTAATGATAGCGTAACCCCCTCCCCAAACCTATTCGAAAGAATAGGTTGCAAACAAAGGATCACACAATCTCACACTACCTCCTTCCTAGGCATTTAGCAATCTCAAAGCAAGGTGAAGACTTGTTGCCTCTTAGGTACATAATTACTCGGGAAAACAACCATAAGACCCTAACATGCATCATCCTATTATAAAGGCCTTCGTGAACCGCAGTAGAGAAAACACCACTAAGTGATGTCGAGACTACCAAACTTAACTAAGTGCAGTACATAAATGTGACAAGCCAAGCGAGAAAAACCTCAAACATATTCATAGAGATGAAGCATATGATTAATGTCATAATTAGTTAATCTACCCAATAAAAAAGTTAAAAAAATTTGGCAATAAACTCCACATAAAACATGCAAGACTATACTAGGATGAATGTAGTGTATGCAACTAAATACTAAGAAAGCGATAAACGTGCAAATGCAAATGCAAACAAAAGGTTTCACGAGTTCATCATAAGCAAAACAAGTATAGAGATAGCCAGCGGTACCCCCCCCCCCCCCAAACCTGAACGTCGTCGCTCGTCCCGAACGTCGAAAGTGGATTTGAGGTGAGAGCTAACTTGTACCTGTAACCTATAGGACTCAAGGAAACTCGTGAGAAACCAAAACGGGCGATAAAAGAGGTAAAAAGATCAATAATTTAGCATAATAGGAGAAAAATGGGGATCCGAATGAGAATCCGGACCTCCGGGTTTACTGGATTCCCGGGACGAACCGCCCCACGTGGGGGGCGATTCGCCTGGGGCTTCCAGTAAGCCCCAGGTTACCTGGTCATGCCAGGCGAATCGCCCCATGTGGGGGGGGGCGGTTCGCCCGGCACCTCCAGACTCCTGGAGGTGTCGGTTTTCCTCCTAAATTGCTAAATTATCATCTAGAGACCTATTTTATCACAAAAAACATACGAAAAAATAAAACAGAGTTATATGCATGCAATGCAAGAAAGCGATAAAACTAAACTACTTTCTACCATTACCACTAATGTTATCCATTATCAAATGGGAACGAATCTTGTGCATCCGTTCCTGTACTCCTCGCATCTTGGGAACCATCCTTGGCTCCTTCCCGTATCTGCTCAAGCAAGTCCATGATTCCCTGAAAACTAAAATTAACAAAACCAAGAAAAACAAAATTTAAAAAATAACTAAGGGAATCAGATGGAAAATAAAAAGGGTAAAGAGGATCAAAACTCCTTTGGGACTCATAGGTGGGTGCATGGACCAGAACGTAGGAGTCAAGATCAAGAGTATCTGCCGCAATCGATTCAAAGATACCAAAATCTTCAGAGATTGGCTCCTCGACCTCAAGACAACTCACGCCATCACCTTCTGACTCAAGTGAAGCAATGGATTCAGTTAACACTTCCTCCACGACTTCCTCTTGACCAACAACCTCGACATCCACAAATAAGGACGTGGAATCCAAGCTAAGCACTGAGGAGACTTCATCAATGGATTCTTCTCCACATTCCTCTTCATCGGCAATGTCGATTTCTGGTGGCTGACTACTAAAGCGTGACGTCCATGCCCTTGACCCGGGAGGTGAGTCTCTATCCCAATGTTCCAGAAACTTGCCGGTTACTTCACCCCAAGTGCGTAACGATTTTTCCGGCGGAATTCTGAGCCATCTTCGAGCGTACCCTTTCAAGGCTCCCATAAATCCTCTCATACAAAGTTGCTCATGTGATAAAATAACCCCCTCCTCATTCTCACGAGGTATCCTCAACACTCCTTCCTCGTACGTGTCTAAGAACCCTCTTGGATCATCACCCAATGAAAACGTGGAGAGAATGGAGTAGTACGAAGGATCAAAGTCATAATTCCTGCAATCGTCATCCAATGTTATGCAAGGCCCTCGAGGCATCACATACCGGGGCAACGGAGGTTGACTCATCCTTTCATATGACTAGTTTCTGCACACGAGGAAACAAGAAACCAAGGAGCAGAATCCACAAAAGAAAAACAAAAATTTGCAAGGAAAAACAAAAAGAGTGCAAACAAACACAATGTAATTAAGAACTTCGAGAGCACAAGCACGCAAGGTAACCGGGATCAGATTAGATGAATTTTCTGAAAAAGATAGGGGGGAGAAATAGGGTAAGAAAGTGAGATTTTCTGAGAGCAAACCCCGAGAGCATGTTCTTCTGTAGGGAACTGAATGCTGAAAATATAAATAAGCTAAACAGAAAAAAAGAGTATAGTCCCCGGCAGCGGTGCCAATTTGATGAACCGGAATTTGTCAGATTCTAATTAATCAAATAAATTTGTATTTAGCCAAAGGCAATTCACAACTACAACGAAAACCGTAGTGTAGCAGTAAAATAACCTCGAGTGTCGATCTCTAAGGACTATAACTAGCTTTATCTAATCTAACTTAAAAATATAAAATCAACAAACTACTTAGCACAGGTTTTTCTTATCAGATAATGGAGGTCAGTGATAGTATGATCATTCAAAGCATAGCAGGTTAATAATCATGCATGAAGTAACCGATCGTTTTGCATAGAGATCTTTGATCAATGAATTGTCCAATTGTGTTCTGTTATTATTCAACACTACAAAGATAGAGGTTTTAGATAGATCAAAGAAATAAAGCAATAACTCAAAGTCGGATTCGCTTTACAGCCATCAGCATAATTATTAACCCTTCACTAAGAAATCACATACTATCACCAACGATAAATTTAGCTACTCATAGATGTCATGCAATCAACAGAAATCATAGCAAGATTGAATGAAGATATGTTGAAAGATAAATAAATATAATAGAAAAACTGTAAGATACAATGTTACCGAAGGTTGTCAATCTCCGAAGAATCGCAATCTTACGAGCTCCAAAACGATAAGAAAAAGTACCTCCTATGCTAAGAATCCCCAGAACAGGCTCTGGAGAATTCCTACCTAAAACTAATGAGAAAGGTGAGAGAAAAGGTCTGAGAAATTATGAAAAAACGGAGAAACTGAGAAACTATATATAGAGGTTCGGCAGGTGTGGGGCGAGTCGCCCCACACACCGGGCGAATCGCCTGGTGTGGGGCGAACCGCCCCACGTCCCGGGCGAATCGCCCGGGACCTCCAGCCGGCCTTTGACACGTTTTCGACCCGTTTTTGGATTTCTTTTCCTTTTCAGACTCGGTTTTTGCCTTCTAGTGACCTTTTAGCCTTCAGACTCGACCCCTAGACTTCAATCCTATCCGGAATCTTCTAGATACTCCAAAAATGCCTTCGGAACACCAATTCCTTGTCCACTTCAATATAATTGCCCGGAAAACCTCGTTTTTCACCCAAAATCTGTAAAATACAAACCAAAGGGAGACGCGACACTATTCTAATAAAATGAACTAAAACATAGATAAATTAACATAGAGGATAGCTAAATTGGTGAAAAAAGACTCGAATGAAAGTGTAAAATACACGTTCATCAGTGGTGTGTCAAGGAGTACCGAGACGAGTTTCAAGACCAAGAGATCAAGTTTCGGAGCTCAAAACCGTACAAGGGGCCGAATTCGAGGATCCAAAGGAGGAATTCCGCACGGGCCGTGGACCGCCGCGTACGGGGTGGTGCGCCGCGGAGCTTTCGACAGCTCTATATATATATCCCAAAATCTGCGAATTTTCATATCTTTCATCATATTTTTCCAGACATAAACCCTAGAGTTTGTTCTGGGGATATTTTCTCTTAGAATCTTTGTAACTTAGCGAATTTGGAGCTAGAGGAGAGATTTGGACACCATTTTATCTCACCTTGCTAGATCTTTGTGAGTTTTAGCCATTCACCGGAGATTGACAACCTTTGGTGGTAACCTTGTATCTCACAATTCTGCTATTTATCTTTCAATTAAACATGTTTTCATTCATTATTGCTTGGATTATGATTGTTTATTGTGTTATTGATATGAGTAGCTAAGCATCTAGTTGGTGATAGTATGTGAATTCGTAGCTAGGGTTCGTATTATGCATGATTGAGTTTCTGAGTCTTTTACTTGTTTAATTATCTTAATTCGATTCTTTGATCCGACTAAGCCATATATCTTCGTATAAAAAGTATTAGAAACACTAGGACAATTCAAGATCATCGATTCGATTATATATAATTTGCAAGTACTGCTTGAACTAAGATTAACAACCTTAGCCAAGTATTAGTATAGATAGGAAGCTTTCAAAATACACGTCTACAAATCTGTCTTTGGTGTTTGTAAATCGAATTACTTTTAAGGCAGTACGAGTTGCACTTTCATGCATAATTAGAACTTGATGCTTAGAACGAGCATACTATCACCAGCTTTCTCCATATATTGTTAAGTTAAGTTAGAGATAAATTTGTTTTCTGAAATTATATATAGTTATTTAGTTAAAGCTAGTTTAGTCCCTAGAGATCGACACTCGAGGTCATCTTACCTCTGCACTACGTGTTTTGTGTAGTTGTGAGTTGCCCTTTGGCTTTCAAACAAATTTATTTGATTGTTCGATTCTGACAATCTCGTTCATCAAATTGGCGCCGTTGCCGGGGACTATAACTCCTTTTTACTCTTTAGCTTGTTTATTTTCAGCATTCAATTTCCAGGATATAGTAATCTAGTTGTCTAGTGTAGAAGTTGGGTTCCAAATTTTGGTCAGAACTAACAGGACTGATTTTTGGTTTTGAGTTATATCCTTTCCCAGATATCCAGGTATGACGTCCATGAGGGCTCGCATGACCCCACAATTCTCGCAAATTAGGAGAGGATCAGCTATATACTTGGAGAATGAGCTAACGGGGTATGAGGTGACAAGTTCTGTGGTAAGGAGCATACCAAGGTTTGAGGAAGGAGTAGGGATGAATCCACTGAGTTTTATTCGATCCTATGAGGAGGAAATAGCTAGAATTCCAGCTAAGGGGTTTACGGAGGATCAAATATGCAGGAAATTATTTTCTTTCGCCTTGGGGTATGAACCGAGACTTTGGATTACAAGGTTGGCACCGGGATCACTGAGGACTTGGGACCAAGTAGTAGAGGAGTTCTTAGCGCGATTTATGCCATACGAAGAGACAATGGCCTTGCGAGGAAGGATTGAAAACTTCAAGCAAGGAGAAGATGAGCGGTTTTATGACACCTACGATCGGTTTGAGCGGTATAAGCGAGAGTGCCCCCATCACCGTTTCGACGGTGGGGAGTTGATTTGGCATTTTGTTGGTGGGTTACGCGATGAGGTTAGGCTTAGAGTAGATGGGTTGTGCGGAGGGTTGGAAGATTGCACGGTTGAAGAGGCAGAAAAGGTCTTCCGTAATTACGCTAGAGGATCCGCACAGTCAGAGAGACTAACACCAAGTCACATCGCCAGCGAGAGGCTAGATCAAAGTGGAACCGAAAGATTATCTGAGGAATTCCGAGAAGATGAAGATGATATCAGTGAGGAGGATGAACTTGCAATCTATGCAGGAATTAAAGCCACTGAGAGTATATTTGAGATCGCACATTCAAGACAAGTTGAACAGAACCTGTGGATAGCACAAGTTTTTGAAGGGGTAGCAGTAACTGAGCGATTAATGGAGGAAGTCAGTTTGTTAGAGTGTGAGAAGGTCGAAAAATTCAACACACAAGATCCCAGAGACGAAAATCCAGGGGACGCCTCACTGGACGTGAAGGGCGGTCCGCCTAGTGTGGGGGGCGGTGCGCCCCACACGTCCAGAGAGGCGTCCCCTGGATTTTCGTCTCTGGGCTCTTGTGTATTGAATTTTTCGACCTTCTCACACTCTAACAAACTGACTTCCCGCCCCCCACATCCAGAGAGGGCGGGGACCCTCTACCACTCCCAGGCGCACCGCCGGGAGTGGGGGGCAGTCCGCCGCGTACAACCAGTGGGGAAGGATCCCCATTGCCCACCCCAGGCGGTCCGCCGGGCGTGGGAGGCGGTCCTCCGTGGACCGCCAAGGAGCTGGACGACCCCAGCTCCCCGATTTCCTTGCCACCGATGTTTTTCGTGATACGAAACCCGTTCCAGCTGTTACTACCGAGGTCCCTGAGTTCGAGGAAGTAAACCTACTCCTACGAAGTGGGAAGGTAACTAAAATCCCTAATTTCGTATGTCCTAAACATGTTAAATATACTGTGACTAACAATGTAGGGACAAGCAAGGAAAATGAAGTAGGTAAAGGCTCCACAGACCCTCCGGTGCAAGACAATGAAGACGGCGACAACGATGGGGATAAGGGGGACACACCCAATATTGAGGAGGGACTTCATAAGTCTCCCAACCCTTATGTGCCCCCAAAACCTCACATGCCATTCCCTGGTAGGATCAAGCCCATCAAGCCAGCCAAGAAAGATACACAGGAGTCACCGCTATTCAAGCGCCTCTCTAAAGTCGAAGTTAATGTTCCCCTATTGGAGCTCATTCAGAATGTTCCAGCCTATACGAAGTTCTTTAAGGAGGTGAAGAGCAACAAAAAGATTGCACTAGGGGGAGACGGAACAGGTATGGAGACGGTAAATTCTATAGCAGGGCTTCCCGCGAAACAACGAGACCCAGGGAGCTTCATCATTGATATCACCATGGTGAATGGAAGGTCCACCAAGGCCATGCTCGACTTAGGCGCTAGCATCAATCTGATGCCCTTCTCAGTATACAAAGCCCTAGACCTTGGGGAAATGCAGCCAACCGAGATGGTTGTACAAATGGCAGACCAAAGCGTGAAACGTCACGAAGGAATAATTGAGGATGTCCTCGTAAAGGTAGACAAACTAATAATTACTGCAGATTTTGTAGTGATGAACTCAGCCGAGGAAGGAATGAGCCATGTCCGCGAACACGTGGTACTGTTTGGAAGACCAGTCATGGCCACTACCAACACATACCTTGAACTAAAAGGCAATAAAATCACCATGGAGGTAATGGGTGAGAAAATTGAATTGGTAGGATGTAGAATAGTTGATAAAGAGGTTATAGAAGAATTAAAATTTATTGATTCCTATGATTCTGTGATTTCTGAATTTCACCATTGCCATGATCATATTGAACCTCTTGAAGAGGCACTAACCATGCAGGTGGAGACTTGTTACATGTCTGAGGAAGCAAGAGAACTAGTCGAGATAATGGATAGCACACCCGAAATCCCATTCGGGGAAGAGGTCCTTGAACCCATAGAAGAAGAAGAGGGAGATAACCGACTTCCAGAAGAGCCTAGCTTAGAACTAAAACCCCTTCCTGGGCACCTGATGAATGTGTATTTTACACTTTCATTTGAGTCTTTTTCACCTATTTTAGCTATCCTCTATGTTAATTTAGCTATATTTTAGTGCATTTTATTATAATAGTGTCACGTTTCCCTTTAGTTTTTATTTTAAAGGTTTCGGTTGAAAAACGAGGATTTCAGGGCAATTATATTGAAGTTGACAAGGAATTGGTGTTACAGAAGCCTATTTGGAGTATCTGAAGGTTTCCGGATAGGATTTGGAGTCTAGGGGTCGAATCTAGAGGTTAGAAGGCCACTAGAAGTCAGAAACCGAGTCCGAAAAGGGGAAGAAATCCAAAAACACGTCGAAAACGCGCAAAATCCCGAAAAAACCTCCTGGGCGAATCGCCCGGGACGTGGGGCGAATCGCCCCACACCAGGCGACTCGCCCGGTGTGTGGGGCCCTTCGCCCCACACAAATTCGAACACTATATATAGTTGGTCAGTTTTTCTCCGAATTTCATACTTTTCCAGACCTATTCTCTCACCTTTCTCTGTAGTTTTAGGTAGGAACTTCCCAGAGCCTGTTCTGGGGGTTCGTAGCTTAGGAGACACTTTTTCATAGCAGTTTGGAGCTTGTAAGATCGCGATTCTTCGGAGACTGACAACCTTCGGTAACATTGTATCTTACAGTTTTTCTACTTATTTTTATATATCTTTCAACAAGTTTTCTTGTATGATTTTTGTTGATTGCATGACAACTATGAGTAGCTAAACTTCTCGTTGGTGATAGTATGTGAATTCTTAGCGAAGGGTTGATAGTTATGCTAATGGCTATATCGCGCATTATACTCCGTGTTATTGCTTTATTTCTTTGATCATCAGAATCTCTATCTTCATATGTTTATTAATTATTGCACACAATTGGACAATAGTCTTTGACCTATCAGAATCTATATCTTCGTAGTGTTGAATAATTACGGAACACAATTGGACAATAGTGTTTGACCTATCAGAATCTATATCTTCGTAGTGTTTGATAATTACAACAGGACAATTAAATGATCAAAGATCTCCATGCAAGACCGAGGAATTTACGCATGATTATTAACCCGCTATGCTTTGAAGGACCATACTATCACCAATCTCCATTATCTGTTAGAAAAACCCTTGCTATATCGTCTGCTGTTTTTATATTCTAAATTAGATTTGATAAAGCTAGTTATAGTCCTTAGAGATCGACACTCGAGGTTATTCTACTGCTACACTACGGTTTTCGTTGTAGTTGTGAATTGCCTTTGGCTAAATAACAAATTTATTTGATATTCGCGTTGGAACACGACATCCGCGCGTTTCATCAAATTGGCGCCGTTGCCGGGGACTATACTCCTTTTTTCTGTTTAATTTGTTTATATTTTCAGCATTCAATTCCTAGTTCTAGTAGTCTTAGTTTTCCTTTTTAATCTCTCTCTGATACTGCTTTCCTAGTCTGTTTTTAATTCTCCTTTCCTAGCCTTAGTAGTATTCGATATCTAGAAATATTCTCGATTTTCGAAATTTCTAACGAGGCTAATTTTCAGTTTTGAGTTACTCCTGTTCCAGATTTCCAGGTATGACGACCTTGAAAGCTCGCTTGACACCTACGTTCTCGCAAGTCAAGAGAGGGCCAGCTATATACTTGGAAGAAGAGTTATCGGGGTATGAGGTAACAAGTTCTATAGTGAGAAGGATACCGAGGTTCGAAGATGGAGAGGATATGAATCCGATAAGCTTCATCAGGTCCTATGAATAGGAAATAACAACAGTTCCAGCAAAGGGGTTCACCGAGGATCAATTATGCAGGAAATTATTTCCTTTTGCTTTGGGATATGAACCGAGGATATGGATAGCGAGGTTAGCACCAGGATCACTAAGGACCTGGAGCCAAGTAGTAGAGGAGTTCTTGGCACGTTTCATGCCTTACCATGAGACGATTGCACTACGGAATCAGATCGAACACTTCAAGCAAGGAGAATACGAGCGGTTCTGTGACACCTATGAACGTTTTGAGCTATATAAACGTGAGTGCCCTCACCACCGTTTCGACGATGGGGAGCTGATTTGGTTTTTTGTTGGTGGAATACGTGATGAAGTTAGGCTTCAAGTGGATGGGATGTGTGGAGGTTTAGAAGAATGTACAGTTGAAGAAGCAATGAAGGTCTTTCAAAAGTACGCCAATGGATCCGCACAATCCGAGAAAATAATGTCGAATGAAGTCACCAACGTATATTCAAATCAAGGCGAAACTGACGGGTTATGCGAAGGATATTCTGAGGACGAAGACATCGGTGAGGAGGAGGAACTTGCGTTTTACGCAGGGATTAAAGCCATTGAGAGTGTTTTCGAGATAGCACACGCAGGGCAAGCTGAGAACAATCTTCGCATCGAAAAAGCTTTTGAAGCTGTCGAAGTAACTGAACAACTTATCAAGGAGCTTAGCCTATTGAAATGCGGAAGGTGCGGTAAGGCAGTCGTGGACACCCCCCTGGAAGTAGTAAGAAAACCACCAGAGGTAGGGGGAAAATCGCCCCCCAACTCCAGGGAACCGGTCGATCCCAGTCCTCCCGATGAGACACCTGAAACTGATCCCGAGCCACCTCCAGCTGTTGCTACTAAGGAGAATGAGTGCGAAGAGGTGAATCTACTACTCCGAGGAGGCAAGATGACCAAAATTCCTAACTTCGTACGTCCTAAACGGTGGAATCTACTGAGATCGGAAATACAGGACCAAGCACAGAACAAGAGGTTAGCGAAAGTTCCAAAGAACCTCGAGATATTCCGGGGAGGAATGATGAACCAAGACCATCTGTGGTAGACATAGGTGATGACGAAGTCGAGGTAGGAACTAGTATGTCAGGGGAACTTCACAAATCCTCCAATCCATATGTGCCTCCGAAGCCACATGTACCATTCCCAAGTCGGATCAAACCAGCCAAGAAGGATATTCAAGATTCACTCCTATTCCAACGCCTGTCAAAAGTGGAAGTCAATGTGCCTCTCTTAGAGTTAATCCAGAACATTCCAGCTTATACGAAATTCTTTCGTGAGATCAAGAACAAAAGGATTACTTCAGGAAAGGAAGTGAATGGGGTTGAAACGGTCAACTCAATTGCCGGATTGCCCGTGAAGAAGAAGGATCCTAGAAGTTTCATCATCGACATCGCCTTAGGGAATGGACGAACTACGAAGGCAATGCTTGACTTAGGAGCTAGCATTAACTTAATGCCCTATTCAGTGTACAAGGCCCTGGAGCTCGGAGAATTGACACCAACTGATATGGTCGTCCAAATGGCGGACCAAAGTGTGAAGAGGCCGGTCGGGATAATAGAAGACATCCTTGTGAAGGTGGACAAATTGATAATCCCAGCTGATTTTGTAGTAATGAAGTCCGCGGACGAGGGAAAGAGCCATATCCGTGAGCACGTAGTACTACTTGGGAGACCATTCATGGCAACTACCAACACATGCCTTGAACTTAAGGGCAAGAAAATAACCATGGAGGTAATGGGCGAGAAGATTGAGTTGGTAGGATGTAGCATCGGAGATAAGGAAGTAGCGGAGGAGTTAAAATTTGTCGACTGCTATGAATCCGTGATTCCCAAATTTCATCATTGCCATGGTAATCGTGAAACACTTGAGGAGGCACTAACAATGCAAACTGAGACGTGCTACATGACCGAAGAAGCAAGGGAACTAGTTGAAATAATGGATAGCACTCCAGAAATTCCCGCAGGAGAAGAGGTACTTGAACCTTTAGATGAAGAAGAGGACGAAAATGGGTTTCCTGAAGAACCTAGCTTAGAATTGAAACCGCTTCCTGCGCACCTGAAGTATGTGTACATAGGAGAAAATCAGAAGAAGCCTGTAATTGTCTCCTCACATCTCTCCGACAATGAAGAGAGTAAGCTGATTGAAGTATTGAAGGAAAATTCCGCAGCTATAGGATGGGGGATCAGTGATATCAAAGGAATTAGCCCTACACGGTGCGTGCACAACATCACTCTAGAACAGGATGCCAAACCCGTTAGGCAACCTCAGCGAAGGATAAATCCAGCCATGCAAGAAGTGGTGAAGAAAGAAGTGATCAAGTTGCTAGATGCTGATATGATTTACCCAATTCCTGATAGTCGATGGGTGAGCCTGGTACATGTAGTTCCTAAGAAATCAGGAGTCACGGTGGAGGAGAATGAGAAGGGAGAATTGGTACCGGTTAGGAAGACCACTGGGTGGCGGATGTGCATTGACTATAGAAGATTAAATGCCGCCACTAAGAAAGACCACTTCCCTTTACCATTTATAGATGACATGCTAAACCGCCTCGAGGGGCGGAAGTTTTATTGTTTTCTTGATGGTTTATCAGGTTTCTACCAGATTCCGATTGCACCGGAGGATCAGGAGAAGACGACATTCACTTGCCCATTCAGAACATTTGCCTATAGGAGGATGCCATTTGGACTATGAAATGCTCCCGCCACTTTTCAAAGGTGCATGCTTTCTGTTTTCTCTGACATGGTAACTAAATTTGTTGAAGTTTTCATGGATGATTTTTCCCTTTTCAGTGATTCTTTTGATGAATGCTTGTAAAGATTATATCTTGTTTTGAAAAGGTGCATTGAATGCAACTTGACCTTAAGCTGGGAAAAGAGTCATTATATGGTTAGAGAAGGCATTGTTCTCGGACATGTAGTTTCTGAAAGAGGTATTGAGGTAGACAAGGCTAAGATCGAAATCATTGAAAAACTTCCCCCACCTACTTGTGTGAAAGAATTGCAATCTTTTCTTGGCCATGTAGGTTTTCATAGGAGGTTAGGAGGTTTATTAAAGATTTTTCGAAAATTGCTAAACCTTTAAGTAGCTTGCTTGCAAAAGATGTGGTTTTCCATTTCTCTAATGAATGCTTAGTTGCTTTTAATACCCTTAAGGAGAAGCTTGTTTCTGCTACCATTGTTGTGCCGCCTGACTGGAATCTTCCTTTTGAGATTATGTGTGATGCTTCGAATTTTGCTATGGGTGCTGTTTTATGCCAAAAAGTTGATAAGCAGTATCGTGTGATTTATTATGTTAGTAAGACTCTAGACTCTGCGCAGGTTAATTATACAACTACTGAAAAGGAATTTTTAGCTGTTGTCTTTGCTTTACAAAAGTTTAGGTCTTATTTAATTGGCCATCCTGTGAATGTCCATACTGATCATGCTGCTTTGAGACATTTGATAGCTAAGCAAGATTCTAAGCCTAGATTAATCCGTTGGGTCCTTTTGCTGCAAGACTTTGATTTGACCATAGTGGATAGAGCTGGTAGGGAGAATTTAGTAGCAGATCATTTATCTAGAATACCTAATATCCCTGTTGATTCGATACCCATCAATGAGGACCTCCCTGATGAGCACTTAATGAAGGCTAATGAAGAGCCATGGTATGCAGATATTGTGAACTATTTGGCTATGAATGTTTGCCCCACTAACTTTTCAGCCTCAGACAAGAGAGCTCTTGCCAAGCGTTGCAGGACTTACATATGGGATGATCCGCATCTATTCAAGGAAGGAGCTGATGGGATTCTAAGGAGATGTGTGCCACAAGAAGAGCAACAAAGTGTACTGAGCCATTGCCATGAGCTTAATTGTGGGGGACACTACAGTGGGTTGAAAACAGCACGCAAGGTACTGCAAGCAGGATTTTTCTGGCCAACAATATACAAAGATGCTCGAAGTTTTGTGAAGAATTGTGACCCATGTCAACGAGGTGGTAGTATTGGCAAGAAAGATGAAATGCCCCTTCAAGGGAATCTGGTGGTAGAACCTTTCGATGTATGGGGCATTGATTTCATGGGACCATTTCCATCCAGTTATGTATACATTCTTGTTGCAGTGCACTATGTGACTAAATGGGTGGAGACAATTCCTACAAAAACAAATGACGGCGTAGTGGTTATGAAATTCTTGAAGGAGGCAATATTCTCAAGATTTGGGTGCCCTAGGACAATCATCAGTGATGGAGGGTCACACTTCGTCAATAGAACGTTTGCCTCCCTTCTTAAGAGATACAGTGTCCACCATAGTATCGCTACACCGTATCACCCACAGACGTCAGGACAAGTCGAAGTCAGCAACCGTCAAATCAAGAAGATCCTGGAGCGAGTAGTGAAGCCTAGTAGGAAAGATTGGGCAGGAAAATTGAATGATGCACTTTGGGCATACAGGACTAGCTACGAGACGGTGATCGGGACCGCTCCGTACAGACTTGTGTATGGGAAAGCATGTCATCTCCCCGTAGAACTGGAACACAAGGCATATTGGGCTATAAAGGCACTCAATCTTGATATGGGAAAAGCTGGCGAGGAACGATTGTTGCAACTAGATGAGCTTGATGAATTACGACTAGGTGCTTACGAAAATGCCAAAATCTACGAGGAACGTACTAAGAAGTATCATGATCGTGATATAGTACGTAAGGAATTGATTCCTGGACAAAAATCTTTGGTATTTAATTCTCGCCTTCGACTATTTCCAAGGAAGCTCTGTACTCGTTGGGATGGACCGTACGAAATTATCGAAGTTGCTCCCCAATGAGCTGTAAATCTCTTTGATCCAAAGACGGGCAATACCTTCAAAGTGAATGGCCAGCGAGTGAAGCCATACTTCGAGATATCTAGTGATCAAAGGGAGGTTGATCACCTTGAGCTTACCCTTACCGCCTCCACTGAAGGTTAGTGTGTTCTGATTTGTTTTCTCACGAGTTTGATTGAGTATTATAGGGCACTTATACAAGCATTAGCTCTCACCTTGAATCCACTTTCGACGTTCAGGACGAGCGACGACGTTCAGGTTTGGGGAGGAGGTTATCGCTGGTTATCTCTATACTTATCTTGCTTATGATAAACTCGTGAATTTTTTTTTGCATTTGCACGTTTACTGCTTTCTTAGATTTTTTAGGTTGCATTCACTACATTCATCCTAGGATAGTCTTCCATGTTTTATATGGAGTTTATTGTCGAATTTTTTGAACTTTTTTATTGGGTAGATCAACTAACTATGCCATTAATCATATGCTTCACCTCTATGAATTTGTTTGAGGTTTTTCTCGCTTGGCTTGTCACATTTATGTATTGCTCTTAGTTAAGCTTGGTAGTCTCGACATCACTTAGTGGTGTTTTCTCTACTGCGGTTCACGAAGGCCTTTATAATAGGATGATGCATGTAGGGTCTTATGGTTGTTTCCCGAGTAATTATGTACCTAAGAGGCAACAAGTCTTCACCATGCTTTGAGATTGCTAAATGCCTAGGAAGGAGGTAGTGTGAGGTTGTGTGATCCTTTGTTTATAACCTATTCTTTCGAATAGGTTTGGGGAGGGGGTTACACCATCATTACACTTGTTTTTCATTTTTCATTTCCGTATTGTGAGTTTATTTTTCCTTTCTCGTAAATTTTGTACTCCAACCTATTCTTTCGAATAGGTTTGGGGAAGTCATTGTGAGTCATTTCGTTTCTCTTTTCGTTATGCTACGAAAAAATAAAGAAAGAAAAATTCCAGGAAAAAAAAAAGAAAAAAAGAGAGAAAAAAATAAAAGAAACTGGAAAGAAAAAAAGAGAAAAGACCCCAAAAAAGCAATGAAGGGTCCAAAAAAGAAAGCCGAATAGCAGTTTAGCAAAGTGTTGTGTCTCATTTTCCAATTCTTGTAATGTTCGTAATCGTGTTGTAATTTTCTATTTTTTGTCTTTTGTTTTTGAGTGTCATCTGTTCTAGACCACCCTCGTCCTGCCATTCAGGAAGTGGTGAATAGCTTAAGACTTTGCTTGAGAGACGGGTAGAATAGGGGAATGTTATCTTTTATAGGGAACCCTCCTTCGTTTGATGAGAGCCAGTACT
Source organism: Plantago ovata (assembly GCA_028274465.1). Classification (NCBI taxonomy): domain Eukaryota; kingdom Viridiplantae; phylum Streptophyta; class Magnoliopsida; order Lamiales; family Plantaginaceae; genus Plantago; species Plantago ovata. The sequence continues at coordinate 70,422,744 of CM051457.1, read as the reverse complement.
GGTTCGACCTCTTTGAGGAAAAGTCTTAACACGGTGAACAACAGTAAGTCCTCAGTTTCATAGGCACGGGACAACCATTCATATCTTAGCATACTTCATTACGTCGTCACTGACTAGGTTCAGGTAGAGAATGTTACGAGAGACTATCTTGTCTTGACATAAGTGCTTATGTGGATGTGTATGAGTCAATCGAGGTATTCTTCAACCTATATTCATGCTTTGATTTATATGGTTCTTGTTCATATGTTTTTTAATATATTTGTTAAATTAGTTCATTTTATTTGGCATGAGACTCCATTTGTGTCTTGCATTGTTTTTTGCATTAGAGTCTAGCTTAGTTGCTTGAGGACAAGCAAAGGTTCGGTTTGGGGAGTTTGATGAATGTGTATTTTACACTTTCATTTGAGTCTTTTTCACCTATTTTAGCTATCCTCTATGTTAATTTAGCTATATTTTAGTGCATTTTATTAGAATAGTGTCATGTTTCCCTTTAGTTTTTATTTTACAGGTTTTGGTTGAAACACGAGGATTTCAGGGCAATTATATTGAAGTTGACAAGGAATTGGTGTTACAGAAGCCTATTTGGAGTATCTGAAGGTTTCCTGATAGGATTTGGAGTGTAGGGGTCGAATCTGGAGGTTAGAAGGCCACTAGAAGTCAGAAAACCGAGTCCGAAAAGGGGAAGAAATCCAAAAATGCGTCGAAAACGCGCAAAATCCCGAAAAAACCTCCCAGGCGAATCGCCCCACACCAGGCGACTCGTCCGGTGTGTGGGGCCCTTCACCCCACACAAATTCGAACACTATATATAGTTGCTCAGTTTTTCTCCGAATTTCATACTTTTCTAGACCTATTCTCTCACCTTTCTCTGTAGTTTTAGGTAGGAACTTCCCAGAGCCTGTTCTGGGGGTTCGTAGCTTAGGAGACACTTTTTCATAGCAGTTTGGAGCTTGTAAGATCGCGATTCTTCAGAGACTGACAACCTTCGGTAACATTGTATCTTACAGTTTTTCTACTTATTTTTATATATCTTTCAACATGTTTTCTTCTATGATTTCTGTTGATTGCATGACAACTATGAGTACCTAAACTTCTCGTTGGTGATAGTATGTGAATTCTTAGCGAAGGGTTGATAATTATGCTAATGGCTATATCGCGCATTATACTCCGTGTTATTGCTTTATTTCTTTGATCATCAGAATCTCTATCTTCGTATGTTGATTAATTATTGCACACAATTCGATAATAGTCTTTGACCTATCAGAATCTATATCTTCGTAGTGTTGAATAATTACGGAACACAATTGAGGACAATAGTGTTTGACCTATCAGAATCTATATCTTCGTAGTGTTTGATAATTACAACAGGACAATTTATTGATCAAAGATCTCCATGCAAGACCGAGGAATTTACGCATGATTATTAACCCGTTATGCTTTGAAGGACTATACTATCACCAATCTCCATTATCTGTTAGAAAAACCCTTGCTATATCGTCTGCTGTTTTTATATTCTAAATTAGATTTGATAAAGCTAGTTATAGTTCTTAGAGATCGACACTCGAGGTTATTCTACTGCTACACTATGGTTTTCGTTGTAGTTGTGAATTGCCTTTGGCTAAATAAAAAATTTATTTGATATTCGCGTTGGAACACGACATCCGCGCGTTTCATCAGCACCTTAAGTATGTTTACTTAGGAGACAATGAGAAAAAGCCTGTAATAATTTCCTCATACCTATCTAGCATAGAAGAAGGTAGGCTAGTCCAAGTCCTTAAGGAAAATTCTGCAGCTATAGGATGGGGAATTAGTGACATTAAGGGGATAAGCCCTACGCGGTGTGTGCACAATATCACTCTAGAACAGGATGCCAAACCTGTTAGGCAACCTTAGCGTAGGATAAACCCAGCCATGCAAGACGTTGTGAAGAAGGAGGTGATTAAGCTGCTAGATGCCGATATGATCTATCCCATTCCTGATAGTAGGTGGGTGAGCCCCGTACATGTTGTGCCTAAGAAATCGGGGATTACAGTAGAAGAGAATGAAAAGGGAGAGCTAGTGCCAGTGAGGAAAACCACAGGATGGAGGATGTGCATTAACTATTGGAGATTAAATGCCGCCACAAAGAAAGACCACTTCCCTCTCCATTTATTGATGACATTCTAAACCACCTTGCGGGGCGGAAATTTTTATTGTTTCCTTGATGGATTGTCAGGTTTCTATCAAATTTCGATTGCACCAGAGGATCAGGAGAAGACGACATTCACTTGCCCTTTCGGAACATTTTCCTACATGAGAATGCCATTTGGGCTATGTAACGCCCCCGCCACTTTTGAAAGATGCATGCTTTCTGTTTTTTCTGATATGGTGACTAAGTTTGTTGAGGTTTTTATGGATGATTTTTCCCTCTTTGGTAACTCTTTTGATGAATGCTTGCATAGATTAGATCTTGTTCTCAAAAGGTGTATTGAATGCAATTTAACTCTAAGTTGGGAGAAAAATCATTACATGGTTAGGGAAGGCATTGTTCTAGGACATGTGGTTTCCGAAAGGGGCATCGAAGTAGATAAGGGTAAGATAGAAATAATTGAGAAACTCCCCCCACGCACTTGTGTCAAAGAACTCCAGTATTTTCTTGGTCATGTAGGATTCCATAGGAGGTTTATCAAAGATTTTTCCAAAATTGCAAAACCATTTAGCAACTTGCTTGAAAAAGATGTGATTTTCCACTTTTCTAAAGATTGTTTAGAAGCCGTTAACACACTCAAGGCCAGATTAATCACTGCTCCTATAGTTGTGCCACCTAATTGGAAACTCCCTTTCGAAATAATGTGTGATGCTTCGGGATATGAGTACATTCTAGTCGCGGTGGACTACGTCACTAAGTGGGTGGAGGCGGTCCCCACTAGGAAGAATGATGCTTCGGTAGTCTTGAAATTCTTGAAAGATGTGATCTTCACCCGGTTCGGAATTCCTAGAACAATTATCAGTGATGGAGGTTCTCACTTCGTCAACCGTTCTTTTGCCTCACTATTGAAGAAGTACAGCGTTACCCATAATGTTGCTACACCATATCATCCACAGACTTCTGGGCAAGTAGAGGTTAGCAACCGGCAAATTAAGAAGATACTTGAGCGTGTGGTGAAGCCTAGCAGGAGAGATTGGGCTGGAAAACTGAATGATGCGCTTTGGGCATATAGAAGCAGCTACAAAATAGTAATTGGCACCACACCGTACAGACTAGTGTTTGGGAAAGCATGCAAAGGTTGATGCAATAAAGGAGCTAAACCTTGATATGGGAAAAGCTGGGGAAGAAAGGTTGATGCAACTCGACGAGCTTGATGAACTACGCCTCGGCGCCTATGAGAACTCCAAGCTTTACAAGGAACGAACCAAGAAGTATCACGACCGTGGCATTGTGCAGAAAGAGCTGATCCCTGGCCAGAAAGCCTTAGTGTTCAACTCCCGACTTCGTCTATTTCCAGGGAAGCTCCGTACTCGATGGGATGGACCATACGAGATTGTCAAAGTTGCTCCCCATGGAGCCGTAGAACTCTTGGACCCGAAAACTGGCGACACCTTCAAGGTGAATGGGCAACGTGTTAAACAATACTTTGAGCTTCCCGGTGATCAAGTGGAGGTTGATCATCTCGACCTCACCACTCCCACTTTCACATGAGGGTAGGTACCTTGTAGTTTTTCTATTTTTTGAGTCTCGAGTGTTTTTCCCTTTGTGTTAGAGTATGTTTTTGGTGATAACATAGGTAAAAAGTTGATATTTCTTGCATTCAGAGGTAATTAACGAGGCACCAGGAGTCTGCCCCTCCCAGGCGGACCGCCCCACACCCGGGGCGGTGCGCCTGGGAAGGGCAGAGCGCCCGGGCGTTCTGTCACTCCCAGGCGGACCGCCCCGCACCCGGGGCGGTGCGCCCAGGAAGGGCAGGGGCCTGGGCGCCCTCTGGGCACCCCAGGTGGACCACCTCACACGGGGCGGTGCGCCTGAGGGCGCCAGTGATCCGTGTGCCCAGATTTGACCCCGGACACCACGAATCACCCACGAATGCCCCAATATTGACCCTTTTACCCTTTTTATCACCCGTTTTGGTTTCTCACGAGTTTCCTTGAGTAATACAGGTTACAGGTATACGTCTAGCTCTCACCTCATATCCACTTTCGCCGTTCGGGACGAATGACGAAGTTCAGGTTGGGGGGGGGGGGTTATCGCTGTGTATTTCTATAACTTATTTTTCTTATGATAACTCGTGAATACCTTTGTTTGCACGTTTACCGCTTTCTTAGGATTTAGTTTATTCGTATACATTCATCCTTAGTCTAGTTTTTGCATGATGTTGTGTGGAGTTTATTGCCAAATGTTTTGAAATTTTTTATTGTATAGACTAATTGTTTGTGACCATTGCCCATACATTGCATCTCTATGGAATAGTTTGAGGTTTGTCTCGCTTTGCTTGTCATATTGATATGTGCACTAGTTAAATTTGGTAGTCTCGACATCACTATGTGGTGTTTTCTCTACTGCGGTTTGCGAAGGCCTTATAAAATGTTGCATGTTTGAGTCTTTGGTTGTATTCTCGTGTAATTATGTACGTAAGAGGCGACAAGTCTTCACCTTGCTTTTTGAGATTGCTGAATGCCTAGGAAGTAGGTAGAGTGAGGTATGTGATCCTTTGTTTGAAACCTATTCTAACGAATAGGTTTGAGGCGGGGGTTACTTTCATTATGACTTGTTTTTCTTCTTGTCGAGTTTGTTTTTATTTTTCTCGTGAGTTTGTGCTCCAACCTATTCTTTCAAATAGGTTTGGGGAGGTCGTTGTAGTGTCATTGTTATTTCCTTCCATTGTACTTTCATTGTGTTACTGCTGGCTATTAAAAAAAGAAAAAAAGAAAAATTCCAGAATCTGGAAAAAAAAAAAAAGAAAAACGGAAAAAAAAGAAAAAAGAATAAGACCCAAAAAAGCAAAAGAAGGCTTGTTGTAAAAGCAAAAAGCAGTTTTAACAAAGTTTTGCATTATTTTTCAACTTTTGTAGTAGTTCGTAATCGAGTTGTAAATTCTTACTTGTGTTCTCGTGTCGCCTAGTCCAAGGCTTGTTCTAGACCACCCTCGTCCTGCCATTCAGGAAGTGGTGAAGAGTTTTTCCTTAAGAGTCGGGTAGAATAGGGGAGTGTTATCTTTTAGGGAACCCTCCTTCGTTGATGAGAGCCAGTATTGGTTCGACCTCTCTTGAGGGAAAGTCTCACTTGGTGAACAGTAGTAAGCCCTCAGTTTCATAGCCACGGGGCAACCATTTGTATTTTGATATGCATCATTACGTCGTCATTGACTAGGTCCAGGTAGAGAATGTTACGAGAGATTCCCTTGTTTAACAAAGTGCATATGTGAATGTGTATAGGTTCAATCGAGACATTCTTCAACCTACTTCCATGTTATGATTTGTATGGTCTTTGTTCATAAGCATTTGGTAGATACAATCGATTATTTCTTCTTGTTTGGCATGAGACTCCTCTTTGTGTTGCATGTAGGTTGCATAGAGTCTAGCAAGTTGCTTGAGAACAAGCAAAGGTTCGGTTTGGGGAGTTTGATGACAATGTTTTTTACACTATCATTCGGGTCTTTTTCACCAATTTAGCTATCCTCTTGCATGCATTTTAGTGCATTTTGTTAGTGTAACATCCCATATGTTTTTTATTATTATTTTATTTTATTTTATTAATTATCTGGGTAATAATTTATTTCGTTACTTTTAATTATTCAGTTAATTCATTCGTTGCAAAATGGAATTCGAAAGCTTGTTCGAGGTGTTGGATCGAATTTATGAATCTAACTTCGTGGGCTCTCAAAATCTGATTGAAGCCTTTCGTCTTGGCCCATTCGTTGAGGTCCAATCTTTGGTCCAAAAACCTTGACCCATTTAGCTAAACCCTAAAACTAATAGCTAGCCTGCCTTGTCATTTTCGTTTTCATTTTTCTTCCCCTAAAACTAATAGCTAGCCTGCCTTGTCATTTTCGTTTTCATTTTTCTTCCTTTCACCTCTTTTGTTCGGCAGCCTCCATTCTTCATCATCAACATCTTAACTTTGTAGCCTTTGCTAACATAGTCTATGGTCAGTAAGAGCTGAATACATGAGTGACCCTTTGCCACCTCCCCCTCCCAAGCCACCGCATAGTTCCCCTATAACCCAAACTCATATCCCTTCCAAACAGCAACAACTCATCCCAGATCACTCTACTCTCACACACTCTGCACTTCAAGTTCATAGCAATCAAACAGTCGATTTTAACATACAAGAAAACACCTCTGAAATCTGGAATCAATCCATGGTCACAGACATGGATTTAAGCCAAATAAAAAAACTTAAAAATCAAGCATTTCAAGAAGAACAGAATACAGAAAAACACAAATCTGCACTTGAGAATAAAGCAGAAGGTTCGAGGCAGCAAGCAGAACATCATGCCGATCTCAACAAAAATAAGAGGGATGGCACAAGACAAGGCATGCAAGAGCCCCTTCCAAAGGGAAACATGTCTCCACGCAACAACAAAGAAGCAGCCCCACAGCCAAATCCAACAACACGCAAATCATTCAAAGAAATCCTCAAACAGAATACTCCACATGAGTTTTTTAACGAATGGTTTACTGAAGTTGATGGAAATAATATGGAGGATATGGAAATGGCATATCAAGACATGAACAGCAATCCACACAATCCCATCCAGTTCACAAATCAAGAACTCCAAGGTTTATATAAACCTTGGAAACAAACTCTTATCATACAAACGGTGGGTTATACAAAAACGATCCCAAGCATAGAAAAACACCTACAGGGGCTGTGGAAGCTCTCAAAGTCAGTCTCCTCCATAGATTTGGGCAAGGGATGCTATATCATAAGAACCTCCACACAAGACGACTACCTGGTAGCCATTGCAGGAGGGCCCTGGTTCATGTTCGATTATTACTTGGCAATCCAACAATGGAAACCTGACTTCATCCCAACCAAGTCAGCATTCCCAAACATGGCTATCTGGATCCAGCTGCCAGAATTGCCCGTAGAATACTATGAGAAATCAGCCCTCTTAAAAATCGGGAAAGGCATAGGAAAGCCGATAAAAGTCGACTGGCATACCTCTCAAGCCAAACGAGGAAGATACGCCCGAATTTGCGTTGAGGTCGATACATCAAAACCCCTGCCGAAAACAATCCAGATCAATACAAGAAGCCAAAAAATTGCTTATGAAATAAGCTCCGAATTTTGTTATAAATGTGGCAAAATAGGCCACATCACAAGTCAATGCAACATTACAGAAGACAAAACTCACGTAAGTGATGAAGAAATGGAAGAACAACATCCATCAGAACCACAAGAACAAGCAACAAACAAAGAAACAGGAAAAAATACTCTGAAGGAAAACGATGAACAAAATGAAGACAAGTGGCACATAGTCACTCGTAGAAATAACAAACCTTCCAACCAAACGGGAGGAAATGAAAGAAAAGGTCCCACTTGACCAAAAAGACAAAAAGAACCCAGATATGACAATAAGTCAGAAATAAACATGAGGACAGAACAGTCTCAGGCTGCTACATCCTCAGAGAGAAGAAATTTGGCCAATCAGAAATTAACTAATCATAACCAAATTTTAAGCAGACATGTTCCTGACAAAGGAACTGACACACTTTCTAGGAAATATACAAAAGGCAGCGATACACAGACAAACTCGATCAGCACAACAACAGAAAAAGGCTTACCTAAGGATCTGGGGAAAAAAGACTCTGCAAATTCTCCAGCCACTGCCCAACCAGAAGAAAGGAGTGCTTCCACTACCCAATCAACAATGGAGCTTCTGCAACCCCCTAACCCAAACCCTTCTGCACGCACAAAACAAAATCAATCATTCACAACCAGAAAAAATTTCAAACCCCCAAAATCCCTCCCAGAAACCCAACAGCCTTTCATATTTAAAACCAAAACAGACACAACAAACCTCTTCAAACTTCCAAAACCCAAACATCACCCTGGATAAACAAGATGCTAACCGGCCAAAGCTCTCTCCTTTCGGAGAATCAAAGCAACTCCCGCACAAACTCGCCACGCCGAACCCCGTCACCTCGCCACTCACCCACATCGCCACTAACACCAGCCAACACCCAGGCCACGTCCGCAACCTCCCTTCTAAATCAAGTGATCGAAAACTCGATCCAATGGAGCAACAACCTAGGCAGCCGGGAAAATCAAACGCCAATCAGTGCCCCTCTGTCATCTCCAACGACGAACACCGAAACACTAGTCACCACAAACCCGGTGGAAATCAGAAATCCACCGCCGGCGATGATGGAAATTCTGGAATCTCGAAATCAGGAAATACTCACTTACCGCCGTCGAAATCACCTGCAGCTCAACCTCGGAGTGCAGCCGCATCAGATGAGAAGAAGAAGCCCCCCACCACTGTCTCAAAGATTGGAAACCCAGAGGCTTCTGGACATACAGAGAGAGGAATTGATGAGAAATCACCATCTCACAAATTCCCGCTTAAACCTCTCTGCCCTAAACCCAGTGACGCACTCCTTGGCATCAAACCCGGCCCAAAACTCACAGCCATTACTGGGCCGGCCCTTAGCAAACCAGAATAAGACCCAGACCGTCTTGACTTTGTTGAACCAATCACAGGCCCAATTACAGAATCCAGCCCAAAGAAACTATCTCCCTCAGTTGAACCAAAACATCAGTCAAAATCCCCAAAATCTTCCACACCGACACACACAAGCCCTAGCGGCTCTCCACCAACAAAACCTGTCAAATCTCCCGCTACCCACGCACCACCACCGAGCCAACATTCCGATTCAAGATCCATTGTCAATCTCTCTGCAAGACACACTACGAGCCCTTTTCAACCAATTGGAAAATCAACAACAGAATCCTCACCATCTTCACCCTCAAGCCAACCAAAACCAACCCCAATTTTCATCCTCACAGCCGAATCTGAATTGCAACCAGGTACAATGGAATGCTATGAGAAGGAGCCTCTTACTGAGTCGGATTTTCCCGACTACGCGTCAATTCTTCCCGGAAACAGCTCCCACTATGTCAACGCTTCCGGGCCAGAATGGGACAGCGGGATTGGAGGGGATTGGGATGCCCTCTCTGAGGATGACTATGATGTCGGAGATGATGAGTACATCTTTGGAGAGGGAGAAAGTGGCAAATGGCCAGCTACACATAATCTCACCGAACGAATTCAACATTCGCCCATGGCACGAGGAGCCGATAATGGTACATATAGGAAGCTCGGTGAAGGAAGCAACAGTGCAGTATCTGCCAATACCGGTGATGCAACCGTCGGGACAAGCCCTACTCCACAACATCATCATGCTTCCCAAAATAAACGGCATTACTCCCCAGATAACCCCGATGGCTCTAACAAACGTAGAAAATGGGATGGAGAGGAGCCAGCAAACAGGGGAGTGGGTCCGAGCAATTAATCCGTCATCCATGTCGTTTATCTTCTGGAACATGAGAGGTAGTGGAGGAGATGAGAAATTAGAAGCTCTGAGAGGCTACATTGCGCAGTATAAGCCGGTCATGGTCTGTCTTCTGGATACAAGAGCAGGGCTTGAAGTCTCAGAAGCCAGAATTGCTCGATTAGGCTATGAAAACAAGAAAATTATAACTCCATCGGCAGAGCACCCTCAAATGGGAGGCTTCTGGTTTCTTTGGAATGATCACACAATCAGAATTGAAGAGTTAAAGACCACAGAAAGGGTAGCACACTTCAGGTGCAGATTCCAGCAAACACAAAAGGAAGCTTTCGTCTCTACCCTCTACAACTTTGCTCAGCCAGGACGCCAAGATCAGGTATGGTCTGATCTTATAGCTTTTAGTCCTTTTATTACTGGTCCCTGGCTGTTAGGTGGTGATTTTAATGCTATTTTAAGTCCTAGCGAGCGCATTTGCAGCACAAGCCCTAACTGGAATCATATTTTAGCTTTTAGAAATTACCTAGCAGCCTGTAACTTAATTGATTTAGGCTTCACTGGTTCTGCTTTTACTTATAATAACAGCCTATATGCCTCTTCTTTTGTTTGTAGCCGCCTAGATAGAGCCTGTGGTAACAATGCTTGGCTTCGTACTTTTCCTAATTGCATTATTAAGCATGTTGCTACTAGTGTCTCTGACCATTCTTTGATATTAGTTGACACAAATCCTGTTCATATACCTGTTGAAAGACATTTTAAGTATGAAAACATGTGGTTAGAAGAAAATAAATTCGAACCACTGTTTACAGATTTCTGGTTACATGAGTGTCAAAATCCTAATTTACTTTTGCAAAGGCACTCAACCATCTAGGTGTTGAAGCTCACAATTGGCCTCTGACTACTTTAAGCATGATAAACAAAGATCTTCACACCCTTAAAAAAGACCTGCAAGAAATCAACAAAAAAGTTCTTTTAAACCCCCCTCTTTTTGGGCCTCAAGAGGCAGAGTTAAAAAAGAAAATAAACTCTCTTCTCAAGCAAAAAAACCCTGTTTTGGAAACAAAGAGCTAAAAGAAACTGGCTTTCTTCTGGAGATGCAAATAGTAAATACTTCCATGCTTTTACATTACACCAGCTGAAAAGAAATCATATCCATGGCATCAAGAATGCTGATGGGACTTGGACTTTTGATCAGGAAGAAATACTTCAAAATTTCTTCACCTTTTTTAAAAACCAGTCCCAAAGAAACACTACTGATCTTTTGCTTTTTAGAAATCTGTCAGTCCCAAAATTGAACACCCAAGATCAAGAATGGTTGCTAAAACCCTTCTCTGAAAATGAGATTTGGAAAGCTCTACTTTCCATAGGAACAGACAAGGCCCCCGGGCCAGATGGACTCAATAGCAAATTTTATCAAAGTCACTGGGAAATAATCAAACCACAAGTACTACATTATGTCAATGCCTTTTTTACAGATGGTTTTTTAGACCCAGATTTAAATCAAACTCTTGTAGTACTTATTCCTAAGAAAATTGCCCCTCAAACCCCAGCTGACTTTAGACCCATAAGTCTTTGTAATGTTAGTTTCAAACTCATTACAAAACTGATAGTTCACAGAATGAGACCTTTACTTGATAAAATTGTCTCACCTTTCCAAAATGCCTTTGTCCCTAAAAGACAAATTTCTGATAATATTATGATAGCACATGAGCTGCTTCATAATATGAATAAAAAAAGTAAGAACTCAAAACAAAGTTTCTTTGCTCTCAAGCTTGACATTGAAAAGGCTTATGACATATTGGAGTGGGATTTTATTGAACTAGCTTTGAATCTTTTTAATTTCCCACCCCACTGGATTAAGCTAATCTTAATTTGTATAAAAACCTCCTCTTTCAAAGTTAAAGTAAATCAAAAAACTTCCAGTTCTTGGACTCCTACCAGAGGAATCAGACAAGGAGACCCCCTATCTCCCTATCTTTTCATCCTCTGCCAAGAATTGCTGGTTCATTTTTTACAAACAAAGATTTCTGAAAATTTGTTAACTCCCTTAAAATCCTCAAGGAGTGGCCCTGCCATACCAATTTTATGTTTTGCTGATGATTGCCTACTCTTTGCCAGAGCTTCTAAAAGATCTACAAGGATAGTAGCAAAAGTACTTGAGGACTATGGCAAAGCTTCTGGCCAGAAAGTGTGTTGGGTTAAAAGTCGAATTTTGTTCTCCCCTAATACCCCAATACACAAGAAACAATATATCTCTCAATTTCTGGGAGTGACTCACAATAAAAGAAAAGATAAATACCTAGGTATGCCTTTTCTTTTAGGAAAAAAGAAAAAATATTTCTTTGATGAAACTATAGAAAAAGTTTCAAAAAGAATAAATGTATGGTACTCAAAGTTTCTGTCTTATGCTGGTCGACTAACCCTCATAAAGGCAGTAACAAATGCAATACCATCTTATGCCATGTCCATAACCAAAGTACCTGAAAGTTGTCTTCAAAAAATTGAACAACTTAACAGGCACTTTCTTTGGAATGGCCAGCAAGGAGAAAAAAAAGAAAGGAAAAGTTAAATGGTCTCAAGTCTGTCAACCAAAAGCTTTTGGAGGATTGGGTATTAGGAACATACATGTTTTAAACAATGCTTACCTTTTAAAACACCTTTGGAACCAGTTATCTCACAACAACAATTCCCTTTGGTTTGCTGTTTACAAACAAAAGTACTTTCCTAATACTACAATCCTTGAGGCCTTAGCAAAACCCCAGCATAGCTGGTTCTGGAAAAACTTAATAAAACTTAAAAATTTGTTAATCTCAGGTATTGCTATAAAAATAGGTAATGGCCAGACTACCAGGTTTTGGGATGACAAGTGGTGTAATAATAAAATCTTAAAAGAATATACTACTACACCACCAAACCAACACCTGTTAGTAAGCCATTTCATAAATGACAACTCCTGGGATATAACAAATTTACAAAATTTCCTATCACAAGAATTGATCTGGGAAATTGTAGGTATTCACTTACCTACTGTTGACACCACAGATCAAATGATATGGAAAGATTCAAAAGATGGTAATTTCTCAATCAAAAGTGCCTATGAAATGTTGATAAGCAATGAAAGAACTACTGGACCTTTTTGGCCTTGGAAGAAAATTTGGAATCTTAAAGTGATACCAAGAATTACGTTCTTTATCTGGCTTACCCTCCTTGGAAGATTACCAACCGCTTCCTTTTTGGCCAGTCACAATATTGTTGAGAGCCCTCGTTGTTTACTTTGTCATAATGAAGAAGAAACAATTCAGCATTTATTTTTTCATTGCCACATTCTTGCTCCAATTAGGTTTCATTTGCTGCATTGTCTCCCACCCCATCTGTGCTTTTCTCAACTTGTTTTTCAACACTTTGACATGGAAGCAAAACAAAAATTGCTTATTTTCTGTTGGCTAACTTGGCAAATTAGAAATGAAGTTTTATTCCAAAATAAACCTGTCATTCTTAGTCAGGTTGAGCAAAGACTTTTTAAAACTTTTCAAGATCATGAAATTGCCTTCCCCCCGCCAGAATCAATTATTAAAATCCCCATCCATTGCCAATGGAAACCTCCCCCGGATGAATTTCTCTGCTTGAACATTGATGGATCCCATGATCCTCAAACAGGATTAGCAGGAGCTGGCGCAATCATCAGAAACTCCCTTGGCAACTTTGTCTTAGCAGGAGCACAATTCTTAGGCAAAACTGATGCTTGCACAGCAGAATTTTATGCACTAAAATTAGGACTTTTCCTAAGTGAAAGACTGAATTGTTCTAAATTAATCATACAAACAGATTCTAAAACTTTGATTGCATGTACCCACAGGGAGGAAGCAGCAGGAACACGACAGCAACAATTGTTGGAGGACAATCAAAGGCGACTTAGAAGAATCCCAGATGTGAAGCTAGAGTTTGTCTACCGGCAATGCAATGGAGTAGCAGACTTCCTAGCCAACGAAGGACGTAAACAGACTTTTGGATCTAACAACTTCCAAGCTTCGGCCTTTACTTTTGTTTGGGATATTTGCCCTTTTGGTTATGTAGTATTCTTAATTTAGACTCTACTACTTCAGTTCGTTTTGTAAGGAACTTATCAGGTTAATCTATTTTAATGCATGAACTTTTCAAAAAAAAAAAAACATCTTAACTTTCATCATCTCATCTCCTCAACATCATACCCATCATCATCACCGAAAACCCATCATCAACATCATCATCTTCTCGAACCGTTCCCCTGTTCCAATTCGATCTAGTTCTGCCCGGCTCCGCCTTGCTTTCGGCTCGATCTCCGACATTCCGCTCCGTTCTGACCGCCGCGCGGGTCTGTTTCGTCTGCTCCGTACGACATCACCAACCGACTCTGTTTCCGCCGTCACGCGTCTCCGGACCGGTTTCATTCCGTTCTGTCCCGATCCAATTACGGTAAGTAGATTCGACTCTGGTTTCGTTTGATTGAAATCAAATCTCGATTTGATTTCGATGTTTCTTTGTCACGCAGTTTGATCCGATTCGGTTTCGCTCCGTTCGTGTGAAATAGCTGTCCCATTTCGGATTCCAATTTCAGTTCCGGTAAGCTTGACGATTCTGTTGTTGTTGTTGAGATCCAACCTCGATTTGTGCCTCTTTTTAATCTATTGCTTCTCGATTGATTCGTAGTTCGTGTTCTTTTATTTTCGTTCGTTGCTTCGTCCCTGCTAGTACTGCTCTGTTTCTCTCCGTTCGGTTCTGCTTACTCTCTTTTCCGGATTCGTCAAAGGTAAACTGCTCTGCCTATTCTTTTCCGATTTCTGTAATTGTTTCCTTATATGACCAAATTGCCCTTGCTGGCCTTGACCGTGAAACTGTATGGGAACCGGGACTTAGGATAGTTTAGGAACTGGGTTGTGTTGTTATGGCAGAGTGATGAACTTGACTTTTCGATTTTGATCCACCTGGACAGTTTGACCTAATGTTGACCGGCTTGGACTCTTGACATTATAACCTGATGACTGTTTTGGGAATTCTGGAAACCTAAAATAACCTTTATGCAATTTTGAACTGAGGGCCAAAATAGTAATTTCATTCTTTGACCTGGACTGTTCGGATTTAGTGTAATGATCGTGGACTCCTGTTATGTTGATTCTAAAAGCGTCAAGTTAGTTTGATTTCTGAAAACCGTGATTATATTTTCGTAATTTAATCTGTAAAGGGCATTTTGGTAATTTATGTTTTGACGGTAAAATGGGAATTTCATGTGCTCTGCACTAAACTGTTAAATCGGGTTTTCTTTTGAGGACTGTTTCGATATTACTAAAAAGTGTTGTTCTGTTTTGCAATTTACTACTGAGGGTGTTTTTAGTAATTTCAAAAGTTGATTTCTGAAAACCGTACAATTAAGTACTTGCTGTCTTTGACTTTAAAAACCACTTGACTTGCTAGCCTAGTTGGTTAGGTTCTTGTTAGACTAACTTAAAGGTCCCAAGTTCAAACCCCACCTTTGCCACTTCTCCGACCTTTTACTTTTATCCATTTAACTTTTGTTTCGACTTCTAGTTAGTAACTATACACTTTCTGTTTAGGTGTTCCGTTCGTTAGCTCTTAAGTCGTTGTGTCTTCATGGACCGTTGCTCGCAAAGTTTAAGATGAGTGTTCACCCCAAAGTTTGTCTGTTTTTAAAACCTGGAAGGCAATGTGCTATGCATGTTTATATACATATGTGTATTGTATTCTGTATGCTACTGCTTTAAAAGTAAATATGCTCTATGCATGTACATTTTACTTTATTATGTACGGTGTTGTTCTGTTTGTACTGACTCTTCTGCAGGAATGTAACTCGGTTATCCGAGCACTTTATTTGTTTCTGTTTCTATGTGGCCAGTCGATTAGGTTGTAACTAGGTAGACTTGGGTAGTGTGGACTATCGGGTTTATTTGGTTATTGGCTAGTCTATTCCCTTTTAGACGCGAGGCAGAAGTCGATGACGTCTACTAGGGTCGTAGGTTCTGTTTCTGTTTCTGTCTAGAGTTGTACCCTCTGGAGGGAGCTATAAGGGCATTCTGGGAGTAGGAGTAACAAGGCGGGTTGCACCAACGGACTTCACCTTATCTGTTTTTGTATGTCTCTGTTATGTTATCTGTTTCTGTTACTGCTTCGCTTGCTACAAATGTTTGTTTTCAAAACCGTTTGCTGTTCTGTCTTTTAAACTTAGAACCTCACTGAGATCCTTTATCTCACACTCTTTCTGTTTTCAAAATTCCTTCCTTGTAGATTTTGTTGAAGAAGATCAAGTCTAGGCATCCAACGACTGAGAGTTGGGTTTGGGAGCTCGTGGGATTTTATTTACTAGAAATAAGAAGAAAAACTCTTTCGTCTTCACTGTCTGTTCATTTAAATTTGACTTTGATTTTAGTTACCGTATCCCTATTCTACTTTAAAATTTGTAAGCTCGCGCCAAAACCCGTTTCTCATCATTTATTGAAGACCGTTACCTATGAATGTCAAAATTACTTTATTTTCGAAAGAATTATTTTATTTTAAAAATCGGTACCGTTATAGTTGGTATCAGAGCTTGAGTTCAAACTCAAGCTTGCTAGGATAGGATCTTCTGGCCTTTGGGGGTGTGTGTGAGGGTCCGAGTCGCTGGATATAGATTGAGTTGTTTTGTTCCGTCTCTTATACTGTTTAGTCTTCTGCACTAACTCTGAGTTCTTCCGTTTGCACGTCACCTATCCTACTGTTTTGTTTTCCAAAACTGTCTTGTTGTTGATTCTGTTAAACCTCAATAACAAGCTTATGATTGTCACTTTCGTTCGTTTTCTTTACGACCATTTGATTGTTTATTTTAAATGCATGGGTATTTGTTTAAAAGTATATTTATTTACTATAAAGCCATTGGTTACATGCTTTAAACACGTATTAATGCATTTGTTTTACTTATTGAGGTTGATGTAGGTTCTTGCTTGGTTTAGTCATATTGCGATTTATTGTTTAACCAAAGTCGACATAAATCACTGGCAGGCGGCCGACTGTTTAAGTGATTTGTGTTAACCGGGGTCAAATGACTGATCACTTTGTGAGAGAACACTTTGGGCCATTGCTTGCTTAATGTGTTTTTGATGTGTAGCTTATGCTTCTTTAATGAATTCCTTACATATGCTTATCGTCGTTTCATTTTCAATTTATGTCTACCTTGTATGCTAGGTTAGACACACTCGAGGATTTACTTATTGATAAGTTATTATCTTACTTATGTCTCCCTAATTTGATTTTGACCTTCATAATCTCGTTTACTCTCACACGTCTCTTGCTTGTTCACGCCAGATTGACTTAAGTTAGTGCCTTAGTTCACGTTACGCCACTCTTGAGGACGTTAATTACGTTATTGACCTTAGACTAATTGCGATAGGATGGCTCCAAGGAACACCACGTGCGGTACCAGCAGCAGCAACCCCGCCGCCAATGATGCTAATGCACCAGACTCGATGCAGCAAATGCTCGCAGCTCCAAATGCCTCCCGCCAAGTAGAAAGTGCGATCGCGCCGCCAGTTATGCCACATCAAGAAACTCTAACGTTGTCGGCAGCTGCGAGGTTCACTCGTTTTCACCCGGAAAGGTTTGAAGGATCACCCCATTCAAGGCATGCTGAAGTCTGGATTGAGGGCATCGAGGATTTGTTCAGTATCTTGCACTTCAATGATGCACAAATGGTGGAACTTGCAGTGTTTCAGCTCGATGGACCAGCACGACGTTGGTGGGTCACCGTTGATGCACAGTGGAGGAGAGAAGGAAAACCTCGCACATGGGAGGATTTTGTGAAGAAATTTGTGGACAAGTATGTCCCCCGCTCTGTCCGTAAGAGAAGAACGAATGACTTCGAAAATTTGGTGCAAGGGAAGATGATGGTGCCCGAGTATGATCTTAAATTCACGAGATTGTTGAAGTATGTTCTACACTTCCAAATTGATGAAATGGAAAAGATGAGGTACTTTGTACGAGGGTTGAAGCCTAAGATCAGGTTCCACCTGTTTGGAATCGAGATGGCAACTTACGCGAAGGCCGTGGAAAGAGCTGCTGAATTGGAGGGTGGTTGAGGAGAACCTGAGAGTTATGAACCTCATCGATCTGGAAAAAGGAGTTCTGATCACACGAGTAGGAAGGATCATCCGTCTCCGTCCAAGTATCCTCGCAATCAGTGGGAAAGTCGACCTCGTGAACTCGGTGATATTACTGGAGACTCAACTAGCATAAAGTGTAATTTCTTTAGAGGAACAACTCACGAGGAAGGCAACTGCTGGAAGAAGAAGGGTTGGTGTTTCGCTTGTGGCAGCAGGGACCACAAGGTGAACGAATATCCGAGGCGTCGCTCTCTGATTAAGGAAGGACGACCTGGTAGCACGGTTTCGAAAAACCAAGGAGATGGTGCAACAACCAAGGCGAAGGTCTACAGTGGGGTTGGGCATGAGGCTCTAAAGGACCTTTTTGCAATTATGTTTGACCAATGTGGACTGACAAGTGGACTAGTTTGGGAGATTTATGGATTTTTGTGGACGGTTTAGTATGTTTAGAAACTTGTTTGGCTTGTTTGTGCTTTCTGAAAATTAAAAAGGACTTTTATGCAATTACTGTTTGAGGGCAGGTTAGTAATTTCACAACCCATGGACTAAAATGTTAAACCGAATTTCTTTTGAGGACTATTCTGAAGTTGTAAGAAACTGTAGTACAGATTTGCAATCTACTGTGGGGTTATTTTGGTAATTTTGAAATCCGAGTTTGAAAGTGTTTTCTAAAAGGTAGTGAACTGCTTTATGTCTTGGTGAAGTCGAGTCACTAGTTGTTTTCTAGCTCGGTTGGTTAAGAGTTGTGTGACTAACTTAAAGGTCCCGAGTTCGAGCCCCTCCTTTTCCACTCCTTCACCTACCTTTTTATTCTTATCCTTTTAGCTTTTGTTTGACTTATAGTTAGTAACTAGACAATTTCTGTTTAGGTGTTCCGTTCGTTAGCTTTTAAGTCGTTGTGCTTTCGTGGACCGGCGAAGTTTAAGGTGATTGTTCACCCCAAAGTTTGTTTGTTTTAAAACCTGGAAGGCAATGTGATATGCATGTATATTGTATTGTATTTACTTTATTATGTACGGTGTTGTTCTGTTTGTATTGACTCTTCTGCAGGAATGTAACTCGGTTATCCGAGCACTTTATTTGTTATTGTTTCTGTCTGTATCTGTGTTGCCGGTCGATTAGGTTGTAACTAGGTAGACTTGGGTAATGTGGACTATCGGGTTTATTTGGTTATTGCCTAGTCTATTCCCTTTTAGACACGAGGTAGAAGTCGATGAGGTCTATTAGGGTCGTAGGTTCTGTTTCTGTTTCTGTCTAGAGTTGTACCCTCTGGAGGGAGCTATAAGGGCATTCTGGGAGTAGGAGTAACAAGGCGGGTTGCACCAACGGACTTCACCTTATCTGTTTTTGTATGTCTCTGTTATGTTATCTGTTTCTGTTACTGCTTCGCTTGCTACAAATGTTTGTTTTCAAAACCGTTTGCTGTTCTGTCTTTTAAACTTAGAACCTCACTGAGATCCTTTATCTCACACTCTTTCTGTTTTCAAAATTCCTTCCTTGTAGATTTTGTTGAAGAAGATCAAGTCTAGGCATCCAACGACTGAGAGTTGGGTTTGGGAGCTCGTGGGATTTTATTTACTAGAAATAAGAAGAAAAACTCTTTCGTCTTCACTGTCTGTTCATTTAAATTTGACTTTGATTTTAGTTACCGTATCCCTATTCTACTTTAAAATTTGTAAGCTCGCGCCAAAACCCGTTTCTCATCATTTATTGAAGACCGTTACCTACGAATTTCAAAATTACTTTATTTTCGAAAGAATTACTTTATTTTAAAAATCGGTACCGTTACAGTTGGTATCAGAGTTTGAGTTCAAACTCAAGCTTGCTAGGATAGGATGTTCAGACCTTTGGGGGTGTGTGTGAGGGTCCGAGTCGCTGGATATAGATTGAGTGGTTTTGTTCTGTCTCTTGTACTGTTTAGTCTTCCGCACTAACTCTGAGTTGTTCCGTTTGCACGTCACCTATCCTACTGTTTTTTTTTCCAAAACTGTCTTGTTGTTGATTCTATTAAACCTCAATAACAATCTTATGATTGTCACTTTCGTTCGTTTTCTTTACGACCATTTGATTGTTTATTTTAAATGCATGGGTATTTGTTTAAAAGTATATTTATTTACTATAAAGCCATTGGTTGCATGCTTTAAACACGTATTAATGCATTTATTTTACTTATTGAGGTTGATGTAGGTTCTTGCTTGGTTTAGTCATATTGCGATTTATTGTTTAACCAAAGTCGACATAAATCACTGGCAGGCGGCCGACTGTTTAAGTGATTTGTGTTAACCGGGGTCAAATGACTGATCACTTTATGAGAGAACACTTTGGGCCATTGCTTGCTTAATGTGTTTTTGATGTGTATCTTATGCTTCTTTAATGAATTCCTTACATATGCTTATCGTCGTTTCATTTTCAATTTATGTCTACCTTGTATGCTAGGTTAGACACACTCGAGGATGTACTTATTGATAAGTTATTATCTTACTTATGTCTCCCTAATTTGATTTTGACCTTTGTAATCTCGTTTACTCTCACACGTCTCTCCCGCCGCCAATGATGCTAATGCACCAGACTCGATGCAGCAAATGCTCGCAGCTCCAAATGCCTCCTGCCAAGTAGCAAGTGTGATCGCGCCGCCAGTTATGACACATCAAGAAACTCTAACGTTGTCGGCAGCTGCGAGGTTCACTCGTTTTCACCCGGAAAGGTTTGAAGGATCACCCCATTCAAGGCATGCTGAAGTCTGGATTGAGGGCATCGAGGATTTGTTCAGTATCTTGCACTTCAATGATGCACAAATGGTGGAACTTGTAGTGTTTCAGCTCGATGGACCAGCACGACATTGGTGGGTCACCGTTGATGCACAGTGGAGGAGAGAAGGAAAACCTCGCACATGGGAGGATTTTGTGAAGAAATTTGTGGACAAGTATGTTCCCCGCTCTGTCCGTAAGAGAAGAACGAATGACTTCGAAAATTTGGTGCAAGGGAAGATGATGGTGCCCGAGTATGATCTTAAATTCACGAGATTGTTGAATTATGTTCTACACTTCCAAGTTGATGAAATGGAAAAGATGAGGTACTTTGTACGAGGGTTGAAGCCTAAGATCAGGTTCCACCTGTTTGGAATCGAGATGGAAACTTACGCGAAGGCCGTGGAAAGAGCTACTGAATTGGAGGATGGTTGATGAGAACCTAAGAGTTATGAACCTCATCGATCTGAAAAAAGGAGTTCTGATCACACGAGTAGGGAGGATCATCCGTCTCCGTCCAAGTATCCTCGCAATCAGTGGGAAAGTCGACCTCGTCAACTCGGTGATATTATTGGAGACTCAACTAGCATAAAGTGTAATTTCTTTGGAGGAACAACTCACGAGGAAGGCAACTGCTGGAAGAAGAAGGGTTGGTGTTTCGCTTGTGGCAGCAGGGACCACAAGGTGAACGAATATCCGAGGCGTCGCTTGATGAACGCGGATTTGTCGGGTCCCGATTCAGCAAATAAATTTGTTATTTAGCCAAAGGGAATTCACAACTACAACGAAACCGTAGTGTAGCAGTAGAATGACCTCGAGTGTCATTCTCTCAGGACTATAACTAGCTTTATCTATTTAACTAGAGAATATAAAAACAGCAGACGTAAAAGCAAAGGTTTTTCTAACAGATAATGGAGATTGGTGATAGTATGATTCTTCAAAGCATAACGGGTCAATAATCATGCGTAAATTCCTCGGTCTTGCATGGAGATCTTTGATCAATCTAATGTCCTGTTGCAATTATTAAGCACTACGAAGATAAAGATACTGACAAGTCAATCACTATTGTCCTATTGTGTTCCGTAATTATTCAACACTACGAAGATATAGATGCGCATAGGTCGACGAGGGTCCAATTGTGCATAATAATTAATACAACATACGAGAATTTAGGCTGAGCCTGATCAACGAAATAAAGCAATAACACGGAGTATAATGCGCGATATAGCCATTAGCATGATTATCTTCCCTTCACTAAGAATTCACATACTACCACCAACGATAAGTTTAGCTACTCATAATAGGCATGCAATCAACATAAATCATAGAAGAAAACATGTTGAAAGATATATAAAAATAAGTAGAATAAACTGTAAGATACAATGTTACCGAAGGTTGTCAATCTCCGAAGAATTGCGATCCTACATGCTCCAATCTGCTATGAAAAAGTGTCCCCTAAGCTACGAACCCCCAGAACAGGCTCTGGGAAGTTCTGGGGGTTCTGGGGGTTCGTAGCTTTGGGGACACTTTTTCATAGCAGTTTGGAGCTTGTAGCATCGCAATTCTTCGGAGATTGACAACCTTCGGTAACATTGTATCTTACAGTTTATTCTACTTATTCTTATTTATCTTTCAACATGTTTTCTTCTATGATTTCTGTTGATTGCATGCCTATTATGAGTAGCCAAACTTATCGTTGGTGGTAGTATGTGAATTCTTAGTGAAGGGAAGATAATCATGCTAATGGCTATATCGCGCATTATACTCCGTGTTATTGCTTTATTTCGTTGATCAGGCTCAGCCTAAATTCTCGTATGTTGTATTAATTATTATGCACAATTGGACCCTCGTCGACCTATACGCGAGTTTATCTTCGTAGTGTTGAATAATTACGGAACACAATAGGACAATAGTGATTGACTTGTCAGACCCATTATCTTCGTAGTGCTTAATAATTGCAACAGGACATTAGATTGATCAAAGATCTCCATGCAAGACCGAGGAATTTATGCATGATTATCGACCCGTTATGCTTTGAAGGATCATACTATCACCAATCTCCATTATCTGCTAGAAACCCCTTTGCTATCTGTCTGCTGTTTTTATATTCTAAATTAGATTTGATAAAGCTAGTTATAGTCCTGAGAGAACGACACTCGAGTCATTCTACTGCTACACTACGGTTTTCGTTGTAGTTGTGGATTGCCTTTGGCTAAATAATAAATATTATTTGCTGAACCGGAACCCGACAAATCCGCGTTCATCAAATTGGCGCCGCTGCCGGGGACTATACTAATTTTTTCTGTTTAATTTGTTTATATTTTCAGCTTTCAATTCCTAATTCTATTAGTTTTAGTTTTCCTTTTTAATCTCTCTCTGATACTGCTTTCCTAGTCTGTTACAGATAGTGTATGCCACATACACGATCTGAAGGAACACCGCTTGCTGATTCAATTGGTGAGATCGACAGAGTCTACCACCAAAGAAGGCGACTACTTCAAAGGCGTGCACTAGAGGAAATAGAGGATACCGATTTTTCTGAATCTCTACACATTCTTTTCAAGGAAATCGACGGAATGTCAGAAGCTAGACCACTGAAAGCATGGGTTCAAGCCACCAAGGATCGTATGAGGGGATCGACGATTGTTCTTTCGTCTGCAACTCGAGATCTAGAAATCAAGAACCACGCATTCCAACAACTTCCGAGGTTCTATGGCTTATCAAGGGAAGATGTGATGGGGTACTTGCACGATATCGATGATTTTGTCAACCAACTCCCACGACCCGGAGCTGAAATAACAACGGATGAGTTGAGGATGAAGGTTTTTGCTATGGGACTTGGCGACAGAGCCAATTCATGGTTGAGTTCTCTACCGGAAGGCTCGCTGGACACTTGGGAGAAGGTTTTTTCAGCTTTCATGGAGAAATACTTCCCTCACACCTTGACTACCGCGCTTAAGGCGCAAATCACTGGATTCAAGCAGGACTATGATGAGACCATCTACACCGCATTTGAGAGATTCCAAGATCTCACGAACAAGTGCCCTCACCTGAACTTTCTGACCTAGTCCAACACTTCTACAATGGACTAACCTTCGAGAACCAACAAGTGGTGGATTTCCAATGCCGAGGCAATATTTGGGAGGAAACCGCAGAAGCCGTCTGGGCAGTTTTCGAAAGGCTTGCTAAGGGTTCGTAGTTCAAGGACCCAAGAGAAATGGTTAGGAGACGTGGACCTGAAGCTCCACCGACTCAAGAAGCCCCTATGTATAGGGGGAATGGAGATCAATTCGAGTGCTTTACCAACGAATTGAAGCAAGTCCTCAAGAGAGCCACCGGAACAACTGTTTCGAACGAAGTATGCCGAATATGCAAGAACTATGGGCATGGGGCTCATATGTGTAGATCGGAGCTTGCGTATGATGATGGCAACTGGGCTCGAGGAGGCGAAGAGGAAGCCTTTGCTACGGAGTTTGGTACTCAAGAAGTTAGCTACGGACAGGACGGTTGGAATCCTCGAGGTGGATTTTGGAGAAGAGGATTCCGAAACAATCAAGGATATGCACCGGCTAACCAAACTTATGGCCCTAACCAAGACCGTAGTAGGCTAAACTATGGTAATGATCACTGCGAAAACCCCGCTCCGAAAGAGCCACCGATGTCGAAGTCGGCTCAACTGATGGAGAACTTGCAAAAGATGGTCGATCACACACAAAGTTTTCTCAAACGATATGAAGAAGATTCCGAGAAGACTAGGGCAAGGCTTGATAGGTTGGAAGAGAGCACTAGGCTTGCCCATCAAAAGATGCAAGAGTTGATCGACCGAGGAGCAAGTAGGGAACAAGGCAAGCTGCCTAGCAACACTGAGAAGTCGATGTCCATTACCTTGGTGGGTGATCTACCTGTAGAAATCACCATCAAGAAGGTTGCTAAGTGCGAGAGTTGCAAGAGGGAAATGCCCCCACAAGCCGAAGAAGAAGAGAAGGACCTTGGTATTAACAAGAGTGAAGAGGAGCAAGAGGATCCCGAGCCACTCCCTCAAAGTTTCGATGTTAAGGCCGGGATTGGGGAACTTGAAGATGTCCGAGCCACACTAGACACGGGATCCTACTCTAATGTGCTCCCTTTGAATGTTTTCGAGAAGAGTAACCTTGGAGAACTAATTGTGCATAAGGCTATTGTGCAACTGGCGGATGGATCCCTTGTGAAATCCGAAGGCGTTGTGAAGAATGTATTAGTCAAGACTAGTGAAGCTTCTATTTACACCGATTTTGTAATTATGCCGGCGTCAGCACCTGGAACGGGGGATGTCATACTCCTAGGGCGAACATTCTTGACTAAACTACGCTCCGTGATGGACATCTACCAAAGAACTTGCACTATTGAAGTAGATGGCAAGCAACATGTGTTGCGCGCCATATCTGATCCACCTGATATTTCTAACACTATTAATTACAGTGGTCTTAATGTCTATGTTCATTCTTATTCGCAGGATCGAGGCATGGGAAGGAGATTCTTGAAGGGGAAGTCTAGTACCCTCAAAAAGAAAAGCTAGGCGAAGACAGGAGTCGAGTCAGAGACTTTAAACAATGGCGCTATCCGGGAGGCAACCCGGGGTTTTTTATCGCTTTCTTTACCGCTTTATTGCATGCATTCATACTCGAACAATTTGCTTTTCATACGTGAATTTGTTCGTTTCTGTGTCGTATGTGCTTATGTTGTGTTCGAGTGCGTTTTTTCGAGTGATTTTTTGAGGAAAATGGTTTTCGGGGACTAAAAACCGCATTTTAATTCGAAAACGATCGTCTCCCCACCTCAGGAGGTGGGGGGCGAATCGCCCCCCATGGGGGCAAATCGCCCCAAGTCCAGAGCGCGCGCGCGCGCACTCCGGACGTGCGGGGCGAATCGCCCCACGGCCTGCAGTGTTGAAAAACGGGGATTCTCCCCATTTTTCCTCATTTCTCGTCTCCTTCTTCACTTAAACTCCAAAATTTCCTCCATTATAAAAATACCTTCAAACCTTCATAACTTCTTCATCTTTCCATCAATTTGTGTGTTCTTTAGCTTCAATCGAAGCCCGTTACGTGCTCTATCTTTCCATCCGAACAAATTTCTTCCTAGATCATTCAATCTCCGGATTTGAGGTATTATCACCTAAACCCTAATTTTTTAAATTTGGGGGTTTTTTGATTTATGCTTCAATTAAGCTTGTATGATGTATGGGTTAATGTTTTATGTGATTAGATTCGTTATTCATTATCAATTGCATATTCATTTAGGCTTGGTTTGTTGATTTGAGATTTTTGCTATTAGATGATATATCTTGTTAGGAAATGTATCTCTTACTATCATTCCATGCTTAAACATGTGTTTGTTGATATGATAATGATGGATGTATTTGTAGAATTCATGATTTATGGAGTTGAGGATTTATGTTGGATTTTTTGATTATTATGGTATGGATTGAACCTTGTGATTCAAGGCATTTGTTGTTTAGCAAGAGCATAATGTGATATGTTATCGTAGTAGTTACATTGATATGTTGCGTATTGAAATAGCTAGACTAGACTTTGGGTTTTTGAGGAGTTGGATTTTTGAAGATATTGCTCGTTTGTTCACTCGTATATTTCTTATGCATAGGTCTGTTTTGCATCGTACAAGATACTAATTGTTGTTTGTAGGAATCATGGCACCGAGATCGAGGAGAGCCGGCTCTAGCAAAAAGGGGAAGGGAGTAGCATCAAGCTCCCAACCATCTCACCATATGTTCGAATTGTCTGTAGCTGCGATAGAGGTGCGTCAAAGGCTAGAAGCGGAGCTGGCCGACGGAGGGAGATCGATCATCTCTGACAGGAGGATTGATATTCCGGAGTCAGCAGTTGATAAAGCGGGATATAGGACGCTATCACGATTGGGGTCACAAAGGAATTGGGTATGGTACAGTTCCAACAGGTTCAAAGGTTACGACGAGAGCCTCCTCCAAGTGTTCTACACTGGATACACAGATCTCGAGGAGAAGAATGGGGTACTAGTCCGAGGCCTGATTATACCGTGGACACCAGAGTACATTTCTTCATTCATCCATTTTGGGCATCAGGAATTCACAGGGAGCGACCATGCCTACCTGTATTCGAGGGCCTCTAGGGCGATTGGAAGACACATCACAGACGTGATCTGCAACAGGGAGTACCGATATCCAGAAATCGGGGGAGAACCTACACGGATCAGTCAGAGCGACCTTAGCATTGAAGCTAAGGTGATGATGAAATTTTGCATCTCCAACTTAGTCCCTAGGAAGAATGACTCGTGGATTCAACCCTACTACGCCGAGCTCCTCTACTGCCTGATAGACAGACATCAGATCGACATAGGGCACATCATGTATGAGGAGTACGAGCGCCACTGGGAAAAGAAGAGGAAGCCCTTCATCTTACCAAGCTTCATCACAGCCTACTGCAAATATCATGGGGTCGATGACATTGAGGAGGGGGATTGCGAGGTCGCTGCCCTTTCACCCTCAACCATTGAGGTGCAGCTCAATAGGTATCAGTTGAAGAACCCCACGGCTGCCGCTGCTGATGTAGGAGCACCCTTCCAGCCGAGTGATTCAGATCATGAGGATGCTATGGAGGCCGATGTTGGCCAAGCCCCTATCCCAGATATCCCGTTTGTCCATAGAGCACCGCATGTACCGCCTCGAGCACCACAGGGGTCTAGAGGATTTGACTTCTCTGAATTCCGTACCTACCTCGATGGCCGTTTCGACAGAATTGATGCCAGTAATGCGGCCTTGCAACAGGACAACGCGGCCATGCGACAGGACCTCGACAGGCACATTGCCCAGCACAACCGCGATTGGGAGACATTCGAGGAGCATCGCCGAGAGGATAGGCAGCAAATGTGGGAGCAGCAACAGCTCATCCAGCAGCAGCAGGAGGCTCTACGTCAGTCCAATGAGCTCATGTCTGACATGTGGAGTGACTTTTATGGGGATTACCATCCCGATGATTAGTCCTTTCACATGTCCACTCTCAGCCAACCGAGGCCAAACCGTTCGGTAACATCTAGTATCACTTCTTATTACTCATTCTCTTTTGCTAGGGGCTAGCTTAAGAATCGTAAGGGGGATGGGATGTGAACCGTGATGTTAAGTATTGTTTGGCTTTGTGTTGATTAGTATCTTTTTCTTTGTTTGCATTTGCATTTGCACGTTTACTGCTTTCTTAGATTTTTTAGGTTGCATTCACTACATTCATCCTAGGATAGTCTTGCATGTTATATATGGAGTTTATTGCCGAATTTTTTGAACTTTTTTATTGGGTAGATCAACTGACTATGCCATTAATCGTATGCTTCATCTCTATGAATTTGTTTGAGGTTTTTCTCGCTTGGCTTGTTGCATTTATGTATTGCACTTAGTTAAGCTTGGTAGTCTCGACATCACTTAGTGGTGTTTTCTCTACTGCGGTTCACGAAGGCCTTTATAATAGGATGATGCATGTTAGGGTCTTATGGTTGTTTTCCAGAGTAATTATGTACCTAAGAGGCAACAAGTCTTCACCATGCTTTGAGATTGCTAAATGCCTAGGAAGGAGGTAGTGTGAGGTTCTATGATCCTTTGTTTATAACCTATTCTTCCGAGTAGGTTTGGGGAGGGGGTTACACCATCATTAGACTTGTTTCTGTTTTTCATTTTCGTATCGTGAGTTTGTTTTTCCTTTTCCGTAAATTTTGTACTCCAACCTATTCTTTCGAATAGGTTTGGGGAAGTCGTGTGAGTCATTTTGTTTCTCTTTTTGTTATGCTACTGCTGGCTAAAAAAAAAAGATCGAAAAAAAAGAAAGAAAAATTCCAAAAAAAAAAGAAAGAAAAAGAAAAAGAAAAAAAAGAGAATCTGGAAAGAAAAAAAAGTAAAAAAAAAGAAAAGACCCCAAAAAATCAAAGAAGGGTCCAAAAAGAAAGCCAAATAGCAGTTTAGCAAAATGTTGAGTCTTATTTTCCATTTTTTGTAATGTTCGTAATCGTGTTGTAATTTTCTATTTTTTATTTTTTATCTTTTTTGTCTTGAGTGTCATCTGTTCTAGACCACCCTCGTCCTGCCATTCAGGAAGTGGTGAATAGCTTAAGACTTTACTTTAGAGATGGGTAGAATAGGGGAGTGTTATCTTTTATAGGGAACCCTCCTTCGTTTGATGAGAGCCAGTACTGGTTCGACCTCTTTGAGGAAAAGTCTTAACATGGTGGAACAACAGTAAGTCCTCAGTTTCATAGGCACGGGACAACCATTCGTATCTTAGCATGCTTCATTATGTCCAGGTAGAGAATGTTAGGAGAGACTATCTTGTCTTGACATAAGTGCTTATGTGGATGTGTATAAGTCAATCGAGGTATTCTTCAACCTATATTCATGCTTTGATTTATATGGTTTTTGTTCATATGTTTTTTGGTAGATTCGGTAAATTAGTTCATTTCATTTGGCATGACACTCCATTTTGTGTCTTGCATGTTTTTTGCATTAGAGTCTAGCTTAGTTGCTTGAGGACAAGCAAAGGTTCGGTTTGGGGAGTTTGATGAATGTGTATTTTACACTTTCATTTGAGTCTTTTTCACCTATTTTAGCTATACTCTATGTTAATTTAGCTATATTTTAGTGCATTTTATTAGAATAGTGTCACGTTTCCCTTTAGATTTTATTTTACAGGTTTTGGTTGAAAATCGAGGATTTCCGGGCAATTATATTGAAGTTGACAAGGAATTGGTGTTCCAGAAGCCTATTTGGAGTATCTGAAGGTTTCCGGATAGGATTTGGAGTCTAGGGGTCGAATCTGGAGGTTAGAAGGCCACTAGAAGACAGAAACCGAGTCCGAAAAGGGGAAGAAATCCAAAAACGCGTCGAAAACGCGGAATTCCGCGAGATTTTCTCTGGGGCGAACCGCCCCACACCGGGCGAACCACCCGGTGTGTGGGGCGAACCGCCCCACACTATTTCGAGGCCTATATATAGTTGCTCAGTTTTCTTTGAAAATCATACTTTTCTCCAGACCTACTTTCTCACCTTTCTCTGTAGTTTTAGGTAGGAACTTCCCAGAGCCTGTTCTGGGGGTTCGTAGCTTAGGGGACACTTTTTCATAGCAGTTTGGAGCTTGTAGGATCGCAATTCTTCGGAGATTGACAACCTTCGATAACATTGTATCTTACAGTTTATTCTACTTATTCTTATTTATCTTTCAACATGTTTTCTTCTATGATTTCTGTTGATTGCATGCCTATTATGAGTAGCTAAACTTATCATTGGTGGTAGTATGTGAATTCTTAGCAAATGGAAGATAATCATGCTAATGGCTATATCGCGCATTATACTCCGTGTTATTGCTTTATTTCGTTGATCAGGCTCAGCCTAAATTCTCGTATGTTGTATTAATTATTATGCACAGTTGGACCCTCATCGACCTATACGCGAGTTTATCTTCGTAGTGTTGAATAATTATGGAACACAATAGGACAATAGTGATTGACTTGTCAGACCCATTATCTTCGTAGTGCTTCATAATTGCAACAGGACATTAGATTGATCAAAGATCTCCATGCAAGACCGAGGAATTTATGCATGATTATCGACCCGTTATGCTTTGAAGGATCATACTATCACCAATCTCCATTATCTGCTAGAAACCCCTTTGCTATCTGTCTGCTGTTTTTATATTCTAAATTAGATTTGATAAAGCTAGTTATAGTCCTGAGAGAACGACACTCGAGTCATTCTACTGCTACACTATGGTTTTCGTTGTAGTTGTGGATTGCCTTTGGCTAAATAATAAATATTATTTGCTGAACCGGAACCCGACAAATCCGCGTTCATCAGATAGCGCCATTGTTTAAAGTCTTTGACTCGACTCCTGTCTGTGCCTATCTCTTCTTTCTGCGGGTACTAGACTTCCCCTTCATTGATCTCCTCTCCATGCCACGAACCTGTGAATAAGAAAGAATATAGGCTGCAAGACCACAGTAGTGAGTAGTGAAAGAAATATCAGGCGGATCAGGTGGATCAGATATGGCTTGCAACACGTGTTGCTTGCCATCCACTTCAATAGTGCAAGTTCTTTGGTAGATGTCCATCACGGAGCGTAGTTTAGTCAAGAACGTTCGCCCTAAGAGTATGACATCCCCCGTTCCAGGTGCAGACGCCGGCATAACTACAAAATTGGTGTATACAGAAGCTTCACCAATCTAGACCAACACATTTTTCACAACGCATTCGGGTCTCATAAAGGATCCATCCACCAGTTGCACAATAGCCCTATGCTTAGATAGGTTTTCAAGGCTACTCTTTTCAAACACATTTAAGGGGAGTATGTTTGAGTAGGATCACGTGTCTAGTGTGGCACGGACATCTTCAAGCTCACCAATCCCTACCTTCACATCGAAACTTTTAGGGAGTGGCTCGGGATCCTCTTGCTCCTCATCACTTTCGTCAGAACCAAGGTCCTTCTCTTCTTCCTTAGCCTGTAGAAGTTCTTCCTTCTTGCAACACTCGTACTTAGAAACCTTCTTGATGGTGATTTCGTCAGGTAGATCACCATCCAATGTGATGGAATTCGACTTCTCAGTGTTGCTAGGCAGTTTGCCTTGTTCCCTACTTGCTCCTCGGTCGATCAACTCTTGCATCTTTTGATGGGCAAGCCTAGTGCTCTCTTCCAACCTATCAAGCCTTGCCCTAGTCTTCTCAGAATCTTCTTCATAACGTTTGAGAAAACTTTGGGTGTGATCAACCATCTTTTGCAAGTTCTCCATCAGTTGAGCCGACTTCGACTTCGGTGACTCTTTTGGAGCGGGGTTTTCGCAGTGGTCATTACCATAGTTTAGCCTACTACGGTCTTGGTTAGGGCCATAATTTTGGTTAGCCGGTGCATATCCTTGATTGGACCTTTTTTTTTTCTTTTTTGGGGTCTTTTCTTTTTTTTTCCTTTTTTTTTCTTTCCAGATTCTTTTTTACTTTTTCTCTTTTTTTTTCTGGAATTTTTTCTTTCTTTTTTTTCGATTTTTTCGTAGCCAGCAGTAGCATAACAAAAAGAGAAACAAAATGACTCACACGACTTCCCCAAACCTATTCGAAAGAATAGGTTGGAGTACAAAATTTACGGAAAAGGAAAAATAAACTCACGATACGGGAATGAAAAACGAAAACAAGTCTAATGATGGTGTAACCCCCTCCCCAAACCTATTCGGAAGAATAGGTTATAAACAAAGGATCACACAACCTCACACTACCTCCTTCCTAGGCATTTAGCAATCTCAAAGCATGGTGAAGACTTGTTGCCTCTTAGGTACATAATTACTCGGGAAAACAACCATAAGACCCTAACATGCATTATCCTATTATAAAGGCCTTCGTGAACCGCAGTAGAGAAAACACCACTAAGTGATGTCGAGACTACCAAGCTTAACTAAGTGCAATACATAAATGTGACAAGCCAAGCGAGAAAAACCTCAAACAAATTCATAGAGATGAAGCATACGATTAATGACATAGTTAGTTGATCTACCCAATAAAAAAGTTCAAAAAATTCGGCAATAAACTCCATATAAAACATGCAAGACTATCCTAGGATGAATGTAGTGAATGTAACCTAAAAAAATCTAAGAAAGCAGTAAACGTGCAAATGCAAATGAAGACGGATAAAACATGCGAGGTACTATACTCATCCTACCAATACCAAGCTCCAAACTAACAACACCAGATCACTTAAATCCCATCCCCCCTCATGAAATTAACGCTAGTCCCTAACAGTAAGAAAATGTGGAAATAAGATGTGATACTAGATGTTACCCCATGGTTTGGCCTCGGTCGGCTGAGAATGTTGTTTGTGAGTTATTGGGACTGCTCTGGGAGCTTTATTGGGTGTCATCAGGTCTTCTGGTAGGCGTGGTAGTTTCAATTATAGGCCGGATAGGAACAACTCCTCCATTAGTATCATCATTGCCCGTATAGCCTTCATTGTCACTACTGTCACGCACATCCTCACTAGTAGAGTTGCAGTGTCGAGTAGAATCCTCAAGATTAGCCGTCGCTGTTATGGAATCCTCCATCTTGTAGCCCTCCAATAGGTTGTGAACTGTTGAAGGGGAAAGAGCAGTGGTATCAGGACCTCCCCCTCCAGCGTTTTACACCCCAAAGAGGTTACAGTAAGCTGCTCGGATACTCAGAAGTCTTCTACCATTTTTTCCAATGTCGACCACAGTCTCTACGGTTGATCCGACCCATGTCTATATGATGCTCCCTTTAGAGGCAGTCAAGGGGCACCCCAACGAGGGGCTGGGCACCCATGTCATTATGTTTTGGAACCAAGCTAGCGCTTCGGAACCTTCTAGCAACTGCGAACTCGAGATTGAATCCGTCGCGGCTAGATTGTCCCGGTGCCTTCCAGTTCACTCGAACTTTGCAGTCCTTGTGATGGATTGCTGACGTAATAATGGTTTCTGTCCCTTCGGTGGTGCATGAATAGGCATAGGAGTCCTTACTCCAGGTGTACTCTAGCTCCTCCTCTTGGGTAATCCACGACGTTGTTGCAAAACCCCTTGGCTCGAACGCACATCTAACGAGGTCACTCTTCTTGACATGGTTGTAATCGATCCCCCTCCAATAGTTCATAGTAATCATACGGGAACGCTCCTTTCCCTTGGCATGGTTCCTACAAACAACAGTTAGTACCTCGTATGACACAAAACTGACTCATGCATATGCTAGTGTAAGAACGAAACACACAAGTGATAAAATCAACAATCGAGCTCCCCAAACCTTTAATGTCTAGCCTAGCTTCTTCATTATGCAACATACCAATGTAAGTAGTACATGCAATACATCAAATTATGCTCTTACTAGACAACCAATATCCTAGATAACAAGGCTCAATTCATACCATGCTCTTACTAGACAACCAATATCCTAGATAACAAGGCTCAATTCATACCATAGTAGCGAAAAAAAAATCTAGCATCATAAATCCTCATACTCAACAATTAAGCATTCTACCATCAAATCCAACATCATTACACCAATAAACACCATCATATGCAAGAAATCAAAGATAAAGACATTTTGCATAACAAGATATATAATCTAGTAGCAAAATTCCCAAATCAACAATCCAAGCATAATTTAGCATGCAATTGATAGTAAATAACACTTCTAATCACACAAACAACCTACCCATGCATCAAATAAGCATAATTGAAGCTCAAATTAGAAAACCCCCAAATTCGAAAATTAGGGTTCATAAGAAGATAGCTCAGATCTGAAAATCTAATGCACTAGAGAGAAATCTGTTCGGATGAAAAGATAGATCACGTAATAGGCTGCGATTGAAGCTAAAGAACACTAAATTTGATGAAGAAATGAAGAAGATATGAGATTTTGAAGGTAAAATCGCGATTTTCAGTTTTTGGGGAGGAGGAATGATGAAGATATGAAGAAAATGAGCTAAAGATGGGAAATCCGCGTTTTTTAACAACTGGGACCGTGGGGCGATTCGCCCCCCGCTCCCCGATGTGGGGAGACGGTCTTTTCGTCCGAAAACGCGGTTTTTAATCCCCAAAACCAATTTTCTCATAAAACCACTCGAAAAATTTTACTCAAACATAAACATATACGACACAGACATGAACAAATTCGCATACGAGAAGCAAATAGTTCAAGAATGAATGCATGCAATAAAGCGGTAAAGAAAGCGATAAAAACTCCGGGTTGCCTCCCGGATAGCGCCATTGTTTAAAGTCTTTGACTCGACTCCTGTCTGTGCCTATCTCTTCTTTCTGCGGGTACTAGACTTCCCCTTCATTGATATCCTCTCCATGCCACGAACCTGTGAATAAGAAAGAATATAGGCTGCAAGACCACAGTAGTGAGTAGTGACAGAAATATCAGGCGGATCAGGTGGATCAGATATGGCTTGCAACACGTGTTGTTTGCCATCCACTTCAATAGTGCAAGTTCTTTGGTAGATGTCCATTACGGAGCGTAGTTTAGTCAAGAACGTTCACCCTAAGAGTATGACATCCCCTGTTCCAGGTGCAGACGCCGGCATAACTACAAAATTGGTGTATACAGAAGCTTCACCAATCTTGACCAACACATTTTTCACAATGCCTTCGGGTCTCATAAAGGATCCATCCGCCAGTTGCACAATAGCCCTATGCTCAGATAGTTTTCCAAGGCTACTCTTTTCAAACACATTTAAAGGGAGTCTGTTTGAGTAGGATCTCGTGTCTAGTGTGGCACGGACATCTTCAAGCTCACCAATCCCTACCTTAACATCGAAACTTTTAGGGAGTGGCTCGGGATCCTCTTGCTTCTCATCACTTTCGTCAGAACCAAGGTCCTTCTCTTCTTCCTTAGCCTGTAGAAGTTCTTCCTTCTTGCAACACTCGCACTTACAAACCTTCTTGATGGTGATTTCGTGAGGTAGATCACCAGCCAATGTGATGGAATTCGACTTCTCAGTGTTGCTAGGCAGTTTTCCTTGTTCCCTACTTGCTCCTTGGTCGATCAACTCTTGCACCTTTTGATGGGCAAGCCTAGTGCTCTCTTCCAACCTATCAAGCCTTGCCCTAGTCTTCTCAGAATCTTCTTCATAACGTTTGAGAAAACTTTGGGTGTGATCAACCATCTTTTGCAAGTTCTCCATCAGTTGAGGCGACTTCGACTTCGGTGGCTCTTTCGGAGCGGGGTTTTCACAGTGGTCATTACCATAGTTTAGCCTACTACGGTCTTGGTTAGGGCCATAATTTTGGTTAGCCGGTGCATATCCTTGATTGTTTCGGAATCCTCTTCTCCAAAATCCACCTCGAGGATTCCTACCGTCTTGTCCGTAGCTAACTTCTTGAGAACCAAACTCCGTAGAAAAGGCTTCCTCTTCGCCTCCTGGAGCCCAATTGCCATCATCATATGCAAGCTCCGATCTACACATATGAGCCCCATGCCCGTAGTCCTTGCATATTCGACATACTTCGTTCGAAACAGTTGTTCCAGTGGCGCTCTTGAGGACTTGCTTCAATTCGTTGGTAAAGCACTCGAATTGATCCCCATTCCCCCTATACTTAGGGGCTTCTTGAGTCGGTGGAGCTTCAGGTCCACGTCTCCTAACCATTGCTCTTGGGTCCTTGAACTGCGAACCCTTAGCAAGCCTTTCGAAAACTGCCCAGACGGCTTCTGCGGTTTCCTCCCAAATATTTCCTCGGCATTGGAAATCCACCACTTGTTGGTTCTCGAAGGTTAGTCCATTGTAGAAGTGTTGGACTAGGTCAGAAAGTTCAAAACCATGGTGAGGGCACTTGTTCGTGAGATCTTGGAATCTCTCAAACGCGGTGTAGATGGTCTCATCATATTCCTGCTTGAATCCAGTGATTTGCGCCTTTAGCGCGGTAGTCAAGGTGTGAGGGAAGTATTTCTCCATGAAAGCTGAAAAAACCTTCTCCCAAGTGTCCAGCGAGCCTGCTGGTAGAGAACTCAACCATGACTTGGCTCTGTCGCCAAGCCTCATAGCAAAAACCTTCATCCTCAACTCATCCGTTGTTATTTCAGCTCCGGGTCGTGGGAGTTGGTTGACTAAATCAGCGATATCGTGCAAGTACCCCATCACATCTTCCCTTGATAAGCCATAGAACCTCGGCAGTCGTTGGAATGCGTGGTTCTTGATTTCCAGATCTCGAGTTGCAGACGAAAGAACAATCGCCGGTCCCCTCATACCATCCTTGGTGGGTTGAACCCATGCTTTCAGTGGTCTAGCTTCTGCCATTCCGTCGATTTCCTTGAAAAGACTGTGTAGAGATTCAGAGAAATCAGTATCCTCTATTTCCTCTAGTGCACGCCTTTGAAGTAGTCGCCTTCTTTGGTGGTAGACTCTGTCGATCTCAGCAATTGAATCAGCAAGTGGTGTTCCTTTAGATCGTGTATGTGGCATACACTATCTGTAACAGACTAGGAAAGCAGTATCAGAGAGAGATTAACAAGGAAAACTAAAACTAATAGAATTAGGAATTGAATGCTGTAAATATAAACAAATTAAACAGAAAAACGGAGTATAGTCCCCGACAAGGGCGCCAATTTGATGAACGCGGATTTGTCGGGTCCAGATTCAGCAAATAAATTTGTTATTTAGCCAAAGACAATTCACAACTACAACGAAAACCGTAGTGTAGCAGTAGAATGATCTCGAGTGTCGTTCTCTCAGGACTATAACTAGCTTTATCTATTTAACTAGAGAATATAAAACAGCAGACGTAAAAGCAAAGATTTTTCTAACAGATAATGGAGATTGGTGATAGTATGATCCTTCAAAGCATAACGGGTCAATAATCATGCGTAAATTCCTCGGTCTTGCATGGAGATCTTTAATCAATCTAATGTCCTGTTGCAATTATTAAGCACTACGAAGATAAAGATACTGACAAGTCAATCACTATTGTCCTATTGTGTTCCGTAATTATTCAACACTACGAAGATATAGATGCGCATAGGTCGACGAGGGTCCAATTGTGCATAATAATTAATACAACATACGAGAATTTAGGTGGAGCCTGATCAACGAAATAAAGCAATAACACGGATTATAATGCGCGATATAGCCATTAGCATGATTATCTTCCCTTCACTAAGAATTCACATACTACCACCAACGATAAGTTTAGCTACTCATAATAGGCATGCAATCAACAGAAATCATAGAAGAAAACATGTTGAAAGATATATAAAAATAAGTAGAATAAGCTGTAAGATACAATGTTACCGAAGGTTGTCAATCTCCGAAGAATTGCAATCCTACAAGCTCTAATCTGCTATGAAAAAGTGAGCCCTAAGCTACGAACCCCCAGAACAGGCTCTGGGGAGTTCATACCTAAAACTACAGAGAAAGGTGGGAGAATAGGTCTGGAAAAGTATGAATTTTGGAGAAAAACTGAGCAACTATATATAGGCTACGAATAAGTGTGGGGCGAGTCGCCCCACGTCCCGGACGGTTCGCCCGGGAGTGATTTTCGCGGAATTCCGCGTTTTCGACGCGTTTTTGGATTTCTTCCCCTTTTCGGACTCGGTTTCTGACTTCTAGTGGCCTTCTAACCTCCAGATTCGACCCCTAGAC
Source organism: Plantago ovata (assembly GCA_028274465.1). NCBI lineage: Eukaryota > Viridiplantae > Streptophyta > Magnoliopsida > Lamiales > Plantaginaceae > Plantago > Plantago ovata. Next base: position 70,385,253 of record CM051457.1, on the reverse strand, counting down.
TCCAAATCCTATCCGGAAACCTTCAGATACTCCAAATAGGCTTCTGGAACACCAATTCCTTGTCAACTTCAATATAATTGCCCGGAAATCCTCGATTTTCAACCAAAACCTGTAAAATAAAATCTAAAGGGAAACATGACACTATTCTAATAAAATGCACTACAATATAGCTAAATTAACATAGAGGATAGCTAAAATAGGTGAAAAAGACTCAAATGAAAGTGCAAAATACACATTCATCATCTCTCTCTGATTAAGGAATGACGACCTGGTAGCACGGTTTCGAAAAACCAAGGAGATGGTGCAACAACCAAGGCGAAGGTCTACAGTGGGGTTGGGCATGAGGCTCTAAAGGACCTTTTTGCAATTATGTTTGACCAATGTGGAGTGACAAGTGGACTAGTTTGGGAGATTTATGGATTTTTGTGGACGGTTTAGTATGTTTAGAAACTTGTTGAGCTTGTTTGTGCTTTCTGAAAATTAAAAAGGACTTTTATGCAATTACTGTTTGAGGGCAGGTTAGTAACTTCACAACCCATGGACTAAAATGTTAAACCGAATTTCTTTTGAGGACTATTCTGAAGTTGTAAGAAACTGTAGTACAGATTTGCAATCTACTGTGGGGTTATTTTGGTACTTTTGAAATCCGAGTTTGAAAGTGTTTTCTAAAAGCTAGTGAACTGCTTTATGTCTTGGTGAAGTCGAGTCACTAGTTGTCTTCTAGCTCGGTTGGTTAAGAGTTGTGTGACTAACTTAAAGGTCCCGAGTTCGAGCCCCTCCTTTGCCACTCCTTCACCGACCTTTTAATTCTTATCCTTTTAGCTTTTGTTCGACTTATAGTTAGTAACTAGACAATTTCTGTTTAGGTGTTCCGTTCGTTAGCTTTTAAGTTGTTGTGCTTTCGTGGACCGGCGAAGTTTAAGGTGAGTGTTCACCCCAAAGTTTGTTTGTTTTTAAAACCTGGAAGGCAATGTGATATGCATGTATATTGTATTGTATTTACTTTATTATGTACGGTGTTGTTCTGTTCTACTGACTCTTCTGCAGGAATGTAACTCGGTTATCCGAGCACTTTATTTGTTATTGTTTCTGTCTGTATCTGTGTGGCCGGTCGATTAGGTTGTAACTAGGTAGACTTGGGTAGTGTGGACTATCGGGTTTATTTGGTTATTGCCTAGTCTATGCCCTTTTAGACGCGAGGTAGAAGTCGCTGAGGTCTATTAGGGTCGTAGGTTCTGTTTCTGTTTCTGTCTAAAGTTGTACCCTCTGGAGGGAGCTATAAGGGCATTCTTGGAGTAGGAGTAATAAGGCGGGCTGCACCAACGGACTTCACCTTATCTGTTTCTGTCTGTCTCTGTTATGTTATCTGTTTCTGTTACTGCTTCGCTTGCTACAAATGTTTGTTTTCAAAACCGTTTACTGTTCTGTCTTTTAAAATTAGAACCTCACTGAGATCCTTTATCTCACACTCTTTCTGTTTTCAAAATTCCTTCCTTGTAGATTTTGTTGAAGAAGATCAAGTCTAGGCATCCCTATTCGTCTTCACTGTCTGTTCATTTAAATTTGACTTTGATTTTAGTTACCGTATCCCTATTCTACTTTAAAATTTGTAAGCTCGCGCCAAAACCCGTTTCTCATCATTTATTGAAGACCGTTACCTATGAATGTCAAAATTACTTTATTTTCGAAAGAATTAGTTTATTTTAAAAATCGGTACCGTTACAGTTGGTATCAGAGCTTGAGTTCAAACTCAAGCTTGCTAGGATAGGATCTTCTTACCTTTGGGGGTGTGTGTGAGGGTTTGAGTTGCTGGATATAGATTGAGTTGTTTTTTTCTTTCTCTTATACTGTTTAGTCTTCCGCACTAACTCTGAGTTGTTCCGTTTGCACGTCACCTGTCCTACTGTTTTGTTTTCCAAAACTGTCTTGTTGTTGATTCTGTTAAACCTCAATAACAAGCTTATGATTGTCACTTTCGTTCGTTTTCTTTACGACCATTTGATTGTTTATTTTAAATGCATGAGTATTTGCTTAAAAGTATATTTATTTACTATAAAGCCATTGGTTGCATGCTTTAAACACGTATTAATGCATGTGTTTTACTTATTGAGGTTGATGTAGGTTCTTGCTTGGTTCTGTCATATTGCGATTTATTGTTTAACCAAAGTCGACATAAATCACTGACAGGCGACCGACTGTTTAAGTGATTCGTGTTAACCGGGGTCAAATGACTGATCACTTTGTGAGGGAACACTTTGGGCCATTGCTTGCTTAATGTGTTTTTGATGTGTATCTTATGCTTGTTTAATGAATTCCTTACATATGCTTATCGTCGTTTCATTTTCAATTTATGTCTACCTTGTATGCTAGGTTAGACACACTCGAGGATTTACTTATTTATAAGTTATTATCTTACTTATGTCTCCCTAATTTGATTTTGACCTTTGTAATCTCGTTTACTCTCACACGTCTCTTGCTTGTTCACGCTAGATTGACTTAAGTTAGTGCCTTAGTTCACGTTATGCAACTCTTAAGGACGTTAATTACGTTATTGACCTTAGACTAATTGCGATAGGATGGCTCCAAGGAACAACACGTGCGCTACCAGCAGCAGCAACCCCGCCGCCAATGATGCTAATGCACCAGACTCGATGCAGCAAATGATCGCACCTCCAAATGCCTCCCGCCAAGTAGCAATTGCGATCGCGCCGCCAGTTATGCCACATCAAGAAACTCTAACGTTGTCGGCAGCTGCGAGGTTCACTCGTTTTCACCCGGAAAGGTTTGAAGGATCACCCCATTCAAGGCAAGCTGAAGTCTGGATTGAGGGCATCGAGGATTTGTTTAGTATCTTGCACTTCAACGATGCACAAATGGTGGAACTTGTAGTGTTTCAGCTCAATGGACCAGCACGACGTTGGTGGGTCACCATTGATGCACAGTGGAGGAGAGAAGGAAAACCTCGCACATGGGAGAATTTTGTGAAGGAATTTGTGGACAAGTATGTTCCCCGCTCTGTCCGTAAGAGAAGAACGAATGACTTCGAAAATTTGGTGCAAGGGAAGATGATGGTGCCCGAGTATGATCTTAAATTCACGAGATTGTTGAAGTATGTGCCACACTTCCAAATTGATGAAATGGAAAAGATGAGGTACTTTGTACGAGGGTTGAAGCCTAAGATCAGGTTCCACCTGTTTGGAATCGAGATGGCAACTTACACGAAGGCCGTGGAAAGAGCTGCTGAATTGGAGGATGGTTTAGGAGAACCTGAGAGTTATGAACCTCATCGATATGGAAAAAGGAGTTCTGATCACACGAGTAGCAAGGATCGTCCGTCTCCATCCAAGTATCCTCGCAATCAGTGGGAAAGTCGACCTCGTCAACTCGGTGATATTACTGGAGACTCAAGTAGCATAAAGTGTAATTTCTTTGGAGGAACAACTCACGAGGAAGGCAACTGCTGGAAGTAGAAGGGTTGTTGTTTCGCTTGTGGCAGCAGGGACCACAAGGTGAACGAATGTCCGAGGCGTCGCTGTTTGATTAAGGAAGGACGGCCTGGTAGCACGGTTTCGAAAAACCAAGGAGATGGTGCAACAACGAAGGCGAAGGTCTACAGTGGGGTTGGGCATGAGGCTCTAAAGGACCTTTTTGCAATTATGTTTGACCAACGTGGACTGACAAGTGGACTAGTTTGGGAGAGTTATGGATTTTTGTGGACGGTTTAGTATGTTTAGAAACTTTTTGGGCTTGTTTGTGCTTTCTGAAAATTAAAAAGGACTTTTCTGCAATTACTGTTTGAGGGTAGGTTAGTAATTTCACAACCCCTGGACTAAACTGTTAAACGGAATTTCTTTTGAGGACTCTTCTGAAGTTGTAAGAAATTGTAGTACGGATTTGCAATCTACTGTGGGGTTATTTTGGTAATTCTGAAATCCGAGTTTGAAAGTGTTTTCTAAAAGCTAGTGAACTGGTTTATGTCTTGGTGAAGTCGAGTCACTAGTTGTCTTCTAGCTCTGTTGGTTAAGAGTTGTGTGACTAACTTAAAGGTCCCGAGTTCGAGCCACTCCTTCACCGACCTTTTTATTCTTATCCGTTTAGCTTTTGTTCGACTTATAGTTAGTAACTAGACAATTTCTGTTTAGGTGTTCCGTTCGTTAGATTTTAAGTCGTTGTGCTTTCGTGGACCGTTGCTCGCGAAGTTTAAGGTGAGTGTTCACCCCAAAGTTTGTTTGTTTTTAAAACCTGGAAGGCAATGTGATATGCATGTATATTTTATTGTATTTACTTTATTATGTATGCTGTTGTTCTGTTTGTACTGACTCTTCTGCAGGAATGTAACTCGGTTATCCGAGCAATTTATTTGTTATTGTTTCTGTGTGGCCGGTCGATTAGGTTGTAACTAGGTATACTTCGGGAGTGTGGACTATCGGGTTTATTTGGTTATTGCCTAGTCTATTCCCTTTTAGACGCGAGACAGAAGTCGCTGAGGTCTATTAGGGTCGAAGGTTCTGTTTATGTTTCTGTATAGAGTTGTACCCTCTAGAGGGAGCTATAAGGGCATTCTGGGAGTAGGAGTAACAAGGCGGGCTGCACCAACGGACTTCACCTTATCTGTTTCTGTCTGTCTCTGTTATGTTATCTGTTTCTGTTACTGCTTCGGTTGCTACAATTGTTTGTTTTCAAAACCGTTTACTGTTCTGTCTTTTAAATTTAGAACCTCACATGTTGCTCAGAAAGTGGAAACTTCAGCAACAGCATTGCATAAGTGAAAATCTATACGACAGAGTAGGTTGTGCTTGCTGAAACTGAGACTGACCACTTGCTGATGGAACATATGTGACCTCTTGCTGAAAGTACTTGTATTTGCTCTCCAATGTTACTGTTTGAATTTCATTCAAAAGAGCATTAAATGCAAAGCATGCACGCGAAGGACATGAAGACTAGAAGACAAACAAGGACGCTGCTGAAAGTACAAAAGCAAGATAGTGACATTTTAAGGATCAAAAGCCTTATAATTTGAAATTCAAACGGCTCCTTATTTCATCCGGCAAAGAGTTGAAGTGTGTCAACAACGTGATCAAACTCTCACTTGTGCTTAAACTCACATACCCTTCAAACACTCTTTACTGCCATCGATCCGTTCCAAGACTTAATGCTTGAAAAACCTACTTGTGAAGAAGTAGAACATACACGGCTAAGAAATTAGTTAAGTGTTCTTTCTTTCGAACAAGAACAAGTCTTGACACCAGAAACAATCAAACTTGTTTACTGCAAAGTATTCAAAGTTTTGTTTCTTAGATTACTTGTTGTAACTGAATAAGTTATAATTAAGTTATCTCATCCCAAACCTCTCTAACTGAAAATACACCCTTTCAGGCGTGATATTCAGGGGGAACTTAATCTAGCATAGTGTTGTTGATTAAAAGTACCAAGTTTGGTGGAGAACAAGGTTACGTTCTCTAGTTAGATTGGAGACGAAGCAAGTGTGCTTTGGTTTCTGTTTGGATCGCTCTAGATAGGTGTTGTAAGGAACCTCAAACTTATCTTTGTGGATTCAGTCCTAGAAAGGACAAAGTGGATTAGTTGAGAGATTACGCCACTCTCAGATACCACTATAAAAGTGTTTGTGTGATTTACTTACTGTACTTGGTTTTCAGCAAATCATATCTATCTGTACACAGTCACTCACATCACTTGTTGAAACCTTCATTTACTGAAAAAGCACTTATTGTATCAAAGACTTCCGCTCTCTGATTTTAAGTATCAGCAAACCTAGTTACTGTGAAGTAACTTGCGCTTGCTGAGAAAGTTAAGTATCAGCAAACTCATTACTGTAAAGTAATAAGCACTTGCTGAGAAAGTTTTTAAACGACGAAATTTTGAAAAGACTATTCACCCCCCCCCCCCCCTAGTCTTTTCTTGTTGTTTAAAGGGACCAACAAGTGGTATCAGAGCCAGGTTCTTTAACCTTCAGCACTGAACCTAGATCCCCTTAGGTGCTTTCCGTAAATCACTCTCACTTGATCAGTTTGGTAGTGCTTTGCCGACAGGATGTCTTTAGGAGACGCTCCCTTGCTGAAGCTGGAAAATTACGAAAAATGGCGAAACAACATGATGCTACATCTTGAGGCCATTAGTGATGAGATGGTCACTGTCATTAATGATGGACCTATCAAGATCACTAAGGTTGAAAGAAGTTTTCCTCACAAAACCACTGAAGCTTGAAAGGAAACTATCTTAGGCGAACCGGTTGATACCGTTGTGCCAAAACCGAGAGAGGAATGGACTTCCGACGAAGCTAAGAGAGTCCGTCTTGATGGCTTGGAAAATGGTTCAAGATCTTTGTGCTGGATCTGACAAAACCAAGGAAAACAAACTTGAAGTACTGAAATTAAAGTTCCAAAACTTTAAACAAGGTACAAACGAGTCACTGGAAGACTTGGACTTCAGATTCACAACTCTTGTTAGTGAAATGGCAGCCTTGGGTGTTGGAAATCTTTACTCAGATTCTGAGAAGGTGAAAACCATCATCAGAAGTCTGAATCAAGAATGGATCCACACTCAGAACTTCTACTACAATCAAGGAATGCCAGACATTACACCAACAGAGTTGTTCTCTCATCTTGCTACTGTCAACTATGAGACAAAGCAAAGAGAAAATGTGTTTGCTGAAAAATCGCAAAACATTGCTCTTGCTGCAAAGCCGTCATCTCCCGAAAAGAAGAATGATAAAGAGCCTGCTGATGAAAACTCTTTGGTTGTCAAAAATATGAAGAAATTCATCAGTAAGGAACTTGAAAGGCGAAAAGCAAAAGAGAAGCTGAAAAAGCATCTTGGTAACAACTACCATAAGTACAAGAATGAGACTAGCTCGCTGAACAAGCAAGCTCAGCAAGCAACTTCATCAAAAGAACCAGCAGTTGGAAATGATCTCTGCTTTTACTGCAAAAAGCCTGGACACTTCAAAGCAAATTGCCCTCTGCTGAAAGGCAAATCTGCTGAAAAGATGAAGAAGTTCAAAAGAGCTTTTATTGCTGAAGAAAAGAAGAAGCTTCAAGCAAAAATCGATGCATTGTGCATTGATACTAGCTCCGAAGATAGTGAGGATGAAAGCTCAGACACTGACGATGAAGAAGCCACTCTAGACGTGGATATTGGCAAAGAAGTTTGTGGAATAGCTATGGAAGCTTATCCAGATGTGTCAAACTATGAGTTCTGCCTCATGGCCGGTCAGGTAAACAACCCTACCTCTGACTCAGACTCAGAAAGTGAAGACGAGATTGACCTTGACAAGATTCAAGGAGAAATCGAAAGATTTGAGAAAACTCTGAGCAGACAGCAAGAGAAACTACAGATTGCTGAACCTCTGACCAAGCAGACTACTGTAGAGTATGTCTTGCTGAAGGAAGAGACAGAAGAAAAGGATGCTGAAATAAGGCGTCTTAAAAAGTTGATTGCTGAAGCTACAGAGAAGAATTCTCAAATGACATTAGAATTGGAAGAATATCAGTCCTCAATTCTAATGTTACTTGCTGAAATCCAAGAAATGAAAAAGATGAAAATCAATTTCAAATCTTATGCTGACGCAAGTAATACGCTGACTGAACTAAACTCTTATTTGAGAGATCCATCTCAGAAAGAAGGTTTAGGTGCAACGTATGAAGGTGATGACGTAGAAATCTTGAGTAAAGACAAATCACCGATTTCCTTCGTACGTGCTACTGATAGTGGTCAACCAGAACTCTATCAGTTTGGTCAATCTAAGGTTGCTGAAACATGCAATCAAGTACCTACAACCATAAAGCCCGAGGTTGCTACTCAAAGTAACAAAAGACTTTAAAAGGAAAACAGGTTGCTGTGAAGCAAACTGTAAAGAAGAAGGATGTTGTGAAGCATTCCGCCAAACTAGTTGCTGAAAAGCAATTTGTTAAGTCAAAAGGCAAGATTACTAAAAGTAATCAGAAGACCTTTGCTGACAAACCTGAATCAAGTAAGGTTGCTGACACAAAAGCTCAGCATTCTCCGAAAAGTGGTCTCGGTTTCAAAACCAAGCAAAGTCAACTCTTTCACGTATAAGCAAAGTCATCAAAGATACTTCAAAGAGATGAACAAAATCAAGCCTAAGAGTTCTGAAAAGACTCTAAATGCTAGGGCTAGAAGGAACCTTGCTAGAAAAGAACTTACTGAAAAGTATGTTCAGCAAAAAGGTCAACCGAGCAAGACACCACATCAGAAAGTGGACTTGATCAGCACGAATCAAAAGTCTTTCAGCTCAAAACCTCCTAGTTCCTCAGCAAGTAGAAAACAAGTCAAAGTTGAAAAACTTAAGACTTGGGTTTCCACTGGACGCATTCTTGAACATGTTAATGTAAATCCAATATTGGATAATTAACTTCTTTGCTCTTGATTGTGCAGACTTCAGCCACGGAGACAAACGATGCAATCTGGCACTTTGACAGTGGTTGTGGAAAGCACATGACGGGCAACAAGAATAACCTTATAAACTATAGACGGTGGTCTAAAGGTCCAACAATAAGGTTTGCTGGTGGAGGCTCTGGTTCTACAAAAGGCTATGGTGACGTGAAGTTAGGATGCATAACCATTACTGGAGTTCTTTATGTCAAAAATCTTAAGTTTAATCTTTTCAGCATGAGTCTGTTTGCTGACAAGGATACTTCATCAAAATCAAAAGTGATGAATGTAAACTTATAGATTTCGAGACTAAAAAGGTAATTATGATTGCAAGAAGATCAGGAGGCTTGTACACCGTAGATTGGTCTTCAGCAATCGTTGAAAAATGCCTTGTCTCAGATCACGATTGCCTTGATGAAAAAGCATGGTTATGGCATAAACGAACAAGTCATCTAAACTTCAAGACGCTGAATAAGCTGTCTAAAAAGGCACTTGTAGTTGGATTACCTAAGGTTACTTTTAAGAAGGATGGTGTTTGCAATGCATGTCAACAAGGAAAGCAAACCAAATCCTCTTTCAAGAACAAGGCAGTACCGTCAACTACAAAACCTTTACAACTCTTGCACATGGACTTGTTTGAATCTTCTTCAACAAGCTATGCTGGTAAGAAGTATGGTCTGGTCGTGGTGGATAACTATTCAAGATTCACTTGGGTAGTATTCATCAAACACAAATCTGAAACTAGGACTGAAATACGTAACTTGCTGCATAAGCTTGAAGTCATGAAAAATGACAAGGTAAAAGTCATAAGGACAGACCATGGTACTGAGTTTGTAAACCAGTACATAACTGAGTATTGCACCTCAAAAGGCATACAACATCAGTTATCCTCAGTAAGGACACCACAGAAAACGGTGTTGCTGAACGGAAGAATCGTACCCTGAAAGAAGCCGCAAGAACAATGCTTGCTGACACTGAAATAAGTGAGGCTTACTGGGTTAAAGCGATTATGTTGGTCCCTTTAAACAACAAGAAAAGACTAGAGGGGGGGGGGTGAATAGTCTTTTCAAACTTTTGTCGTTTAAAACTTTCTCAGCAAGTATTTATTACTTTTCAGTAATGAGATTGCTGATACTTAACTTTCTCAGCAGGCGTAAGTTACTTTACAATAGTTTGGTTTGCTGATACTTAAAATCAGAGAGCGGAAGTCTTTGAAACAATAAGTGCTTTTTCAGCAAGTAAAGTGTTTCAGCAAGTGATGTGAGTGACTGTGTACAAACATATAAAATTTGCTGAAAGCTAAATGCAGTAAGTAAATCACACAAACGCTTTTTAGAGTGGTATCTGAGAGTGGCGTAATCTCCCAACTAATCCACTTTGTCCTTTCTAGGACTGAATCCACTAAGATATGATTGAGGTTCCTTACAATCTCCTATCTAAAGCGATTCAACAGAAAGCAAAGCACACTTGCTTTGTCTCCAACCTAAACTAGAGAACTCAACCTTGTTCTCCACCAAACTTAGTACTTTTAATCAGCAAAACTATGCTTGATTAAGTTCCCCCTGAATATCACGCCTGAAAGGGTGTATTTTCAGTTAGAGAGTTTTGGGGTGAGATAACTTAATTATAACTTCTTCAGTTACAACAAGTAATCTAAGAAACACAACTTGGAATACTTTGCAGTAAACAAGTTTGATTGTTTCTGGTGTCAAGACTTGTTCTTGTTCGAAAGAAAGAACACTTAACTAATTTCTTAGCCGAGTTTGTTCTACTTCTTCACAAGTAGCTTTTTCAAGCTTTAAGTCTTGGAACGGATCAATGGCAGTAAGAGTGTTTGATGGTTTGTGAATTTTAAGCACAAGTGAGAGTTTGATCACGTTGTTGACACACTTCAACTCTTTGCCGGATGACCTCTATTTATAGTGCAAGTAAGGAGCCGTTTGAATTTCAACTCCTAAGGCTTTTGTTCCTTAACATGTCACTATCTTGCTTTTGTACTTTCAGCAGCAACCTTTGTTTGTCTTCTAGTCTTTATGTCCTTCGCGTGTAAGCTTTGCATTAAATGCACCTTTGAATAGAATTCAAACAGTAACAATGGAGCGCAAAATCACGTACATTCAGCAAGAGGTCACATATGTTCATCAGCAAGTGTTTATTCTCAGTTTCAGCAAGCACAACCTACTCTGTCTTTCAGATTTTCACTTATGCAATGCTGTTGCTGAAAATTTCACTTTCTGAGCAACACGTGCCTTACCAGTCTTCAGCAATCTTCAAGTCTTCAAGTCTTCAAGTCTTCAGATCTTCAAAAGTCTTCAAGATTCTGACCGGTTTCTTATTTGCTTCAATAATTTGTTTATAATAAACAAAATACATCTTCAGCAAATGCTTCAATAGGTCATTTTCTTTTCAGAAAATAAGTTACATCAAAGCTAAGCATCAATAAGATATTTTCTTTTCAGAAAATAAAATACATCATACGCTAAAGTGTCAATAAATTAATTTCTTCACAGAAATTAAAGTACGTCATCCACAAGGATAAAAACTTATCTAACACCTATCTAAGTCATCAGCAAACGTTCCTCTTTTACAATGTCCTTTAAAAATTCTAAAATCCTATGGACCTCAAGAGTACTAGTTACTGACTGTTCTTAATTTAGCATGGTTAATTACTCATCAAAATTACAAGTTTCCTAACAAATTTCCCCCTTTTTGATGTTAGCAATCCATGGCTAAATTAATTGTTACCCTTTTAGAGGTTTCTGATGTTGAATAAATCAGATGATTAATGCAAGCATACTTGAATTTAAAAAAACAGTAAGCAAGAGTAAGTTGCATAATCAAAAACCAATAAGAGTCAAAAAGAATTCATTGCTGAAAGTTATCATTCATAAGTTTACAAGAAAGCATAGATAACAGAGAGTCAGCAAACAAAAACTTTTAACAAGAAACTATTGCAGGGACTTAAACTATTTCAGAGGATTTTCTCAGAATCTCTCTTACACTCTTCTCAGCAAGAGCAGTGAATTCAACACAATCCTTCTCGTAGTTTTCCAGAAGCCTACGGACTTGTAGTTGAAGAATTCTTGCATTTTTGCAGGCAGTATGATGATGCTTTTCAGCATTCATTTCCATGTAGTTAATTACCCACAAATGCATGCCCCAATTGCTGGCATGGAGAAGCTGTGTATCTGAAATGTTTCTCGGATGAATCTTTCTTAACCAGAGAAGATCTTCTTCTTGATCCTGAGCAGTCAGATAGAAGTACTCATAAGGAATCAATCCAAGTTTCTTCTTAGGTTTCTTTGTTACCGGGTCAGCATAGAAAGCGATGCCAGGTGGTTTGATTATATCTGGTTCTTGTCTAAATGTCTTACCAATGGCAACTCTTCTTACATGGACCTCAAGATTCAACCATTTCCCAGCAATGTTTCTTGGGAGGGATTCTTCCCTTTGCTTCTTTTGGACTTTGAGTTCAATCCATTTGAACATCTGATTCAAACAGGCTGTAGGAAAGAACTCATTTACCAACAAATCTTCCAGCTTTAGGATCCAACAACCATGAATGTTTCTGATCACATTCTGAGTGGTTTCATCATTGCTGGTCTTTGTATATTCAATGCCGGAGCCAATAGCAATGTTGGCCAGCCTTTTCTCTTCCTGTCTTTGCCTTCTTCTTCTTGTTTTAGCATTGTCTTGATCTCTTGCTGAAGAGTCAGACGAAAAATGCCTTGAGTGGCCAGACGGAGTTATGGCTGTTAAGGGTCTAGCTCTTATGGCTTGAGCTATTGTTTGATTGTCATCATCTTCTTCATCATCTTCATTCAGATTGTGATGACTTTCAATGTGACAGAAATCTTGAGTTTCAGCAGCGGTTTTTCTCTTTTTGGTACTTGCTGAATTTAACTCAGTTTCTGCTTGTCTTTTAGAACTTTGCTCTCTTTCAGCAAGAGGTTCTAGTGAAAGTGGCACATCCGCAGCAGGAGTAGGAGGGGTTTGATTGCTTTTTCTGGTCTTCTTTTCCCCCTTAGACATGGATTGCAACATCGGAGTGATGTGCAGAGAATAAAACTCATTGCAATTTTCAGCAAGAGTGTTGAGGCTGTTATACTTCATGATGATCTCTTGTTGGTCAGAGTTCATTGTTGCTAACTCTTTTTGAATAATCATCATGTTCTCTTCATGTCTTTTCTCTGTTGTGGCCTTCTCATCCATAATAGTCTGAGCTTTGACAAGAGCACTTTTTGCTAGCAAGAGAGCTTGACTTACATCTTCTTCATAGCTCTGGTGATAAAGACTGATGTCTTTCTGAGCTATGGTTAAAGTTGTAGTGCGTCTCAGCACCGTAGCCAATATTTTTCCAATGTCAAGTGGGCTCTCAGCAAGCAATGCCTCATCTTCAGCTTTGCAGGCTTCATGGACTTTCTTTAGTGCGAGAATTCTGGGAGTAAACTCCTCAACTCTTGGGAACGGCACTAAATTAGGTGTCAAGGAGTGAGCCTTAAGTTCAGTAGCAAACTGATCATCTTGTAAAAGCAACTCAGCCCTTAATGAATCTCCTTCATAGCTGAGATAATTAGGAGGAGGAATCTGAACGACTTTTGGGTCTCGCTTGGATTGTTCATCTTCATTTTCCGACAAGTCGTCATCATCCTCAGATTCATCAAGTTGAGCGACTTTTGAGCCTTTGTCAGTAGCTTCACGTCCTTTTTGTTGAGTGGTTGCTGATGGCAACGCTTCAGACTCAACGAGTGGAGTTTCACCAGTAGATAGTTGTTTCCATTGAGTTTGGGGCTCAATTACTGGAGTTTCTCCAGTAGTTAGTTTTAATTGAGTAGTTGCTGAAGGCAACGTTTGAGACTCAATAACTGGAGTTGCGCCAGTAGTAGGTGGAAGGGATGGAACTTCCTTTGATTTTGGTTTTGAAGATTCACCAATTTCCAGATCCTGCGTATGCCTTGCATGGATCACGAGACTATTTTGTAAAGCTCGTTGGTAATCTTCATCTTCAAGGTTTTCTTCAGTAACCTTGGCATCAGAAACTGGACTTTTGCCATTTTTCAAGGCAGCCCTTTTTCTGGCGTATTCTTCTTCAGTATCAGCACCTTGTACAGGTGCTTGATTTTCAGCAGCAGCAGGAGGAGGTTGAGATTCTTGCTGAGATTGTTGTTGATCAGCTTTCTGATTGTCAGAGGGATTAGTTTCAGCAGCTGTCAACTTTAATCCACCAGCACCAGGACTTGGACCTTGATTGTCATCATCTTCATCCTTTTTGTCCTTAGAATCTTTTCCTTCATCATCACTGGGATCAGTGGGAATGTTCTCATCTTCTTCTTCTTCTTCATCATCAGTCAAGATGACTAGCTCAACGTGCTTATACAAAGCAACACTTGTCACTTCCTCTTCCTCAGTTAGTTTGTGGGGATCATCCACCACAGGAACAAAGGAGCCTTTGAGCATCACAGCTTGTTCAGCTGGAGAGGCACTCTTAAATTTGGCCTTCATATTCTCTCTGATTTGAGCAATCAGATTTGAACTCATTTGCTGAGAATATGTCATTTCGTCAGGAAGTATGGAGTGGACAAATGTTTCGAGCTTCAGCAGTGAAGATCTCTTTTTCTCATTTGAGAGATGAAGGTGAAGATCTGAGAAGTCCATTCTCCTATATCTTTGCCAGTTGCTGACGGACTTAGCAACTCTAGACAAAGTTGTCCTCTTGAAGCTCAAGTAAAGTTCTTCAGAACTTACTTGCTGATCTTCAGTGATGAGTACCATTTCAGTGGTCTCCTTTTGAGCCTGAAAAAGAATTTTATTTAGATCAGGATTGGTTTGGAGAATTGTTTTAGAGTTTAAATCTGAAACATGATTTACCTGCTGAGAGTCAGCAAGCTCATGTAGTACAATTTCCATTCCATGAGGAGATGGGGTAGCATCCTCCATTTGTTCATCCTGCTGAGCAGGGAGTGTTGGTTCTGGTTCAGAGGCTTCAGCAACCATCTGACTTGTATCTTGAGAAGTCTGCTGAGGAAGGACAGGTGGTGGCTCAGTCCTTTCAGCATTAACAGTTTCTTCAGCTTCTTGGACTGTTTCTTCAGCAGACTTCTGAGTTTGCTCTATCTGAGAAAGCTGTGCGGTTTCAGCAATCTCCCTTGTCTCTGAATTGACAAGTTGAGCAGAAGCAACTTGACCTTTAAGCTCACTGCTTGTCATGAAGAGTTCAATTGACTTGTTGGATGATTCTTCAATCTCCAACTCCATTTGTTTGCTTAAATCTTCCAGTACAAGCTGGACTTTGTCAATTGAAGTCTTGGGTGAACTTGGGCCAGCATTCTCAGCATCAAGAGATGCGTCTTTGAAGGATGCTTCTTGAGTTTCAGCAACTTCAGGAACTGGAACCATTGCTATCTCAGCAACTGGTCCATCAGCAAGCTGGGTTTCAGCAACTTGATGAGTTGCTTGTTCAGCAACCATCTGTTCAGCAGCATCAGCAAGTGCCGCTCTTTGCAGATCAGCAGCAATGTCACTTACTGGTTCCATGGTTGGATCATCTAGATTCTCTACAATGTAGATATCTGGGACTTGGGCAGGAATTTCATTTCCACTGCCTTGTGGTCTATTCTCAGTAGAGTTATCAACGTTAAGTTGATTGTTGAAGCCTTCCGCAAACACTTCAACATTGCTGATGTATGTTTCAGTAATTATTTCAGCAACATCTACTGGCAAATGCGTTTCAGCATTTGTCTGGGAATTGACTGAGGAGTCTTGGACGTTGGGGACTGACTGAGAAGCCAGTGTCTTCTTTCTTTTGTTACTTGTCCGTTTCCTCTTAGGTACGGGATTTGCTGATGACGCTGCAGTCTGAGTGTCATCATCAGCTTTCCTCTTTCTTCTTTTAGATTTCTCCAGTTTCCCAGAGTCATCTATTGTTGCATTTTCAGCAACGACTGTTGTACACGTACCTTGTTGATTTTCTACAGCAGATTCATTTGTGTTACCACCACCAACAGCAGTTTCATCTCATAGGGATCTTTTCAGGTTTTTTATCCTCTTTGATCCTAAACTTTATGAGCATTTCTTTCGCATACTTTGCTTGATTTATGAATATTCCATCTTTGAGTTGCTTGACTTGCAACCCTAGGAAATAATTCAATTTTCCCATCATACTCATTTCAAACTTATTTGTCATGAGTTTGGCAAAATCCTCACAAAGTTGCTTGTCCTTAGATCCAAAAATTATGTCATCCACATAAATTTGGACTAAGATTAATTTACCATCATGGTTCATGGTAAAAAGAGTTTTGTCGACTTCACCTTTCTTGAAACCATTTTCCAGCAAGAACTTAGCTAAGGTATCATACCATGCTCTTGGTGCTTGCTTTAGACCATATACAGCTTTCTGAAGCTTATATACCATCTTGGTTTCTGAGGGAAGTTCAAAGCCGGGGGGTTGTTCTAGGTAGACTTCTTCAGCAAGTTCACCATTTAAGAATGCACTCTTAACATCCATTTGGTAAACAATGAAGTCATTGTGAGCAGCAAAGGCCAAGAAAAGCCTAATAGCATCCAATCTTGCAACTGGAGCGTAAGACTCATCATAGTTCAATCCTTCAGTCTGACAGTAACCTTGAGCAACTAAGCGTGCTTTGTTTCTTGTTACTTCACCAGACTCGCTTAGCTTGTTTCTGAACACCCACTTTGTACCAATAGCTTTCTTATTTTCAGCAAGTGGCACAAGTTTCCAGACTTTGTTTCTTTCAAATTGATCCAATTCTTCTTGCATTGCCTTTACCCATTCAGAATGCTTCAAAGCTTCTTCTATGATTTTAGGTTCAATTTCTGAAACAAAGCATGAGAATAAAGATTCTACTTCCACGACAGTTGCTTCTTCAGCAAGTCCTTGAGTAGCTTTGGATCTAGTCACTTGGCGTTTATTAATATCGCCAATCATATCCGTAGAGGGATGATCTCTAATCCATTTATTAACAGGTTTCCTGTTTGTTGGATCAGGATATGTTTGCTCATCAGCATGTGACTCTTCAGTATGTACTTGTTCAGTACTACTGGGAATTTGTGTCTCTGCTGAGATTTGATCGTCAGCAACTGCTTGTTCAGCATTGCTGGGTTGAGATATTTCATCAGCAGGCACTGGAGATTGCGTAATTTCAGCAACTTCCGGAGCAACCGCATCTTTTGCTGGAAATTCCTTGTCGTGAACTATATTCATCTTGTCATGACTCGGGGGAGGAGAATCATTGTCAGAATCATCATTTAGTTCAATTGACTTGATTTGCCTAGCATCAGATTCAGTTCTTTGCTCATGTATGATTAGCTTTTTCATACATTCTGATATTTCTTCTTCAGCAGGCACACCTTGCGTCTTTTCGTAGAATACAACATGCACAGATTCTTCAATCTTTTGTGCCTTTTTGTTGTAAACTCTGTAAGCTTTACTATGCAAAGAGTAGCCAAGAAATATCGCTTCGTCTGCCTTTGGTTGAAATGTTCTTAGGTATTCTCTACCATTGTTAAGAACGAAACACTTGCAACCAAATACTCTTAGATGAGTGATGTTAGGAGGTCTTCCAACAAACAATTCATAAGGAGTTTTGTTGTATTCCTTAGTAATCAAACATCTATTCTGAGTATAGCAGGCGGTATTAATCGCTTCAACCCAGTAAGCCTCACTTATCTCAGTGTCAGCAAGCATTGTTCTTGCGGCTTCCTTCAGGGTACGATTCTTCCGTTCAGCAACACCATTTTGCTGTGGTGTCCTTACTGAGGATAACTGATGTTGAATACCTTTGGAGGTACAATATTCAGTTATGTACTGGTTTACAAACTCAGTACCATGGTCTGTCCTTATGACTCTTACCTTGTCATTTTTCATGACTTCAAGCTTATTCAGCAAGTTAGGTATTTCAGTCTTGGTTTCAGATTTGTGCTTGATGAATACTACCCAAGTGAATCTTGAATAGTCATCTACCACGACTAGACCATACTTCTTACCAGCATAGCTTGTTGAAGAAGATTCAAACAAGTCCATGTGCAAGAGTTGTAAAGGTTTTGTAGTTGACGGTACTGCCTTGTTCTTGAAAGAAGATTTGGTTTGCTTTCCTTGCTGACATGCATTGCAAACACCATCCTTCTTAAAAGTAACCCTAGGTAATCCAACTACAAGTGCCTTTTTAGACAGCTTATTCAGCGTCTTGAAGTTTAGATGACTTGTTCGTTTATGCCATAACCATGCTTTTTCAGCAAGCCAATCATGATCTGAGACAAGGCATTTTTCAACGTTTGCTGAAGACCAATCAACGGTGTACAATCCTCCTGATCTTCTTGCAATCATTATAACCTTTTTAGTCTCAAAATCTACAAGTTTACATTCATCACTTTTAATTTCGATGAAGTATCCTTTGTCAGCAAATTGACTCATGCTGAAAAGGTTAAACTTAAGATTTTTGACATAAAGAACTCCAGAAATGGTTATACATCCCAACTTCACATCACCATAGCCTTTTGTAGATCCGGAGCCTCCACCAGCAAACCTTATTGTTGGACCTTTAGACCACCGTCTATAGTTTATAAGGTTATTCTTGTTGCCCGTCATGTGCTTTCCACAACCACTATCAAAGTGCCAGATTGCATCGTTTGTCTCCGTGGCTGCAGTCTGCACAATCAAGAGCAAACAAGTTAATTATCCATTGATGGATGTCCATTAACATGTTCAAGAATGCGTCCAGTGGAAACCCAATTCTGAAGTTTTTCAACTTTGACTTGTTTTCTACTTGCTGAGGAACTTGGAGGTTTTGAGCTAAAAGACTTTTGACTCGTGCTGGTCAAATCCACTTTCTGATGTGGTGTCTTGCTCTGTTGACCTTTTTGCTGAACATACTTTTCAGTAAGTTCTTTTCTAGCAAGGTTCCTTCTAGTCCTAGCATTGGGAGTCTTTTCAGAACTCTTAGGCTTGGTTTTCTTCATCTCTTTGAAGTATCTTTGCTGACTTTGCTTATACTCATGAAAGAGTTGACTTTGTTTGGTTTTGAAACCGAGTCCACTCTTTGGAGAATGCTGAGCTTTAGCATCAGCAACCTTACTTGATTCAGGTTTGTCAGCAAAGGACTTCTGATTACTTTTGGTAATCTTGCCTTTAGACTTAACAACTTGCTTTTCAGCAACTTGTTTGGCGGAATGCTTCACGACATTCTTTTTCTTTCCAGTTTGCTTCACAGCAACCTGTTTTCCTTTTAAAGTCTTGTTACTTTGAGCAGCAACAGCGGGCTTTATGGTCATAGGTACTTGATTGCATGTTCCAGCAACCTTAGTTTGACCAAACTGATAGATCACTGGTGAACTACTATCAGTAGCACGTACAAAGGAGATAGGTGATTTATCTTTTCTCAAGATTTCTACGTTATCACCTTCACACGTTGCTCCTAAACCTTCTTTCTGAGATGGATCTCTCAAATAAGAGTTTAGTTCAGTCAGCGTATTACTCGCTTCCACATAAGATTTGAAATTGATTTTCATCTTTTTCATTTCTTGGATTTCAGCAAGTAACTTTAGAATTGAGGACTGATACTCTTCTAATTCTAACGCCATTTGAGAATTTTTCTCTGCAGCCTCAGCAATCAACTTCTTAAGACGCCTTATTTCAGCATCCTTTCTTCTGTCTCTTCCTTCAGCAAAACGTACTTTTCAGTAGTTTGCTTGGTCAGAGTTTCAGCAAGTTGAAGTTTTTCTTGCTGTTTGCTGAGAGTTTTCTCAAATCTTTCGATTTCTCCTTGAATCTTGTCAAGGTCAATCTCGTCTTCACTTTCTGAATCAGAGTCAGAGGTAGAATCATTTACCTGACTGGCCATGAGGCAGAATTCGTAGTTCGACACATCTGGATAAGCTTCCATAGCTATTCCACACACTTCTTTGCCAATCTCCACGTCTAGAGTGGCTTCCTCATCGTCGGTGTCTGAACTTTCATCCTCACTGTCCTCGGAGCTTGTCTCAATGCATAATGCATCGATTTTTGCTTGAAGCTTCTTCTTTTCTTCAGCAATGAAAGCTCTTTTGAACTTCTTCTTCTTTTCAGCAGATTTGCCTTTCAGCAAGGGGCAATTTGCTTTGAAGTGTCCAGGCTTTTTGAAGTAAAAACATAGATCATTTCCAACTGCTGGTTCTTCTGATGATGTAGCTTGCTGAGCTTGCTTGTTCAGCGAGCTAGTATCATTCTTGTACTTATGGTAGTTGTTACCAAGATGCTTTTTCAGCTTCTCTTTTGCTTTTCGCCTTTCAAGTTCCTTACTGATGAATTTCTTCATGTTTTTAACAACTAAAGCATTTTCATCAGCAGGCTCTTTATCATTCTTCTTTTCAGAAGATGACGGCTTTGCAGCAAGAGCAATGTTTAGCGATTTTTCAGCAAACACATTTTCTCTTTGCTTTGTCTCATAATTGACGGTAGCAAGATGAGAGAACAACTCAGTTGGTGTAATGTCAGGCATTCCTTGATTATAATAGAAATTTTGAGTATGGATCCATTCTTGATTCAAACTCCTGATGATAGTTTTCACTTTCTCAGAATCTGAATAAAGATTTTCAACACCCAGCGCTGCCATTTCACTAACAAGAGTTGTGAATCTGAAGTCCAAGTCTTCCAGTGACTCGTTAGCACCTTGCTTAAAGTTTTGAAACTTCAGCTTAAGTACTTCAAGTTTGTTTTCCTTGGTCTTGTCAGATCCAGCACAAAGATCTTGAACCATTTTCCAAGCCTCCTTAGCAGTCTTGGCACCCCACAGTTTGCACTGTATGGTATCCGGAGTTGATATGATCATGATATTTCTTGCTTGGCCATCAAGACGGAATCTCTTAGCTTCGTCAGAAGTCCATTCCTCTCTTGGTTTAGGCACAACCGTATCTGATGGTTCGCCTTGGATGGTTTCCTTTCCAGCTTCAGTGGTTTTATGAGGGAAACTCCTTTCAATCTTGGTGATCTTGATAGGTCCATCATTAATGACGGTGACCATCTCATCACTAATGGCCTCAAGATGTAACATCATGTTGTTTCGCCATTTCTCGTAATTTTCCAGCTTCAGCAAGGGAGCATCTCCTAAAGACATCCTGTCAGCAAAGCACTACCAAACTTGATCAAGTGAAAGTGATTTAAGGAAAGCACTTAAGGGGATCTAGGTTCAGTGCAGAAGGCTAAAGAACCTCCTGCTCTGATACCACTTGTTGGTCCCTTTAAACAACAAGAAAAGACTAGAGGGGGGGGGTGAATAGTCTTTTCAAACTTTTGTCGTTTAAAACTTTCTCAGCAAGTACTTATTACTTTTCAGTAATGAGATTGCTGATACTTAACTTTCTCAGCAGGCGTAAGTTACTTTACAGTAGCTTGGTTTGCTGATACTTAAAATCAGAGAGCGGAAGTCTTTGAAACAATAAGTGCTTTTTCAGCAAGTAAAGTGTTTCAGCAAGTGATGTGAGTGACTGTGTACAAACAGATAAAATTTGCTGAAAGCTAAATGCAGTAAGTAAATCACACAAACGCTTTTTAGAGTGGTATCTGAGAGTGGCGTAATCTCCCAACTAATCCACTTTGTCCTTTCTAGGACTGAATCCACTAAGATATGATTGAGGTTCCTTACAATCTCCTATCTAAAGCGATTCAACAGAAAGCAAAGCACACTTGCTTTGTCTCCAACCTAAACTAGAGAACTCAACCTTGTTCTCCACCAAACTTGGTACTTTTAATCAGCAAAACTATGCTTGATTAAGTTCCCCCTGAATATCACGCCTGAAAGGGTGTATTTTCAGTTAGAGAGTTTTGGGGTGAGATAACTTAATTATAACTTCTTCAGTTACAACAAGTAATCTAAGAAACACAACTTGGAATACTTTGCAGTAAACAAGTTTGATTGTTTCTGGTGTCAAGACTTGTTCTTGTTCGAAAGAAAGAACACTTAACTAATTTCTTAGCCGAGTTTGTTCTACTTCTTCACAAGTAGCTTTTTCAAGCTTTAAGTCTTGGAACGGATCAATGGCAGTAAGAGTGTTTGAAGGTTTGTGAATTTTAAGCACAAGTGAGAGTTTGATCACGTTGTTGACACACTTCAACTCTTTGCCGGATGACCTCTATTTATAGTGCAAGTAAGGAGCCGTTTGAATTTCAAATCCTAAGGCTTTTATTCCTTAACATGTCACTATCTTGCTTTTGTACTTTCAGCAGCAACCTTTGTTTGTTTTCTAGTCTTTATGTCCTTCGCGTGTAAGCTTTGCATTAAATGCACCTTTGAATAGAATTCAAACAGTAACAATGGAGCGCAAAATCACGTACATTCAGCAAGAGGTCACATATGTTCATCAGCAAGTGTTTATTCTCAGTTTCAGCAAGCACAACCTACTCTGTCTTTCAGATTTTCACTTATGCAATGCTGTTGCTGAAAATTTCACTTTCTGAGCAACACGTGCCTTACCAGTCTTCAGCAATCTTCAAGTCTTCAAGTCTTCAAGTCTTCAGATCTTCAAAAGTCTTCAAGATTCTGACCGGTTTCTTATTTGCTTCAATAATTTGTTTATAATAAACAAAATACATCTTCAGCAAATGCTTCAATAGGTCATTTTCTTTTCAGAAAATAAGTTACATCAAAGCTAAGCATCAATAAGATATTTTCTTTTCAGAAAATAAAATACATCATACGCTAAAGTGTCAATAAATTAATTTCTTCACAGAAATTAAAGTACGTCATCCACAAGGATAAAAACTTATCTAACACCTATCTAAGTCATCAGCAAACGTTCCTCTTTTACAATGTCCTTTAAAAATTCTAAAATCCTATGGACCTCAAGAGTACTAGTTACTGGACTGTTCTTAATTTAGCATGGTTAATTGCTCATCAAAATTACAAGTTTCCTAACAGATTAATACCGCCTGTTACACTCAAAACAGATGTTTGATTACTAAGGAATACAACAAAACTCCTTATGAATTGTTTGTTGGAAGACCTCCTAATATCACTCTTCTAAGAGTATTTGGTTGCAAGTGTTTCGTTCTTAATAACGGTAGAGAATACCTAAGAACATTTCAACCAAAGGCAGACGAAGCGATATTTCTCGGTTACTCCTTGCATAGTAAAGCTTATAGAGTTTACAACAAAAAGGCACAAAAGATCGAAGAATCAGTGCATGTTGTATTCTATGAAAAGACACAAGGAGTGCATGCTGAAGAAGAAATATCAGAATGTATGAAAAAGTTAATCATACATGAGCAAAGAACTGAATCTAATGCTAGGCAAATCAAGTCAATTGAACTAAATGATGATTCTGACAATGACTCTCCTCCCCCAAGTCATGACAAGATAAATATAGTTCACGACAAGGAATTTTCAGCAAAATACGCAGTTGCTCCGGAAGTTGCTGAAACTACGCAACCTCCAGTGCCTGCTGATGAACTACCTCAATCAAGCAATGCTGAACAAGCAGATGTTGATGAACCAATCTCAGCAGAGACACAAAATCCCAGTAGTACTGAACAAGTACATACTGAAGAGTCACATGCTGATGAGCAAACATATCCAGATCCGACAAGCAGAAAACCTGTTAATAAATGGATTAGAGATCATCCCTCTACGGATATGATTGGTGATATTAATACACGCCAAGTGACTAGATCCAAAGCATCTACTACTCATGGACTTGCTGAAGAAGCAACTGTCGTAGAAGTAGAATCATTGTTCTCTTGCTTTGTTTCAGAAATTGAACCTAAAACCATAGAAGAAGCTTTAAAGCACTCTGAATGGATAAAGACAATGCAAGAAGAACTGGATCAATTTCGAAAGGAACAAAGTCTGGAAACTTGTACCACTTGCTGAAGGCAAGAAAGCTATTGGTACAAAGTGGGTGTTCAAAAACAAGCTGAGTGAGTCTGGTGAAGTAACAAGAAATAAAGCACGTTTAGTTGCTCAAGGTTACTGTCAGACTGAAGGATTGGACTATGATGAGTCTTATGCACCAGTTGCAAGATTGGATGCAATTAGGCTTTTCTTGGCCTTTGCTGCTCACAATGACTTCATTGTTTACCAAATGGATGTTAAAAGTGCATTCTTGAATGGTGAACTTGCTGAAGAAGTCTACTTAGAACAACCCCCTGGCTTTGAACTTCATTCAGAAACCAAGATGGTATACAAGCTTCAGAAAGTTGTATATTGTCTAAAGCAAGCACCAAGAGCATGGTATGACACCTTGGCTAAGTTCTTGCTGGAGAATGGTTTCAAGAAAGGTGAAGTTGACAAAACCTTATTTACCATGAACCATGATGGTAAAATACTCTTAGTTCAAATTTATGTGGATGACATAATTTTTGGATCTAAGGCAAGCAACTTTGTGATGATTTTGCCAAACTCATGACAAACAAGTTTGAAATGAGTATGATGGGAAAATTGAATTATTTCCTAGGACTACAAGTCAAGCAACTCAAAGATGGAATATTCATAAATCAAGCAAAGTATGCGAAAGAAATGCTCATAAAGTTTAGGATCAAAGAGGAAGAGAAACCTGAAAAGATCCCTATGAGTGTTGGTACTAAATTGGGCTATACTAAAGAAGATAAAAGTGTTGAAGAACACAAGTATAGGAAGCTCATTGGTTCCTTGTTGTATTTAACAGCAAGTAGACTTGACATTCAGTATGCTGTTTGTGTGTGTGCAAGATTCCAATCTGATCCAAGAGAATCACACTACAAGAAGGCAATCAAGATACTGAAATATGTCAAAGGTACAGTCAATGTTGGATTATGGTATCCTAAAGATTCTGGACTAGAATTGGTTGGTTATTCTGATGCTGATCATTGAGGATCAACTCTTGATAGAAAAAGTACCTCTGGAACTTGTCAGTTTTTGGGTACTAGATTAATATCATGGTTCAGCAAGAGGCAAACCTGTGTTGCCAATTCATCCACTGAATCTGAATACATTGCAGCTGGTTGTTGCACAGCTCAAATCCTATGGATTCAGCAACAATTACGAGAGTATGGTATTTCTGCAAAGAAAACACCAATCTTTTGTGATAATACAAGTGCTATTGCTATCACGCAAAATCCTAAGTTTCACTCTAGGACTAAGCACATTGATATTAGACATCATTTCATTAGACATCATGTGGAAAAGGGAGATATTGAGGTTGTAAAAGTAGGCACTGATGATCAACTTGCTGACATCTTTACCAAGCCCCTACCAGATAATAGGTTTGCAATGCTAAGGTATAACCTTGGATTGATTGAACTACCTCAATAAAGGATACATTTAGCAGAATGCTGAAACAGGTATTCAGCAAGCCAAAGTATTCTTACTTAAAAGCTCCGTCCACTAATTTCTTCTAAGAAATGATAGGTCACTACATGATTGCTGAAACAGGCATTCAACAAGTAATTCCTTCAAAACGGGTATTTGTTAGGAAACTTGATCACTTTCTGAGACGGGAACTCAGAAAAAGAGCAAAACTTATTTCTCAGATTTTACCAAAGGATGTCTCAAGTACAAAAGAATTTACTGATACGGGAACTCAGAAATATCTTTTAAACTTAAGAAAATATGAGATATCTAAGTAAGGGGGAACTTTCAGCAAGTATCTAGGCTATTTATGCAAACTCGCTGAAAAGATTCTTGTCTATTTCAGCAAGAAATCTAATCCCATAAAACTCGGTAAAATCAATTTGTGACGTTAATTGGGCACAGATAAACTCGTAAGAATCATGACATGAAATACAATCGTGGCCATTGATTAAAAGGAGTTATTGATCTAACGGTTAACAAAACAAAGAGAGAGAGCGTTCTGACGGTTTTAGTTAGTGGGCCACTACGCATTCAATGCAAAGGCTCCACTAACGCCTTTGTTTCTCTGTTTTACCCTTGCTGAGAACTCAAATCGATTGAGTTTCTCACACATCAAAGACACTATATAAAGAAGGAGTTAGAGAAATGACAAAATTCTTTAACTCACATTTCCTTTCTCTGCAAAATTTAGCCTGAATCTACTGTACCTCCGGTAAAAAAGCAAACTATCTTTTTCGTACACATTCTCTTCTCTATAAAAAGAAATGGCACCAAAGAGACAGTCCTCCAAGACCTCCAAGTCGTCTAAGATTGACAGTGCTGAGAAACGAACTGCTCCGGTGACTACTCCGGTATCAAACACAACGAAAGTTGTGTTGAAAAACAATAGAATCTCGGAAAAACCTATGCCTCCTTCATATCTTGACACTGCAAAGTGTGAGATGATGATGCAATGGGGTGGATTTGCAAAAGAGAAGTATATTCGATACTTCTATGAACAAAAATTTGACGGTGACAATGAAGAGGCGCTTGAATTTATCAAGCAGCAAGGCCTCATGCATTTTATAACTGCTCGCACTAAGCAAGTGAGCATGTTGGACACAATGGAGTTCTACAATAATGCAGAAATCCAGTCCCTAACTGATAGTAAAGGAGTCATTGAAGAAGTGATCTTTACTACAGTTCAGAACACGCAAATCGTCCTGAAATGGACTGATTTAGCGGAAATCTTTCAGATTCCAACCACTGAAACTGAAGATGACGTCACTACCACTGATGAAGAAATTGAAGCCTTCTACAGTGACGTCAGAAATGAGAAAATGGAGAAAGGAGAGATTGCTCCCGTGACTTGGACAAAGCACGTTAAGAGGAAGCATCTCTGTCATTCACTTGGTCTAGTAGCTCTGCTACTGATTAAAGTTTTGGACTCCCAAGTTGGAGGAATAGACCAAGTAGGCCTGAGAAGGTGGCCGCTGGTGATGCATATCTATGAAAACAAAACGGAACTTAACTGGGCTAAGTACATTTTCAACAGACTTGTTGATTGTGTCACTAAGTTCAAGGTTAAGGTATGTTAGGTAACTTGTAATTTTGATGAGCAATTAACCATGCTAAATTAAGAACAGTCCAGTAACTAGTACTCTTAAGGTCCATAGGATTTTAGAATTTTAAGGACATTGTAAAAGAGGAACGTTTGCTGATGACTTAGATAGGTGTTAGATAAGTTATTTCTTTTGTGTATGACGTATTTTATTTTCTGAGAAGAAAATAATTTATTGACACTTTAGCGTATGATGTATTTTATTTTCTGAAAAGAAAATATCTTATTGATGCTTAGCTTTAATGAATCTTATTTTCTGAAAAGAAAATGACCTATTGAAGCATTTGCTGAAGATGTATTTTGTTTATTACAAACAAATTATTGAAGCAAATAAGAAACCGGTCAGAATCTTGAAGACTTTTGAAGATCTGAAGACTTGAAGACTTGAAGACTTGAAGATTGCTGAAGACTGGTAAGGCACGTGTTGCTCAGAAAGTGAAATTTTCAGCAACAGCATTGCATAAGTGAAAATCTGAAAGACAGAGTAGGTTGTGCTTGCTGAAACTGAGAATGAACACTTGCTGATGAACATATGTGACCTCTTGCTGAATGTACGTGATTTTGCGCTCCAATGTTACTGTTCGAATTCTATTCAAATGTGCATTTAATGCAAAGCTTACACGCGAAGGACATGAAGACCAGAAGACAAACAAAGGTTGCTGCTGAAAGTACAAAAGCAAGATAGTGACATGTTAAGGAACAAAAGCCTTAGGATTTGAAATTCAAACGGCTCCTTACTTGCACTATAAATAGAGGTCATCCGGCAAAGAGTTGAAGTGTGTCAACAACGTGATCAAACTCTCACTTGTGCTTAAAAACTCACAAACCTTCAAACACTCTTACTGCCATTGATCCGTTCCAAGACTTAAAGCTTGAAAAAGCTACTTGTGAAGAAGTAGAACAAACTCGGCTAAGAAATTAGTTAAGTGTTCTTTCTTTCGAACAAGAACAAGTCTTGACACCAGAAACAATCAAACTTGTTTACTGCAAAGTATTCCAAGTTGTGTTTCTTAGATTACTTGTTGTAACTGAATAAGTTATAATTAAGTCATCTCACCCCAAAACTCTCTAACTGAAAATACACCCTTTCAGGCGTGATATTCAGGGGGAACTTAATCGAGCAAAGTTTTGCTGATTAAAAGTACCAAGTTTGGTGGAGAAAAAGGTTGAAGTTCTCTAGTTTAGGTTGGAGACAAAGCAAGTGTGCTTTGGTTTCTGTTGAATCGCTTTAGATAGGAGATTGAAAGGAACCTCAATCATATCTTAGTGGATTCAGTCCTAGAAAGGACAAAGTGGATTAGTTGAGAGATTACGCCACTCTCAGATACCACTATAAAAGCGTTTGTGTGATTTACTTACTGCATTTAGCTTTCAGCAAATTATATCTGTTTGTACACAGTCACTCACTTCACTTGCTGAAAAGCACTTATTGTTTCAAAGACTTCCGCTCTCTGATTTTAAGTATCAGCAAACCAAGTTACTGGAAAGTAACTTACGCTTGCAGAGAAAGTTAAGTATCAGCAACCTCATTACTGAAAAGTAATAAGTACTTGCTGAGAAAGTTTTTAAACGACAAAAGTTTGAAAAGACTATTCACCCCCCCCCCCTCTAGTCTTTTCTTGTTGTTTAAAGGGACCAACAAGTGGTATCGGAGCAGGAGGTTCTTTAGCCTTCTGCACTGAACCTAGATCCCCTTAAGTGCTTTCCGTAAATCACTTTCACTTGATCAGTTTGGTAGTGCTTTGCTGACAGGATGTCTTTAGGAGATGCTCCCTTGCTGAAGCTGGAAAATTACGAGAAATGGCGAAACAACATGATGTTACATCTTGAGGCCATTAGTGATGAGATGGTCACCGTCATTAATTGTGGACCTATCAAGATCACCAAGGTTGAAAGGAGTTTCCCTCATAGAACCACTGAAGCTGGAAAGGAAACTATCCAAGGCGAACCATCAGATACGGTTGTGCCAAAACCAAGAGAGGATGGACTTCTGACGAAGCTAAGAGATTCCGTCTTGATGGCCAAGCAAGAAATATCATCATCAGATCAACTCCGGATACCATACAGTGCAAACTGTGGGGTGCTAAGACTGCTAAGGAGGCTTGGAAATGGTTCAAGATCTTTGTGCTGGATCTGACAAGACCAAGGAAAACAAACTTGAAGTACTTAAGCTAAAGTTTCAAAACTTTAAGCAAGGTGCTAACGAGTCACTGGAAGACTTGGACTTCAGATTCACAACTTTTGTTAGTGAAATGGCAGCGCTGGGTGTTGGAAATCTTTATTCAGATTCTGAGAAAGTGAAAACTATCATCAGAAGTTTGAATCAAGAATGGATCCATACTCAGAATTTCTATTATAATCAAGGAATGCCTGACATTACACCAAATGAGTTGTTCTCTCATCTTGCTACTGTAAATTATGAGACAAAGCAAAGAGAAAATATGTTTGCTGAAAAATCGCAAAACATTGCTCTTGCTGCAAAGCCGTCATCTTCTGAAAAGAAGAATGATAAAGAGCCTGCTGATGAAAATGCTTTAGTTGTTAAAAACATGAAGAAATTCATCAGTAAGGAACTTGAAAGGCGAAAAGAAAAAGAGAAGCTGAAAAAGCATCTTGGTAATAACTACCATAAGTACAAGAATGATACTAGCTCGCTGAACAAGCAAGCTCAGCAAGCTACATCATCAGAAGAACCAGCAGTTGGAAATGATCTATGTTTTTACAGCAAAAAGCCTGGACACTTCAAAGCTAATTTCCCTCTGCTGAAAGACAAATCTGCTGAAAAGAAGAAGAAGTTCAAAAGAGCTTTCATTGCTGAAGAAAAGAAGAAGCTTCAAGCAAAAATCGATGCATTGTGCATTGAGACAAGCTCCGAAGACAGTGAGGATGAAAGTTCAAACACCGACGATGAAGAAGCCACTCTAGACGTGGAGATTGGCAAAGAAGTGTGTGGAATAGCTATGGAAGCTTATCCAGATGTGTCGAACTACGAATTCTGCCTCATGGCCGGTCAGGTAAATAATTCTACCTCTGACTCAGATTCAGAAAGTGAAGACGAGATTGACCTTGACAAGATTCAAGGAGAAATCGAAAGATTTGAGAAAACTCTCAGCAAACAGCAAGAAAAACTTCAACTTGCTGAAACTCTGACCAAGCAAACTACTGAAAAGTATGTTTTGCTGAAAGAAGAAACAGAAGAAAAGGATGCTGAAATAAGGCGTCTTAAGAAGTTGATTGCTGAGGCTGCTGAGAAAAATTCTCAAATGGCATTAGAATTAGAAGAGTATCAGTCCTCAATTCTAAAGTTACTTGCTGAAATCCAAGAAATGAAAAAGATGAAAATCAATTTCAAATCCTATGTGGAAGC
This sequence comes from Plantago ovata, assembly GCA_028274465.1. Classification (NCBI taxonomy): domain Eukaryota; kingdom Viridiplantae; phylum Streptophyta; class Magnoliopsida; order Lamiales; family Plantaginaceae; genus Plantago; species Plantago ovata. The sequence goes on along the minus strand of CM051457.1, from coordinate 70,355,558 downwards.
AAGTAATACGCTGACTGAACTAAACTCTTATTTGAGAGATCCATCTCAGAAAGAAGGTTTAGGAGCAACGTGTGAAGGTGATAACGTAGAAATCTTTAGAAAAGATAAATCACCTATCTCCTTTGTACGTGCTACAGATAGTAGTCCACCAGCAATCTATCAGTTTGGTCAAACTAAGGTTGCTGAAACATGCAATCAAGTACCTATGACCATAAAGCCCGCTGTTGCTACTCAAAGTAACAAGACTTTAAAAGGAAAACAGGTTGCTGAGAAGCAAACTGGAAAGAAAAGAATGTCGTGAAGCATTCCGCCAAACAAATTGCTGAAAAGCAAGTTGTTAAGTCTAAAGGCAAGATTACCAAAAGTATTCAGAAGTCCTTTGCTGACAAACCTGAATCAAGTAAGGTTGCTGAAGCTAAAGCTCAGCATTCTCCGAAGAGCGGACTCGGTTTCAAAACCAAGCAAAGTCAACTCTTTCATGAGTATAAGCAAAGTCAGCAAAGATAATTCAAAGAGATGAAGAAAACCAAGCCTAAGAGTTCTGAAAAGACTCCCAATGCTAGGACTAGAAGGAACCTTGCTAGAAAAGAACTTACTGAAAAGTATGTTCAGCAAAAAGGTCAACAGAGCAAGACACCACATCAGAAAGTGGATTTGACCAGCACGAGTCAAAGTCTTTCAGCTCAAAACCTCCTAGTTCCTCAGCAAGTAGAAAACAAGTCAAAGTTGAAAAACTTCAGACTTGGGTTTCCACTGGACGCATTCTTGAACATGTTAATGGACATCCATCATTGGATAATTAACTTGTTTGCTCTTGATTGTGCAGACTGCAGCCACGGAGACAAACGATGCAATCTGGCACTTTGATAGTGGTTGTGGAAAGCACATGACGGGCAACAAGAATAACCTTATAAACTATAGACGGTGGTCTAAAGGTCCAACAATAAGGTTTGCTGGTGGAGGCTCCGGAGCTACAAAAGGCTATGGTGATGTGAAGTTGGGATGCATAACCATTTCTGGAGTTCTTTATGTCAAAAATCTTAAGTTTAACCTTTTCAGCATGAGTCAATTTGCTGACAAAGGATACTTCATCGAAATTAAAAGTGATGAATGTAAACTTGTAGATTTTGAGACTAAAAAGGTTATAATGATTGCAAGAAGATCAGGAGGCTTGTACACCGTTGATTGGTCTTCAGCAAACGTTGAAAAATGCCTTGTCTCAGATCATGATTGCCTTGCTGAAAAAGCATGGTTATGGCATAAACGAACAAGTCATCTAAACTTCAAGACGCTGAATAAGCTATCTAAAAAGGCACTTGTAGTTGGATTACCTAGGGTTACTTTTAAGAAAGATGGTGTTTGCAATGCATGTCAGCAAGGAAAGCAAACCAAATCTTCTTTCAAGAACAAGGCAGTACCGTCAACTACAAAACCTTTACAACTCTTACACATGGACTTGTTGAATGTTCTTCAACAAGCTATGCTGGTAAGAAGTATGGTCTAGTCGTGGTAGATGACTATTCAAGATTCACTTGGGTAGTATTCATCAAGCACAAATCTGAACCAAGACTGAAATACCTAACTTGCTGAATAAGCTTGAAGTCATGAAAAATGACAAGGTAAGAGTCATAAGGACAGACCATGGTACTGAGTTTGTAAACCAGTACATAACTGAATATTGTACCTCCAAAGGTATTCAACATCAGTTATCCTCAGTAAGGACACCACAGCAAATGGTGTTGCTGAACGGAAGAATCGTACCCTGAAAGAAGCCGCAAGAACAATGCTTGCTGACACTGAGATAAGTGAGGCTTACTGGGTTGAAGCGATTAATACCGCCTGCTATACTCAGAATAGATGTTTGATTACTAAGGAATACAACAAAACTCCTTATGAATTGTTTGTTGGAAGACCTCCTAACATCACTCATCTAAGAGTATTTGGTTGCAAGTGTTTCGTTCTTAACAATGGTAGAGAATACCTAAGAACATTTCAACCAAAGGCAGACGAAGCGATATTTCTTGGCTACTCCTTGCATAGTAAAGCTTACAGAGTTTACAACAAAAAGGCACAAAAGATTGAAGAATCTGTGCATGTTGTATTCTACGAAAAGACACAAGGTGTGCCTGCTGAAGAAGAAATATCAGAATGTATGAAAAAGCTAATCATACATGAGCAAAGAACTGAATCTGATGCTAGGCAAATCAAGTCAATTGAACTAAATGATGATTCTGACAATGATTCTCCTCCCCGAGTCATGACAAGATAAATATAGTTCACGACAAAGAATTTCCAGCAAAAGATGCGGTTGCTCCGGAAGTTGCTGAAATTACGCAATCTCCAGTGCCTGCTGATGAAATACCTCAACCCAGCAATGCTGAACAAGCAGTTGCTGACGATCAAATCTCAGCAGAGACACAAATTCCCAGTAGTACTGAACAAGTACATACTGAAGAGTCACATGCTGATGAGCAAACATATCCTGATCCAACAAACAGGAAACCTGTTAATAAATGGATTAGAGATCATCCCTCTACGGATATGATTGGCGATATTAATAAACGCCAAGTGACTAGATCCAAAGCTACTCAAGGACTTGCTGAAGAAGCAACTGTCGTAGAAGTAGAATCTTTATTCTCTTGCTTTGTTTCAGAAATTGAACCTAAAACCATAGAAGAAGCTTTGAAGCATTCTGAATGGATAAAGGCAATGCAAGAAGAATTGGATCAATTTGAAAGAAACAAAGTCTGGAAACTTGTGCCACTTGCTGAAAATAAGAAAGCTATTGGTACAAAGTGGGTGTTCAGAAACAAGCTGAGCGAGTCTGGTGAAGTAACAAGAAACAAAGCACGCTTAGTTGCTCAAGGTTACTGTCAGACTGAAGGATTGGACTATGATGAGTCTTACGCTCCAGTTGCAAGATTGGATGCAATTAGGCTTTTCTTGGCCTTTGCTGCTCACAATGACTTCATTGTTTACCAAATGGATGTTAAGAGTGCATTCTTAAATGGTGAACTTGCTGAAGAAGTCTACCTAGAACAACCCCCTGGCTTTGAACTTCCCTCAGAAACCAAGATGGTATATAAGCTTCAGAAAGCTGTATATGGTCTAAAGCAAGCACCAAGAGCATGGTATGATACCTTAGCTAAGTTCTTGCTGGAAAATGGTTTCAAGAAAGGTGAAGTTGACAAAACTCTTTTTACCATGAACCATGATGGTAAATTAATCTTAGTTCAAATTTATGTGGATGACATAATTTTTGGATCTAAGGACAAGCAACTTTGTGATGATTTTGCCAAACTCATGACAAATAAGTTTGAAATGAGTATGATGGGAAAATTGAATTATTTCCTAGGGTTGCAAGTCAAGCAACTCAAAGATGGAATATTCATAAATCAAGCAAAGTATGCGAAAGAAATGCTCATAAAGTTTAGGATCAAAGAGGATGAAAAACCTGAAAAGATCCCTATGAGTGTTGGTACCAAATTGGGCTATACTAAAGAGGACAAAAGTGTTGAAGAACAAGCTCATTGGTTCCTTGTTGTATTTAACAGCAAGTAGACCTGACATTCAGTATGCTGTTTGTGTGTGTGCAAGATTCCAATCGGATCCAAGAGAATCACACTACAAAAAGGCAATTAAAATACTGAAATATGTTAAAGGTACAGTCAATGTTGGATTATGGTATCCAAAAGATTCTGGACTTGAATTGGTTGGCTATTCTGATGCTGATCATGGTGGATCAACTCTTGATAGAAAAAGTACCTCTGGAACTTGTCAGTTTTTGGGTACTAGATTAATATCATGGTTCAGCAAGAAGCAAACGTGTGTCGCCAATTCATCTACTGAATCTGAATACATTGCAGCTGGTTGTTGCACAGCTCAAATCCTATGGATTCAGCAACAATTAAGAGATTATGGTATTTCTGCAAAGAAAACACCAATCTTTTGTGATAATACAAGTGCTATTGCAATTACGCAAAATCCTAAGTTTCACTCTAGGACCAAGCACATTGATATTAGACATCATTTCATTAGAGATCATGTGGAAAAAGGTGATATTGAGGTTGTGAAAGTAGGTACTGAAGATCAGCTTGCTGACATCTTTACCAAGCCCCTACCGGATAATAGGTTCGCAATGCTAAGGTATAACCTTGGATTGATTGAACTACCTCAATAAAGGATACACTTGGCAGAATGCTGAAACAGGTATTCAGCAAGCCAAAGTATTTCTTCCAAAAGACCAAGTCACTGATTCTTCTAAGAAATGATAAGTCACAACATGATTGCTGAAACAGGCATTCAGCAAGTAATTCCTTCAAAACAGGTATTTGTTAGGAAACTTGAATCACTTGCTGAGACAGAACTCAGTAAGTGAAAGAAGTTAAGGATTGCTGAGACGGTACTGTACACAATCAAAAGATACTGAAACAGGTATTCAAGTATCAAAGGAATTTTCTGAGACGGGAAATTCAAGAAAAAGAGCAAAACTCATCTCCTCAGATTTTACCAAGGATGTCTCAAATAGTGCAAAAAGAATTTAATGATACGGGAAATCAGAAATATCTTTAAACTTAGAAAATATGAGATATCTAAGTAAGGGGGAACTTTCAGCAAGTATCTAGATTGTTAATTCAAACTCGCTGAAAAGATTCTTGTTTCTATTCCAGCAAGCAATCTTATCCCTTTACTACCTCGGTAAAATCAATTTGTGACGTTTAAGCTGGCACAGATAAACTCGCAATAAATCATGACATGAAATTCAAATCGTGGCCATTGATTAAAAGGAGTTATTAATCTAACGGCTAACCAAAACAAAGAGAGAGAGTGCTCTGACGGTTTAGTTAGTGGGCCACTACGCATTCAATGCAAGGCTCCACTTCTCCATGTGTCTCTGTTTT